>VDFB02000017.1:144833313-145196885 GCA_007258455.2 Sequoia sempervirens
AAAACCTCCAAATACCTCAAATGAGAACACACTTCACACTTCATGATGAAATAAGACTCACAACCTCCTATATATACCTATTTATGCTAAGGATATCACCTAGGCCGACTTAGACACACCTATATAAGACTTAGGCCGACCTAAACAACTAAATAACAATATACTAATGATAATATGACTTAATAGAGAGTTAAGATAGCCACAAGCTGACTATTCATAACTCGATGTATAATAATATTAAGGGAAGAAGCATGGCCCTTCTTCAAAGAAGCATTGTCCTCAATGCTAATCAAGTTTAAACTTTTGAATGAACTCTCCATCTTCCCATGTGGCATCTTTAACTGGTAAATTCTTCCATTGGATGAGATACTCAGTGATAGTTCTATTCCTCAGCTTCTTTGTGCGTGTTTGACGAATGCACTCTGGTTCCAAAATGATTCTCCTTTCTTCATCCAAACCAGAAGTGTTGTTTGAAAATTGGAAACATGAAAAATTGATGTATCTTTGTTGTAGGTGGCAACTCAAGCTTGTAGTGGGCAACACTCACCGCATCTTCGGGTGATGATTTGGTATGGACCATAATACTTTGGAGACAACTTATTATTCTTTATTTGCTGCTTTAGTGAGATTTTCTTATAAGGATGCAATCGCAAGAAGACCCAATCCCCAACTTCAAAACTTCTTTCACTACGATGTTGGTCTGCCTGTTGTTTCATTCGATTTTGTGCCATGGCTAAATTATCCTTGAGTCCTTAAAGTACTTGTTGTTGATGAAGCAAGTGGTCTTCTACTGCCTGAACTCTTGGGGACACCTTTATTGATGATGTGATGGAAGGAGGATGATATCCATAAAGTGCCAAAAATGGAGACATTTTTGATGAGCTATGAAAAGAAGAGTTATACCACCATTCTACAAGTGGTAGCCAATCTACCCACTGAGACTGTTTCTCCAAGTGAAACAACGAGATATCCTTCCAAACACTTCTTATTAACAACCTCAAGCTCCCATTTGATCGAGGTGGTACTGTAAGAGCCAATTGAGTACCCAAACATGAGAATAAATCTTTCCAAAAGTGACTAGTGAAGATAGGATCACGATCACTAACAATAACTTTAGGTGTACCGTGTAGCTTTTGGATATTCTCCAAAAAAGCTTTAGCCACTGCACTTGATGTAAAAGGATGTGCTAATGCAATGAAATGTGCATATTTAGTGAGTTGATCAACCACCACCATGATGACATTATGACCTTTAGATTTGGGAAGCCTTGTGATGAAGTCCATGGATATCTCTTCCAAACGTTGGCTAGGAATAGATAAGGGTTGCAAGAGACCTAGTGTCTTAATTGTCTCCCCTTTATGCCTTTGACACACCAAACATTCAGCAATAAATTTTTGAACATCACCATTTAGCCCTTCCCAAAAGAAATCTTTCTTGACTCGATGATATGTCTTCAAAAATCCTGAATGACCACCCACTAGAGACTCATGCAACTCTATGAGAATCTTGATTTTAAGGTTGGAATTCTTGCAGAGATACAAACACTCTTTATACCAAAGAGTATCTCCCTTCCAACAAAACTTATCTGAACTACTAGGATCACTTTTCAATTGCTCGATGAGATTACTTGTCGCAACATCATTTTTTCACTCTGCTTTGGCTTCCTCCACCCAATTTGCTTGTAATATTGAAAGGGCAAACAATAAGGCTTCATCTTTCTCATCCTTCCTTGACAAGCAGACTGTGGACAATATTTTTCCCTTTCTTTATATACAACCAAAGTCATATCCTAACATCTTAGTGACCCATTTTGTTGCTCTTCAAAAGATAGTCATTGTTCCAAAAAATATTTTAGGCTATCATGATTTGTCTTAACCTTGAAATGTCTACCCAATAGATAAGGCTGCCATTGTTTCACTGCATGGAGTATTGCTAGCATTTCCTTCTCATAAATAGGTTTTAGTAGATTCTTACCTTTTAATTAACGACTCTCAAAAGCAATTGGTTGACCTTCTTGCATAAGCACTGCTCCTATCCCATTTCCAGAAGCATCACATTCCACAATGAATTCCTTGGTGAAGTCAGGAGTGGCAAGTACTGGAGTTGTACACATAGCCTCCTTCAATCTCTCAAATGTTGTATTGGTTGACTCGTTCCAATGAAAAGAATCCTTCTTCAATAGAGTGGTGAGAGGTGCTGCTATACTACCATAATTCTTCACAAATCTTCTATAGTACCTTATCAATCCCAAGAATCCTCTCAGTTTCTTAATGGTTTTTGGAATAGGCCATTCCATGATAGCCTTAATTTTGTTAGGGTCCACCTTTACTCCTTCATGTGAAACTATGTGTCCCAAATACTCCACCTCCTGAGGACCAAAAGCACACTTGGATGGCTTAGCATAGAGTTTATGATCTTCAAGTATTTGTAATTTGCTCCACATGTTGCAAATGTTCTTCCCAAGTCTTACCTAGAATCATATATCATCAAAGAATACTAATACAAACTTTCTCAAGAACTTCTTAAAAATGGAATTCATCAAACTTTTGAATGTAGATGGTGCATTGGTAAGACCAAATGGCATCACCAAAAATTCATAATGACCCTCATGAGTCTGAAATGTTGTCTTACAAATATCCTCCTCCTTAATCCGAATTTGGTGATAACCAGATCTAAGATCTAACTTGGTAAAAAACATAGCTCCATTTAATTCATCTAGCAAATCATCAATGACTGAATTGGAAACTTATCTTTAATGGTGTACATGTTGAGCACTCTATAATCTAGACACATGCGCCAAGTATCATCCTTCTTACGTACCATCACCACCGCAGGAGTAAGCACTTTGGCTATGCCTGATGATTCTTGCCTCTAGTATCTCTTCAACAATTTTTCTATCTCACTCTTTTGTATGTGTGGATACCTATAAGGCCTGATGTTCGGTGGTTGGCTCCCTGGGACTAACTGTATGGCATGATCATGATCCCTCTTAGGAGGAATTCCTTTAGGCATATCTCCAAGAACAACTAAGTGATGATCAATTATAGCTTGCAAACTGATGAGTAGGAGTAATAGATTGAGAGACTTCTAATGAACATAGTTGGGCCAAAATCCATCCACTCCTTTCTTAAGCAACTTTTGCATTTGATGAGAGCTTACCATTTGTGGAGATTTTCCTTCAACCTCTTAGCTCTACTAGCCTTCCTTCTGATTGAAATCTCATGAATAGTTCTTGGAAGTTCATTTCAATTGTTCCCAATGTAGTAAGCCATTGTACTCCCAAAACAATATCCGAGTCGATCAACATCAAGTATCTTCGCTTCTTTAGGAACCCCACCACCTTTGAGAGTTTGTGGAGCACCAAACCTAAGAGTGCATGACAAGAAATGATTGGTTGAGAATCATGTGATTCCTCATTTGACTCCCTTTCATCTTCTAGTATGGGTTCCTCCTCTTCTTCCTCATTGGGACCTTCAATATAAAACAATTTATTTTCACTACATTTATGTCCTCGACTGTATTTGCTATCACAATTGAATTACAAGCCTTTTGCTCTTTTCTCCTCAATTTTTTTTGGAGTCAACTTAGTAGGTTTTGTTGAATATCCTTTCTATCTTGTCACATTAGCCCCTTGCTTCTTAGGAATCAAATATTTCTCCTCTACCCTACGTGCTAAGATAAAAGACTCATTTATGGAACTAGGGATAAACATGCATACCTCATGTTGAATGTGATCCTTGAGACCACCCAAGAATAAGTCATTCAAGTTTTCCTCTGTAATTGAATCCACCCTTAAGGATAGATTTTTGAATTGCTGAATATAATCCTTAATTGATCCTATTTGTTGAAGTTTAGCTAGTTGGCTGAAGAAGTTGTCTGTGACGCTATTGCTATATTGTGCTTGGAGTTCCTCTGTGAAAATTGACCATGAGACGGTGAGCCCCTTTTTACCTCGATGAGTGCAAAGCCAATGATACCAAATGAATTGATCTAGTTCTAAATATAAGGAAGCCATCGTGACCTTTTGTCCATTTGGGATTTGGTGTACTTCAAAAAAAATCTCCATTTGGTTTATCCATGTTAGAGGATCCTTACCATCAAACTTGCACATATCCACCTTTGGAAATAAATTTCTAGATCCCATAGGAGTACTAAAGCTTGTGTTAGTAGTAGATGACTTAGAATTCTCACCTTGGCCGCTTGAGAACTCCTTTCTTGATTTAGCTATGCAGGTCCTTAACATGTTTCGCATGTCTGACATATCTCCTCTTAGGTCACATATATCCATCTTAATTGAGGAAATTTCTTCCTTGACCTTATTTATTTCCTCATTATGATTAATATCCTCGATTGTTTCACCATCCTTATTAGGAGTCTTCCCCGGAGTGACAGCATTCTTTTTACCCCTTGTTGTAGGCCCCATCATGATGGAAACCACTAATGTTGAAATAAATCACACAAATGAAACTTAAATTCTCTCAAATTTTTACTGTAATCTCCTTTAGTATGTCTTCAAAAACCCAATAAAAATTAGACTCCAATTCAACAAGATGTGCGAGATATGTAGATTCCAAAAAATAGTGTAGAAACCCTAATTCTGCAATAATTAGCTGAATTTTGCTCCAATTCTTCTAAAATCTGTCCTATAGCTTCTTCAATATGTTCTTCAAAAACCCTTTAAAAATTAGAAAAAAATTCGCCAAAATCTGAAAGATATGCTCTTCCCAAAATTGCCTCCAAAATTGAGAAAACCTTGCCTCTATGGTGCCAAGATCATGCTCTGATACCACTTGTTATGAAATAACTTGTAGAATAGAAGAATATGATATAAAATATGCTGAAAATACCTGATAATAACTAAGAATAACAAGCCACTTCGAGGGGGAAAACCTCCAAATATCTCTAATGAGAACACACTTCACAACTTGATGATGAAATAAGACTCACAATCTCCTATATATACCTATTTATGCCAAGGATATCACCTAGGCCGACTTAGACACACCTATATAAGACTTAGGCCGACCTAAACAACTAAATAACAACATACTAATGATAATATGACTTAATAGAGAGTTAAGATATTCACAAGCCGACTATTCATAACCCGATGTACAATAATATTAAGGGTGTAGAAGGGAGAGGCTGGGAGAGATGGTGGGAGAGAGTGGGAAAGTGGAAGAGAGTGGGAGAGTCAGAGAGAGTGTGGGAGAGAGTGGAAGAGGGTGGGAGAGAGTGGGAGAGATTGGGAGAGAGGGTGGGAGAGATTGGGAGATAGTCAAAGAGGTTGGGAGAGGGTGCGAGAGAGTGTGAGAGAGAAAAAGAGTGGGAGAGGGTGGGAGAGAGGGTGGGAAAGAGTGGGAAAGAGTTGGAGAGAGTGGTAGAGAGTATAGACAAAGAGAAAATAAATCTATAAAAAAACCAACTTTCTTAGAACGCGAGCGTGTTTTGAAGAAGTATAGACATGACCGTTTTATCAAGAATGAATGAGTTTCACCATTTTTTTCTTTCAACATGTAATAACGCGGGCGCATTATAACATGCTTGCGTTATGGGTTCATTGAGGTCGAGCCTCAGGATCGGCACACAAAGCCATAACGTGATCACATTATAATGTGCTAGACTTATAGCACGTTCATTTTATGACTTTTCAAAACTTTTTTTTGAAAGTGGCCACAAAATTGCTACCCATTTCCATGCACCCACCCAAAGATGAAATTGGTAAAATGAAAAATACTATGAAAACTATTATGGAACATAATCACACAATGGCGAAACATAATGCCATCATTATTAATGCAATGTCTGAGAAACTGGAGAAATCACATCAAGGTTCTCTGGTTGTGGATTTGGTTGTGAACAAGGAAAAGAATAGTACTAAGGATGCAAGTATTTCTAAGTAGACAAGAGCTAGTATGAAGAGAAAGAATCCTCCTACACCCCAGATGGTTCAAGTCCTAAAGAAGGGCACTGAGGAAATGCACAATCTTGAAGTTGAGGTTGCTAAATCTCTTAAGTTCTTAGGTTAGATGGGGGTTTCTTGTTGGTTTTTTGTTTGGGTTTTTTTCTAGTGGCTCTTGTTGGCCTCAGGTTGGTGGATGTTGTGTTTCTTGGGCTTTATTTTGCTGCAGCCTTTTTGTTTATGTTAACTTTAATGCTTATTCCTATTTTTTGTAAATTTTGTGGTTCCAGGTCCCTGTAAAACCCATTTTTCCTCTATCAAAAACATCATGAAATCCAACAAATTCCTTTACAACAACTTTCACCTAGAGAATACACTCATCCTATACACGCAATTAACCTTGCATGCACTGTGACATGTGATTCCAAACTTGTAGAGCATCACAATTCAAACAACTTAGATTGAATATAGATATGAACAATGCAAGCAAAATTCTACATATACAAGACAAGAAATCTTATTACAGAGAAATGTGGAGCAAAACCATTTCTCCCAGACAACACTTCTTTCATTCTTCACACACTAGTGAATACATTATTTTCTACATAGTGATCCAAAACAAGTAACTCTAGATATAACACCTTTGAACACCATTAATCAACATATGCAAACTCCATAGGTATAACATCAACATAGAAGAAATGTGGAGCAAAAACAAGAACACTACTTTGTCATACAAAACACCTCTTTGACACAATATTTCCTCTTTTATCCAAATTTTCTCAAAATCACTTGAAAATTGATGTAGAGGAAAGACTCATACACAACAACCTTGATACTTTTCAAACAAGGTTTCAATACAAATGATGCAAATGTGCACCCTTGGTTATTCTTGAAAATTTTCTCCTAAATCCTATTGGCAACCAACATGAAAAATGGGAAACTTGGTTTATTCAGACTTGTTTCAACACATACTAAGGGTTTGTAAACATACATATCCAAACAAGTGATTAACACAATGGTTCATCTAAATAAGGATTTCCTGACACTAGGTGCACCTAGACAATGATATCCAAAAGGAAGGAAATTTATTTTCACATGAATTCATGGCTTGTGCAGACCTCTTACAATATCCCCTAATGATTTTCTATCCTACCATTAGCAAACAGTGTTTAGATTTGTCAAAGCATCTATGAACCTAGGGTTTTAGGACTGTCTCCCTACAGTTTGGCACACATAGACTTCCACAACTCCTTCAAACATGGACATTATGAAATATCCTCTTATAGGAAGGTATATAGGCATGGTATAGAGATTTCCACTAGATTTTATGAGTTTTGGATAGTGGAAACTCTACCCATTATTTAATTATGCTCCTTGGAAACCCTAGGTAGGGTTTAGACTTGTTCACATAAAAATTGTAGTATCTTACAAAAAATTGAATGAAACTCTACCAAACAAAAAGCATTAGAAAGATATAATTTCCATTCAACTTCTCCAAGTGGTTTCAAGAGTGTACCAATATGTACAAATGCATACAATGCAATTCATAGTTAGTTTACACAAAAAATTACATGAATGGACATGAAAAATGAATTGTTCTTCATTCAAACTCCTCTCCAACCATCCTTGGCATGTGTACATGCCTCTTACAATTGAATTCCAACCATTGAAAACTTCCCAATTGACCAATAAACTCTTGGTTAACAATAATAACAACTTAAATCCAAGTTTTGCTTCACAAGAATGATAACATTTTGCAACTTTTACAACTTTCGACAAAATTGCATGCAAGCATCCAAAAATGGTCCTTAATGACCCCACATGGTCTTAAATGTGTTAGTGTAATTAATTAATTAATTATTACACTAGCATAAGTTAACTTAGGTCTTGCATTCAATTAATTAAGTCCTAGGTTGCATTATTAGATAAATCATTTAATAAATGGGGTAATATTCCCTTCCTTGTTTGGTGGGATAAGATTCCTTCTAGAAGATGAGTTGTCGTTCTAGAACTTATCTCAACATTTAATTATTATCTAGATAGGGTTCACATGTTGTCACATGTTAGATCAAGACACATGGCAACATCTCATGCATCTTAGGTTTTCTTTCTTGCCTATATAATCAGGCATCTTGTACATTTGTAATCATGTCATATTCAATTTGACATCCTTGCATCTTAATGATAGCATGATTTTTCTACCATTTCTATCTTGTGGAAGTTTTGTCTTGCAGGTGATTCTAGGGTGTTTGAGGAGTTCACCTAAACTCCTACATGATATCAGAGCTTCAGTGCTGTAGACTTTCTTCTCAAATATGAGAGATCATTTTTTGGCATGAAAGTCTTGTTGGATGCAAGCAACCATTTTTCTTTTTTGCTTCAAAAATCCAGCTTCCACTTAGTTCTAGGAAAAATGATTTATGGGTTTTGTAGCCAAGGTTGAAAAATGAACTAGGAATCTTTTATATTTTTGATATCTTGTACGAATCTAGAGAAAATCATTGAACAAAAATTGGTGCCCGTCATTTTTCTCTGACTGAAGGTTTTTTAAAAATATATATTTTTATTTTCTGCTTGTTGGATCAAAAAAATATTTATGGGTTTTGTTCTTAGCTTCAAAATATTTCTAGGTTTCTATTTTTTGTCTACTTATTGTGAACAGATTTTGCAGAAATTAAATCAAAAGAATTATTTTTGCTAGAAAACCCATTTCCTACAGGCTAAATTCATTTTTTTTGAAAAAATAATAACTTTTGGCCATGGTATCAAAAATTGACAATCAAAATACAGCTGGAAAGGGAATTTTATCTACTTTCCAATGGTGGCATATATTTTGTGAAATTTTTCTCACATAAAATTCTACATTCAACTAAAGTGAATCCTCCACTTTGGACTCAACGACCAATATCTTTGCATCAGATTGCTGAAATCTAAAAATTCTAGAGGAATTCGAGAGATATTTCAAATCTTTTTTCATTAGTCCAATCCCCTTGATCAGTTTTAGCTCCAGGTAGTCTTACATTGATTTTTTTAGTTTGGTGCATTTTTTCAATAACCTAGACATCCTGAAGCTTGGTAAAATATTTTTTGATCTGGGTAGCATCACTTCAATTGCATATCATATTTGGAAGCTTCTATTTATTGTTGAAGGTCAGTTTCTTTGTATTTTTTGGAGAAAGTTCATTATGGGGCTTGCATATACTCCTTCTTTGGTTATGTTGCACAAGGGTAACTATCAACAATGGAGAGATGGGATCTGCCACTATTTTATTACCTCATCTTTTTGGTATATTTCCCCATCCGAGTGAAGGTATTCATGAACTTGCTTGGAGTTGCAGCAGATACACTGTTTTGGAGATCATTTCTATGCAAGTTGATTCTAATGTTTTGAATGTTATTGATCATTGTGATTTTCCTCACATTCTTTGGACTAAGCTTTGGGAGATCTATGGAGATTCATAAACTCCACCATTCCCTGATGGTCATGATTCAGAATGTCATTCTTCAGATCAGGTACCCCATGATGATATTATTGTGCAGGAGGTTGATTACCTTGATCTTTTCGAAGAGGTTGACAAGGTTCCCTCAGGTGCTTCTTCTCCATTAGAGACAGATGGTATCCCTTCACATTCAATGATTTCTTGTCCAGATTCATTGATTGAGGCTTCCACTATCATTATCCATCAAGACACATTCAATTTTCCAGACTTGCAATCACAAGATGGCTTTGTTTCAGGTATCACTGACATGGCTACTTCTATAGGTTTGGAGGACATTCTTGAGGGGGTATCACTCTTCTATTTAGAGATTTCATATCTGAGACTTCTTCCCTGTCATTCCATTCAGGACTTGAGGTTTCTTCAGCATCTACCATTGGCTTAGCATCAGACTTCTTTTAGTGGTTTTGAGGACACTTCATTTAGGGGGGAAATTAAGTCTCCATCATATTCATCACATCTTTGTCTTTGGATATTGTTCAACATCAGTTTCTGCATCATGCTAGTTTGTCACCCTCTTCATTGATTGTGGCATCTTCATCTTAAGGCAAGGAGACATTTGAGAAGAGTTCAAAGAAATCATCATCATTCATCCTTCCTTCCTTCAATTCCTATCTAGAATGGGAAGCATCTTCGCACTTGCAGTTGGTTTTGTTTCTTTCGAAAGGGAGACAAGTTCTTTGTTGACATTGGATCTTGTTTTGTCTTCAGACACTTACCATTTTTGTAGGTGATCACATCTTCTGAGGGGGCTATATAGTCTCTATATTTCCTCCCTATGGTGGGGCTATTGTATTGTATCCATGTGACGAATGGTGTACTTGGGGGGTATTTGGGAGTCCTCCATCCTTCCCATCCTATCACATTATTTTGCTTTTTCATCTCCTATTTGGAGTGGGGTTTTGTTCCCATTGGGTTTTCCCTTTTTCTCTAGTTGTGGGATATTTTTTGCATCTTCATGTACATGGGTACCTAACATGGCCTAGTAGCTGGTCTTGGAAATATGTGCCTCAAACTATACATGTTGAAACCTCCATTAGAGCCAAGTTAGTGTGACATCTTATTTGTCTGGCTGACTAGTAGTTTGTTTCATTCTATTTTGATCATGTCACTGTGACCTTTCCAAAGTCTTGTTGGATGCATATCCTTTGGAGCCTTCATTGTGACATAGTGTTTCATTATGACCTCTCAACACTCATGGAGTCCTCTGGTTGAAAGGCCATTCAATCGTGAATCAGAGAGACTCATGGTGACTGGGGTTTTAGAGTGACTTCAACACTAGGGGAGAAGTCTCAGCGAATTGTGAATGTCTTATCGATAGGAATTCATATGTTGTATTCGCTAAAATAATGAGTCTCGAAGAAAGGTCTTAGCGATAGATGAAAGTCATGCCGACAGGGACACACTCAGGAGTTATCAATGTAACACTAAGGCTTCATTATGAAGTTTGGGCAATATGCAAATGTCTCATTAACGAGGGCTCAAGGGTTGGCTATCGGGGTAACTCAAAGTTCCCGAGAAGACTTCTTAGTGAACATTGAAGGTCTCACTGAAAAAAACACCTTTTGAAGCATTCGGTGTAGCTCTTGGCGAATGATGGTCAATGGTGGAAGACAGTGGTTTTGATAAGAAGTCCCAGCGACTTTGATGAGTCTTGTTGACTATCCTTTGGAGCTCGATATGACTTATGTCTTTGGTATAACTTCAGGACTTCACTGTGATCTCTTAGCGACAGCAATAGGTCACGCCAACTGTTTGGTGCTTCGGGGTAACATAAGAAATCTCGTTGATATGTCTTGGTGAGAATGATGTATTTTTGAAAGGAAAACTGGAGTCAGTATATGTTGTAAACCTGATGTAACATCTTGATGAAAAGGATTACTCTTGGTGACATCGGTATAAATGTTATGTGGCATCGGTGAGACACTGTTAGTGTCTCACTGAGATGCCAACACAGTGTAAATTCTCTTGTTTGTCATTTGACCATGGGAGACTTTCTGACGTAGCATCTCGTGGACCAATAGGAGATGATGAATTTGAATAGTTGGAAGTCTATTCATTGTGACGGTTCTGCAAGGAATTTCTATAGACAGAGTTTGACATGGATATACTCAGACATTGCTGATTGTAATCGGTTGGTTGGATCAACAGTTTGTTGTGTGATCGAAGCAATAGAAGAATTTTATTTTGTGGACTATAATTGTGAAGGTTCCTATGAATCAAATTGTACATGGTGAATGCTACTGTAAACAAACACCAAAAAGATAAGTCTAGAAATTTTATGTAATTCTTATTACTATAATAAAAAGTGATTTCTCTTGGTGTGGTGGGTTTTTCTCTTGTAAGGGTTTTCCCACGTATATCTGGTGTTCTTGTGTGGTTGTCAAATACTCTGTTTCTGTAATTTGTTTCATAATGCATCATAAATTGACTGTAATTGTAAATTTTAAAGAGTATCTCGATTCTTTCCTAAGGTGTTGACATTAGGAGAATTGTTTTCCACATCTAATTTTATTTACAAGTGGTATCAGAGCCTTGCCAGTTGTGTTATCCTTGGGGGTACATTAGGTTTTTTGTGTCAATTTTGTTCAGTGGGAGTCTTGTAGAGATTGTTATTTCTAATTACAGATTAAGATGTCTAGTTCATCAGAGAAGATTGAAATAGAGAAATTCAATGGTAGTAACTTTGAGTTGTGGAAACTCAAGATGGAGGATCTCTTAGTTGATCGAGATCTTGGGCTTGTAGTGTCTAGAACTAAACCTATAGGCATGAAGCAAGAAAATTGGGACCTTGCAGATAGAAAATCCAAGGGGTTGATAAGGCTCTGTTTGGCAGATTCAGTCCTTCTTAATGTGCATGAAGAGAAGACTACCTCTTCCTTGTGGAAGATACTGGTGTCTATTTATTAGGGGAAATCTTTGGTGAATAAGCTATTCTTGAGGAAGAAGCTCTACTCTTTGAGAATGCAGGAAGGAGGGTCTGTAGCTAATAATTTGAATGCTTTTAACATGTTGCTTGCACAATTAACATCTGTTGGTGTAAAGACTGAAGAAGAAGATCATTGTATGCTTTTGTTGTGTTCTTTTCCAGACTCTTGGGATCATCTGGTGATGGATATTAGGAGTACAACATCTACTTTCAAGATGGAAGATGTTGTTGGTTCTTTGCTGTCAGAAGAAATGAGAAGGAAGTCTTCTGAGATGGTGAAGGAGGCTCTTGCTATCAGAGGAAGGTCAAAGGAGAAAGGAAAGAAGAAGGACAAGAAGTCCAAATCAAAATCATAGGGGAGATGAAAGTCTCCTAAAAAGAATTCCAAGGTTAAGTGCTGAAACTGTGGGCAACCTGGTCATGTCTGAAAGGATTATAAAGAGGAGGAAAAGAAGAAGGGATCTTCTGATAATGGTTCTTCTCATAGTGATGGTGACACCTTCATTGCAGCCCTGGCTACACAGGTATCAGATGATGTCTAGTTGATTGATTCTGGAGCATCATTCCACATGACATCTCATAGAGAATGGTTCACAAAGTATGAAGAATATGATGGTGGAAAGGTGTACTTGGCGAGTGATTCAACTTTGGAAATTGTTGGTCGTGGAAGAGTCAGAATCCAATTCCTTGATGGCAGAATAAAGGGGATCAATGATGTTATGCACATAACAGGTCTGGCTTAGAATCTACTTTCTATTAGTAGGCTTAATGATATCAGAGTAGAAGTCTTGTTCTTGGGAAGTGGCTGCAAGATGACTAGAGGTTCAATGGTGCTAGCTAGGGGTGCTCGAATTGGTACCCTGTACAAGCTAGATACACAAGTTGTTCAATGTAACAGTGTCTCTTCGAAGTTACTAAAAGCTGCTCATGGAGGTAAAGAGGGAAATATCACTAATTATGTAAACTCTACGAAAGTAAAACTTCCTGCAAAGAAGAGTATGCTTTAGCATCATAGGTTAGGCCACATAGGAGAAAAAGGTTTAAAAACCTTGAAGAACAAAAACCTGGTTGAGGGGCTTGAGGATTGTAATCTGGAATTTGAATTATGTGAGCACTATATATATGGAAAGCAACATCGTGTTTCATTTTATGACAGTCCTCATAAATCTTATGGTTTGTTAGTGTAGACACCCAAATTTTATCACTCCCATATGATCAAGTTTACCTTTTTATTCATCAATTCTATCAATATTAATTTATTTAATTAATATTACACTTCCCACATAAAGTATTTAATTTAGTCATTCTAATCTTTTGAATTAAAATCAATTTAAAATTCTTCTTTTCTCCCTCCTTGTCACATCTCCATAATCCATCACTAATTTGAATTAATTTAATTAATTCATATTTAGGGTGTGCATCCTCTTAATCAAGGATTAATGTCACATCCTCCTACATTGGCCACTTGTCTCTAATCTTCCATTAATTATCATAATCAAATATTTGTACAATTTTAATCAAAGTCATTAACCACTTTTAGCACCACTTTTTAGTCAACCTTTCCATTTTTCCTTTTTGGGCATTGACCCTCTTTCCCATGAGAATTTTTAATTCTCATTTATTCATCCTATGTCTCTCTCCTCCCCATATGAATTTTTAATTCACATTTTGTCTTTCCAAGACTTCTAGAATGTTTGACATGTCACCTCATGCATATGTGACCAATTCCCACCATTTTGGAAACCCTCTCTTATCCATTAGATTCTCATATGAATGTGAATTTTTAATATGTACACATTTATTTCTCCAACCTCTTTATCTTTTCCAATGGAGATTTTTGAGAAATT
Organism: Sequoia sempervirens; assembly: GCA_007258455.2. Lineage (NCBI taxonomy): Eukaryota > Viridiplantae > Streptophyta > Pinopsida > Cupressales > Cupressaceae > Sequoia > Sequoia sempervirens. The sequence continues at coordinate 144,847,492 of VDFB02000017.1, forward strand.
CCAAAATTCTTCAAGTGTCATTTTCACTCCCACTTGGGGATAAGAAGTTCCTTTTTAAAGAAATCTTCTCACTCCCCAAGGTACTTGGAAGGTACTTGTCCTTCCTCCACATCATGTACCTCTCTTCCACATCACCTACACATCATCCTACTTTTATCCACTTCATATTCCACATGTCAAAATGTGAGGGCTTGTGAGTCCTCAACTCACCTTAGCCCTTCATCTTGACTTTGTTGGATAAATCCTAACCATTGAATTCTCTAGAGAATTCAAGTTTCTCTATAAATACCCCCTCTTCTAAGGAATTTTTAAGACTTAGCCATTTTGAAACTAAATGCTACCATTTTATGCACTCATCTAGTCTTCAATTTCACTCATTTTCATTTGCATCCAAGCATATAGTCAAGACTTGCATTTAGCCATATCAAAAGCCATCAAGGAGCATACAAATCAATCCAAATCAAGGGCCAACCAAGGAGTTTCAGCTGCAAAAGGGAGGTATAATTATTTGTCTTCATTTAACACTTTCCTCTTTTCTTTTTCAAATTTATTAGGCTAATCTTGAGGTGTTTCATTATGTTTTTCCATTGCACTTTATTCGCTTAGAAGGGGTTAAACATTTGGATATCACATTTCTCGCACCCCTAGTGGGACCCACAAGCAGGTTCCTATATTTCATGTGTTACTTTTGTTAATTTTCTTGTAGGAATATGTTGCAGTGGGGTGACTACACCCCTGATTTTTCCACAGTGGGGTGCCTATGCCCCTGATTTTCCATAGTGAGGTGACTACGCCCCTGATTTTCCGCAGTGAGGTGATTATGCCCACTGGGCTGAATTTTTTTTTTTGGCTAACACTTTTTCTACAGTGAGGCAACTATGCCCCCCATAGGCTGATTTTTTTTTTTTGGCTAACACTTTTTTTGCAGTGAGGCGACTACGCCCCCTGGGCTGAAATTTTTTTTGGCTAACACTTTTTTTGCAGTGAGTCGACTATGCCCCCCTGGGTTGAAATTTTTGTGCTAACACTTTTCTTGCAGAAAGGCAACTATGCCCCCTGGGCTAAAAATTTTGTGCTAACACTTTTCTACAAAAGGGAAACTACGCCCCCCTAGGCTAAAATTTTTGTGCTAACACTTTTCTGCAGAAAGGCAGTTACGCCCCTGATTTTTATAGTGGGGCAATTATGCCCTTGATTTTTCACAGTGGGGCATTACGCCCCTGATTTTCTGTAGTGGGGCGATTACGCCCCTGATTTTCCGTAGTGGGGAAATTACGCCCTTGATTTTTCCCCAGTGAGGTGATTATCCCCTGATTTTCTGCAGTGGGGTGACTACGCCCCTGATTTACTGCAAAAGGGCGATTGCACCCCCTGGTCACCGCAAAGCAATGTATTTTGGAAGGTAAAACTATCATTTTGGCTTCGGTTTTTTGCTATTTTCTCCCTAACACTATTCTTGCAAGGATACTGGTGTTTTTGCTAACTTTTTGTAGCATATTCTTGTGAAGTTGATGAAGAAAGTGAGATAAAACATCTAACATTTGCTTGCAGGGCTATCCTTTCGCTCAAACTTTTTAAACTATCCTTGTTGTTTTTGTTAATCTAAGAACATAGTTTAATTAGGGGGAGTAATATTCATTGCTTGCTATGTCTATCCGCTCAAACTTTTTGAACTATCCTTATTGTTTTTTTTAATCTAAGAACATAGTTTAATTAGGGGGAGTAATATTCATTGCTTGCTGTGTCTATCTTTTCTATTACCCAAAGGGAGCATTAGCTTGTTTTCGCTTTCCCCTTGCACTTTGTGTGAGCTTGGAGAGTAGTTGGAAATAATTAGTGCTTTCTTTCTAATGGGACCTGCTTGGGGATTTCATCACCCCAAGGGACGATTCCAACCATGCGTACCAACAGGGTATATAAAGGGGGGAGAGCAAAAGCTGTACCTCAATCCAGTCACATTGTAATTGGTGGAGCATCAAAGCTAGGGTGATACCTAGATAGATGTGAAGAGTTGGTTCGATCCCTTTAGTATCTCGCGGGGGTTCCCGACTCATGCTTGTGATGGGCTGGTGTTCACGGTTGTGCCTCACGTACCAAGAGTATATCGAGGACTCCCTAGACACCTTGTGCATCCTAGACTAAGACCTCTTTGGCCATACTCTTAACACTAATCATAGGATTGTGTTTTCTTGAAAGTGTTTTCTTGTGAGAAACTAGTGAAATTTTTGACAAATTGGCCTTATCATTGTCATTTTAAAGTCCTTTCCATAGTCATTTTCATCACACCAAGTCCTAGATTGTCCATAGTGGGGCAATTACGTGCCTGATTTTCTGTAGTGAGGTGATTATGCCCCTAATTTTTCCATAGTGGGGCGATTATGCCTCTGATTTTTCATAGTGAGGCGATTACACCCCTGATTTTTCTGTAGTGGGGTGATTATGCCCCTGATTTTCCACAGTGAGGCGATTACACCCCTGATTTACTATAGAGGGGCAAATTTTCCATCCTGAACACCCAAAATCACCCCATTTGGATCCATTTAATCATTTCCAACCATTATCTCATCATCCCAAGCCTTTGTTTTGTCACTCTAAGCCTCCAAAAACCTCCATTTGATCATTTTAAACCTCTATCTCATTATTCCAAACTTCTGTTTAACCATTCTAAATCCCCATTCATTCTCCACAACCATCCTCAATCCATCCACTCATTTTAAATTTCCCCATAATCCATTCAAAAGTCCATACCATCACCTACCGAACATCAACATTTTACCATTTACATCACCAAACACCACCCATAATCAAACCGCCTTAACCTTGTGTTACAAAGTGGTTACCCAAATTGACCATAGCACTTGAATTTGATTATTAATCATTAACTTCAACCCAAATCAATTTACTTCCATCTTGAGGTGAATTCGGTGTCATAAGTTATCATCCTTGGCCAAAATCAATCCATTTTTATCTTAAGGTGGATTCGGTGCCATGATCATCCTCTTAATCAATCAAAGCTCTAGGTCACTAAGGGTGACTTTATTTGATTAAACTCAATGTCTCTCACATCTTTCATCATCCAACCATACCCATTCAATCATCCAAATCTATCGAAACTAGTCATTTGATCAAATTGTCTAATTAATCAAATCACATCCATTCAACCAATGCAATCCTATTGATCTTAATAATCCAATCCAATTCAATCAAAATCTGATCCAATCCAATATATCCAAATAAAAAATGATCCAAATACAAACCCCATCAAAATTAGATCTCATCCAATCATAATCAAATCATTCATCAAAAACATCTTTATAATCCACCCATAGCACATTTGCATGGCCATTCAAACTAGGTCACAAGTTAAGAGACAAATGAAACAACAACAAGGTCAAAATTCCCAAGCGAACATGTCTTAAGACCTTAATAACAATGCAAATCCCACCAATGGTTCAAATATTGCTCAAGATCCTAACAACATCCCCCAAGATCCTCATAATGGTACTTCATCGCACTCCAACACCGAAAATCAAAACAACCCACCACACGGTGAAAAGAGTATGGCTAATCAACCCAAACTCACACTTGAGGAACATTTTAGTAATCTCGCCGATGTGCAAATGACTAACCGTCTTTTTGAAAAACACGGGGAAGAAATTTTGGCCCACCTAATTGAGAAGGGTGTCAAACCCCCCTCAGGTGTTGACTTGTCGAAATATAGAAGTTCCCCATCTAACATACTTGAAGGTTCACAAAATACACCAGAAGGTTTGTACTTCCCCAATGTTCCTCTAGTTGAGGGTTGGCATCAACCTGAATTTGGCAATGTTGTTCTTTATCATGTTAACCATCCCACACACACTTCAAACTCAGTTATGGGAGGTCCTCAAGTGCCTGATCCCAATAATCCTTTTGCCTATGGTATGCCACAAAATGTTCCACAACTTGCGCCATTAATGCTAATAGCACCCCCTCTTTCAAATTAACCTACAGTTAACACTGGAGGCACCCCCTTTACCACATTGCTTCCACCTCCTGGGGCCACAAATCTACCATCATCTTCATATACATCTAAATAGCTTCACCAATCCAACATTCTGCCTCAATTACCTCCACAAGGCACATCCTAGTTGAATGTTTCGGGTGGTACCCAACAACCCCCTTTACAAAACTCTTCTATGCTACCTCAGCCATCTCATTAGCAACAACCCATACATAATGCTTTGGTCTCCTCACAACAACCACCCTACCAACCACAAAGAAATCCATCTTGACCTATTGCTTATACCATATCCCCCTTTCTCACATCCATTTTGCATCCATAGACTCAACCACAATGCAACATCCCATCTCAGCCCATACAATAGTTGACATCACAACAACCCCCTCAGCACTATTACTATCATAATCAACAACAATTTCACCAACACCCACCTTATGTGGCCTCCCAACAATCACAACAATACTTTCAACACCCACAAATCAATCCGCAACATCCCATCCAAGCTCCTCAGCAGCCTACCTCACACTTCTATCAAACAAATCCATACTATACCACGCAACAGTAGCCCCCGTATCAACAAAATCCCCCATCTTACCAGCAAGGCATGTCATCATCCAACCATCCAAATCTATATTTCAACAATCTGACACTCTCTCAGCAAGATCCTTTATCATCCTATCATCAATATCCCCCCAACCCACCACCGGCCAACTCAGATCTATTGGAAATCAAAGCTACTTTGAAGGATCTTCAAGCTAAGGCTGGCAAACAATCGTTCAAATTTGAAGAATATGTCCATATCCATTTGATCCATCCATCTCATTGATCCCCTTCCCTAAACATTTTGAAATGCCAAAGTTTGATAAGTATAGGGGGAACAAAGATCCTAAGGCCCACTTGCAGGAGTTTTACTCCAAGTGTCAAGAAGTTATGTACAATGACAACTATCTCTTGTGCCTGTTCCCACGAAGCTTGGCAAGCAACACCCTAGAGTAGTTCATGACCCTCAAAAAAGGATCCGTAAAATATTTTGCGGATCTGTCGAAAAAAATTGTCTCCTACTTCTCCTTCAATTTGGAGGACACTGACACCTTAGACCTTCTCAAAGAGAAACAACGTGAGGGGGAAACCTTTACTAGCTACCTCCAAAGGTGGCATGCGCTAGCAAGCCAAATGAAAACCCCTCAGAAAGAGAAGGACATGGTCACTTTCTTTGTGGAGAACTCTCATCTCGACATGGCTCATAACTTTAGGTTACATTGTGTCACCACTTTCGTGGAGATAGTGGAAAAGGGACCTATCCTTGAACATTCCCTTATCACCAAAGGGCACATTAAAATACATAGCCATGATAAAGAAAGGTCATTTGGAGATAAACCCCATTTTTGGAACCAAAACAAAAAAGTAGTGAATGATGGTGCAACTGATACTAAACACATCTAGGTGGCTAACACATCCTTGAGACAACAACCCTCCATACCTAACACCATATATGTACCGCAGAGGGCACCTCGTCCTCCTCAACAGTCAAATTAGAACAACCAAGGGAACACTAAGCACCAATATGCTCAATTAAGGGAACCCCTAAGTGTTGTCTTCAATAAATTGATATAGGTCAATTATCCAATCACATATCCTGTCACCAAGCCACTTGAAGAAGCCAAACCCAAGCCCGCATGGTTTAAGGAAAATGAATATTGTGAGTTCCATAAAATCAAAGGACACTCTTTGAATAAATGCCATGGTCTAAAAAATTGTCCAAGATCTCATTGATCGAGGAGATATCAAGGTTTACACCAGTCAAACCTCATCGTCCAATGCTCAATTGCAGATATATCAAAATGCTTTTCCAAACCATAATCAAGGCCCGAGCACCTCCAACAGTAATCCTCAAAACAATAGCACAAATAACGTGAGCTATAAGAATGTACCCCTCAATTATGAGGGTATTATTCATTACATTGAGCAGGTAGAACCTCGTGTATCCATGATACATTTCTAAGCCAAAGACCCTCAGTGTGCTGTTACTACACGATGAGCCCACATCACTGTCCTTGTGGCCCCCACACTCACCCAATCAACTCCTGTAAGCTCTCAGTACAACATCCTTGATCACTTAGGAAAGACCCCTACACATATCTCCATTTTGGATTTACTTAAGTCTTCCCTTGTACATCAAGAAATCCTCAATAGAGCCCTATAGGAAACCCATGTACCTAATGACATTGATCCTACACAATTCCAAGCTTTGGTAGGACACCTAGCTTTATCTCATCACCTACACTTCAGCCAAAACAATATGCCAAACATCAATGTCAATCATAATCAACTCTTACATATCGAAGTTGTGGTTGCTCATCATAAAATAAAAAGAGTCTTGGTAGATAATGGCTCTGCCCTCAACTTGTGTACTCTAAAATTCATAAAATAGGTGGGGTATACTCAAGCGGATTTAAGTAATCTAATCATCACGATCAAGGCCTATGATAATGTAGAAAGGAATTCATAAGAGATTATCAATCTTCCTATCCAAGTGGGACCTATCGTTCAGTATATTACCTATCATGTCCTTGATCTAGACTTGCCATATAATCTCCTCCTTGGCCGTCCATGGCTCCATGCTATGCAAGCCATCCCCTCCACATACCATCAGTGCCTAAAATTCCCAGTCAACGGACAAGAAGTCACTATCTATGCTAACTCCCAGCCATTTGAATATTGCCATGCTTTAGAAGCGTCATTCTCCCATTTACATTATTGTCCTAGGGTTGAAATGGGGGCATCCCAGTCATCAACTACTAATCCACCCTCCATTGTGATAACCAATCCATCTTCCACCGCTGATCCTATAGTCACCAAAGTCCAGATCGTTGACAAAGGGTGTGGTGAATATAGAATGCATACTACTCTCAATGTAGCAACCATGCCGCCATCACCACACAAGTATGGTCAACCTTCGCATGCTACTCCAAAGGAAGACAAGACTATCACCTTAAGTGGTAAAAACATCCCTACCACCACTTTCAGATCCCCTAGTGTCAAGATAGATGCATCAGAAGAGGACATAAGCCAATGGGTCTATCAAGAAGAACCCCAGCTGGATCCTCCTCTAAAGGAATATTTTTAAGAATTATATCCGTGGTCAACTAAGTTTGTAGAAAAGTATAACTACCAAGGAAGAGGCCTAGGTAAAGAAAAACAAGGGTGGTTGCAACCCATTGATACGTCAAAGCTACCAAAAAACATAGGCATTGGGTATGATAGAAAACAAAAAATCCCTACAACATCATCTAATACTTCCAATAGTATTGCCATGCACAATGGCTCATTGGAAGACATACCTGAGGTAGAATCCATCATACGTGCGTACGATGATGTCAATCACACCGACTTATCATCCATGTTCGAATGCCTATCCATCTACACCATTAGCCTATCCCTTTGTCACCCTGAGCTTATTGATTGGGACCTACGCAATAGCACACTTGTCAATATGTCTATGGATACATATGTCAACCATATGGGATTGGGGGAGGATGAACACTCCAGTCACAAAAATAAGAATAAGAAAAGTAAAAAGTGGTCATCTAGTGAAAACCTCCCTGAGGCACTTCCTGACCTTGAAAAAGTAAAATAAAAGGATGCATTCGATGGCAAAAACCTTGAAGAGGCACTGGAAGATGGAGATGTTCATCTTCCCCTTGTAGGAATGCAATTATTTTCCCGATCATCCATTCTAATTAAAGAGACTCAAGAAGTTAATCTGGGTATTGCATAAAATCCTAAAATCACCTATGTGGCTAAGTCACTCTCATAGCAAGAGTATCCAATCATCGTGCAACTACTCCAAGAGGGAATCGTTAACTTTGCTTGGTCATATTTAGACATGCCAGGCTTAGACCCCGCCTTAGTGGTTCATCATCTAGATGTTCACCCAGATGCCAAGCCTATCAAACAAAAGCTCTGCAAGATGCATTCACAGGTAGCATTGTTAGTCAAAAAGGAATTGGAAAAGCTAGTAAAGGTAGGTTTTATTAGACCAATTGACTACTCTGAGTGGATTTCCAATATAGTACTAGTGGCCAAACCAAATGGTGACATTTAGATTTGTACAGACTTTAGGGATCTCAACAAGGCCTGCCCAAAAGACGACTTCCCTCTGCCTAATATTGACATGTTGGTTGACCTCATAGTAGGACATGAGATGCTATCCCTTATGGATGGCTTCTCCGGTTATAACCAGATTCGAATTGCACTGGGGGACTAACACAAGACCACTTTCACAACACCTTGGGGTACTTTCTGTTACAATGTTATGCCCTTTGGTCTCAAAAACATGGGGGAAACATATCAGAGGGTGATGATAGTCATCTTCCATGACATCATTCATATCATCATGGAAGATTATGTCGATGACTTGTTAGGAAAGTACAGAACACGAGCAGAACATCCTACCATCTTCAAAAAGATATTTGAACAGTTAGAGTATTACAAGTTGCGGTTAAATCCAAAAAAGTGTGTCTTTAGGGTCACGTCAGGAAAGTTGTTGGGTTTCATAGTCTCTTGTAGGGGTATTGAGGTTGATCCTGATAAGGTAAAGGCTATTCTGGACATGCCACCTCCACGCAATCTGAAGCAGTTAAGAAGCCTCCAAGGGAAGATGTAGTCCATCCGTTGGTTCATAGCCCAGCTAGCAGATAAGTGTTAGCCATTCACTCATCTTCTGAAGAAAGATTCCACCTTCCAATGGAACCAAAAATGTCAGATGGGTTTCGATAAAATTAAAGAATACTTAGCTCATCCACCGATCTTGATGCCACCTATTCCAGGAAAACCCCTCCTACTTTACATCTCTGCTACTTCAGTCGCACTGGGGGCATTGTTGGCACAACATGATGAGTCGTTCAAAGAAAGGGAAATTTACTACATCAGTCAAACATTGGTTGGCTATGAGTTAAATTACTCTCCCATGGAAAAAGCTTGCATTGCGCTAGTCTTTAGCACATAGAAACTCTGTCATTACATGCTCATCCATCCAGTCAAATTAGTCGCTAAAATTGATCCCCTGAAGTATTTTTTATCTAGAACCACTCTGACTGGCCACATGGCCAAATGGGTCATGCTCTTAAGAAAATTTGACATAGAGTATGTAGAGCGAAAAGCCATAAAGGGACAGGTCATAGCCTTTCAATTGGCTGAGGCGCCATTAGTAGATGCTTACCCTCTGGACACTGAATTTCCAGACGAAGAAGTCTACACAGTCAGAAAAGCACCAGCTTGGACACTATATTTTGATGGCTCATACACGCATAATGGATTAGGTGTAGGAATTTGATTGGTTATCCCTCAAGGTGACTACATTCCAAAATCTAGGATAGCATTCCCATGTACCAACAATATGGCAGAGTACCAAGCTCTCCTCACTAGCCTCAGAATTGCAAAGCAGTGGCACATAACTCATTTGAAAGTCTTTGGTGATTCTTTGCTAGTCATTAGGCAGGTTAATGATGAATTCCTCACAAAAGATGATAAACTATCACTCTATAAGCGCATTGTGGATGATTTCAATAAATATTTCACTTTCATACAGTTTGACCAAATTCCTCAGGTACAGAATAAAGCAGCAAATGCAATGGCCACTATTGGTTCCTTGATTGACATGCCTAAAGATGAAATAGAATGTGAGTTTCTTGTTAAAAAACTTTTAATCCCTACATGTGATATTCCTGAGACTGATATGGTGTGTGATATCATAGATCCTGCCTCCCCATGGTACCAGGACATATACACCTATCTCCATGATAATATCACACCCCCATAACTTACATGCAACCAAGACAAATCCTTTGTTCATCGCTCTTCCTGATACATCATTGTCGGTGATATGCTTTATCGTCGCGGGTATGATGGAATCCTCCTTAGATGTCTGAATGAGACCGAAGCCTGCATGACACTAACAAAAGTACATGGTGGTGTTTGTGGAGCTCACTCAAATAGTATGGCTTTGGCCAAAAGGATTCTATGAGCTAGATATTATTGGTCTACATTGGAACACGATGCTTGTGAATTTGCAAAGAAGTGCCTTCCATGCCAACAACATGTAGATTTGATTCACGCCCCAGCACAAGATCTCTAGCCCCTCCTAGCACCATGGCCCTTTTCTCAATGGGGTTTCATCTTGATTGACAAGATTTACCCACCATCATCCAACGACCATACATTCATAATTACTACCAGTAAATACTTCACTAAGTGGGTGGAAGCAATACCACTCTCACAAATCATTGGTATCCAAATCTCAAAATTTATCCTTTATCATATTCTCTGTAGATATGGTATCCCATCCACCATCCTCTCTGATAACGGAAAACCCTTCAAAACCAAGCCATGAAACACCTCTGTGACACCTTTCATATCCAACACCGTTGGTGAATGCCTCATTACCCCCAGGGCAATGGTCAGGCAGAAGCAACCAACAAGACCCTTATCTGCATCCTCAAAAAGGTTGTGAATAACACTAGATGAGATTGGCACCTCCATATTCATCCTACCCTCTAGGCATATCGCACATCCATTTGCACCCCGATAGGTGCCACCCCCTATTCTTTAGTATATGGTGTTGAAGCCATCTTGCCAATTGAAGTTGAGGTTCCATCATTGAGGATTTCTCTGAAGAATCTTATCAGCGACGAAGATGATCATGTTGCATGGCTTGCATAGCTGAAATTACTGGATGAATGAAGAATAAAAGCCTATGATCATTTGCAAGCATACCAAAACTACCTCAAACACAATTACAATAGAAAGGTTTTTCCTCAACAATTCTAGGTTGGTGAGCTTGTTCTTAAGGAGAACCAGGACACTCAACAAGATCATGATAAAAAGGAAAAATTTGAGGCAAACTAGTTAGGGCCTTATATCATAGCCGCCAAATATGGATCTGGGGCCTACAGATTGACTACTCTTGAAGGAGATCCCCTTGATGAACCCATAAATATCATGCATCTAAAGAAGTTCTACACCTAAATCCACTTGGTAACCCCACCTAATCAAAAAATTAAAAAATTGAAAAAAAAAAAAAATCAAAAAATCAAAAAAATAAATAGTAAAGAGAAATAAATCTATCCTATGGTGAAAACCACCTCTTGGTGGTGCCTTGGATAAGTATGGATGGTGAAACTTGGTAACAGGCATCATCCATAGAGGGTTTAATCATTATCTACCTGGCATCCTAGTTATTTTATGCTTTCATCCACACTATCGTCCTCACCCATCTCATCCTAGGCCACTTGGTATATATTGATTGAGCATTGGATGACCCATCTAGCCTATCCCCCATCTTGAGCTTTTCAGTATCCCACTTTGAGCTTATGTCATTCATTCCCTTTATCAGTCAGTCTGTGTCATCATATAGGATCATCCATTGTGTCAATCTCCATCTAGATCTCATCCTTCTACATCACTAGTCGAACTACGTTGCCCCTGCGATGTCACATAGGCAAGGCTGATCATTGGATCTACCCCCATGGTATTCTGACCATTGCATCTTGGTCATCCATCATTCACCTTCATCATCCTCTTTCTGCTTTATCCATGGTCTTTTCATGAACTACGAGGGCTCTGTGCTTTCACGTAGGCAAGGCTAATCTATGATCGGCCCCTGAGCCCCTAGGTCTCTAGGATGTGTCAGTCTGTGTCCCCATCTAGCTTGTTATTCTCAAATAAAATCCTAATATTATCAAAATATTTGGTTAATGAAAAGCATCTGGCATCAAACTGGGTCATTCTAGTTTAGTATCCATCATCAGTCTCAACAAGATGTATCCTTCCTAATAGACCTCATCGATCCTATCCATCACCCTGATCCTATGGCAAAGGATGTTTTAATTTTAATTGTAATCTTTTGATGTTTTGAAATTTATTTGTCATTTGAGCTCACTATCAACACTTGTCATGGTCACCTTGATCCATCATATCATGGTGTGCTTTGACTAGTCGACATATGGGTTCATCTTGGTCTTTTCTTTGTTGCTGCCTTTTCGGTTGTCCCATGTAGTACCCACCAAGATCTCTGAGGTCTTGTGTTATGATGGGGCATCCTTGTGTGTTTGTGGTTATCCCAATGCCTGGCCTGACTAAGGTCATCATGACCCTGGGGTGTTGGGATAGCCCCCCTTTGCTTGTTGTGTTTATTTCATGCGTTGGATGTCTACTGGCCCTGGTCTTATATATCAGGGTATCTGGTATCTTATGCTATAGCAAATATTAATGCTCCAAAAATGGTAACTCATATTAGGATTGCATTTCATCATCTGTTGCATTGCATTCACCCTATGATTTTGGTTGTGCAAATACTTTATCCTAGTCTTTCCCATTCTTCTTAGGATACTAATAATTTTTTAACAGATGCCAAATGACACCCATTTTCACAATCACTACATATCCACCTTCCATTATCATGTCAGTTCTTATTGGCACTTATGGCCATGTGTTATTTCCTCTCGAATACAAGAGCAATATTGCATATTAGATTCATTCTATTAACCACACATACATTGCCACCTGCATCACAACATTTTAGAACCACGCATACATCATCACCTGCATCACAAAGTGTCAGACTCATAATACATCACATCCTGCATAGATAAAATATTCATATAGAATCCATCATACACATATACATACATGACAATAAGTCAACAAGGCATCCATACATATAGGTCATCATAGATACAACATGTACACACACCATACCACCATGCATATATCTGCATTAATAAAATCATCCATATTCCACAAATACATACAATCATCCACATAAACATCTAGTATCATAAACATGTGCATAAATAAACCAACACGTTCATCCGCATAAGCAGGAAATAAGATATACATGTGCATATAATAATCCATCACAAAAGGAAACATACTACATAGTGTCAATAAGAACTGTCCCATGTCATAATCAAATTAATATAATATGTGTCACATATTCATCATACATCAAAATCTGTCATATATCCATCACATAATATAATACAAAATCCAGAGATATAGAACATTTCTGATCTTTGTCGGTAAATCCTACATGCTCCACCCTGCATTTGTCAAAAACTCAGTAACCTATCACCTCTCAAATGAGCTACCCACATCTGATCCCTATGGTGAATCCGGTACTGATCTCCTACCTAGTGTAACACTCGGTGAATCACTGTAACCTCGAGTCCATGTCCCCAGTGACTGGGATGGCGCTGGCATCTAGGGTGTCTTTCGGATATACTGAAATAGCTGTTGGGTCAGGTTTGGAATTGCATGGTAGTATGCGGCCATCCAAAATCCTGCCTCTCTCATATTTTCCTCTCACTCCGCAGCCTGAACCCGAGTGGAATTTCGCTCCTGATGATACCTATTACAATCCCTTGTAATCACTCTCCTCTCCTGCTCCCAGGCCTCCTAGGATAGGCATAACTTCGCCATCTCTACCTAAATCTAATCTCTCATCTCCTTAGCAGCCACTACCCTAGCTACTACTGCATCCCTCTCCCCCTGTAATCCATGCACATCACTGACCTGCATTGACTGCCACTATGCCACTATTGCATCCTACTCTCCCTGTAGTGTCTGCACCCGTATCTCTGCAACGTCTCTCTCTTTGTGCAGCCTGTGACCTAACCACTACTCCATCCCTCTCCTCCTATAGCTCCTAGACTCTCAAAACTGCTGCATCATGCTCTCCCTGCAGTGCTAATAGCTCTGAAACTGCCTAATCTCTCCTCCTCTCAAGATACCAAATTTTTGCCTCTTTCAACTCTCTCTCACCATGCAGCACCTAAACTTGTGCCTGCACCATGTCCCTCTCTACCTCCGCCACCTGTACCTGCGCCTGTGCTACATCCCTATCTTCCTACATAGTACGAACCTACTCCCTCACCTATCTCTCTCTCCTACATCACCCCCATCTCTCCCACTATCTTCTCTAAGCAATACACTCTGTCCCATAGCTCATCTCGCTCCTGTTGGAGATCACCTCCCTACTGCCCACTATCTGTTGAGACATGATCAATCATCCTCTCTGCCTCCCTAGCCTGCAATATAATAGTCTCTGCCTAGAGTCTATCATGATCCCACCTGAAAGCAACTAACTCCTCTCGTATCCCCTGTATGAAATCCTACAGTCTCTCTCTCTCTCCCTCTCCAACACCTCCACCTATGCGGATAAGAGGTCCACCATAAATCTATAATCCCTTTGATCTACTACCGGTACTCTAGATAGCTTGACTCAGCATCTAGTGACCTCCGCCTATGATACCCTCAACCTCTGATCTATACTCTGAACCCTCCCCACACTGTATCGTGGCTAAATAATCAGATTTGTTGAGGTATTGATAGGGACCACCACCAATGGCTCTATATCCCAAATATCCATATCTAGCACATCTCCGTCTATCTCCATAGCATCATCGCTCTACCTGCCCTCCTGCTCCTGCTAATCCTCCGAGTCCATAGAAGGACAGACACGCACTCTCCACTGCTGACCATGCCTCCCTGCTCTCATCCATCTCCTTGGCTCTCCTATCTCCGATTGCTCCTCATCCTCACTCTCCCCTATCTATATAATGGGAGGCTCCTGCCCTGATGCCATATGCCCCCCCTCTATCATCCTCTACTCCCCATCCTCCCTAACTGACTCCTAGGCTCAGTCGCCTCTCGGGCCCCATCCTACTAACCACCCCCACACATCCCCTTCTGCTCTATCATCATCGGTATCCTCATCATTCATCTCCTACCCACTATCCTCTCTTGCTGACTCCTTGCCTCAGTCTCCTCTCAGGCTCCCTCCTGAGTCACCTCCTACCTGATATCATCTTTAGTTGACTCTTGGCCTCCATCCTGCTGTCTCTCCCCTCCCTACTCGGCCTATACCAACACTCTCCTCTATCATACCCTACCCCCTATACCAGTCTACTGGCTGGCTCTACCCTCCACTAAGTGTATCATCTCCACCTCTGACTCCTCTTGTCCTCCCACATCTGGCTCAGGATCTCTCCCACCCTCTTGTCGTACCACCTCTCTAACTCTCCTCCGCTTCCCCCTCCTCCTCCTCCTCACTGCCCATCCCACTGCCTCCATCCTCTCTCCTCCCACATCCAGCTCGGGACCTCTCTCACCCTCATGTCATACTCCCTCTCTAGCCCCATGACGCTCATCCTTTGATCCAAATCCTACTGCTCCTACAATTGGCACCAATGGTGTAATCCTCTCCCATAGATGGTTGTGATACCATAGTCATATCACTCTGTCACCCCTGCATCCTCTGCTCCCACACATCTCCCAAGATAGGCTACTTGCACTATCACCACCCATGCTGCTCTGGCCTCCCTAGGCTAATCGTGGACCCCCATGGTCACTCTTTGGTGAGCCATGAAACATCATCGGTGCATTAGGAATATCTTGTGTCATCCCAAAATGTATCACCACCCTATCTAGTCGATGCATCTCCACTATCTACGGCAGGCTCCCAATTAGAACACACTAAGCCATAAAGTACCCTCTTTGTCTCTCAGTCTTCTCTCTCCATTCCCTGAAGCATTGATGCATATAAGGTTGCCACACTATGTCTCCCTCCTCCAAATCATCCACCATCCTCCTCCATCCCTTTATATCTCCCAACCCCCTATGATGCACAACACAGCCCCTCGCCTCTCCATACCCCCATGCCACTAGCTCTCTATAATCCACATCTCCCTCCCTAACAATAATTGGTCTTGTCACCATGATATGCTCCTATGCCCACACCTGTAGCAGGGTCATGTGTGTCAAACTCATTGTCGCCCGATAGAAAATCATATGCATATTCCTATACAACTAGGTTAGGACACAAGTACCCAATGTAATCTACCCCTGATGCTACCCCTGACGCCACTCAACAATGTGTCGAATTGCCTCCATAAACCTTAGACTACAATACCACCTGCTGCGATCTGGCAATAATATCCCACTAATCAACCCAGCCAGGAATAAAGGCAAAGGTGGTAATCCCACAGTCAAGCATCTATCTAGATCCAAATGTGGACCCTGAAGAGGTAGGGCAACATGTCCAAATAATGTTGTCATAGTCTCTTCTAACTCAGCCCCTCTCAACACCACATCACTCAGCAATATCCCTGCTATCAGCAGCTTCAGAATGCACCATACATCCTCGAGCGTCACCGTCATCTCCCCCATCGATAGATGAAATATCGATGTCTCTAAACTCCATCTCTCTACCAAGGCCATCGGCATCACTCGATGTGCCCTCATCACTGGCACCTTTAAAAAGTGCAATAATCCCGCATGATCTAAATCCGCATGATCCACGCCTGTCATCGCTACTATGGTCACTATTAGTACCTCCGACTGTCACTCATGTGCCTGTATCTGCCCCAAACCCTACATCCACACCAATCGTTTGTTAGTACATAATATTCTTAGTTCTGGGATATCTTTTTCTTACCTCTTCACTTTTTATTTTCTCTCTGTGTTTTCGCAGTCTCGTCTTTCTAGCCTCCCTCGTCAAACCTCTCTTGCCCCTTTTTTTCAAGGCGCGTCTGCCCCAACTCAGGGTGGCTCTGCCCCTTTCCGAGGCATGTCCGCCTCAGTTTAGGGCGGCTACACCCCTCCCCAGGGCGTGTTCACCCCGCTACCAAGGCGTGTCCTCCCTGACTTGGGGCGGCTCCGCCGCTCCCTGAGGCGTATTTGCCTCGGCTCGGGGTGGCTCCGCCCACTGTCAGGGCATGTCTTCCCTAACTTGGGGTGGCTCCGCCCTAGCTCGGGGTGACTCCACCCCACTTCTGGGGCGTGTTCGCCCCGTGGCCGGGGTGTGACCACCCCTACTCGGGGCAGCTGTACCCTGTGGCCGAGGCGTGTCCGCCCTGTGGCTGGGGCAGCCCCACCCTAGCTCGAGGCAGTTCTGCCCTGTGGCTGGGGCATGTCTACCTGTTGCTAGGGCATGTCCACCCCAGCTCGGGGCGGCTGCACCTGTGGCTGGGGCATCTCCTCCCCCTTCTAGGGCGTGTCCACTAGCGGTCAAGGTGTGTCCGCCCTAGCTCAGGGTAGCTCCGCCCTCGGCCAGGGTGGCTCTTCCCCCTTTTGGGGCGTGTCTGCCCCAGCTGAGGGCGCATACACCGCTCTGTGCGGCGGCGCGCCCACTTTCTCCCCCCCTAAAAATCTACCTTCCCTCATTTTTTTTTCAAATTCCTCAAACTACCCATTTTTCTATTCCACCCCACCCACCAAACCCACATTTTACATTTTTTTTTACTATCTTAAAAACATACTAAAAGTTTAAAATACATAGCATGGGTTTTCGTACTAACCTTGCGGGGCACCGTGAAGTGGGTCCAGCATCTCCGCAAGTCATCTGCTCGATGAATGATCTTTGTATCAAAATCCTGTAACATTTTTTGGCTCCTTCTCCCCTCCCCCTTCTTTACCTTTACCTCACTTGCTACAGTGACTGCGACAAGGTAATTCTTTAATTTACCTTTTAACCCCTCTTTTCCCCCCTTTTTCAAATAAAAGGTATTTTTTTACCTTTTATTTAACTTTTTTTTCCCAACTAATCCCCTTCTTTCCTAGAGCCGCCATTTGCAAACCATATGTCCAATCTATTAGTGTCATTTCTAGTTCTCTCATTGTCTAATTGTGTACTCTTATTTTTTATGATATAACTGTAGTTATGGGGTGTGTTTCATTTTGGCATGTGGGTTAAGTGGGCTCCCACAAGGGTTGAGCTCAGTGTGCCAAGTCTTCATGTCTCGGGTGGCTAGATTTTCCTTTTCTTCATTGGCTTGTGTTTTTCCTTGTCTGGCGAAGGCAGGATGGGAGTGAAATTAGGATCAGGATTTTTCGTTTTGCTCCTCTTTTGGGTTTCATTCCACCTCCGGTTTCGTGCCTTTGCTTTTCCTTTTGACTTTTGTTTCCTCTGGCGGAGGTGGGATCGGAGTGGAAACCAGTTTCAAAACCTTGCTCATGTTTCACTTTCTAGTTTCGTTCCGGCCCTGACTCCACTTGCGCCAGTTTTCCTTTTATCTCTGCCCCATGGCTTTTTGGTTTTGTTTTGGTTCTGGCTCCATGTCCATTTCCTTTTGCGGAGGTAGGAGCAGGATCATTTTGGGTCTGTGGCTTCCTTTTCCTTTGGTCATTTGTTCTTTTTGTTGGTGACCTGTCCACCCGGTTCATTTTAAATTAAGTGGTTCCCCCGAGCCCCATTTTTTGTTTGTTACCAGCCCCGTGTTGCCTTCGCCGTGACCTTTGTTGCTCGGGATAACATCTTGGTGACCCCGTGATGTCTCCTTGAGGTCTCTTTCTATTGGCCTATGTTGGTTGAGTTCGGGGAGATGTTTCCACAACTTCAGCTTGTCTCACCGATGGGCTTTTCCCATTGGTATGCTGGTGTCCAATTGGGGTGAGGTCCTCCCAAAGTTCCTTCATCTCCTCGAGGTCCCTCCTACCAGCCTATCTTTTTTGTGTCAAGGAGATGTTTCCCTGACTCTGCCCAGTCTTCCTGATCCAATTTGAAATGTCTGAGTTGCCTATCGGCAAGACATTTCAGAAGTCTTGGCGATTGAATTTATCATTCAGGCTGCAGTCAACAAGACTTCTATTGTTGTTTGGCGATAGGAAGTATTCTCTATCGGCTTATGGTATACAATTGGGGTAAGGTCTTATTGAATTTGCAAGGTCACATCGACTGATGATGAGTGGAAGCATATCGGCAAGAGTCTGGGTTTTTAGAATTGGTCTCAGCAAGCGACCTTCGGTCTCACTGATGGAACATAAAGGGTCTTCATTGGCATAAGCTTTGAATTGTCTCAGTGACACACAAGTAAATGAAGAATTTCAGAAAGACATGGTGTGCTCTATAGGAGGCCTTCTCGATATGTTAATGTTATAGCGATGCACAAAAGAAAAAAAGGTTTTGGTTAGTGTGAGATCATTAATGTTTTGGCAAAGCAGAGGACAGTCTATATAGTGTCTCTGTGAAAGTTGAAGGCTACAGTGACACGGGATGAAAGGATGTCTTTCGGTATAACGAAGCATCAACTACGAAGTGCCTTCCCGAGTCCTTGTCCTACCAATAGTGTGTTTGTTCGGGTGTCGCCATGACATCTTGTCGTGTGAGCTCTCTCACCGATGGGGCATTACTCTAAGTTTAAATCTCATGCCAATGTGCGCCCGGTCTCACCGACTCAGCTACTCGATGAAACACATAGATTCTCTGTATGATGTCTTGCCAACTCGGCTATGTCTGCCCAACTGGTATGCTAGGGAGGTGACCAATGTGGATCGATTTCAGGAATGTATTCAATGCGGTTGGTCACCTGCTTGGGCTCAAGAATGACAGTGAGGATCTCACTTGGGATCAACATGATGGCTCTATTTTGGTCCTAAGGCTCGAATACTGGTGTGGGTTGGCATGAAAGAGGTGGAATTTATTGTAGAATTAGGGCAACAGACTGTCCAAGATGGAGAAGTGGTTGAAGCAGCTAAATTTTGCATTTGTGGCCTCTAAATTCGTGGCGATCGCACCCACAGATTTCCTGGATGGCATTGTCTATGTACCTTCCTGGTTTGACTACCGTGGCTACCCATTCTTGTACTTGCTCATTTTCACCTAGTTGCGTGTTATTCTTCCTATTCCATCTGACAGGAGCTTTCATGATGATTCAGATTGGTTGGTGGAGGTTCATGGCCAAGCTGCAAGATGTGCTTCTAGGTCAGCTAGAGTTTCTGTTGGTGTGCCCACGTGGACTCATGCTGACTGGTAACCCTGGTTGTATAAATGTAAATTATTTTCACTTGTTCCTGGTCAGTTCATTTTTCAGTTGAAAAATTGTAAGGGAACCAGTTGTCTCTGGTTGGGTAGCTAGGTTCTAGTCTGAAGAAAGAACACTTAGAACATATCAGATTTAGTGTCAATTTTGAGGGCAGGGAAAATAGTATTGAATGTAAGGCTTCTGGATATATTATGGATAGTGAATGTAGTTGATAAAATCTCAAGTCTCTCCTTGTAACAGTGTATATGAAATTTTAATGAGATCAAGTGATCAAGGATCATTTCATTATCTTTTTGTTTGATTATTTCTCTTGTTCAAGGAATGAGTTAAATTGCATTAATTAACCAATAGATTTCTATGCATCGTTAAGGGATTTGGTAAGCAGTCTGAAAGATTTGTTCATTAGTTTATGGGTTAATAAGGTTAACTCCATAAAGACTCAAGTTTCGAGAATTAAATGTTCCTTCTGTTGCACATTTTCATGACTTCTTACCCAAGGATATTGGCACTGATCTGGTGACAGTTTTTATATCTTCACTAGCCTAGTTACTCAATCAGATAGCTATCTTTTAATTAATCAATTATGTTCTAATGTTACACTATATTTCTTTTATCATTTTGAGTGTGATATACATTATTTGTTTAAAGATCGCCAACTTTGAATAAACTCTGGCATATCACCTATCTAGAGATTGTATCTACTTTGTTCAAGGGATACTCCCCCTAGGTTTTGCAGAGCCTGAAGTGAAGGAGATAGCAGCCACAAGTGTTGCATATCATATGTTGGCCATCTGTCTAGCAAGCATTCAAGCATTGAGTGTGGCAAGCTCTTAGGTTTTTGCTCAGACCTGCTGGTTAGTTGTTTCCAGATTAACAACCAACAAGATGGCGACTCTACTAGGGATATATGTTTCATATTGAATAGAATCTCCAAGGTGTTTTATCCCACATTTTTTTCATAGAGTTAATCATTTGAGAAAATTGATCAAGCATAGCTTCTATCCCTACCCTTGTGTTTATTTTCCTGAGTGATTCCTAGTCTTATTGTTGTCAAGTTGTAGTTACCAAGCTCTAAAAGTCTTGTTGTATTCCAAAAAGTAACACCATTGTTATTGATCTATCCCAAGAAGCTTGGGTGGCAACTCTGAAGTCTTTGTACCAGTGTAAACCAATATTTAAAGATATAGAAGAAGTTTGAAGTAGAAATTCAAAGAGAGTCAAGAAGGCTGAAGGAATCCCAGTTCAAATGAGGAGAACACGAGGTTACTACAGAAACCATCTAGAGCAGGAGCTGGAAGAAGAATTGCCTAGAAACAAAGGCAAATGGGTGAAGGAAAATCCATCACAAAAAGGTATTTCTACACCGCATCCCACCCCTAAACATCAAGTTTCTTCTCATTTCGGTTCACAGAGTGAAAGATTTTTTGTAGATTTAGATGATAATGTGTCCAATGAGAAAGGGGAAGTGCATATGAAAAATATTGTAAATGAATATTCATCAGATCATGGCCAAAGTGCCATACAAAAAAGGGGAAGGGGTAGATTCCAAAGGAATAATAGGAATACCCAGCATGCTAGGACCATAGAATGCCCCACTCCCACACCTCTTAGGGCTATCCATGTCCCAAATGATTCATCAACTAGAGAAGATTATTCCCACAACCCATACCAAACTGCTAGTACAGCTTCTGATAGAGAGTCTACATTACCTGATGAGGATGAAATCTCTGATGATATACAAAGACTTAGTCAGCAAATTGCTGCACTAAATGAGAGTAGGAAACATAGAGAAGTAGGAAAAGAGAAAAAGATAAGAGATGCTATGGATTAGAGGGATGAGTTGTGTAGAAGAGTTAAAGAGATGGAAGCCATGAATAGATTGGATGCCTAACAAAATGAGGAGGACATCTTGGTATTGCTAGAAACCTTAGGAAGGATCCTCTCTGACCCCTTGGTTAATAAGATCAGAAGTAAACCTCAAAGTGATAGAGTTGAGGAACATGTCATTCCTCCTCCTAAGAATACCAGTAGATAGCCTCAAAATGTGGACAAAGGTAAATGTCCTATGCAAGAAAAAAGAGGTAGTATGGAGATAAGGATAAATGAGGGTGGTGCCATGAAAAACATAGATCAACAAGATAATCCCTCAGTCTTTGATAAATTAATGAAGGAAAATGAGGAGTTGGAGAGAAAAACAAGGGAAATGGAATTATTTGTAGCAAACAAAGAGATGAAAAGAAAGCTTATTTTTCTAGAATCTACTTTGAAGGACCCTGTCCCTAATGCTCAGAATACATCTGGTCATGCTGTCTTTTCAAGTCCTGGTGTTGGTAGCAGAAGTTCCCTCATGGATACCCCTGCTAGTTCCAATCCACCCCCTAAGGGTCTTGAAAAGGCTATCCATTTTGTTGATCTACAAGAGCCTCGAGGTTAGCAATCAAGGCATGAAGATGAGAGACAGAGAGACAATGATACCCAAGGTGAAGAAAGAAGACCTATTGGAAGGAGAGTAACTCATACTAATAGATATTGGTAGTTATGTTTTGATAATGTCCCTGGTTACCCTAACCCTATACCTAATAATGCTAGGAAACATGTGCCAAAGTTTGCAGGTAATAATGCTATCAATGGTGAGGATCACCTTAAGGCTTTCCAAAGTTTTTTGGAAGACTTCAAATTATGGGATGAGGATGTAGCAATGAAATATTTCATGCAATCTTTGACAGAGGATGCAAGAGACTGGTACAAAAGTCTGCCTGACTTGAGCATTGATTCTAAGAATTCCTTCTTCAGAATTTTTAGAGAACAGTATGGAGACTAGACTGATCCAAGGTTCAGGAAGCATGATTTCAATAATATCACAAAGGGACATAATGAAAAGGCTACTGAATTTAATGCAAGATTCAAGAAAGCACTATTTAAGGTCCCTATTTCCCTCAAACCTAATGAAAGATCATGTCTGTTTACTTACTGTAATGCCTATAACAGCAAGATGTGCTACTTGCTCAGAGATAAAGATCCACAATCTCTGCAAGAGGCTTACAAAATGGCTATAAATATTGAAAACAACAGAATGGTATCCAGAAGATGGGTAGGAGAGATGACCCTAGTCTTGCCAAAGCTACAAAGCCTTCAAATGAAAAGGTGGTCAAGGATGCAGCACCAGATGACAAATGGGATCAAGTTTTGAACCTACTATAGAAACAAGCAAAGGCTAAAAGGCCTCAAATTCAGAGGAATGAGAGGCCCCCAAGGTTGCAAGACTATCCATATCACACTAACTAGAATAATGGGAGGCCTATCCAAAATAATCAGAGGAACTTCCATGGAGTGCCTGATCCGCTACAGAAGAATACCTCAAACATGGCAGATGATCTACCATGGTGTGATGCCTATGAAATGCCACACTCCTCACGTCAGTGTGCTATTGTGGCCAAGGAAGTGGAAGAAAAGTGAGGCAGTTATGAGGAAGGTGATTATCCTAGCAACCCTAATGAGACTTTGACTATGTTCATGACCAAGTCAAATCTGGAGTATGAGGAATATTCCTCTAACTGTGGTGCTGATAGAAATGAGACAAATATGTAAAGACAAGAAGCTCTTCTTCATCAACATCAAGTATTTTTTGATGGAGAAGGAGATGATCAGTTTACTGCTTACAACCTTGAAACCCATGGCATTTCTTTGAGGAGACCTTCTAATGAAGAGATAGAAAGGTATGCAGTTGCATTGGCCACCAGAGCTTAGGCTAGAAATGATATTCACCTCATAAATAAGGTGGTAAAGGCTAATCCAAGTCACCAAGGGGGAATATTCATTAAAGAAGGTGATACTAATCCTAAAGGGACTAGAGTTGAAAACACAAAAACTGGTACCAAAGCTAAGGAAGTCAAAGAGCTAAGAATTTGGGCTAAAAAGAATGACAAAGCTAAGATAACCAGTGAAGCCACTTCATCAGATACAAAGATGAAATAATTTAGGCCTGCAAATCAAAGTGATGGTAAGAAAACAAAAGCACTGACTTCTCATGAAGTTATATTCCCAAAGATTCCAAGTTATGCACCAGTTGACATTTTTTCAGGTTTTATCTTAGATAAGGGTCACAATCCCACTTCTTGAGATGATGAGGATTGATGACCATAAGCATAAAACAATGGCAGTCATCAAGAGCATTGCTGGGAAAAATAAACCTAAAATGGAAGCTCAAATACCTGAAACAAGTGTAGGCCAAGTGAAGGATGATGCAGCTTGACTAAACACAGATGAGAATCATGAAGTCTATCTAGGAACTACAATCATTGCTAACCCTGATCTGGTCAATCCCTTCTTTTTGAGCCCGATTATCAATGGAAAATTGCTCAAAAATTGTATGACTGACTCAGGTGCCTCAAATAATGTGATGCCAATTAAAATCATGGAGGAAATGGGCTTGAAGGTGGATAGCACTTATAGAAAATGCTATGATATGGACTCAAGAGAGATCCCTGTGATTGGAATCATAAATGAAGTATCATATAGACTGGTAGCTTTCCCTGAGAAGGAACTTGTCATGAGTGTCATAGTAGCTGATATCCCTCCAGCATATGGAATGCTACTGTCAAGGAAATAGTGTGCTTCTATGGGAGGAAGTATACAATGTGACTTATCCTTTGCTACCTTTTCCATCGACCTGAAGGATGTTAATATTTCTTGGGAGTCAAGGTGGAAGCATATGATTGATTCTACTAGTAAAATAGAAGAACCTCCACTTATCAACTTTGTTGATATTGATATGGATAACTTTCGAGTTGAGGAGGCAAAACAAGAAGATGGAAAGACCAAGTCAGTGCCAATAGTCAAAGAGATCATACATACTACTTCAGAGGAATCAATTTGGACCATGTACTTTGATGGAGCTTGTTCCAAGGATGGCTCAGGTGGTGGTGTCTTGCTGGTATCACCATAAGGTAAGACTTTTAAATACTCCTTTCTACTCCAATTTGCATGTACAAACAATGCTGAGTATGAGGCTTTGCTACTTGGCCTAAAAATTTCCTCTAAGCATGGGATAAAATTGTTAAGGGTATTTGGTCACTCAGAGCTGATTGTTTCTCAAGTCAGATCTAGATTTGTCACTAAAGATAAGTGCTTGAGGCAATATAGGAATGAAGTGTGGGATACAATTGAGGCATTTGATTCCTTTGGAATAGATTGGATAGAAAGAGGGAAAAATGCCAAGGCTGACTTGTTGGCCAATATAGCTGTACAATTGGATGAAGTGACCTTCAATAGCATCTATGGTATTGAGATACAAACTAGGCCTGCAGTGCCTAATAATGTCTACAATTGGTAGGTGTTTCAAGATGACAATGATATCTTGAGATTACTACACTATTTTGACCAATATGAGCATCAGGAGATTGATTTTGGCTCATACGTGGTAGAAGAAAATGGTAGAGAAACCTTGTTTGGGAATGAAGTAATTCAACTAAAGAGCAACAAAATCCCAAAAGGGCTGGTAGCATTGGAGAGAATATTTGAAGGACCAGATAAGTCCAATACAAAACAAGCAGCTACCCATAAGGAAGACCTAGAAGAGATTAATCTAAGGACTGATAGTGCACCAAAAAAGGTGTACATAGGCAAGAAGATGAAGCCTCGTGTAAAGAAGATGCTAATTACCCTATTAAGGAAATATAGGCATGTGTTTGCCTGGTCTTATGATGACTTGAAGGTGTATAGGGAAGATTTGTTCTAGCATGAAATTCCCTTGAATCCAGATGTGAGACCATTCAGGCAGAAGCAAAGGCCTATCAATCCAACCTTGAGATCCAAGATGTAGGAAGAACTAAAAAAATTGAGTGATGTAGGGATTATTAAGCCTATAAGGCACTCATCATGGGTGTCAAACCTAGTTCCTGTAAGAAAAAAGAATGGTGACCTCAAGTTGTGTGTGGATTTCAGAAATTTAAATATTGCATCATTGAAAGACAACTATCCACTCCCAAACATGGAGGCTATGCTGCAGAAAGTGACTGGATGTGAATTGATGTCCATGATGGATGGATTCTCTGGTTACAACCAAGTCATGGTGAAAGAATCAGAGCAGTACAAGATAGTTCACCACACCCTGGGGAACTTATGTCTATGTGAGAATGCCTTTTGGCCTAATTAATGTTGGTGCCACTTTTCAAAGAGCCATGGATGTGGCCTTTGCTGAGTTTTTAGACCTATTCCTTGTTGTTTACCAAGATGACTTGACTGCTCACAGCAAGAAAGAAGAGGACCATTGCTCTCACTTAGAGAAAATCTTTGTCAGGGCGTTGGAATATGGTATTTCCCTTAATCCCAAGAAATGTGCCTTTGGGGTTAAGGAGGGAAAGTTACTGGGGCACATTGTCTCAAAAGATGGCATCAAAATTGATCCAGAAAGGATAGCAGCCATTGATAAGATCCAACCACCAAAGAATGTCAAGGGAGTACAATATTTCTTTGGTCAAATAAACTTCTTGAGAAGGTTTGTCACTAACTTTGCAGAAATCAGCAGACCTATCTCCAAAATGCTGAAGAAGAATGAGAGGATAGTCTGGTCAGAAGAGCCCTTAAAGGCTTTTCAAGCCATTAAAGAAGCAATAAAAGATGCTCCTATGTTGAAGACACCCGACTATTCAAAGCCTTTCCAGTTGTTCACGTTTGCCTCTTTTCACACTATAGCAGGGGTGTTGTTACAGAAGAATGATAATGGTTTCGAGCAGCCCATAGCCTTTTCAGTAAGTCTTTACAAGCTGCAGAATTGAAATATGACATAAATGAGAAACATGCATATGCACTAGTCAAGGTTGTCAAAGCTTTCAGGCCTTACTTAATGGGAGTTGTCATAATTGCATATGTGCCTAGTGCAGCTGTCAAAGACATTTTCACACAGCAGGAAGTGTCAGGAAGGAGATGCAGATGGATTAATAGAATTCAAGAGTTTAACATTGAGGTCCAAATCACTAAGTTGGTGAGGGGACAAGGATTGGCCAAGCTTATGGCCTAGACCAATTTGGAAGCAAATCAAATAAACTCATTGGAAGAGGAAAACAGATCAAACATATGTGATATGGAACACTCTGAGTGGTATAAGAATGTGATCTATTATCTACAGAGGATGAAGTGCCCTGATGACCTGAATGAAAATCAGAAGAGGACATTGAAGTTACATGCTATCAGATATGTTATCATACAAGGAAATTTGTGGTGGAGAAGTAGAGAAGGAGTCATGCTGAAATGTGTTGATCAGAATCAGGCATTAGAACTTCTAAGGGAGATGCATGGTGGAATCTGTGGCGGACATTACATGGCCAAAACAACTGCACACAAGGTAATGAGGGCCAGTTTTTGGTGGCCTACTATATTTAAAGATGCACATCAATTTGTGAAGACATGTGATGCTTGTCAACGTTTCTCTGGTAAGCTGAAATTCTCTGGTAACCTTCCCCTTAGACCAGTTGCAGTGCAATCTCCATTCCAGACTTGGGGCATTGATTTTATAGGGGAAATAACATGCAAATCTAGTGGAGGCCACTCCTGGATATTGGTAGCCACTGATTATTTTACTAAGTGGGTGGAAGCAATCCCAACAAAGAAAGCAACTAGCAAGGTGGTGATTGATTTCTTGATAAACAATATACTGACAAGGTTTGGATGCCCAGAAAGAATTGTATCAGACAACGCTATGTGTTTTAGGTCTGAAGAATATACTGAATTTTGTGAAAAATATGGTATCCAAATTTCTTATTTATCACCATACCATCCGCAAGGAAATGGTAAAGCGAAGTCAAGAAACAAGAGCTTGATGAAGATCATCAAGAGAATCTTGGACCAGAACAAAAGGGCATGGGATTCTAAATTGAAATTGGCTATCTAGGCAGATAGGGTGACCGTGAAGAAGGCAATCAGTCATGCCCCATTTGACTTGGTCTATGGAATAAATGCAAGGTTGCCCCAAAATAACCTCTTGGAGATGTACAAGTTTGTTCAAGTATATGATGATGAAGTTGACAATGAGATGCAATTGAGAGTAGAGGCTCTCATAGAGCTGGATGAGACTAAAAGGGATGCTCAAAGGAGAAATTCCAAGTTGCAAATGCAAGTGAAGAATCTGTATGACAAAAGGACAACTGCAAGGAATTTTGAGAAAGGAGATTTGGTCTTATTATGGAATGCCAGATTGGAAGATAAGGGAAAACATGGAAAATTTGATGCAATCTGGCTAGGTCCATTTGTGATCAGCAGCAAGTGGGGAGAAGATTCATATGTTCTTCAGAACCTGATAGGCAAGATTCTTGAACTGCTAGTTCATGGACAATTCTTAAAGTTGTACTTCTCTTGAGGTATCTCTTTTCCATGAATGTTAGCTTAGGGTTTGCTTTCTATTTTGTTTCCTTTTTGTGTCTACTAGCTCTGTATAGGCTAGTTCCTCGTTTGTTTTGGACTTCTCTTTTGTGGTCTGCTCACCATGAGATCTGATTTTTTGCTATGCCCATCAGGGGCATACATCCCCCAACTAGAGCCTATGTTAGTACCATTTCTAGTTCTCTCATTGTCTAATTGTGTACTCTTGTTTTTCATGATATAACTTTAGCTATGGGGTGTGTTTCATTTTGGCACATGGGTTAAGTGGGCTCCCACAAGGGTTCAGCTTAGCGTGCCAAGTCTTCATGTCCCAGGTGGCCATATTTTCCTTTTCTTCCTTGCCTTGTGTTTTTCCTTGTCTGGCGGAGGTGGGATCAGAGTGAAATCAGGATCATGATTTTGCCTTTCACTCCTCTTTCGGGTTTCATTCTGCCTCCAGTTCCACGCCTTTTCTTTTCCTTTCGACTTTTGTTTCCTCTGGCAGAGGTTGGATCAGAGTGGAAACCGGTTTCACAACCTTGCTCATGTTTCACTTTCTAGTTTCATTCCGGCCCCGACTCTGCATGTGCCAGTTTTCCTTTTGTCTCCGCCCTATGACATTTTGGTTTTGTTTTGGTTCTAGGTCCATGTCCACTATCTTTTGCGGAGGCAGGAGCGGGATCATTTTGGGGAGATGTTTCCCTGACTTCAGCTTGTCTCACCAATGGGATTTTCCCATCGGTATGCTGGTGTCCACTTGGGGTGAGGTCCTCCCAACTCTCCTTCATCTCCCTGAGGTACCTCCTACCGGCCTATGTTTGTTCTGTCGGGGAGATGTTTCTCTGAGTCCACCTAGTCTTCCCAATCCAATTTGAAATGTCTGAGTTGCCTATCAGCAAGACATTTCAGAAGTCTTGGCAATTGAATTTATCATTCAAGCTTTAGTCAGCAAGACTTCTATTATTTTTTGGTGACATGAAGTATTCTCTATCAGCTTATGGTATACATTTGGGGTAAGTCTTATCGAATTTGAAAGGTCACACCGACCGATGATGAGTGGAAGCATATTGGCAAGAGTCTGGGTTTTTAGAATTGGTCTCAGCGAGCAACCTTCGGTCTCGCCGATGGAACATAAAGGGTCTTCGTCGGTATAAGCTTTGAATTGTCTCAGTGACACAAAAGTGAATGAATACTTTCAGAAAGACATGGTGTGCTCTATAGGAGGTCTTCCCGATATCTTAATGTTATAGCAATGCATAAAAGAAAAAAAAGGTTTCAGTCAGTGTGAGATCATTAATGTCTTGGCGATCTATTGTGAGCTCAGGATGTTTCAACAAAGCAGAGGACAGTCTATATAGTGTCTCCCTGAAAGTTGAAGGCTACAGCGACGCAGGATGAAAGGATGTCTTTCAGTTTAACAAAGCATCATCTATGAAGTGTCTTCCTGAGTCCTCCTACCGATAGTGTGTCTATTCGGGTGTCGCCATGACCTCTTGTCGTGTGAGCTCTCTCTCACTGATGGGGTGTTACTCTAAGTTGAAATGTCATGTCGATGTGTGCCCGGTCTCGCTGACTGAGCTGCTTGATGAAACACATAGATTCTCCCTATGATGTATAGCTGGCTGGGCTATGTCTGGCTGACTAGTCTGCTGGGGAGGTGATCGATGTGGATCAATTTTAGGAATGTATTCAATGTAGTTGGTCACCTGCTTGGGCTCAAGAATGACAGTGAGGATCTCACTTGGGATCAACATGATGGCTCTAATTTGGTCCTGAGCCTCAAATACTGGTGCGGGTTGGCACGACAGAGGTGGAATTTATTGCAAAATTAGGGCAATGGATTGTTCAAGATGGAGAAGTGGTTGAAGTGGCTGAATTCTGCATTTGTGGCCTCTGGATTCGTGGTGATTGCACCCATGGATTTCCTAGATGGTATGGTCTATGTACCTTCCTGGTTTGACTATCGTGGCTTCCCATTCCTGTACTTTCTCATTTTGACCTAGTTGCATGTTATTCTTCCTGTTCCATTTGATAGGAGCTTTCATGATGATTCAGATTGGTTGGTGGAGGTTCATGGCCGAGCTGCAAGATGTGCTTCTAGGTCAGCTAGGGTTTCTGTTGGTGTGCCCACGTGGACTCATACTGACTGGTAACCTTGGTTGTATAAATGTAAATTATTTTCACTTGTTCCTGGTCAGTTCATTTTTCAATTGAAAAATTGTAAGGGAACCAGTTGTCTTTGGTTGGGTAGCTAGGTTCTGGTCTAAAGAAAGAACACTTAGAACATATCAGATTTAGTGTCAATTTTGAGGGTAGGAAAAATAGTATTGAATGTAAGGCTTCTGGATATATTATGGACAGTGAATGTAGTTGATAAAATCTCAAGTCTCTCCTTGTAACGGTGTATATGAAATTTTAATGAGATCAAGTCATCAAGGATCATTTCATTATCTTTTTGTTTGATTATTGCTCTTGTTAAATGAATGAGTTAAATTGCATTAATTAACCAATAGATTTATATGCATCATTAAGGGATTTGGTAAGCAGTCTAAAAGATTTGTTCATTAGTTTATGGGTTAATAAGGTTAACTCCATAAAGACTCAGGTTTCCAAAATTAAATGTTCCTTCTATTGCACATTTTCATGACTCCTTGCCCAAGGATATTGGCACTGATCTGATGGCATTTTTTATATCTTCACTAGCCTTGTTACTCAACCAGATAGCTATCTTTTAATTAATCAATTCTGTTCTAACGTTACACTATATTTGTTTTATCATTCTCAGTGTGATATACATTATTTGTTTAAAGATCGCCAACTTTGAATAAACTCTGGCATATCACCTATTAGGAGATTATATCTGCTTTGTTCAAGGGATACTCCTCCTAGGTTTTGTAGAACCCAAAGTGAAGGAGATAGTAGCCACAAGTGTTGCATCTCATCTGTTGGCCATCTGTCTAGCAAGCATTCAAGCATTGAGTGTGGCAAGATCTTAGGTGTTTGCTCAAACATGCTGGTTAGTTGTTTCCAGATTAACAACCAACACAATCCACTCCATTCAAAAGTCAAAGTTGCTTAGTTTTTTTCCCTCTATCCAATGGTCTCCTCCATTTCTTTCTATCGAGAAGTCGTCTGGGGCCCCCTTGTTCCTTCCCCAATTGCCCTCTTAAGGGGGCATACCCTATCATTTTCTTCCATCCATTTGAGATAGGCACTGGAGCATCCCTCTCCTTTTTTCCTCCTCTTGGATAGCTCATTCAACCTCTTTCAGACTGGGGTATCAATCCCTGTCACTTTCTTCATCCCCAACATTTTATTTTTTTCTTTGAAACACTGTTATTTTAACAATATTTCAAAGAGGGGCGAAATGTAGACACCCAAATTTGATCACTCCCATATGATCAAGTTCACCTCTTTATTCATCAATTCTGTCAATATTAATTAATTTAATTAATATTACACTTCCCACATAAAGTATTTAATTTAATAATTAAACACTTTATTTGCTGTCTTTCTCCTCTCTAAATTAAATAAATACACCAATTTATTTAATTTAGTCATTCTAATCTTTTGAATTAAAATCAATTTAAAATTATTCTTTTCTCCCTCCTTGTCACATCTTCCATAATCCATCACTAATTTGAATTAATTTAATTAATTCATATTTAGGGTGTGCATCCTCTTAATCAAGGATTAATTTCACATCCTCCTACATTTTCCACTTGTCTCTAATCTTCCATTAATTATCATAATCAAGTATTTGCACAACTTTAATCAAAGTCATTAACCACTTTTAGTGCCACTTTTTAATCAATCTTTCCATTTTTCCTTTTTGGGCATTGACCCTCTTTCCCATGAGAATTTTTAATTTTCATTTATTCATCCTATGTCTCTCTCCTCCCCATGTGAATTTTTAATTCACATGTTGTCTTTCCAAGGCTTCTAGAATGTTTGACATGTCACCTCATGCACATGTGACCAATTCCCACCTTTTTGGAAACCCTCTCTTATCCATTAGATTCTCCTATGAATGTGAATTTTTAATACATATTTATTTATCCAACTTCTTTCTCTTTTTCCCATGGAGATTTTTGAGAAATTCCAAAATTCTTCAAGTGTCATTTTCACTCCCACTTGGGGATAAGAAGTTCCTTTTTAAAGAAATCTTCTCACTCCCCAAGGTACTTGGAAGGTACTTGTCCTTCCTCCACATCATGTACCTCTCTTCCACATCACCTAATCATCATCCTACCTTTATCCATTTCACATTCCACATGTCAAAATGTGAGGGCTTGTGAGTCCTCAACTCACTTTAGACCTTCATCTTGACTTTGTTGGATAAATCCTAACCATTGAATTCTCTAAAGAATTAAAGTTTCCCTATAAATACCCCCTCCTCTAAGGCATTTTTAAGACTTAGTGATTTTGCAACTAAATGCTGCCATTTTATGCACTCATCTAGTCTTCAATTTCACCCATTTTCATTTGCATCCAAGAATATAGTCAAGACTTGCATTTAGCCATATCAAAAGCCATCAAGTAGCATACAAATCAATCCAAATCAAGGGCCAACCAAAAAGTTTCAGCTACAAAAGGGAGGTATAATAATTTGTCTTCATTTAACACTTTCCTCTTTTCTTTTTCAAAATTCTTAGGCTAATCTTGAGGTGTTTCATTATGTTTTTCCATTGCACTTTATTTGCTTAGAAGGGGTTAAACATTTGGATATCACAGTTAGACTATATTCATTCGGATGTGTTTGGTCCAGTAGATGTTCCTTATTTGTCTAAATCAAGATACTATGTATCATTCATTGATGATTATTCAAGATCATTTATTTATTTTTTGAAAAAGAAATCAGAAGTGTTCAGTCGATTTAAGGAGTTTAAAAATCTTGTTAAAAATCAGACTGGTAAAACAATAAAATGCTTAAGGACTGATAATGGTGGTGAATTTTGTTATGATGAATTTGAAAGATATTGTAAAGACCATGGAATCAAAAGACATAAGACTACACCTTATACTCCACAACAGAATGGAGTTGCAGAAAGGTTCAATAGGACAGTGATGGAGAGAGCATGGAGTATGCCTAGTAGTGCTGGTCTAGAAGAGAAGTTCTAGGCTGAAGCTACTGCTACTGCATGTTAATTAATCGATCTCTAAACTCTACTCTTGTTGAGAAGACACCTTTGGAAGTGTGGTCTAGTAAGAAGCCCTCTCTTAGACATATTAGAGTCTTTAGCTATGAGGCATATGCACATGTGTCGGATGTAAGAAAATCTAAGTTGGAGAACAAGGTTGTCAAGTGTATTTTTATTGGCTATACTGCTAACATTAAAGGGTACAAGCTTTGGAATCCTATTATAGAGAAGGTTGTATATAGTAGAAGTGTAATATTTCATGATCTAAAACCTTCCACCTTGGATCTGTAGTCAGAGACAAAGTTGGAAAACAATAAGGATGTAGCATTAATTCCTCCTACAATAGAGAAAGAGGAATTGAAATTTCAAAATGTACCTGAAACTAAGGAGATCTCAAGTAGTTTTGAAAGTTTGGAAGAAGAAAAACCTCAGCCTTATCCAATGAGGAGGTCAACCCAAGAAAGGAAACAACCAGATAGGTATGGGTTCTCATTGATTGATTCTACTTGTGCCTATGCTTTGATTTCTAGTACTGATGAGCCTAGGACAGTAAAAGAGGCATTTAAAATGTCTGACTCAGACTCTTAGTTAGAAGCCATGAATGAAGAGATGGCATCATTAGAGAAAAATGAAACTTGGAGTTTGGTGCCCTTGCCTAAAGGCAGAAAAGCTGTTGGCTGCAAATGGGTATTTAAGAAAAAACTTGGTATAGATGGCAGTGTAGAAAATTACAAGGCAAGACTGGTTGCAAAGGGTTATTCCCAGGTAGAGGGAATTGATTATGGGGAAATATTTTCTCCTGTAGCAAAGCTGACGTCCATCATATTTCTATTGTAACTTGCAGCAGTGTATGACTTAGAGGTTAAACAAATGGATGTGAAGACAACATTTCTTCATGCTGATCTTGAAGAAGAAATCTATATGTCCCAGCCTGAGCACTTTGTTGGAAAAGGTAAAGAAAAATAGGTATGCAAATTAAAAAAGTCTTTGTATGGGTTAAAGTAGTCACCTAGAATATGGTACCAGAAATTTGATACTTATGTATTATCTTTAGGCTTTGTGAGATTAAAATATGATCACTGTGTATATTATAAAGCTGAAAGTGATCAAGTGCTTGTTATTGCTCTCTATGTTGATGATATGTTGTTCATAAGAAATAGCAAGCTAATGATTTCTGATCTTAAGTATTAGTTGTCTGCTAAGTTTGAAATGAAGGATCTTGGTGCAGCAAGGTATATTCTGGGGATGGAGATAACCAGGGACAGAAAGAATAGAAAGCTTTGGCTTAGTCAGAGTAAGTTTATAGGGACTATTCTAGAGATATTTTGCATGAATGATTGCAAGTAGTTAGTTGTTCCAGTCATGCAGGGAACAAAGCTATCTGTTGAGGACTATCTAAAATCTCCTACTGAGATGGAGGACATGACCAGTGTACCCTATGCTAGTGCAATAGGAAGTCTCATGTATGCAATGGTCTATAAGGCCAGACATTGCCCAAGCAGTGGGAGTACTTAGTCAATTTATGGCTAATCCAAGAAAATACATTGGGATGTTGTGAAGAGAGTATTTAGATATTTGAAGGGAACTTTAGATTTTGCATTGTGTTACCATGGGAATTCGGTTGAATCACAAAGGACTCTCAACATTTGTAGATATGTAGATTCTGATTAGATAGGGGACATTGATAGCAGGAGGTCCACCAGTGGATACATTTTCATGTTGAATGGTGGTGTAGTGAGTTGGATGAGCAAGCGGTAGGCTATAGTCACTTTGTCCACTACAGAGGCTAAATACATGGTAGCTACTCATGCTTGTAAAGAAGTTGTATCGTTGAAACATTTGTGTTCTAACATTGGTTTTGATGCAGGGGAAATAACAATTTTATGTGACAGTCAGAGTGCCATTTTTCTGGCAAAGAATCCAACTTTCCATGCCAAGACGAACATATTGATGTACAATATCACTTTGTATGAGATATGGCTGAGGATGGAAAGGTCAGTTTGGAAAAAAATGATACTCTAGAGAATGTTGCAGATGTATTGATGAAACCAGTGAGCACAGACAAGTTCAGGTGGTGTTCCAGTTCAATGGGCCTTAGTGCCCATGTTTTTCGGTAAGTATTATTTTTGCTCTAGAGGTGCCTGTATGATCTTCATCAAGTGGGAGATTGTTGGAAATATGTGCCTCAAACTATACAGGCTGAAACCTCCATTAGAGCCAAGTCGGTGTAACATCTTATTTGTCTAGCTGGCTAGCAGCTTGTTTCATTCTATTTTGATCATGTCGCTATGACATTTCTGAGGTCCTGTCGAATGCATATCCTTTAGAGCCTTCATTGTGACATAGTGTTTCACTATGACCTCTTAGCGCACATGGAGTCCTCTGGCCGAAAGGCCATTCAATCATGAATCAGAGAGACTCATGGTGAATGGGGTTTCAGAGTGACTTCAACACTCAAGGAGAAGTCTCAGTGAACTGTGAATGTCTTACCAACAAGAATTCATATGTTGTCTTCACTATAACAATGAGTCTCTGAGAAAAGTCTTAGTGATAGATGAAAGTCGTGCCAATAGGGACACACTCAGGAGTTATTAATGTAACACTAAGGCTTCGATATGAAGTTTGGGCAATATGAAAATGTCTCACCGACAGGGGCTCAAGGGTTGGCTATAGGGGTTACTCAAAGTTCCTGGGAAGATTTCTCAGTGAACATTGAAGGTCTCACCAACAGAAACACCTTTTGAAGCCTTCGGTGTAGCTCTTGGTGAATGATGGTAAACAATGGAACATAGTGGTTTCAATAAGAAGTCCCAGCGACTTTGATGAGTCTTGCCAACTATCCTTTGGAGCTCAATATGACTTATGTCTTTGATATAACTTTGGGACTTCACTGTGATCTCCTGGCAACACTGATAGGTCACATTGATTGTTTGGTGCTTCAGAGTAACATAAGAAAGCTCGTTGATATGTCTTGGCAAGCATGATGTCTTGCCGAAAGGAAAACTGCAGTCAATATATGTTGTAAACCCGATGTAACATCTTGACGAAAAGGATTACTCTTGGTGACATCGGTATAAATGTTATGTGGCATTGGCAAGACACTGTTAGTGTCTCACCGAGATTCCAATGCAGTTTGAATTCTCTTGTTCGTCATTTGACCATGGGAGACTTTCTGATGTGGCATCTCGTGGACCAATAGGAGATGACGAATCTGAACAGTTGGAAGTCTGTTCGTTGTGATGGTTCTACAAGGAAGTTCTATAGATAGAGTTTGACATGGATATACTCAGACATTGCTGATTGTAATCGGTTGGTTGGATCAACAGTTTGTTGTGTGATCAAAGCAGTATAAGAATTTTATTCCGTGGACTATAATTGTGAAGGTTCCTATGAATCAAATTGTACATGGTGAATGTTGCTATAAATAGACACCAGAAAGATAAGTCTAGAAATTGTATGTAGTTATTATTACTATAATGCAAAGTGATTTCTTTTGGTGTGGTGGGTTTTTCTCCCGTAAGGGTTTTCCCACGTATATCTGGTGTTCTTGTGTGGTTGTCAAATACTCTGTTTCTATAATCTATTTCATAGTGCATCTTAACTTGACTATAATTGTAAATTTTAAAGAGTATCTACATTCTTTCCCGAGGTGTTGACATTAGGAGAATTGTTTTCCACATCTAATTTTCCTTACATCTGGGACCCATCATCGATCATTTATACATAATCATTGCATGTTCCTCCCTAAGTTGAACTTATGGGGGGGTGTTAGTGTAATTAATTAATTAATTATTACACTAGCATAAGTTAACTTAGGTCTTGCATTTAATTAATTAATTAAGTTGTAGGTTGCATTATTAGATAAATCATTTAATAAATGGGATAATAGTCACTCCTTGTTTGGTGGGATAAAATTCCTTCTAGAAGATGAGTTTTCCTTCTCGAACTTATCTCAATATTTAATTATCATCTAGATAGGGTTCACATGTTGTCACATGTTGTTAGATCAAGACACATGGAAACATCTCATGCATCTTAGGTTTTCTTTCTTTCCTATATAATCAGGCATCTTGTACATTTGTAATCATGTCATATTCAATTTGACATCCTTGCATCTTAATGATAGCATGATTTTTCTACCATTTCTCTCTTATGGAAGTTTTGTCTTGCAGGTGATTCTGGGGTGTTTGAGGAGTTCACCTAAACTCCCATAAAATGAACTTATTGACCCAAACAAACACAAAATTCAAAGATTTACATAATGGAAACAAGGTTTCACTTTCGCTATTAATCATAAGAAGGGACAGTCCAATAAAGTAGTTGATGCTTTAAGTAGGAGAACACTCATGGTGTAGGAGATTCAGTTTCGATGTGTGGTAGCTAAATCATTGAAAGGTATGTATACTGATGATGCAACTTTCAAGGAGATATATGAGTTTTGTATGCAGCCTCATAGCAACTCCAATGATAAATGGATAGATTTTATAATTCAAGATGATCTATTATTCAAAGGGGCACAACTTTGTGTACCTAAATTCTCAATGAGAGAAAATATAATAAGGGAAAAGCAATGTGGTAGTTTAGTGGGTCATTTTGGCTTTGACAAGACATTGGAGCAATTTAAGAAGACATTATTTTTTTCCTAAAATGCAAAACGATGTAAGGAAGTTTTTTGAGAAATGCACCATTTGTCAGAGAGCAAGTGGAAGTGACAACAATAAAAATTTGTATTATCCTCTTCCTATTTCAGATAGGCCTTGGGAGTCTATTAGCATGGTTTTTTTCATGGGTTTACCAAGAACACCAAGGGGTTTTGACTCATTCTATAGATTGTAGTTGATTAGTTCTCAAAAATGGCTCATTTCATCCCTTGTAAAAGCCCCAATAATGCATCATATATTGCAGTTCTATTCTTCAAGGAGGTTGTCAGAATTCATGGTTTTCCTTTGAGTATAGTTTCAAATAGAGATGGTAAATTCATTAGGAATTTTTGGAGGACTTTTTGGAGAAAATTTGACACCAACCTCATTTTCAACTTTTCTTATCATCCTCAAACTAATGGGTAGACTGAAGTAGTTAATATAATCTTGGTAAGCCTTTTGAAATGCCTCTCCATGGAGCGTTCTAATCAATGGGATCTTTTCTTACCTTAGATAGAGTTTTCCTACAATGATTCCATGAATAGGAGTATTGGGAAGAGTCCTTTTCAAGTAGTTTATGGTTTACAGTCTAGAGGGGTATTTGAGTTAAGAGATATCAGTGGAATAGTATGACTAAGTGCTGAAGGGGATAAATTTGTTGTTGCAATACACGAGATCCATCACCAATTTAGGGAGTAGCTTCAACATAGTGTTGAAAAGTACAAGAAAAGGGAAGATATGAAGAGAAGATAGGTTGATTTAAAATTTAGGGATTTGATTTTAGC
Source organism: Sequoia sempervirens (assembly GCA_007258455.2). NCBI lineage: Eukaryota > Viridiplantae > Streptophyta > Pinopsida > Cupressales > Cupressaceae > Sequoia > Sequoia sempervirens. The sequence continues at coordinate 144,886,237 of VDFB02000017.1, forward strand.
CTATCTCAAGAAAAAGAGGTTTTTAAAGGGTCAATACTCCAAGTTATAGATGAAAAAGATAGGGCCTTGCAATATTGTGGATAAGTTTGTAAACAATACATATGAAATTGAGTTACCCAAGGGAGTCGACATGTTACCTATGTTCAATTTTTCTGATCGGTACCCTTTCAAAGGGGATTTTGTTGTAAATGATGGATTAGGTTCACAATCATTCTTAGATGTTGAATGGGTCCAAGATCTTCCACCTAGCAGACCTATGGAGTTGGAATGTATCATTGATACCAAAAAACTCAAGAAAGACAAGGAACAAGGAATGTATCCAATATTTGGTCAAGTGGAAGGGTCTTCCCAATGAATCTACGAGGATGAATGAAGCAGACATTCTCAAGCATGGCTGTACTATTTCATACCTCCATTCAAGTGAAACTTGAATTCTTTCTCTTTGGGGAGTATGATGTAGGGGCATCCTTTCATGCACTTTGTTTCCATTTTGTAAATATTTGAATTTTGGGTTTGTTTTGTTCTATAAGGTCATTTAAGACCATTTGGGGTCATTTAGGACCATTTTTAGATGTGTGGGTGCAATGTTGTCAAAATTTGTAATAGTTGCAAAATGTTGTCATTTGTGTCAAGCAAGCAAAACTTGTAAAATTTGTCAGTATTGTTAACCAAGATGTTAGTGGTTGGTTGGGAAGTTACCAATGGTTGAAATTCAAAATGTAAGAGGCATGTGCACATGCCAAAGAAGGTTGGAGAGGATTTTGATTGAATAACAATTCATTTTGTAACTTTTACAACTTTTGACAACATTGCACCCAAACATCCAAAAATGGTCCTAAATGACCCCAAATGGTCTTAAATGACCTTATTGACCCAAACAAACCCAAGATTCAAATATTTACAAAATGGAAACAAAGTGCATCAAAGGTGCATCAAAGGATACCCTTGCATCAAAAACCAAGAACCATAAACAAATTCTCATCATCTACAACACTTCCTCATCACAAACAATCCAATTGCAACACAACTCAACCACACTCGTTCTTAACAAGGGAACACTAGAGGTTGACACCAATGAGATTAGTAATGAAAACATAATGCAACTAATCAAAGAATCAATAATGTTGACAACAATGCAAGACCATAGATCTGTTGAAATGAATTACAACACATAGACTTCCAACAATCTCCCCCTTTTTCATTTATGACAACACATAATGTGAAAAACCAACAAAAAAATAATAGCTCTAATTACCAAAACATACATTGTACATTAATGCACACTACTTTACTCACACTTTCTCTTTCTCCCCCTTACTCCATAAGATTTTTTAGTGAAATATCTCCCCCTTTGAAATCAATGGAAAAGGGAAAGACATTCCCCTTTGAAATCAATCACACATATATCTTCTCTTCCACTTCTCTCACTTCCCTTAGGTTTGTAACTTTCTTTTATTTTACAACACTCAATTTTCTTCACACTTTCTCTACACACCTACACATTCCACTTCTCTATACACTCCCCCTTAGGAGTACACATCATGTTGCACCAACTAGCAATCTTTGACATAGATAAAAAAGGAAAAGACCTATATTCCATACCATGACAACAATTACTCCCCCTCATTACAACAACCAATAATTCCACTACCTACTGCCCTTGAGAGGTAGCCACCAACATCAATCCAGATAAGGAATTAATCTTGAGATCCACTAGATTGATGCATATCCTTATGCAATTAATTGAAAGGAGGGAAAATATCCCCTAACTTATCCTAGCGATACTCAAAAGTACCCTTAGAAAGAGACTTTGTGAAGATATCTAAAACTTGATCCTTTGTAGGTACATACTCTAGCTTCACCTCATTCTCTGCAACCTTCTCATTGAAAAAGTGATACTAGTTTGAGATATGTTTTTTCCTTGAATGCATTGCCATATTTTTTGAAATGTTGATACCACTTGTATTATCAGAAAAGATAGAGATGGGTTAATCATACACCACTTTGATATCCTTCAATGTTTTCTTTATCCATAACACCTTTGTGCAAAAATAAGCTATAGCAATATACTTTGTTGGAAGTGTCAAGGTTCTGAGAGGGGGGGGTGAATCAGAACCCTATTGTTTTATTTCAAGATTCCTTACAATTTTTTGCAATAAGCAACTTATAACAGAATATATACAATCTATGCAAGAGAAATGTAAGAATTCATCATAAGCATAAAGTAATGAAACTCACAAACATGAAGAAACACCAAATTTGTGCCGAGTGGAAAACCCTCCAAAATCTCATGATTTTGTCATAGGGAGAAAAACCACTCCATGAACCTGTATCTTTTATTGATTCCAACCCTTTACAATCGGCAGTCACTACTGCTCAAAAATTTAATACAACTCATATACATATACAAATGTGTATATATCACTCATACATGTACACAAGTTTATGATCAAAACTTTCAAAACCACTTATCCTCAGATACATATATATATATATATATATGTTTTTACACACACACATACATGTATCTAAAGATTACAAGTGCTATATAAGAACTTCAAATCAGATCAGTTACATATTGCTAACTGAACCAGTTAGAATCTTTTCAACAAACTTCCTCTTAAAATGCTTTACGAAAAAATAGTTTCAGATTACAAATTTGTTTCAGTCAAAACTGATAATCATTAAGCTTCATTTTTGAGATATTCGAAGACAGATTCCATAATGACATTTTGCTTTGCAACTGACTAAAAACGTTTACACACTTCCTTTTGTTTTGAACCAGCAAAAACTGTATATAATACCCTGGGTTTAAAACCCCAAAAAAAATTATTCAAACTTCTAAAAACTGCATAGCCATATTCCGGGTTTGAGACCCTCTTTAGAAGTGAACAAGAATGTAAAACCTTCATACCTATTATGCCCAAGATTCTGTCCGGCAAAACCTCATACCTGTGAAACTCAAGACTCTGTCCGTCCTTAAGAAGTTTCTTCCTTCTTTAAATTTTCCCCAGAACCTGTATCCACCAAACAACTTTCCTGTTTCGCACAACAAAAATATCTTGACCCAACAGATTATATCCTGTTTTGCAGAATGAATTCAACTTGCAGAAACAAAATGCAACAAAAACCGTTTGCTCAGATTAAACCGATACCCACAACCTTAACCAATTTTAACCAAAATTTGGAGTCCGCCATGCAAAGTCAATACTTGGCGAGAAAGGACTAAACAAAATAAATAATGCATTCAGACTTGTCAGATTACGGTCAATCACAGCTGCCGACAACATTATAATACCTTTTCAAATTTTTCTGCTTTAATCAAATGCCATCATATATTCCATAAAAAATGCCACGCCGAAATACAACCTTTCCTTACAACTGCCACATGTATAATATTTTGCCAACAAAATAGATGACGGATCTACCACGTATATAACATTTTGCCAACAGAACGGATGACAGATGTTTGAAATGGTTAACATACTTTACCTCTACAGTAGATAATGACACTAAATACTACTTTTTTTCTTAGCCAAGACACCAATACTTCTAAGAAATAATGCACCACAACTTCTAATTTTCCTATCATCAACACAACTTTCCCATTTTACATTTTTATAAGCATCTAGAGAGAAATTAGTATCCTTTGGATACCACAAACCACATTTTGGAAAGCCCTTCAAGTATCTAAATATCCTCTTTATTGTTTCCACATGTGACTCTTTTGGATCTTCTTGAAATCCATCCACAAGACAAATGACATGCATGATATCTAGTTGAGTAGCATTTAGATATAGCAGTCCTCCAATCATTAATCTATACTTGCTCAAATCAGCCTTAGGAGATTCATCATTCTTGCCCAATTTTCTCAATAACCATGGGAGTACATACCAGTTTAGAGACTTTCATTCCAAACTTCTTCAACATTTCCTTGACATATTTTGATTGTGAAATGAATATACCTTTCTCTATTTGATTGATTTGTAGTCCAAGAAAGAAATTGATCTCCCTAAACATTGACATTTTAAACTCATTCTACATTTTTTTCTAAAAATATCTTGCACATTACTTCATTACTTTCAAATATTATATCATCAACATACACAATCACAATCAATAGTTGATCCTTTTCAACTCTGAGATAAAGATTACTATACATGGCACCTTTATTGAATCCCTATTGCAACAAGTACCTATCCAATCTTGCATACCAAGCTTTGGGAGCTTGTTTGAGTCCATATAATTCCTTCTTCAATTTGCAAACTATATTAGGTTTATCTGATAACTGAAATCCTTCTAGTTGTTCAATGTATACCTCTTCTTCCAACTCACCATTCAAGAATACAAAATTTAGATCCATTTGATAAACTTTAAAATCCTTATGTACTACAAACACCAAAAACATTCTAATAGCTTTTATTCTTGCCATCAAAGAAAATATCTCCTCAAATTCTATTCCTTCCACTTGTGAGTAGCGTTTACACATAATTCTAGCCTTGTTTCTTAGCACTTCTTCATTCTCATTTAGTTCATTCAAGAATACCCACTTAGTTCCAATCACATTCTTATTTTATGGTCTTGGGACAAGTTCCCAAATATGATTATTCTCAATTTTCATCAATTCTTCTTCCATAACCTTGATCTAATATTCATCTATACAATGCTTAAATCACTGTTTTAGGTTCAAATTTGGAAATTAAACATAAGTTTATATGTTCTTCTATCATGGTATCCTTTCTTCTTATCAATAGACCTCTACTTTTGTCACCAATAATCTGATCTTTAGAATGATTCTTTTCCACATACTTAGAAGTCTTAGGGATCCTTTCAAAAATTTCTTCCTCTTTAATCTACACTTATTTTTCTTTTCCTTCTTTTTCTTCTTCTTTGCAAGAGGATTGATCTAATTCATATCCATCTATCATCACTAAACTTATATGTAAGTCTTTGTTCATTTTGAAACTTTCACTTTCAACAATCTTTTTCAGCCTCCTGTTGTAGCATCAATAAGCTTTTATTTTTGTAGAGTATATATGGAAGATACCTTCATCATATCTTGTATCAAACTTTCCTATGTTTTCTTCATGTATTTTCATATAGAATTTTCAACTAAATGCTCTAAAATATTTGAAAATAGGATTTGTCACATACCATAACTCATAGGGAGTCTTTGTACTACTTGTCCTAGCTTGTGTTCTATTGATTATGTAGACTATAGTATAAATTTCTTCTCTCCAATAGAATTCTAGTAGGTTTTCTTCTTTCATCATTGTTATTATTTCTTCCTAAACTATACTATTCTTCCTTTCAACCAATCCATTCTACTAAGTATTCCTGCGAACTAGCAAATAAATTTTTATTCCATGATCTTCACAAAAATTATTAAACTCATTGGAGGTGAACTCTCCACCTTTGTTATATCTTAAAAATTTAAGTTTCATATCCATTTCATTCTCAATCATAGCTTTAAATTCCTTGAAATTATCTAGAGCCTCATATTGTTCTTTGAAAAAAATTACCCAAGTCATTCTAGAATAATCATCAAGTAATAGCAAGAAATACATGTCACCTTGAGAACTACTTATTCCAATAGGTCAAAAAATATCTGTATGCACGAATTCCAAAGGACCAGTAGTAGATTGTTCTTTTGCTTTGAAACTATTTCTAGTTTTCTTTCCAATCTAACAATCCTTATAGACAACATTTCTATGCTTTTTAATCTTTGGTAGATCTCTCATAGCTTGAACTGAATTGATCCTCACTAGACTAGCAAAATTGATGTGACACATTCTTCTATGTCATAGCCAAATTTAATTAATCCAAGTCATAAAGAACTAACCATTTGCACCCTTATGTTGATAAACATTTTCACCCATCCTTTTTTCTTTCAACAACTAGAGTTCTAGACCCTTTTCTAATCTCACAACCACTATCCTAAAACACAAGATTATATCATTTGCTACACATTTTTCCTACACTTAGAAGATTATGTCACAAACCTTTAACACAAATAACATCATCTATATTATGATTTCCATCAAAACTAATTGAACCTTTTCCACATATCTTAGCAAATGTATCATCACCAAACTTAACAAGACCTCCTTCAAATTTCTCATGTTTAACAAACTTACTGTTATCACTAGTCATATCATTTGAGCATCCACTGTTAATAATTCATAATTTCTTATCCTATCTAGAATGAAAATTAGTCACAATAATAACTTTAACATTATGACCTACTTCTATAGAAAATTCCTCCATACATCTCTTAGAGTTAGTAGAATTAGTTCCAACATTTAGAGCCATGAACAAGAATTCATTATCTTTATCATTTGGATAATCAAATTCATCATCAAATATAATAGCATCTTCTTTAACATAATAACTTCTCTTAATTTATTTACCTTTATTCTCCTTAAGGATATCATTTGAAGCTTTGAATCAACATCTTGAAGTATAATAACCTATTTTCCACAATTGAAACATTTTAAAGGTAACTTCTATATTTTCAAGTTCCCTTTTTCAATTTTATTGCAAAATTTACTTCTACATCATCAAGGTCATCTTGATTTGATTCATTATTATTCCTTTTTTTGCTAGATTTGAAAGTAGTCTCATCCTCTAAATCACTTGGACTGAATTCTCTCAATTAAAAAGTAGTTAAAGCACAATACAACTGATCTCTAGATTAACTACTTAAATCCCAAGCTTCCTCAATAGCAGAAACTTTATGACTATAAGTTTTAGGTAGAGTTCTCAATAATTTCTTTTCCACTTCATCTTCATCTATCCATCCACCAAGACCTCTAATGGAATTGAAAACATTTTCCACTTTATTCATGTAACTTGTAATAAATTCATCCTATAATATTCATATGTTTTCAATATTGATCTTTGGATTTTGTATCTTTTCTTTTTTAACTTTATCATCACCTTCATAGATACTTTCCACCTTTTTCCTAATCAAAATGAAAATTTTAAGATTCATAACCTTCAATCTTTTTGTATTGGAAATACTACTCAAAAGAGCATACCTTTCTTTTCCATTGTTCTCATAAGACTTGATCTCATAATCAATTGATAATCCATTTGTAGGCGTAGTATATCTAGCTTCAATAGGCTTCTAAACTATAAATCCTAGGGATACAAGGAAACCTTCCATCCAAGTCTTCTAGAATGCAGAATCTAATCCATCAAATAAAGGATCCTCCTTGTTTTCCATCCTAGTTCTATCTCAAGTAGTTAATCTTTATTCTAAGGAACCTTGATCTAATACCAATTTTTGAATGCACAAGAAAATTGAGAGTGTGAATTAGTTGTTCATTAAAATATCAAACCTTTATTAACAATTAGATCCTTATTAACCCTTATTCTATTATATTGATTTAGCATCAAAAAAATAACAACACATAAACAACATGCACATCAAAACACCAAATTTACATGGAAAAAACAAGAAGGGAAAAACCACGATGAGGATTATGTCATAATATAAGGTAATTGCAACATCGAATATAATAGGCTCATTGTTGGAGGGCTCACTACCCAAAAGACAAGAAGGGCTCACTTCCATATTAGAAAGAAGAAGATAAAAGATTGTTACACCGAGAAATCCATCTTAAAGCAGCATAAAAGATCCACCATAGTATCACCAAACCATTCATAACATCTCTAAAGAATGTAGACACCTTCTTCTCATTGCCTCCAATAGTCTAACACATTAAAGCTTGCACTACACTTCACACCTTCATACCTCACACCACATTTTTCATGACTCACACTCACACACACATCCTTTATCAATTCATCACTCCTATATACCATCCTCAACCTTGAAAATAATTAGCAAGTTCAGCTATGCACCTCAAATATACAAATTCAAATTAGTTTGGCACCAAAAAATTATTGTGATGGAAAGTAATAAAATTGGGCCACATAAAACCTTAACTTAGACCTAAATCCACACATACACACCACACAACACTTCTACAAGCACTAAAGTATATGTATAGTTAGTGTAAACACCCAAGGTCAGTTGATCCTACGTTAACAACATTAAACAATTAAGTGCATGCTTCCTTTGATCAAAAGATGGCTCACATACCACACACATCACTTGAAAAATAATATGAAATATTCCATCAACACCCTGAAATCCAACAAATTACTTCATAGAAAATTCCACCTAAAGAATATACTCATTCTATATGCCTAATTAACATTCCAACATTGTGACATGTGAGTCCAACCTTGCAAACAACCAAAATTTGAATAACTCAAACTAAAGATAGATATGAGTAATGTAAGCACACTTCTAGATCTACAATCCTAGAAACCTCACTGTGGAGAAATGTAGATCCAAACTATTTCTCCTAGACAACACTGCTTTCATAGTTCACACATTGGTGAACACAACTTTTTCTGCACAATGATCCTTAAAAAGAAACTATGGATATAAAACCTTTGAACACATTTGATCAAAATATTTGAACCACGCAGGCATAACTTCAACATAGAATAAATGCAAAGAAAAAAAAAGAACACTAATCTAAATTGATTCCATTCTTGAACTATATCAAGTGTGTGCATGGGGTAAGGAAGTGAAGAAGGTTTCCAACAAGTTGCATGCAAACTTTAACATCAACATTCATAGGTATTTCTCTAGTTTTTCTTGTAAAACCATAGTATTCAAAAAGTGTTATCATGGCTACACTAATTTTCATTGATGTTTTTGATAACCCAAAGACAAAATTCAACAAATATCCATAAATATCAAGTATGACTGACAAGGATAGTGTATTCTCTCATGTTCCAATCAATGTGATTCATTTTGGAGATGTCTATATCTATATATACTCTTAGCTGAGTGAGTATAACCATTTGAAGATGGAAGATTTTAGATACAATCATCTCTTGGATGATGATTTCCAACTCAAACCAAAGTATGCAAATGTGGGAGAAAAAGGTTTAGATGTGTGGAAGGGTTTCCCTAACTTTTGATTCAAAGATGAATGGATCAAAATTTCCTTGAGCCAGATTCATGAAGACATATTTTATCTTGATGAACCCCACCTAATCACAAAGGAATCCATCAGGGCTATGACTAGATTGTGCTCCTTTAGACCCATATTGGCACTAATGGTTGTGAAGAATGAATAAGTTATGAAGCTTACTAGAGCTAAATTTGATAAAAGAACCCTAACTGTGGATGATATTTCTGACCTAGGGTTCTAGTATGACATGATGGAAATTTATATAAGGTTTATTATAGGTATGTGCAGGATCATCATGGAAAAAATAGGCCCTTAAGTGACAAAAAATTTAGAAAAATCAGAGTTAGGAAACTTGACATAAAAATTTGAATAAGTAATCTATATTATTTCAAAAATATGTAAGAATAGAATCTATAGCAAACTGAATGTATTTTCTAAACTACTGGGTTTGTTTAAAAAATAAAAATCTATTTGGTGAAAATTTGAAGTTTCAATGTAGTGGTACTTAAATTTCAGGAAAAAAATAAGAAGTAGGTGTCCATCTGACCACCCTAACCACAATAAAATGATAATATTTTTTTATAAGATTTTAGATATAAGTAGAGGGCTCATGCCTCGATGTGATGCTTTTTTTTTTTTTCCAAGTAAGTAATTAATTATGAATTTTTTATTACAACTTTAAAAAAAATTAAAACTTCTATGTCTGACCACCTTAACTTGGTCAAAACTTCATGAAATTCAATTTTTATTTTTTTAATCCTATAGTTTGCAAAGCATAGAATGTGATGCATGTTTTGGATTCAAAAAAATTGATATCATTTGAAAGCTATAGATGTTTTTCAATCAGCATATCAATCAGGACTTTAGTCATAATTTGAATAGAAAATAAATAATAATTACTTATTAAATTCAAAGTAAAGCATAATTTATATTGGTGGAAAGTTGAGAATCTCCTTTAAAAACCCTTTTCATTTCATCAATTTTGGGTAAGAAAATAGTCATCAGCCACATACCCAGCATATTGCCACTTTTTGACCCATCATGATCCTACACATACCCTTATGCAAAAAGATAAGGTTCTACTACCACCACCATCATATTTAGTTCTAATTAGATGATGAGGGAAGGAAAATATTATGACCTTTTGTGAGCTTTTGTGATAGAAATTGTTGAAAATTTTGTAGAAAACCAAGGGTTCACGCTATAATTTTTTATATGGCACATTGATTATTTGTCTTATGTTCTATTTCTTGAGGGAAATGCCTAGATTGAAGAATATGGTCTAAAGAAAGAATATTCCTATTTCACCTCTAATTAATAACCATATGCATAGCTTTCTAGATACTAAATAGTGTGACAGAATGTTTCGGGGTTTCTTAAAAAAAAAATCAAAATGAAATGTAGAAGATGGATAGGATACCCTTGCAAGTTGTGGAAAGATGATGAGGGAAACACTACCTACAACCCACACAAATCACCACAATAGATACCAATACAAAAGATACGAGATAGAAAAATAACTCACTTTAAATTATTTTCTAGAAAATGAAATTACATATTCAAAACTTACATGCTATAGCCTCATGGGATTGATTCATTACAACAAAGTCAACTCTGAAAATAAAGTGTATTATTCAGAGCCACAATTTGCACTATTGGAGCCATCTTTTATAACCCCCACATAACCATTTTTATTTTACCCCAATAACCACCCTTGAATGTTCTAGAAAGTTCAACTTCCTTTTTCTTTTGGAGCCAAAAGAATCACCAATTGATTTTTGGCCTAGGAAGAAATTTTAATAAAATTCACTTTTTAGAGGGGCAACTTCGTAGGGCTATAACGTTTGATTTGGGTATCTAATTTTCTATTATTACATATCATTGGAAAGCTCTCAAATATATCTACAACACCATTTTGGTTATTTTTTAAGAACCAAACTGATCTCTAGAATACCTATGGACTTTTCCATTTCAAATAATCAATACTCTAAAGGGATTGGCCAGCGAATGAGTAGAAGCTGTAAGACTTCTATTCCTACACTTTGGGCTTTGAAAAAACTAGGAGGGTGATCCCATAATTTATACTCATGAGTTCACACAGTTATAACTAAATACACTATCAATAATGCATACTTCTCATAAAACTACTCAACAACATAGTGCATCAAACAAGTTGGTGACTCATTTATCAATGTCCTATACTTGGAGCATGAGAAGGTAGAACTTCAACACAAAACAACTACGGTGATATCCGTTTGAAAATTTTTAAGTTAAAATGGATTAGCCAAAAAATAACATAGAAACTGATCCACAAGTATTTTGCATGAACCAGTGCATCTGTCCCAAGCACGAAGTCAATATCAACCTATGTGACTCGATAACAACTTAGACAATAGAACCCACGATCTTAAGAAACCCTACATTACAACATTCCTCTATGAAATTCATGATTATTACTACTTATAACCATCCTAGCATCCAATTCTTACAAGTTATTAATCTCACCAGAGCACTTATATTAATTCATTGAATTAATAATAAAGCATGAAATTAAACATCCATTAAGAAGCAATAGGGACAAACAAAAGGAATCTTGGATTACTTTCATTCATACCTCATAAAAAAAATATAAGGAGAGACAATAGCCATGAAATTGGTATTACTTTGTATTGTACTCACTATATTGTTATCAAAATTACCTACAAAACACTAAAATCCAAAAACTTAAGACAAAAACTCTAAAACATGCTTAGTATTACCCTTACAATTTCACGATGTTAACTCAATTTTTTAACTCACTACTACTTCTAGCCCTGAATTCTTTCTTATAGAGATGAAGGAGAAAAACAAGCCTCAGGCCAAGAAGCACACATATCAAAATTTCATTGGACCACTACAACAAATATTCCCTTTTCAGTTACACTCCAGTCTTTAGGTGGTGAGAATAAACATGAGAAAAATTAACCTTAACTCATTGTAGAAAATAGGTCCCACCTTAAAAAGGCATCATGTTTTTGTTACAATAGCTTCAAAAAAATTCCCCATGTGCTCAAAAAATGCCAATCGTGGGAAAACCAAATAGCAAAACTTAAAAAGCAAGATAAGGAAAGTAGATAAAAAGAAAAAAATGTTTTATCCATATTAGTACTATGTGCTACCCATTTCATATTGAGGAGAGAACAATATTTTGCAATGTTTTATCAAAAGCTTAATCTGTATTAAATTCAAGCTATGCATTGTTCTTCTCCTATCCATTATTTACCTTGTTCATTATCAATCCCCACACAGATTCAATTTGTGTATTTTTCCAACTACGTGTTATACTCTTCTTCAGTTAGCCACTTCACATTCAATAAAACTTGCACCTTAGTATTGTATTGAGAGTAACTAGCATCAATAAGACTCTAGCCTCTTTAACAAAAATTTCCATCTTTGTTTCAATCTCCATTGTATAAATATTTGGATTCAGTAGGATGTAGTCGATGATAGTCAATGCCATCATAGTTGATGCAAGAATTCCTCCCAAATATTTCTTCCAGGTGTCAAATGGTTGTAACTCACCTTTTGGACTTAATATCGAAGGCATACCATGTTCCTCCATTTCTTTAAATATTTTCAGCTTACATTGGAGCTACACACCTAACTTTCCATGGAAAGTAATTATCTCATTAGCAAAGCCAATAATTTGTAAGTTTTTAGGGATGTTAGTAGGTGCCTCATAATCCTCCTCCATTCTAGGCATCATTTCTCTTAAATCACTCACCCTAGTAATCCAATTATTCCATTCATTCTTGAAAGCTTTTTATACCTAGAGATAATTTATGTTTGCTTCATGAATATTCTAATAGGTAGCCCAAACATCATTGTCGGCCTCCTACAATGATTTCATAACTAGGATTTTACAACCATGATTCAGAGACTAGAGATCTAACCTGAATATTCATTCAATCATCATGAAGGTGCATTTAACTTGTCAACCCAGGGACGTAAACTTGAAATGGGTCAACACTATATGTGCACTAGGAATTCAAAGTAGCCATGTCTACACTACAACTAAGAGAAATGTGATACTAGAAAATAAACTACTTAGAAAGAAATAAAGCTAGAATAAGCAGTAATTAACAACTATGCTAGGCTAAAATACATAGCAAGAATAAAGATCTAGCAAATAGATAGGAAGTACTATGTCTACTTTGGTTGCAGGAATAGACACAAAGTAGAATTCTAGTGGTTGTAGGAACAATTGATGCCATATTTTGAACTAAGTATAGAACATGAAATAATAACTAAACTAATAACTCTAAATAATGGATTACTCACCAAGTGGTCCCCCTTGGATGAGTATACACTAAGACTAATACAAAATCAAATGCTTAAACTTGAACTATCATCTTATTCATTGAAAAATATGTAAACAGAGTAGTAGCGTGGTTGTATTGAAAAGTGGAGAATGCTTAATACATCATTGATATCATGTAACAACAATAATCAAGAACTAACAACCCCCAAGAAGAAGATTCAAATCCTTATTTATACTACCAGCAAAATAGGTGAGAGGACACCATTTAGGGAAAACAATGAAAAGAGTGGCAGAATGGTTATGTCTACAGGGAATCCAGTCAGACATGCATGCTAAAACGTGGACTCAGTGCTGCACTAATGCCTATGATTTCTCAATGCCATAAATACAAGGTGGTTACAATTGACTATCAAGGGGAATCTGCTACCATCATCCTTCAGTTGACTCCTTTGAATGATTCCCCTGCATGACCATCTGTTGGTTTCCTTTCTTAACTTAGCATATGTAAATTGTGTCCTGCATAGCAATGTCAGTACACATGATAATTTCACATCTAGAATCACCTTAAAGAACATTCATCAACCATATGCAAAATCAATATAGACAATCCACATAATATGCCAATATCATTAAAACTTCACAGAGATAGGATTAAACCCAATGTCAATGGTTTGAGAGAAATATTATGCAAATATTAACACTTCACTACTAAATTTCATGACACCACTGGAAAATGGACTATAGATTCTACCCAAAATTTGACCAAAAACTAGGCTCATCATTCCCTCCCAACCTAATGTTTTGTTGGTACTCCACTAGTGGAAGGGTTGTTCTTTTGTTTGGTCAAAGCTCTAAAGTTTGTGATAGCTAGCTAGCCAACATCTATCTCAGCAAAGCATGAGTTTGGATCCCAATAAATCCTCCCAATCTATCAAATTTTTTCCATATTTTATTTTCTATAGCAATATAATATTGGTAGAATCTATAGTTTGGTACTGGCCACATGAGAATGGGTGGTTGGAAAGTCAAGGGAATCCAAAATCTCCCCTTTATTCTACCAATATGGATATACCTATCAATTCACTTCAATATTGCAGCATAATTATGAATAGAATGGGGCTCGTCTTGTTTTAGCTCATTTATTAAACTATGCCATCATTGGGCCATGTATCCTCTTAGAAGCTACTCTTTTGCTACTAACTTCAATCTAGGTCATGATTCTATCAATATATCTTGGTTTGAGAAGTATCCTAAGCCATTCTTTGTGAATATACCTTGGGTTGCTTGACTTACCCCCAATGGCTAAGGGGATGTTAGATTCCATTTTCTTATAAGAATTGTTCTGCTCACCCCAATTAATCTTGTTTTGTACTTAAGACATAAATGCTCTTAGTTGAATATCCCCAACATATAGCAACAGGTTCTAATCATGATCCTACATGATAACATAATTGTGAAATAGAATTCATATAACAAATTTTTCATCTCAGGGGAATCAATTGTATAGGAATTGAAGAATTTGGTAGGAATTTCAATGGAGGGGTTTAAATCTGAAAAAAATTGACAACACAAAAGAGAGATATTTCTCTTTCAAGTGCAGAGCATAAACCCTTGGAGGAGCTCTGCATTATAGAATTTGTGGCACCAATATCGCAATGTTATCTACTTTCTTCTTCAAAGTAGCAATCTCCTCATTTTTCTCCTCAATAACCTCATCCTTCTTTTGGATTTCATTTTTTGTTCTTTTCCTCTCTTGTTTCCATTCTTCCTCCCTCCTTTCTATTTCTTTCCATAAATTTAAAATTTCTATATGAACTCCTACTAGTGTTTTTGTTGATGGCTACTCCCCATACAATACTATCTGCATGAACTTAGGCTATCTAGTTGTGTATGGCTGCAGGGGTACTATTTCTTTGCCCCCTTCTTTCTGCAGGACCTCTTGTTCCTATTACTAGTTTGGCTCTGGCTCTTGTTGTTCTCCTTGTTGTGGCTATAGGAACTCCTGCTCTTGTTCTTAGTTTTGATGTAGAAACCCCTGCTCATCCTCAAACTCCTCTGTGATATTAGCAAGGTCTACCAGTGTTATTTTTACTGATCTCTCAAATATATCCTCTTATTTTTCTTCAAAATGATCTTGTTCCATTGGAGCTTCAGTGTCCCCATGTGGTGTCTCACCATGCCCAGGGCTTCCTTGTGAAGGCATACAAAATCTGGCCCAACTAGTTTTGAATTCCTAGGGGTGCTCTTACATTTTAATTTAGCTACAAGACGAATAGGGTCAGCCTTTCTCTTCCTAGCACTTGACACCTCTTTCCCTACAAATTTTTTTTGTGCTTTTTCTTTTTCTTTTCTTATTTCAGCCTCTTTCCTCTGTGCCCTAGTTCTTATTAGAGTTTTTAGGGGGACATCATCATTAGAATCAGATGAAGATATTTTTTTTTTTGAATGATCTATTTTAGAGGAAATAATGTTTATGGCTTCTTCTGCTATTGTAGGAGGATTCATACTAGAACTAGTACCAGAAGTTGGAGCACCAAGAGTGGCTTCAACTAGGCTTAATCTTCTACTAACCCTATGGGGTTGGGGTAAAGCCCTAGGTTGCAGTTCCTTAGGACTAAATTGATCAACATTTAAAAATTCTTCCGAGGACATCTTAGATACACTATGCAAATATTTCTTAACCAATAATTTTATCAAGCAATGTTGGGAGACAAAGTTGTCCCTACTTTTTTGTGTCTCAACTGCCATGATGGATAGAAGACTATATAGAAAATTGGGCACATTCAACCTTCTTGCATGCCTCATGTGGCTCAAGAGCTTGAAATGTATCAAATGTAGGTTTCACAAACTTCCCTCATAGGTGAGATACCTTATAATGTAGATAGCTGCCTACTTCCATGGTTCAGGCAGAGACATTCTTTTCGTGCCCTACTTGTCAATGCTAATTAGTAGGTCACCATGTACTATAAATTCTCCTATAGCTGACCTAGCATCTGTAGAGGTAGGGTAATGCTCAACATCATCACATAACCCTAAAACTTCTATAATTCTCTCCTTGGTTGCCACAACTTCTAATCCTTTTACTATGGATTTTCCTTCAGAGAATGTTTGAGTGAATTCAAGTGCAATTCCCTCATCAAAGCCATCCAGCTTCATGAAATAATCAAACCATCCATAGTGTTGGAATTATAGCAAGCATTGTGCATCCTATAACAAAACATCATGAACTGTGGGCTCATTCTGAATTAAGCCACCTCCCATTGTCTAAAATCACTGTCACTCTGCAAAATTTCTTTCTTGTGCAATTCTTGTCTAAAATCCAACACCTTTTCGCTAAATTTACACTGCCAGTGTCAACTGAATTTCCCATTTTTTTGGTTTTCACCATTTACTACTTATAACTCAAGACTCCAACAAGGAAATTAAGGCAAGAAAAAGGGGTGATAAATGAGAGCAAACTTGGTGGCTCAGTTAACGTCACTTCACACCTGTGAGCTAGATTTTCAAATCATCTTATTTAAATTTTCTGACATAGCCAAATTATAATTTGACACATGGGGAATATATTTGCATTTTTTATTCCCCCCCAACCTAAATTTGGACATGTTTCCACACATGTGAGAAGGGAGTGGTGAATTGACAAGAATTACTGTCATATTATGTAATTACCTATAGTAACCTACCATGATTAAATAAATGCACTTAAAAGGAAATTAAGAGATGAGAATTTCCTTTTACATACCTGAGCATGCGAAAGATGCATTGCAAATATCAAGGAAAGAAAGTACCATTTCAAATTTTTTAGAAATATTTGAGCAATTAATGAAGGTTAAGTAAAGTGAAGTGAGGCAAAATTAAATGATGGAAGAGAGAGAAAGGTGATACAGATGGACAAATGGGAAGGTGGGTGAAGAAATGGATTTCCACAAAAGTGGATATATTTATTATGAAAATTGTGTACCTTAATTTAGCCAAGAGCGGGATGCTAGGTCCACTACTTTCGGCTATAGGAAGCTCATATGTTGGACGTTGGGTGAATTGTTGCAAGAAATCTTCCTCAATTTTTGTAGGGTTGACTTGGATTCCTTTGTGAAAAATGTAGTGGCCAAGAACTACACTTTCCTGCATCATCATGAAATCCTCTTCACTATTCAAGGATAGGTTCTGTTCTTCACACCTTTGTAGGACCTTCCCTTAGATTCTCCAATGCTTCATTAAAATCAGCACTATAGGTGGTAAAGTCATCCATATAGATCTCCATGTAGTCAAGGGAGATGACTAAAAATATGTTAATGACTACTCTTTGGAAAGTTGCAGGTGCATTGCATAAGCCAAAAGGACTTACCGAATAAGCATACATTTCCCATGGGTAGGTGAAGGTCATCTTCTCCTAGTCCTCAAATGCAATTTGAATCTAGTTGTAGCCACTGAATCTGTCTAGGAAGAAAAGTATCATTTTCCTATAAGTGAGTCCAAAACTTGATCTACAAAAGGCAAGAGGAAATGGTCTTTCTTAGTGGAAGCATTAAGTTTTTTGTAATCAACACAAAATCACCACTTTCCTTCCCTCTTTGGCATGATTACTAATGGAGACACACATTGGCTATTTGAAATAGGATAGATTAATAATTTATGTAGCTCTATTTTAATAAATCCTCCCAATGTAGGGTTGATTCTTCATTAAGGCTGCCTTATTAGTTGAAATTCTTCTCTAATGTAGATCCTATGAATGTAGAGCTTAGGATCTAGTCCCTTCATATCATGATAGCCCCATGCACATGCATGCTAACGATACTTCAGTAAGTTTTTTGCTGCATGAAGTTTATCTGCAAACATAGTGGCTATAGGAAGAATGGCTGCAGGAGGTTTATCTGTAGATAGAGTGTCTATAGGAAGATTGTCTATAGGAATAATATCTATAGGAAGAGTGGCTGCAAGAAGGTCGAGAAAAAGTGTCTTAACTAAAGTAGAAGATGATGCTTCATTCACTTCATAACGGTTCTGAATTATACTGGATGACACTTCATCTTTGTCTTGAAGCTGCAAGAAAGGGCTTCTTCCTAACATCATGAGTTACGCTGCTAAGTTAGCTTCCTCAACTTCTTTACCAACATGTGGCCATAAAAAGTCCTCTTTGTCATGGGTCAAATGAGCATGATAAAGAATAAGCTTTTTAGTATTCCTGCCATCAAAAATAGTCATATCACCTAACCGACACTCAATATAAGCATTTTTTGTTGCTAACCATGGCCTTCCGAGAATGATAGGATATCCTCCTAGGGTGGCCTTAGGATTTTTAGGTACAAATAGCTGAATATGATTATTCAAAGGTTCCTCTTTCTCTTTCACAGGTAGATCAATGATGATGGGTGTGGAAGGAGTTGGGAAAGTGGTTCTTGAATGCAAATGGATGTCACTTACACTCACAACATGTGTAGGGAATTGATTTGGATAGGAAGAGTATACAAGGTGTTGTTGTGGTTTATTATTTAGATTGGCTATGGGCTGAGCTAGTAGCTAAGTTGGTTTGGGTGCATTAGAGCTTGAGTTAGTAGGTGGAGGCATTACAGTAGGCTATTGGGGTTGATAAGATGGCTGCATGCAACTGGCTGTCTGGTTTGGACCAAAAAAAGATAGTGGATTTGGTAGAATATCTTGTCTTGGAGCCCTTGGCTTCCTTTGTGAAACAAGGTAGACTTGGCCTTCCTTAGTCTAAATTTGTTTGAACTTAGGTGGAATCTTGTTGTCAATGTTAGCTACCATCTCACATCTATAGCCCCTCTTCTTTTATCTGCAATGAGGGCAGTACTCTATCAAAATTGCCTCTACCTCCTCATGCTTCTCTTTGGTCTGAAGTGTATCCAGCTAATTAGCTTGATTGTTCTTGAAGCCTTCCAACAAATTAGGAATCTCCATGGTAGGAGAAGATTGGTAAGCTCTCCCTTTCTTTGAAGCTGCTCTGGAATAGTTCTGACATATTTTCTTGATATCTTCCCAAGGAACTTGAGTGATATCTCCTCCTACCATTAGGTCCAAAGCATCAGTGCAACTCTCATTAATTCCTTTCAATAAAATTAGCTTTTTGATTCATCATTGAGTGTATGGTGTGGAGATTTCTATAAGCAAAACAAAAACCTTGATATGTAATCTTCCAAGCTCTCATCTTCCTTTTGTTGCATCCTAAAGATATCACCTTCTCTCATATCACTACCCATGCAATATTCCTTGTATTTTTCAAGAAACTTTGTATTCATATCCTCCCAAGTCTCCACAACGTCTCTTTCGAGACTCATAAACCAGCTTAGTGTTGCTTCTTTTAAAGTGGTAGGAAATAGCTCAAGCCTAGGAGCATCGTACAATCATAACTCTTGTAGAGTATGTCAAACTAAAAAAATAAGGTATCACCCATGTCTTCTAGATGAATTCCCAAGGAAAAGGAGTTATCAATCTTGTTTTGGTCTTCAGTAGAGGTTTCAAAACTAGTTAGATTAGGATATACATCAACAAAGGGAAATGGTTCCTCTTCTTTGTTTCTAGGTAGATTCAAAAGCTCAACTAGTTGAAATGGATCAGGATCATTAAGAAGAAAGCATGTGGTATCAACACAGCACCAACTAACTCACACAAAGAATAAGAAAAATAATAGCGTATCATTACTTATATAAGCAAGGGGTATTCTAAGAAAAACTCAGGAGAAGTGCTATGGTAGAGAAACTATCAATGACTCGAAAGAACTTCCTAGTTTGACACCATCCCTGACAATGACGCCAAAAATGTTAGCCTCCTACAATGACTTCATAACTAGGCCTTTACAGCCATGATTCAAAGACTGGACATCTAACAAGAATATCCATTCAATCATCATGAAGGTGCATTTAACTTTTTGACCTAGGGACGTAAACTTGAAATGGTTCAACACTATATGTGCATAAAACAATACTGAGCATTAATTAACAACTATGCTAAGCTAAAATGCATAACAAGAATAAATATTTTTGAATAGATAGGAACTACTCTGTCTACTTTGGTTCTAGGAACAGACACAATATAATTCTAGTGGTTGCAGGAACAATAGATGCCAGATTTTGAAGTAAGTATAGAATAGGAAATAATAACTAAACTAATTACTCTAAAGAATGAATTACTCACCAAGTGGGCCCCCTTGGATGAGTATCCACTAGGACTAATACAAACTCAAATAATTAAAATAAAACTATCATCTCATTCATTGAAAATTGTGTAAACAGAGTAGCAGCATGGCTGGATTGAAAAGTGGGGAATGCTTAATACATAATTGATATCATGTAACAACAACAATAAAGAACTAATAACCCCCAAGAAGAAGATTCAAATCCTTATTTATACTACCAAATAAATAGGGTAGTCCACTCTCACTAACTGAGATGACACTATTTAGGGAAAATGAGGAAAAGAGTGGCAGAGTGGTTACATCTACAAGGAATCTAGTCAAACATGCGTGCCAAAACATGGAATCAATGTTGTAGTAACACCTATGATTGCTCAATGCCATAAATACAAGGAAATTACAATTGAGTGCTATGGGGAATTCATTTTCGTCAACCTTGTAAGGAAAGCTTAAGTGCAGAACAAACTCTCCTAACATAAAAAAACTCAGGGAAGAATGCAGATGTCTTTAAATTTTACAATTACAATTCAATAAGACACATGAAATGAATAAAAAAAACGAGAAATAACTCATACACAATTGAACACCATATTTACATGGGAAAACCCTTGTGGGAGAAAAACACACCACACCAAGAAAAGCCTCTTTGTATTACAATAATAAAAATTACACACAGAAATCAAACTTCACTTTCTGATGTCAAAATAACAACAACAACATTCACTACCAATCTTGCATAGAACATTAATCTCACAATGCTCTTAGAAAATATACAATGAATTCACTCAGATCAAACCGTGTTTAATATCAAACATAAAATCCATCAACCGAACACTACAACTATCATCTGTTACAAAGTATATCTCATCCTATTCATGGTTTATTGATCTTCCACATAGGAACAGTAACAACTATTCAACTTCAAATGGTTTACATTCTACTTCTCTCATTGGCTCAGAACATGCCACGTAGGACAGACGTTTAATCAAAGAAGTTCAAATGGAATTACATTTAGGCAAGACACTGGGCCATGTCTCCCCAATGCCAAAATACTTGATCACATGGTTGTCAGCAAGAATATCACTATCGGCAACACCCTGAGAACTCATATCGAATTCACCAACCTATCGGCGAGAGTTGGATTCTCGACAAGAGTTCATACTGACCACAAACCCATCAACCAAGAGTCTCTCTGATGACACCATCTGCCAATGACACATGTCCACTACTCATGCATTTCTAGAGAATCAAGTTGGAATCTAAAATATTCTCAACGAGACTCCCAACCCTCCAAGTCGTCCCCACATCCGTCAGCTTGTCTAATCTCAGTCATTCCTCAATATCCTATGATGACGATTTGGTTGATCATGATATCATGGGTGACTACCATGTGTCCCATCTGATGACACCCAAGGAGATGAGTTTGCTTGATCATTGATCAATCTTCATCAGATCTCAACGGTTGCCCACCAATGCATAATCAAAAAACACAAGGCTTTTAATGATCCTGAAATCATGGGAGACTGCCATGTGTCTTAATTGGTAAATCTGAAGGAATAAGGGAAGTACTTTAATCATTTGATCTCAATGGTTTCCTGCTATCCCATGATGACACTTTGGTTGATCACGATATCAAAGTTGACTGCCACATTTCTTAATTTGATGAAGCCAAAGAGAATTGTTCAGTCAAGAAATTTCAAAACTTTCAAACTCTGTGATAAGGTTCCACCAATGTCACGACAACAAAGGAAGTCGGTTAGCCGAGAAATTCTATAACTTCCAAACTTTGTGATACGGTTCCAAAGCAACTCTAGCAATTAGCTGACAATGAGGACTTAAAAAAAAGGGTAACTCTTCCAAGTCTTAACAAAGATACAAGCCAATAATTTGAGACACAGTTTTCCAACAATCTCCCACTTAATGAAGACTTATTGGCTTCCTTCAAATTCGAAGTTCATTAAGGTCATGGGCTCCAAGGCCCATTGAACTGGCACACCACCTGTACTTGTCTGTGCTCACTAGTTTCATCAATGCATTTGCAACATTTTCCAGAGTATCCACTTTTTCTAAAGAGACCTTTCCATCCTCTACCATATCTTGTAGAAAATGATACTGCATATCAATATGTTTTGTATTGGCATGAAAAGTAGGATTTTTTTCCAAAAAAATAGCACTCTGACTGTCACAGTAAATTGTAATTATCCCTACATCAAACCCAATGTTAGAACACAAACGCTTTAACCAGATTGCTTCTTTATAGGCATGTGTTGCTACCATGTATTCTACCTTTGTAGTGGAAAAAATGACTACAACCTATCTCTTACTCATCCAACTAACTGCACCACCATTCATCATGAAAATATATCCATTGGTGGATCTTCTATTGTCAATGTCCCCTACCCAATCAAAATCCACATAGCCTCGAATGCTTAGAGTGCTCTGTGATTCAGCCAAATTTCCATGGTAACACAAAGTATATTCTGAAGTTCCCTTTAGATATCTAAACATTCTTTTCATAGCATCCCAATGTGTCCTTCCCAGATTTTCCATAAAACAACTAAGTACTCCCACTACTTGGGCAATGTTTGACCTTGTACAGACCATTGCATACATTAAACTGCCAACTGCACTAGCATAAGGCACTCTGGTCATGTCCTCCATCTTAGTAGGATATTTTGGACAATCTTCAACAAATAGCTTCATTCCTTGCAAAACTAGAACAACTGGCTGCTTGCATTCATTCATACAAAATTTCTCTAGAACAATATTAATATACTTACTCTGATTAAGCCAAAGTTTTCTACTCTTCCTGTCCCTGGTTATTTCCATTCCCAGAATATGCTTGGCTGCACCAAGATCTTTCATTTTGAACTTTGCAAACAATTGTGACTTTATATCAGAAATCATTAACTTACTATTACCTATGAACAACATATCATCAACATAGAGAACAATAATAAGAACACAATCATTTTCAACTTTGAAGTATACACAATGATCATATTTTGATCTTACAAATTCCAATGAAAAAAAATGTGTCAAACTTCTGGTACCACATTCTAGGTGATTGTTTTAATCCATACAGAGATTTTTTCAACTTGCAAACCAATTTTTCTTTACCCTTTTCCACAAAGTGCTCTGGCTGGGACATATAAATTTCTTCTTCAAGATCACTATGAAGAAATGTTGTCTTCACATCCATTTGTTCAATCTCTAAGTCATATGCTCCTGCAAGTGACAAAAGAAATTTGATAGATGTCAACTTAGCTATAGGATAAAAGATTTCTCCATAATCAATTCCCTCTACCTGGGAATAACCCTTTGCAACCAACCTCGCCTTATACTTTTCCACACTGCCATCTAGACCTATTTTCTTTTTAAATACCTATTTTCAGCCAAGAGATTTCCTGCCTTCAGGCAAGTGCACCAAAATCCAAGTATCATTCTTTTCTAATGATGCAATTTCTTCATTCATGGCTTCCAACCAATAGTTTGAGTCAGGCATTCTAAATGCCTCTTTCATAGTCCTATGCTCATCAGTGCTAGAAATTAAAGCATAGGCACAAGTAGAATCTAACATAGAAAACCCATACCTATCAAGTTGCTTTCTTTCACATGTTGATCTTCTCACAGGCTGAGGTTGAGGTGGTTCTTCTTCAAAACTCTCAGAACTACTTGAGCTCTCCTCAGTTTTAGGTACACTTTGAATTTTCAATTCCTCTTTCTCTAGTGTTGGAGGAATTTCAACTACATCATTTTTATCTTTTGATTTTTCCTCTAATTGAATATCCAAAGTAGAAGGCTTTAGCTCACAAAATTTAACACTTCTACTATATAAAACCTTCTTTGTATCAGGATTCCAAAGCTTGTATCCTTTGATACTAGCACTATAGCCAATAAAAATACTTTTAACAGCCTTGTTCTCCAATTTAGATCTTTTCTCATTTGATACATATTCATATGCCTCACAGCCAAAGACACGAATGTGACTCAAAGAGGGCTTCCTTCCAAACCATGCTTCCAAAGGTGTTTTCTCATAAAGAGTGGAATTAGGAGAATGGTTTATTAAATAACATGTTGTGGCCACTACCACAGCCCAGAACTTCTCCTCTAAGCCAACACTACATAGCATACTTTGTGCTCTTTCCATCACTGTCCTGTTGAACTGTTCTACAACTCCATTTTCTTGTGGAGTGTAGGGTTTAGTTTTATGTGTTTTAATCCCATGATCTTTATAGTACCTTTCAAACTCATCGACGAAAAACTCACTGCCATTGTCAATCCTTAAATATTTATTTTTCCTTCCAGTCTGATTTTCCACAAGGTTTTTAAATTCCTTAAAATGACTAAACACTTCTGATTTACTTTTCAAAAAATAAACAAATTCCCTTCTTGAATAATCATTAATGAATGATACATAATACCTTGATTTAGACAAAGAAGGAACATTTACTGGACCAAAAACATCATAATGAATATAATCAAGTAAACCAAAAGATTTGTGAGGACTAGAGTAAAATGAAACATGGTGTTGTTTACCATATATACAATATTCACAAAACTCGAATTCAAGGTTACAATCATCAAGCCCTTCAACCAAGTTTTTTTTTAAATATTTTTAAACCTTTTTCACCAATGTGGCCAAGCCTATGATGCCAGAGCATAGTCTTTTCTATTGGAATTTTAACTTCCATAGAGTTTTCACTATCAAGAACATTTCCCTTTTTTTCTCCATGATTAGCTTTCTGTGACTTTACAGAGACACTATTGCATTGCACGGCATGTGCATCCAGCTTATACAAGGTACTAATACGAGCACCCCTTGTGATGCAAGAGCATCTAGTGGTGTAAGGGAAATCTTACATCACCCAAAAACATGCATTTCATTTATATTTCCTTTGGTTAGACTTTTTAGATTTCTTTGCATTTCTAGATAGCCCTTTCATCATTATGTAAATCCCCACTTTAAGTTTTATTGTTCTACTTTCTCTAGTCAATTGTTATTTTTAGAAACTTTTGAGAATTGAAGGTGTTTTGGAATGAAAATTTAATAAAAATTATTTGGGAGGATTTAGAACAGAAAAATAAGAAGATTGGTGAAAGAATCAGGCAAAGAGCATTCTCGGTTTGAAAGATATTGTAGTTTTAGTCTCCAGAAAAGCACCTGAAAACCTTCCAGATTGGGTATGAGGCACTAAACAGCCCCGAAATGGCCCAAAAACTTGTTGAAATCATTAAATATTATTTTGAACATTTTCTTGACTCTGAGACATTTCCAATGGTTCAAATGGTTCAAAAAATGGAGTCCCAGATCAAAAGTTATGGCTCCCGGAAGTTGGTACACTTTCAAAAAGTGTTGATTTTTGGATGGTGTTTTAATTTTTGAGTTTCAAATTGTAATTTTTGGCACCAAACCACCAAAAATCATAACTTGATTATTTTTTTTGTCTACTAAGAAAAAATGGATATTTATGGGGGGGGTTTTTCTTATTTTGGTAACTTTTTGAGGAAAATGAGCTCGCATGCTGTGAAAAGGGGAACTTCTGTAATGTTTGTTGTTTATGAAACTTTTGTAGCTTGCATGTATCACAAAGCTTGCAGATTTGGGAGCCTCTACATGTAATATTTCCATTATTGAATAATAATAAAGGCTTCTAGTTGTATGCATTATTTATGTGTCTCAGGTTTTCTCCCTCGTCAGGGTGGTATTAGAACTGATTTTCTTGAGCGTGTGAACAGATTGCTGATCATGAGGCAGTTCACAACAGGACCATGGTTGTAGGTTTGAGGTATTCAAGATGCCTCCAAGAGTGATGCCTAGTAGGTGTGGTGGTGCTAGAGGTGGTAGAAATGTTGGTGGAAGAGATCCATTGGCAGCTGAGGGTTTTAGAGCCCTCCAGAGACATATTGATGCATTGCAGGAGCAGATGAGAAGAGGGTTAAACCCGAAAAGAAGAGGAGAAAGTGAGGATGAAGAAGATATGGAAGATACATATGTAGAAGAGGAAGAAGTAGTGATTGATCAAGATCAAATGCAGCTGATTAGGGCCATTTCAAAGATTTGAAAAAGACCCAGAATAGAAGTCCCTAGTTATTCTAGAAGTTTGAACCCAGAAGAGTTGATCAACTAGATCAATGAGCTGAAAGAGTATTTTTAGTATGAAGAAATAGAGGACCCAGATCAAGTTAAGTTTGCAAAAATGAAGTTGAAGGGCCATGCCAGTATTTGGTGGAAAGAGGTCCAATTAGATAGAAATTGAAGAGGAAAAGGAAAGATCAGTAGTTGGGATTGCATGGTGGAGAAACAAAAAAGGCAGTTCATACTAGTGGACTATGAGTTAGATCCACTGAAGAAATTGTAAGGACTGAAGCAAGGAAGTAGATTTGTGAAAGAATACACGGAATATTTTCACAAGATTATCATCAGAACGGGGCATGTAGAGATTAACAAGGAGAAGGTAGCTCATTACCTTAATGGGTTATGACCAAGCATTCAAGAGGAGTTAAGCCTAGTCAGAATGACCACCATTGAGGACATGTACTAGTTTGCCCTGAAAGTTGAAGAAAAGTTGAACAAAAGGTTTGATAACAAGCAAAAAGGAAGAGCAGGTCAAAGCAAAAAGGGTGGAAGATCTTTTGGAAGATGAAATGAGGATCAAAAGAAAAATGGAGATGTGAGTACTAGTCAAGGACAAAGGAGTGATAATTTCTACTATCTGCGTGATCAAAGAGGTGGTGATCAAAAAGGTAGAGGATGAGGTAGATCTAGAGAAGGATCTAGAAGAGGTGGTTTTAGAGGAACTTGTTTTCAATGTGGAGAAGAAGGGCATCGAGCCTATGAATTTCCACAACACCAAGAAAAGACAGATAGAAGACCAAAAGTTCATGGAAGGGTTGCACATGCAAATGAGGAGGCCCAATCTGAGCACTCAGATGATGCTGAAAGGGGAGAAGCCTAGTGGTGAGAAGGGCCTTGGTGACTAGAGAGAAGGAGCCAGAAAAGAGTAAGAATCTGTTTCGCACAAGGTGCAAATGTGAAGGAAAATGTTGTGATGCCATTATTGATAGTGGGAGTATTTATAATCTGGTGTTGGAAGAGATGGTTGAAAAACTAAAGTTGAAGAGGGAGAGACATCCACATCTTTATCAGATTTACTGGTTGTAGAAAGATCACAAAGTTCTAGTAAATGAGCAATGCCTAGTGAAGTTCAAAATTTGGAACTATTGTGATGAGGTACTCTATGATATCATCCCTGTGGATGCATGTCACATGTTGTTGGGGAGGCCATGGCAGTTTGACAGGTGAGCTATACATGATGGCCATGCAAACACTTATTCCTTGATGAAGGATGGAGTCCACCATAAGCTGAAACCCCTAAAGGAGGATGAATAAAAGGTATGCAGTAGTGCTAGGGTTTGTTATGTTGATGGAAGGAAATTTTTAGAAGGCATGAAGCATGAGCATTTGTGTTATGCATTGGTTCCTAAAATGGATAAAGACGATTGTGGGAATGTACCAGAAGAAGTTTATGGGTTATTGGGTGAGTTTCAGGAGATTGTTTCTCATAATATGCTTGAGGGTTTACCAGCAGTGAGGAAGATCAGTCATTAGATTGACTTGATCCCTGGAGCCAGTTTTCCAAATAAGGTAGCTCATAGAATGACTCCTACCGAAAATGAGGAGTTGAATAGACAAGTTCAGGAGTTGTTGAGAAAGGGTTTGATTTGAGAGAGTTTGAGTCCATGTGCAGTACATGTAGTACTAGCACCAAAGAAGGATGGGGAGTGGAAAATGTGTACAGACTCCTGAGCCATAAACAAGATAACAATCAAATACCAATTTCCCCTGCCAAGGATGGATGACTTGATGGACTATTTGAGTGGAGCATAGTAATTCACAAAGATTGACCTAAAGAGTGGATATCACTAGATCTAGATTCGTGAGGGAGATGAAAGGAAGACTTCCTTCAAGACCAAAGATGGCCTGTACAAGTGGTTAGTCATGCCTTTTGGGCTAACCAACACACCGAGCATGTTCATGTGGCTCATGAATAGGGTATTGAAAGAATTTCTAGGAAATTTTTCTATTGTGTACTTAGATGATATTTTGATATTTAATAATTTCTTAGGTGAGCATTTGTTGCATATTTGTAAGGTCTTTGAAAAGTTGAGGGAAGAGAAATTTTTGATTAATTTGAAGAAGTGTAGTTTTGTGAGGAAGGAGTTAGTGTACTTGGGGTTTGTTGTTTTGGTAGAAGGTCTGAAGATGGACCCAGAGAAGGTGAAGGCTATTCTGGAATGGCATACCCCAAGAACTACTACTGAGGTGAGATCTTTCCATGCTCTAACCAGTTTTTATAGAAAGTTCATTAGAAACTTTAGTAGTATTTGTGCACCCTTGATTGAGATAATGAGAGGGGATAGAAAAGAGTTCAAGTGGAGCACTGGAGTAGTGAAGAGTTTTGATCTATTGAAGCAGAAAGTGATAGAGCAACTAGTTTTAGCCCTCCCATATTTCAATAAGGTGTTTTAAGTGGATTGTGACGCTAGTGGTTGTGCCATTGGAGCAGTGTTGAGCCAAGAAGGTAAGCCCATTGCCTATTTTAGTGAAAAATTAAATGATGCAAAGAGGAAGTACTCTGTGTATGATCAAGAATTCTATGCAATAGTTCAAGAATTAAATAAATGGAGACATTATTTGTTTCAAAAGGAGTTTTTTTTATTTACTAATCATCAAGAATTACAGTATCTAAATAGTCAAGGGAAATTAAATCAAAGGCATATGAAATGGGTAGAATTTTTGCAAAATTATACCTTTGTTTTAAAGCATAGGAGTGGGAGGTTGAATAGGGTTGAAGATGCCTTAAGTAGGAGGCATACATTGTTGAATGAGATGCAGATTGAAGTGGTTGGGTTCAATGAACTCAAGACATTGTACCCTGAAGATCCTGATTTTGTAGAAGCTTGGAAAGCTTGTAAGGATCCTGTTACAGTTGACAGGACAAAGTGGTTGGATTTCATAATCCAGGATGGAATGTTATTTAAGGGAAGTCAATTATGTATCCCAAGGAGTTCCATGAGAGAGAACCTGATAAAGGAGAATCACGGTGGAGTAATGGCAGGACATTTTGGTCAGGATAAGACTATTGCCATTATCAATGAACATTATTATTGGCCACAGTTGTCACAGGATGTGAGGAAGTTTGTGCAAAGTTGTAGAGTGTGTCAGATGGCTAAGGGAGAGAGCTAGAATATAGGGTTATATCATCCCTTATATTTACCAGCGAGGCCTTAAGAAGATATAAGTATGGACTTTGTTCTTGGTTTTCCAAGGACACAAAGGGAATGATTAAGTGTTTGTGGTAGTTGATAGATTTTCAAAGCATTTCATTCCATGCCAGAAGACCCATGATGCAATCCACATCACTAACTTATTCATCAGAGAGTTTGTGGGGCTACATGGTCTACCAAAGAGTATAGTCTCAGATCATGATACCAAGTTTTTGGGATACTTTTGGAGGACCTTGTGGAAGAAGTTGAAGATAGAGTTGAAGTTCAGTTTCGCACACCATCCACAAACTAATGGGCAAATTGAGGTTTTGAATAAAATTCTAGGCAACCTATTGAGATACTTGTTAGGAGATAAACCCAAGGGATGGGACTTGATCTTACCCCATGTAGAATTTTCTTACAACAATTCTATCAACAAAAGCACTAGTAGATCACCATTCCACATTGTGTATGGAGGCAGTCCCAGGATTGCTCCAGAATTGAGAAAGATCAACTAGGAGAAGAAGACTAGTGTTGAAGCCGAAGACTTTGCAGAACACATGAATAAGATGAATATGCAGTATAAGGCTAAGGCAGATCAAAAGAGGAGGAATAAGGAGTTTCAAGTAGGTGATCAAGAGATGGTCCACTTAAGGAAGGAAAGGTTTCCAGTAGGAACCTATAACAAATTTAAGATGAAGAAGTTTGGTCCTTGTAAAATTTTAAAGAGGCATGATTCAAGGAATGCATATGAGGTAGAGTTGCCAAACGGACTCAACATTTCCCCTGTGTTCAACATTTTATATTTGATAGAATATTATGAAGGTGGCACAGAGGAAGTACCAACAGTGGAACAGTGTGGTATTCCACCATCTAAATCAGAGGAGGAGATTGAAGCAATCTTGGATAGTCGTGTGGGAAGGAGTACCAGAAATAGGAAATATGAAGAATTCCTAGTGAAGTGGAGAGGAAGGCCTATGGAAGACTCATCTTGGTTGTCTAAGGTAGAGGTTGATCGTTTAGGTTTTCCTCAACCAACTGAGACGTGACAGGGTCACTTCTCAAATTACCCTAGGTATATGATGCAAGAGCATCCAGAGGTGTAAGGGCAATCTTGTATCACCCAAAAGCATGCATTGCATTTATATTTCCTTTGGCTAGATTTTTTAGATTTCATTTCATTTTTGGATACCCTTTTTGTGATTATGTAAATCCCCACTTCCAGTTTTGTTGTTTTTCTTTCTCTTGTCAACTGTTATTTTTAGCAGCTTTTGGAATTTGCTATTATTTTTAGAAAATTTTGAGAATTGAAGGTGTTTCAGAATGAAAATTCAATGAAAATTATTTGGGAATATTTATAATGGAAAAATAATAATATTGGTGAAATAATTAGGTGGAGAGCATTCTCAATTTGAAAGATATTGCAATTTTAGTCTCCCAGAAAAGCACTTGAAAACCTTCCAGATTGGGTATGATTCACTAAACAGTCTTAAAATGGCCCAAAAACTTTTTGAAATTATAAAATTGTACAAAAATCACATTCTTGACTCCGAGACCTTTCTGACGGTTCAAACGGTTCGAAAAACGGAGTCCCGGATCAAAAGTTATGGCTCTCGAAAGTTGGTACACTTTCAAAAAGTGCTGGTTTTTAGATGGTGTTTTAATTTTTGAGTTTCAAATTGTAATTCTTGGTGCCAAACCGCCAAAAAACATAACTTGAATGTTCTTTTTTTCTCTTAAGTGAAAATGACTATTTATGGGGGGGATTTTTCTTATTTTGGTAATTGTTTTAGGAAAAAGAGCTCACATGATGCGAAAAGGGGAACTTACGTAATGTTTGTAGCTTCTGAAACTTCTGTAGCTTGCATGTATCATAGAGCTTGAGGATTTGGGATCCTCTACATGTAATATTTCCATTATTGAATAATAATAAATTTTTCTAGTTGTGTGCTTTATTTCTATGTCTCAGGTTTGCTCCTTTGTCACTGTTGGAACTATAAATTTCTGAGCTTTTTCACATGTTTGCCATAATCTTAAGTTTCCATTGGAATCCTTTTGATAAATGTAGGGGTTTAATTTCATATCATTTTACTCATATTTTTCCAATTTTTCCCATCGAATCCATTGAGTCATGCATCTTTTGCATTCTGGTGCCTATTGGTGTGAGTTCATTAGGCTCTCCCTGATCCATGTTGTGTCTTCTGCTAGCAAAACGTCTGTTTTGCCTATCAGTAAGATGTTTTAATGTCATGGTGACTAAATTTCATTCACTCATAGTTATCGGCATAACAGTTTCATCGTCTCGGTGATGGGAGTGTTCATATCGGCATGAGTCAGGATCATCGATGTAATGCTTCACCGAACGCATCATGTTTCACCAACCTATGTTTGAAAGACACATATCGGCCTAGGAGTCATATTCGGGTGAAGGTCATAGCAAAATATGAATGTCTTGTCAAAAGGCATATCAAAGGTTCTATCGGCAAAGGATTGAGGCATCGATATAATGTCACGGCGATCTCCACATGTCATACCAACTGTGCACAAGTATTCATTTCAGCCAAACTGATGAATATCGGCATAAGGTCACAACGAAAAGATTTTGTCTCTCCGACTGGCACATGTGGAAATATTTTGGCCAAGCTAAAGGTTTTTGGCAGGGGGTCTTGGTGATTGAGCATTGTCTTACTGACCGACGACAAGGAATGTACATTGGTGAGACTAAAGAATATCGAAGTAGTGTCTTTCTGAAGGAAACTAGTCTTGCTGATAAG
The DNA here is from genome assembly GCA_007258455.2 of Sequoia sempervirens. Lineage (NCBI taxonomy): Eukaryota > Viridiplantae > Streptophyta > Pinopsida > Cupressales > Cupressaceae > Sequoia > Sequoia sempervirens. The sequence continues at coordinate 144,918,727 of VDFB02000017.1, forward strand.
ATGTGAAAGGGGGTCATCAGCGACAGGTGGACTCAATTGGTAAGAAAACCAAAATGTCTTGGCAATCTATGGAGAGGTGGTCTTCGGCGAGAGTTTCAACAAAATCAGGGTCTTTCACCGATAGAGCACATCGGGATAAGTCTCAGTGAATGAGATGAAGGAATGAGTTCGGTATAACTTTTGGCATTGGTATGAGTCTCTTCAAAGGCTCATTGTGCTGCCAATGAATGGCTTCATCGGTAAGAATTATTTCAGTTGGTAAGAAAACTAAAATGTCTTGGCGAGGTGCCCAGTCTCACTGATGGAGCACAGTGGGAATTTCTTGGCAGGAGTTTACTGTTGTCTCGGCGACTCAGGAGATAAAGGAACTTTTGGCAGAACAAGGTGGATTCTCTATAAGGTCTTCTCGACACCATTAAGTTATAGTGACAGTGAGTTAGAACAAGGTGCATTTCAGTTAGAGGATCCTTGGGTTGGCAAATGGAAGGCACAAGAAGTACATATCACAAAACATATTGTATTCTCTGTGATATCTCACTGACCCAAATGAGGTATAATGAATGTGAAGATGAAACTAAAAGGGAATAAAAGAATACTATATGGCTTCGTTGTGACAAATAGAATGCTATAGCGACACGCGAGAGACAAATGGGGTTTTAGGGGTTTTTGATATGATGTCTTCACGACTCGGATGTTTTACGACAAGGCACAGAAGACCAAAGGGATGATCAGGGATATTGTTGCCTTTGGCATACTCACGGGGATGTTACAGTGAATGATTGATGAAGTCTTATGCACTGTGGCCAACATGAAAATTCCTAATTGCAACTATTTGTCGATATTGGAATATGAAATGATGTGCTTGTTTTCGATACTGATATATACATCATCATTCTCAAATGTGAAGAGGGATGAAAGGGGTAGTAGGTAAAACAGTAGGATAGAATAGATACAGCTCAGAGGAACACAATGTTCCATAGAGATGAGATTATGTTGCATATGTAAAATCATGGAGATATCAATGGAAATCTTTTGATATGTTGCAATTTTTTCTGGTATCAGTTGTTTATCATGTTTATTGAAATTATTATCGAAGTTGTCTCTAATGTGATGTTCTCTGATTGTTTAAATTGGTGTAACAAGTTGACCTCTAGTTTGTCAGTGCATATTTGTTGTAGCTGTATGATCAATTAATTGGTTCTTTCCAATAAAGATTAAATCCTCTAAGTTGATCATAGTAATTATAAAATATCAATTGGATCACAAAGAAGAACTTGCTAATCATAACCTTGCATGTTTATATAAACTATAAACCAAATCATATGCTGAACAACTTGAATTCTTGCCAAAATAGAGTACTTATCTCAAATTTCTCTTGACTCCGCATACCCTATAAGGCACTGGTCTCACCATTCATATCATTCAGTCTCATTCATATTTTTTTTTACATCTGTTAGCTAAGCATATTAGGATTTAGTCTTCATTTTAGTATACAATTTATTCCAGGTTTGATCCATTTTGTCCACTTCCATATGCCATTGTGGATAAATTGTTGTAGGAAGGAAGATCATAGGTTAAGTTTGCTTCATCCGTTATAGGTACACCCACCTAGGTCTAGCAGCACCTGAAGAGTAGAAGGTTTAATTATTTCAAACCTTGTTCTGTTACCTTAAAACATACCAAGAGATTGGCAACCTCTTGAGGTATCCTTGCCTGCGTTTTTGAGAGCTAACAAATTGGTGACTCTATTGGGGAAACATATTAGAAAAATTGGTTGAAGATCACATTATAGAGTCATTAAAGAAAAGGTTATAATTTGAGAAGATTCAAAAGGGGTGATTTTGCTAGGGAAAAGATCAAAAGTAATCATTTTCCTACTTTTGGAAAAGTAGGTGGCGACTCTGAAAGAAACATTGCATTTGTTCAAATATGATAGGAAAAATATCCTCAATGATATGAAAATGGAAGGTAATTAGGGCCGACCTATTGATCATGACACTCCTCAAGTTGATTATGAATCTTTAACTTTTGAGGAGGTCAAAGCACTGTATGAGTCTCAGAGAAAGGAAATAGAAGAATGGCAGAGGAAAAGGCTACAATTGGACCAGAATGAATACACAAATGTAGGAAGATATTGGGCCCCTCAAGCACCTGATATTATAAATGGAAATTTCTACAATGGAGGTGATACATATCATGCACAGTAGAGCACTTATCCTCCACAACCATTAAATCAAGAAAATGCTTATCTTTCCTGGACAAAGATTGGAAAATTATCAAGAATGCCAGTGCGATCAGTGTCAAATGCAATTGGCAGTTATCAAGAATGTCAATGTGATCAATGTCAAGGGCAGCACAATTCTAATTCACTTGGAGATATCAAGCAAAATCTGCAACAAGGTATGCATCAGAACCAACAATCTAGAGATGATGAATATTTCAAAAGTCTTTGGGATGCTTTTCTTGACATAAGGAGGTATGATGGAGAAGATTTCACTTCTCTATACAATAGAATGAGAGAAATTTGTATATAGTTACCTTCTCACCATAGGCCTACCAAGACCATGTTTACTGAGAAATTCATAAAGGTATGGGAGCCTAATTCAGTTCATTGGTCAGAATTATCAATAAAAGTTTGTGATCACTTGAATAAGTTCATTGATGCCATGGAGAGGAAAGGGTATGGGGACACTACTAATGTTGATTCCAATTGTTGTATTTTTGATGAGTATAGAGGAATTGATTAAGCAATGCATCCAATAGATGATGAGGTATGTGTAAGTCAGTATGATTCCTATGATAGATTGCATAATAAAGATGAAGGTACAAGATATCTCTCTTGCTTGACATATTGTGACAGGGAGAGTAGTATGTGTTATGAGGGATCAAATGAGTGTTCAGATTTTGAAGATACACCTGAGGATTTTGATCTGCATCAAGGGGGTCCTTTTACCTCTTATGAGGATCAGGATGAAGAGGCAATGGGAAATGTTGATAGTGAATTTACAATGCCTCTAGCTGCAATTGAAAGCTACAATGATACATGTGATGAAGAGGAGGGTTGTAAATTTGAGAATGGTTTCCAAAAAAATTTAGGCCCATGGCATGATGAAGATTTAAAAGAGGATCAGATAATTTTTTGCAAAGGTTTTCCCCAAAATGAATTTCAGGTATTTTTAGATCCAATTGATGTTGAGCAAAAGGTATTTTTAGATAAACAAAGTGATGTGTCAAGTTATGAAACAAGTGATTGTGCTGGTAATTTTTCATTCTCAGTTGATCCTAGGCCTCTTTTTGATGATAAAAAAGTGATGAGTATGACTCTAATAATGAAAATGTGGAAACGTGCTTACTCAGTTGTGAGCAAATTTCAGATTTACTGACTCTTGACTATCAGAGATATACACATGAAGCTGATCTCGAAGTTCTTTATCCAACTTGCATTTGTTTTGACAGTGAAAATTTTCTGTGCAATGATTCATATGATTCTTAGTGCCTTTCTAAAGTTAATAGTGAAACCTTTAAGGTTGGCCAAATGCATGTGTCTGTTCAAAATGAGGTATATGTTTTTGAAATTTCTAACTCATGTGGAGAAGACATTTGTCTACATACCAAGGATGATAATGTTCTAGATTTGATTGGTTCATATATGCTTAATATTGAAGATTTGAGTCATAGGGGTATCAAAGAAATGCAAAGGGTTTCAGATTTGCTTGTTTCAAAGAATGTTGGTCTGACAAAAAAAATTTCTTCTCAAGAGGGGCACTTTGATTATGAAATTTTAATATAGCTGACTGAATGCTTTATGATACATAACAGTGAGAAAGATAATAAGGAATATTGTATTTCATATGCATGCATCTTGAATGTTGAAAATAATAGGGGTTTGTCCCAAGATGTTGAAGAATTTGAACTACATGATGGTGTAGGGATTTTGGGCCAAACCAAGCATGATGATACTCTAAGAACTTGCAATAATAGTGACAGAAAGGATTGCATGAGTATCTTCAAGAAGAATTTGATGAACTCAACATGAAACCAAGTGTTTGACAGAGGAAGGCTTGGTTTGAGTTTCAGATTGTAATAACGCAGGGAAGGTGAAATTGAAATACAGAGGATTGAGGGTTGCCAGTGCATGGACAACTCTTGTGTATCCTCTCTAAATTTATTTTCCATGCACAGTAGTTTAGGGTTCTGGTGCACTTCCATTTTGCATTCACCTCCATCTTGCATTCATTCCTTCATGCTTCATTTCCATTTCCATTCTGCTCACTAGCTCATTTTGTGTTTGGTTTGGTCTACTCGCCCAAAGAATCTGGATCCTTGTAATGATCTGACTATCATTCATCCCCAGATGGAGCCACTGTTGGAACTATAAATTTTTGAGCTTTTTCACATGTTTTCCATAACCTTAAGTTTCCATTGGAATCCTTTTCACAAATGTAGGGGTTTATTGTAATATCATTTTGCTCATATTTTTCCCATGTTGCCCATCGAATCCATTGAGTCACACATCTTTTGCATTCTAGTTCCTATCGGCATGAGTTCATTAGGCTCTCCCCGATCCATGTTGTGTCTTCTGCTAGCACAATGTCTATGTTGCCTATCGAAAAGACATTTTTATGTCATGGCAACTGAATTTCATTCATTGGTAGTTATCGGCATAATAGTTTCATCATCCCAGTGACAGGAGTGTTCATATCAGCATGAGTCAGGATCATTAGTGTAATGCTTCACCGATTGCGTCATGTTTCACCAACCCATGTTTGAAAGACACATATCGGCATAAGAGTCATATTTGGGTGAAGGTCATAGTGAAATATGAATGTCTTGTCGAAAGGTGTATCAAAGGTTCTATCAGCAAAGGATTGAGGCATCGATATAACGTCACAGTGATCTCCACATATCATACTGACTGTGCACAAGTATTCATTTTGGCCAAACTTATGAATATCCGTGTAAGGTCATAGTGAAAATTTTTTATCTCTCTGATTGGCACATGTGGAAATGTTTCAGCCAAGCTAAAGGTTTTTGGCAGGTGGTCTTGGTGATTGAGCATTGTCTTACTGACCAACGACAAGGAATGTACATCGGTGAGAATAAAGTATATCAGAGTAGTGTCTTGCCAAAGGCAACTAGTCTTGTTGATAAGATGTGAAAGGAGGTCATCAATGATAGGTGGACTCAGTCAGTAAGAAAACCAAAATGTCTGAGCGATCTATGGAGAGGTGGTCTTTGGCGAGAGTGTCAACGAAATCAAGGAGTTTCACCGATAGAGCACATCAGGATAAGTCTCAGTGAATGAGATGAAGGAATGATTTCGGTATAAATTTTGGCATTAGTATGAGTCTCTTCAAAGGCTCATTGTGTTGCCGATGAATGGCTTCATCAGTAAGACTTATTTTAGTTAGTAAGAAAACTAAAATGTCTTGGCGAGGTGCCTAGTCTCACCGATGGAGCACAGGGGGACTTTGTCAGCAAGAGTTTACTATTGTCTCGGTGAATCAGGAGATAAAGGAACTTTTGAAGGAACAAGGTGGATTCTCTGTAAGGTCTTCCTAACACCATTAAGTTACAGCGACAATGATTTAGAATAAGGTGCATTTCGGTGAGAGGATCCTTGGGTCTCAGCGAATGGAAGGCACAAGAAGTACATATCGGCAAAACATATTGTAATCTCTATGATATCTCACTGAACCAGATGAGCTATAATGAATGCAAAAATGAAACTGAAAGGGAATAAAAGAATACTATATGTCTTCGTTGTGACAAATGGAATGCTACAACGATGCACGGGAGACAAATGGGGTTTTAGGGGTTTTCGATATGATGTCTTCATGACTCGGATGTGTTATGGCGAGGCACAGAAGACCAAAGGGATGATCAGCGATATTGTTGCCTTTGGCATACTCACGGGGATGTTACAACGAATGATTGATGAAGTCTTATGCATTGTGGCCAACATGAAAATTCCTAATTGCAACTATTTTCCAATATTGGAATATGAAACGATGTGCCTATTCGGATACTGATATATAAATAATCATTCTCAAATATGAAGAGGGATGAAAGGGGTAGTAGGTAAAATAGTAGGATAGAATAGATACAGTTCAGAGCAACACAATGTTCCATAGAGATGAGACTATGTTGCATATGTAAAATCATGGAGATATCAATGGAAATCTTTTGATATGTTGTAGTTGTTTCTAGTATCAGTTGTTTATCGTGTTTATTGAAATTATTATCGAAGTTGTCTCCAATGTGATTTTCTCTAATTGTTTAAATTGGTGTAACAAGTTTACCTCTAGTTTGTTAGTGCACATTTGCTATAGCTGTATGATCAATTAATTGGTTCTTTCCAGTAAAGATTAAATCCTCTGAGTTGAACATAGTATTTATAAAATATCAATTGGATCACTAAGAAGAACTCGGTAATCATAACCTTGCATGTTTATATAAACTATAAATGAAATAATATGTTGAACAACTTGAATTCTTGCCAGAATAGAGTACTTCTCTCAGATTTCTCTTGACTCTGCATACCCTATAAGGCACTAGTCTCACCATTCATATCATTCAGTCTCATTCATATTTTTTTTACATCTGTTAGTTGAACATATTAGGATTTAGTCTTCATTTTAGTATACAATTTATTCCAAGTTTGATCCATTTTGTCCACTTCCATATTCCATTGTGGATAAATTGTTGTAGGAAGGAAGATCATAGGTTAAGTCTGCTTCATCCGTTATAGGTACACCTACCTAGGTCTAGCAGCCCCTGAAGTGTAGAAGGTTTAATTATTTCAAACCTTGTTTTGTTACCCTAAAACGTACCAAGAGATTGGCAACCTCTTGAGGTATTCTTGCCTAATTTTTTAAGAGCTAACAGTCACCTTGCTAGCACCATTGAGACTCTAGTCATCTTCCAACCATTTCCAGAGAACATGAGTTGCACTCCAATATCATTCAACTTACTAACATAAAGTAAATTTTGAGCCAGACCTAGTATATGCATTACATCATTGATTCCCTTCACTCTTCCATTAGGGAACTAAATTTTGACTCTTCCAAGGCCAACTATTCCTAGAGATGAATCGCTTGCCAAATACACCTTTCCACCATCATATTTTTCATACTTAGTGAACTAGTCTCTATGAGATGTCATGTGGAAAGATTCTCTAGAATCTATCAGCCAAAAATCATTTGATGCCTATGTAGCCAAGGCTGCAATGAAGGCGTCTACATCACTCTAAGAAGAATCATTGTCGAAAGAATTCTTCTTCTTCTTTTTCTCCTCCTTACAATCCTTTTAGACATGACCAAGTGGCCCACAATTCCAACACTTCACCTTGAACTTCTTGCCAGGAGACTTTGATCTCCCTTCTAATTTCGATCTAGACTTTTTGTCCTTCTTCTTACCTTTTTCTTTCGATTTTCCTCTAACAGCAAGGGCCTCCTTCGCCATCTCAGAAGATTTTTTTCTCATCTCTTATGATAACAAAGAAGCAACAACATCTTCCATCTTAAAATTAGATGTCGTACTCCCAATATCCATTACCAAGTGATCTCAAGAATCTAGCAAAGAACATAGCAATAGCATACAATGATCTTCTTCATCAATCTTCACACCCACAGATGCTAACTAAACAATAAGCATGTTGAAAGCATTCAAATGATCAGCAACATATGCTCCTTCCTACATTTTCAAAGAGTACAACTTCTTGCTCAAGAACAACTTATTCACCAAGGACTTGCCCTGATAAATAACTCCTAGTATTTTCCACAAAGAAGATGCAGTCTTTTCTTCATGAACATTCAAAAGAACAGAGTCTGCTAAACAAAGCCTTATCAACCCCTTTGATTTTCAATCTGTAAGGTACCAATCCTCTTGCTTCATGCTTGTAGGCTTCACTCTAGACATAGAAAGCCAAAGATCACAGCCAACTAACAAATCTTCCATTTTAAGTTTCCACAACTCAAAATTGCTACCATTGAATTTCTCTATTTCAATCTTTCCTGATGTGCTTGCCATCTTAATTTGCAATTCGAATTACAAGTCTTCTACAAGACTCCTACTGAATAGAATTGACACAAAAAATACAAGGTACCCAAAAGGATAACACAACTAGATAGGCTTTGATACCACTTTTAAGGAAAGCTTAGGTGTAGAACAAACTCTCCTAATGTCAAAAAATTAGGGAAGAATGTAGATGTGTTTAAATTTTGCAATTACAATTCAATAAGACACACATGAAATGACTAATAGAAAAGAGAAATAAATCATACACAATTGAACAGTAGATTTATGTTGGAAAACCCTTCCAAGAGAAAAACCCACCACACCAAGAAAAGCCTCTTTGTATTACAGTAATAAAAATTACATACAGAAATCGAACTTCACTTTCTAATGTCAAAATAACAACATTCACTGACCAATATTTCATAGAACATTAATATCACAATGCTCTTAGACAATATACAATGAATTCACTCAGATCAAACCATGTTCAGTATTGAACAAAAAAATCCATCAACCAAACCCCTCAACTATCATCTATTATAGAGTATATCTCATCATGTTCATGGTATATTGATCTTCCACACAGGAATGGTTGCAACTACTCAACTTCCAATGGTTTACATTCCACTTCTCTCATTGGATCAAAACACGCCACGTAGGATAGATATTCAGTTAAAGAAGTTCAAATGGAATCACATGTCAGTGAGACACTAGGCCATGTCTCCCCGATGCCAAAATACCTAATCACATGGCTATCGACAACACCTTGAGAAGTCATATTGAATTCACCAGCCTTTCAACAAGACTTGCATTCTTGATAAGAGTTCATATTCACGAAAAACCCATTAGCCAATAAACTCTCCAATGACAGCATCCGCCAATGACATGTGTCCACTACTCGTGCATTTCTAGAGAATCAAGCTAGAATCTAAAATATTGTCAACGAGACTCCCAATCCTCCAAGTGGCTCCCACATCTATTAGCTTGTCTAATCTCAGCCATTCCCCACTATTCCATAATGATGCTTTGGCTGATTGCAATATCACGGGCAACTATCACGTGTCCCATCTGATGACACCAAAGGAGATGAGTTTGCTTGACCATTGATCAATTGTTGTCAGATCTCAATGACTGTCTGCCAATGCGTAATCAGAAAACACAAGGATTTTAATGATCACAAAATCACGGGTGATTTCCATGTGTCTTAATCGGTAAAGCTGAAGGAATAAAGGAAGTACTTTGATCATTTGATCTCAATAGTTGCCTGCTATCCCATGATGACGCTTTGGTTGATTGTGATATCGTGGGTGACTACCACATGTCTTAATCTGATGAAGCCAAAGAGAATCGGTTAGTCAAGAAATTTCAAAACTTTCAAACTCCGCAACAAGGTTCCACCAATGCCGCAACAACAAAGGAAGTCGGTCAGTCAAGAAATTCTGTAACTTCCAAACTCTGCAATATAGTTCCAAAGTTAGCAACTTCAATGATCGGATGACAATGAGGACTTAAGAAAAAGGTTAACTTGGCCAAGTCTTAGCAAAGATACAAGATAGTAATTTGAGACACCATTTTCCAATAGTCCTTCAGTTGACTCCTTTGAATGATTCCCCTGCATGACCATCTATCGGTTTCCTTTCTCAACTTAGCATCTACAACTTGCATAGCAATGTCAGTATGCATAATAATTGCACATCTATAATTTCCTTAAAGAAAATTCATCAACCATACACAAAATCAATATAGATAATCCACATAATATGCCAATATCATTAAAACTTCACAGAGATAGGATTAAACCCAATGCCAATGGTTTGAGGGAAATATTATGCAAATATTAACACTTAACTACTAAATTTCATGACACCGCCAACAAATGGACTATAGATTCTACCCAAAATTTGACTTAAAACTAGGCTCATCAATCATCAGCCTTGTTTTCCAACTTGGCCACTTTATGCTCCAATACATCCTCAAATATTTCATTTGCCACCTTAACAATTTCAATCTTTTCCTTCTTGACATTTTCTTTTTCAGTTTTCAACTGATCATTCAAAACTTTAATTTTCTAGGCCAAGGTTTCCCTATCTTGTGTAGACAAGTCTAAGGAAGAAGAGGATAGCAGGGATATTGTTCTTTTTGACTGAGTAGCCTGAACAGTGGCCCTCATCTTATTTATCTCATCCAAGGCCTTATTATACTCCTTCACTAAAGAATCACACTTTTTTTGAGAAATTTATGTAGTATCCACACTAAGCATTGCAGTATGAGTATTTAACTCAGCTGCTTGGATTAGAGTTATATCTATGGCTCTTTTCACCACTAAGGAACCAATAACCTCTTCAATATGGCTAGCAACATCATGTTTACTAGTATTAGGTTCTATAGACCAAATTGCAAGAGTATACAACTTTGGATTATATCTAGATCCAAACACCTTATCCTCAAACTACTCCTCAACTATTGAAGCATTAGGGTCTCTTCTCACTACATCATATGCTATAGCCATAGTGATAGTGTATCCTGGTAATAACATGATTCCACTATCTATGACAATTTTCCTAGCCTCAATGGGAGTAATAGCTGCAATTTCATCCTTGATCATTTCCTCCTCTACTTTCTCAACTTCTTCTTGATGAGAAGGCTCAACATTAGCCCGAGCTAATTCAAGTCTCTCCTTTATGTCTTTACTCCATTGTTGAACCATAAATTCCTAAAATTATTTGTATTGCACAAACTTATCATCAACAAGGAATTCATCGCATTCCTTGATCCTATGATCATCATCACATTCCTTATCATATTTCCATTTGAAAATTCTATTAGGCGGAACATCTAAACTAAGGGTTTCCTCAATACGAGGAGGAGGGAATTTCTCCTCCACCTCATTCCTTGGCACATGTTCTTCCATTTGTTCCTCCCTAACTTCTTGAACATCTATAAGCTACTCTAGGATATCCATAGTTGCTTGTTGTTGTTCTAGGAGAGCATGTGCTTTATCAACAACCTCCTTCACCTTCACCTTAAAGTCACCACTCTAATAATGTCTTAGCTTAGTGAAAGCTCTTTCAAGAGGTTCTACAATCACATCATATGGACTTATATAAAAGGAATTCCTCTTTATGATACTTTCTTCAATGTTCATTATAGTTGTCTATTCCTTCTTTCTAGTTATGATAGCCTCATCACTTGTCAAATTTTGTAAGACATCATCTTTGTATAAAAACTCATGACATATCACTAATAATTTTTTATTTCTTCTTCTTCCACCCACAAATCCTTCTGGATCAAAAATACTAATCTCATTAAAAGGCATTGAGGATATTTAACATGATCCCAAACTTTTCATACCCCTCAGGGGCAGTAACTGTGAAGTAAGCAAAATTGCATTGGGGATTGACCATAGTACCCTTCCTGGGTTTCTTGAATATCTCATGATCCATAACATCTATCTACCACATGAGTTCCATAAAGGAAAATCAGTTACAGACATATACGGGAAAAAAATGTGGTGCCACTTTAGCCCCATAAGCTTTGATCAAAGTATATTCTAAATGAAGAAAATAAACTTCCTAATTATGTGTTGCTTTAGATCCTGGAATATCTTTTGGGCACATGATACTTCTAATTTATGGAGAAATCCTATGAATAAGTGCTACACCCAATGCTTATAGGATACCATATCTTATAACATTAGAAAACATGATATAATTAGAATTAGAATAGTCTTGATCCCAAATGTGTGTCCACATTTGTACTGGTAAAACATTGTTTTCATTGTCCCTAAATCTCAATTCCTACTTCCTTTTCCAGTCATAATCACCCTCAAATAAGAGCATATGCATTAGTAGAGAATAATGAGGGAAATGTAAAGGAAGCACCTCCTTCAAATTGAGGAAATCCTCATGCATCTGATCAACAACATAGTTGTCATAATCAAAACCAATGTTTTGATTATGACCCTGTATATCTACCACCATTACCAATAAGTCAAGGGATATCCTTACCTCAAAATGTTGAGCCAACACTTGATTCAAGTAATAATAAGTGTTCTTGAAATAATCCACAAATTCCTCACACTCAAAAGGCTGAACATCCTTAGGGAGTAATCTCTCCTTGCTCTTTCTATACCGAACAAGCAATCTTTTTTTGTATGAAAATTTGTTATTCTCATATTCAACATATAGTTCGGCATGCTTTAACTTCATAGTATAATTGGGATTTAACCCAAATATTTCCACAATCTTGTCCCTTGTGACTTCTTGGACCACATCACCATTTTCACTCTTGATTGTTCTATCAATCGGATGATAGTGCCTTGCTAGTTCCATCATTAACTCCACCTCTACAAAAAAAATTGGCACTGCCAACTTTCCAATGTTCAGGCCCCATAAGTAACATGCAGGCTTACTAGAATACTTCCTATTAAAAGCATACCAGAAAAGATGTAACCAACTCTAAGGTTGGGCCTTTTCACCAATTTCACTAGCACTATCAATTAACCTAGTGGTCACAACAACTTGACCTATAGGTCTTTTTCCAATTCATAACCCTATTTCTTTTATATCTCCAGAGGCCTCCTACATAAACCTTTTTGTTTCCTTCTTTTCACTTCTAGACCTAGTAGATGTTGCAGGAGTACTCGGTGAAGGGTTAGATATTGCAAGTGTTTTTGAATTAACCTTAGATGAAACATCTTTATTTTTAATTCGTTTAACCCTTTTTTATTTTGGTTTCCTCTTTGACCTAATACTAGATTCACTGGGTTCTGGCTCACTCATATTTGCAATGCAGGAGAACTAGGGTTTATAATTTCTTACAATTGAAAAGAAACCCTTTCCAAGTATGAGAACACAAGGCACTACTTATAGAACAAAAATATCTCCTTAAACTTGACCCAACACTTATCACTAAATTGAAGCTATTCTCGGTGGACAAGAAAACAATCTCCCCAATTCCCTATCATATTTCTAGGGTATTTCACTTTAATAATTTAGCTAGAATGAGATATACAATTTGCTTACCCAGGTGAATGATCACTAGACTTTCTATTGTATTTACTAGAGCTTCCCACACAATTTACTCAACTTCTAGTATTCCTTTCTTCTTACAAGCGAATCCAAATGCACGACCAACTAGGTATCTATTTTCTTTTATAGCCAAGAGACATGCATGCTACCATTAATGTTTGATAGTAAGTTTGCATGAACGAACTGACATCTAGTTATTCACATTTAAACACTGGTCATCGATCACTCTATTTTAAAATTATATCAATGGTTATCAATTCACCTTGCTAATTTCTTCCTTGCTTTATATGATATCCTCAGAATTCTACCACGTTGCCTTTTCTTCCAATAGTTGTTGCTTATGATTGATATATCTCATCCTTCACTAGCTCCATCAGTGATGCAAGCATCCCTATGATGAAATCTTAGCCCTTAGATCTATGGCCCATCTTTGATCATGTTCATTTTCCCATTGTACATTGTTGTGCCCTCAACACACATGCCCCGTTTAGAACAAAGACCCTCTTTTCTTTCACCTTGTCGGGTCGTTTGTCACTGTCTCATTTTAGGTGCCCCATTTTGGTGTCCTAAGTGGTCAAATGTGCTTATGAAGTCTTATCTTAATCTGACCATGTTTCATCCCCTCCAATTTTGCTAAGTCCTGGTTCCTTGCGAAGTCTCATTGGAATTTTGGTTCTTCCAACGGCCTTGGGGCCTGAAGAGCCCGCATCGTCGGGTTTCCCTCTTTTGGTTTCCTCCGGGTGTTCATTATTTTGAATGGAAGAAGGCTTTCACCTTAGTAGACCCCTGAACTTGGCTCCTCGTTTTCCACCTTGTTTTAACTTATGATGAAATTGGACTACCTTTGACCCCACTAAGCCCACCTCTTTGGAATTCTGTGCCTAGAACTTTGTGTTATCTTTGTAATTTTTTACGGCAAACCTGTGGTGTCTCTCTAGCCTCTAGACCCCAGGTTCCCTTTTGCCAATGATTTGAAAATGAATTTTGAAGTGACCAAAGGGTCGTTTCTTTATAGACCCCAGGTCTTGGTCATCTTGTCACTGTCCAAGATTCAAACCCACCAACCCTCCTATCATTTGTATGGGTATTTATTGGGCATATTAAATGCTAATTAGGGTATAAATATTTGGCTCAACCTATCATTTTCATCTTTCAGGTTTTCCAGAGGAGTTCAGAGTAGAGTTTGAGGAGTCCAACACCTTCGTCACCCATCACCCTCACACCCGTTGCTCTCGTTTACCAATCCTTAAGGGATTTTACAACTTCTTTCACTAGACTTCCAAGGTAAGTTTTCCATCTGCCCTCCCGTGAGGTTTTTTTATGTAATTTTTTACTTAAAATAATGAACAAAATGGGCTAAAAAAACTTTAATTAGGTAAAACAAGGCAACACCTAAAAACCCATGCATTCAAATTATAGAAAATCCTCCTAAGTGTCCTCAAAAATCAAGTCAGAACTCAGCCTTTCCATCACCGTTCTTCAAGTAGGCCATTTGCACCCTCTAGGCCTACTTCAACCCATCGTCGTTAAAACTTAGAACATAAACATCATGACAAAACGATGAGATTCCCTATCAAGCCCACTACCCCAGACTTCCATTGGAATATCACCATCAAACTTCAAAGTTTGGCCTCCATTTTCACCTCCTATACATTCTCCCGTAGGACTCCATCCCCTAGACACTACATCATTTTTGTCATTCCAAATGGTGGGGCAAGCCCGTCTTTCCATCTCCCAGAGCCTAGTTTTCCTTTTACCATTCGGGGTTAAACTCTAAAATCATCTGACCAAACATGTCCCTAGGCCCTGGTACTAGAGTTCCATCCACGGGTTTCCCTAACATCTTTTCCATTTAAAATAGCCGTCTGGCAACATCTTTCCATCTCCTAGGTCCCGACCCTCCAATTGTCACAAAGGCTAAGGAGGATGCAAACTTTGGCACCATTGACCTCGCTAGGCTCCATCCATTGGGATTTCATCCCATTTCAGTCGATTCAAAAGTGAAAGAAGGCCTATCTTCCTGACCTCTGAGGTCTACCCTCCCAACTAATGGTGAAACTTAATGCTAGGTCTGATCCATCGAGCCGCTCCCACCAGATTTTTGCCCAACGATCGTCATTCTAAATGGCAAAACCCTAACGACTTCCTACCCCTTTAAACCTAAATTCTTTGAATTTTAAAATAACATCATCCATCCTTTGACCTCCCAAGTCCTAGACCTCAGAATTCTAACCCTAGGATTCTATTTCCTTCTAGTCATTCCAAACAGCAAAGCTCTGATAGCCTTTTGGTCTTATATCTTCATGTGCCCCAAAAGTGATCCAAATGACCTTCAATTTGAAAACCAATCTTGACCCACATGCTCAAATTCAACCTTCTCCTATTTGGCCCTTTCAAACCATCAAAATTTGAAGTGGAGAGAAATCACTAGGATTTCCTTACCTCGTTTTCCTGTCAAAGCAACATTTTTGTTAGGGAAGTTTGGCCCTCCCAGCCCGGGTTGTCCAAAATCCCTCCAGTAAATGACTAATGACATATGGAGTAAAAATTTTATTTCATGAATGATGTATTGTCTAATTGGATCTTGTCCATAGGATTTCAACTAATGTTAATGCTTTCATAATTAGTTATACTCATCATTTCTTTATTTGCAGTATATATGGAATCGGGTGCAGGACCCTTAGGGGCAACTGTAGAAAAGGACAAAGGGAAAAAGGCAGGAAAGGTTCCTCATGGAAGGGAGGATAAAGATTAGATGAATTATTGGTTCCAGGAAGAACCTCTACATTTGAAAGTCATCACAGATTGGAAAGAAATTATAGATACCAATATCAACTATGTCGATATTGACAAGTTCAAGCAAAGGGTCATAGTCCACCCTAAGATTGAAAATTCCAAACTGATCAGGTAAAGTGGAATTGCTAAAGGTGTAGGCTTCCCTCTATCCCTCACATCCCCCAAATTGGTCATGGCTTGTCGACAAGCATATTGGCCACAGAAACAAACAATTGTTGACAAAGATGGAAACATCCTTGTTGACATGTCAGGTGAGGCAATTACGAAGACCTTTCACATTCCCACCTTTGGCGAGATGGAGATCCCAACTATAGTAGAATGTAAAGAAACATGGGATGAGGACTTGATGGGCTGCAAGAAGCTAATAATTCAGTACTTGCTTAAAGAAAAAAGGGGCAATGTTGTGAAGGTTCCCCAAGAACTCTTCCATAGTGACTTTCACAAAGACTACCATGAATTGGTCCCCATGTTGAGCAGAGTAATGGGCCTCCCTACTACTATATATTTTTAGGATTGGATGGTGTATTTCATAGAGTAGATTCTCTGGGGGAATGAAGATGTCACCAAAAAGGTCTCATTCTACAAGGGAGGCATAATAAGTGACTGCTTCCATGAATAGTTCATAAATGTCAAGAAGACCTCCAAGTTTTACATGATCTTCTACCTTGTATACTCACTAGACAAGCAGAGGCAATACAGTGGATTGTTTGTGGCACCTCATGAGGAACTAGGTTGAGCATTGAAGGTTTATGAAAAATATCCCTAGCTCCAGTTCAGGAACTTCAAGAAAGAGTATTACAGGGTGAATGATGCCTTCATCAACCACATCATCAGACTACTTGGAGGGGACTTTGAAAGGAGGATCTCCAACAATGCTCAGGTGTTCTTGAAGAAATACACTTTCTTGTTCATTTAGTACCCCAAATTCACATATATTCATGTGCAAGGTTTCATAGAGAGGCCGAATAAGCTGCCTCGGTACCCCAATGACTAGATCATACTATTAGAGCTCTCCCAATAGCTATAGCATGTGCATTCAGTCGTCGATGGTAAGAACTTGGCAAGGATCCCTTATCCCTTAACTTTTGGCCAAGGGATGTACAAATTATAAACCTCCTAGTGCATTGGGATTTAAGAGAAGGAATTGGCAGAGTATCATTTTCACCTACACACTACTCGCTCATGGATAGACCATATGGGCATGTAAGGAAAGCACTAGGACTAAGGTACACCCATTTGCATCACATCAAAGACTTATAGGCAGATTGCCAGGATGATAAGGAGGTGTGCATCAGGCACTACATGCGAATGACTGCATACTTCATAAAAAGAGTACAACTATTTCTTGTACCTAATCAAGTTCAAGAGGATGAATGAACCATCATGAACCCTAGGTATAATGCAGTCGCTAACTTGCCACTGCTAGTAATAGACTAGGATGAACAGGAGGTTGATGACCTTGATATTATCACTAAGCCAATTCAAGCTTGTACCAAAGAATTGGTTTATAAACAAGTAGCCCAATTGAAGCAATAAGGGGTTGTCCTAACATATGAGGGGCTTAAGAGTGAGTCTAGTTCTATGAAGTACGTTGTTACTACAACTTCAATAGGAGGGACATCCAAATCTCCTTCACACACAAGATCAAAGAAGAGGAAAGAGACTGAGGTGAAGCAGTCATCAAATCCAAAGGTTTATTCAAGAAAAGATTCAAGAGGTTCACCATCTAAGAAACCCAAGTGGATAGGAAGCATCACGGGGCAGCCAAAAATTCAAGAAGATACCCTTCAAGAGGGTGGGGAAGGGAAAATGGATTAGCTACAACCTCCTCCAACTCTCCCTATTTTTTCCACCTTTCCATCTATTTTTGAGGCCATGGTTGCCACATCCCCACCTGCGATGGACATCTCGGTCCATCTTGCTTCCTCTTTGCTGGGTGGGCCTGTAATAATGGTTCACTCCTCCTTTGTTGCAACTTTTCTGCTTTCCTCCTCCTCCATGTCACCCACTACATCACTCCCATTGGTAGCAATGACAATGCCAATGCATGCACTCACATTACCAGAGGCTTTCTCATAGCACATGCAAGATGTCCCCTTTGAGATTTCCCAAATATTCTTGGATCCCACCATCTAAGCTACCTTAGCTTAGGTCCTTTCTAGCGCTTCACCCTCACAACCTCTGATGGGACCACTAGTAATGGGAAAAGAAAGAGATGGAAGCTTCAAAAGTAGTGGAGGAAGAAGTCGATGAGTACCACAAACACCTAGACTATGAACATCAACAAATTGATAGGGTGTTCTAAAAGTGGAGACGAAGAGGGGGGTGCAGGTGGTATAATTAATGTACAAACCTTTGATGATTATTTTGAGGAGGAAATGGCCCAACAATTGAGGGACGATAAAGAAGAGGTAGAAAGGTCACCTCCTAGAGAAGAAAAGTGAGAAGATGATAAGGAAACAGAAAATGCAGAATTCCCTACAGGGGAACAACAAGAGAATGTGTCACCTCCCCATGAAGAAGAAGAGAATGTAGATAAGAACAATCTTGAGGGTGAGGCTCAATTTTACAAAGGCCTCGAGATTAGATAGCTTGAAGAGCATGTGCACAGGGATGAACAAGATGAAGAAAGGGAAGGAATGGAGACTGAGAAAGAAGAAAGTATTTGGGAGCAATTGCATACTAGGCTTCCCATCAAGTGCCTTGTGTTCGTCCAAGACTCTGATGAGGAAGAGGGAGAAGACACTAAAATGGAAGAAAGAGCTCCTACAGGTAAACAAATAGATATCCAAACGAAGAAGGGTGACGGTGATCATGAATTTCCCAAGGGAAAATATGCTATGCCTAAATGGCTGGAGAGGAAGATTGGAAATAAAACTCTTACCCTGAAGGATCCAAGGGTGAGACTAGAGGCTATCTTAGCCCAAACACATATCACAACCAGGAAAGAGAAGAAGCCCAAAATTAGATCCAAGGTAATGATGGATGCTTCTGGATCCTGAGTCATGTAGGTAGCAATTCCAGTGTTGGGTGAAGAAGGAGTAAGCTATAATATCTCCACCATTGACTTGGGAATAGCTAGCAAGAAGCAGAAGGTGGAGCACCTCGAGGAGTCTGTTGCCATAGTGGTGCATTTAATACAACAGGATAAAGTTTCAAAGGATGAGCTTAAGGCACAGGTAGTTGATCTAACAACTTACATTCAACAATTGTCCTTAATAGAAGAAATTCCCACCACGTCCGTGGCTTTGTCCCAACTTCTATCCAAGGAGAAAATTGAAAAGATAGAAAAAAGAAAGAACCTAGAAAAAACTACAAAAATTTAGTTCTGATAGGTTCTATACATTAGAAATATGGGTATCAACTGGACTATTCGAACAACCAACAAGTTCCCAGACTTACAATAGTCTCTAGAAAGCACGAAGAAAATTTGCACCGACTTCCCTGTGGCATATAGGTCCACCTATCAAAAGATTGAGGCTATCCTCTGGCTATCAAGTGCTACATGCAAAAAAGGAACTTGCATTCAAAAGTGACGATCATTGGCTCATGGATGTATAGAAATGAGACTTTGAGAATAGGAAAGAAATATTGGAGCAGGTAATTGATAAAGTGGATCCAGATATTGAATGGGTCAAGGAGATTAGAGAAAATTTCACCCTATATTTGAGGTTGATGACAGGGTATGACATACCCGCAGTGCAAATTGATCCAAAGAAAATAAAGCCCCACTTTCAAAAGGGGATGGAGGATGGGATGTCAACAAAGATAACCATGGATTTCATGAGTTTTTCTTCCCATTCCTTTTCCCAGTTAGAACTGCTTAGAGAACACACTGCCAAGTATGATGAAGACTGGAAAAGGCTTGAGGACAACTCCAAGGAGCGGATTTATCAAGTATTATGGTCTGAGGTCATAGAGGTCGATAAACTCCAACCAATGATTTTGAAGTTCATGGAATATCTATCTTTGAAGTAGGAAGGAAACCCTATTGTTAGTGAAGAGATTCTCAAGAAATAGCTATAGCAAAAAGGGTAATTAGAAAAAAAAATGCTACAGTGTTGTCACTAGAGGACAAAATAGGGATGAAGACAAAGTTGTCTTTTAAATTGTAATATATTGGGGGGTAGGTAGAACCCTAGTTTATAATGAATTTGGGCCACTCAATGAGATTAAATCTTGGCCATTTGTTCTAATTTTTGGGCACTATAAATGGGGAAGTCCCCTCTCATTTTGAAAGAGTTGAGTTGTTGTAAAGATATACTACAAAAATTTCTAATGAAAATATATTGACTTGGTGCATTTTCTGAGTTCTTCACATGTTTCATGATTCAATCTCTATTGTTAGATGCTTTATTTAGATTTACATTGTTGTTCTAGTTAGCTTAAAACTACTTAGATAGATTTTTTTAGATGATTTTCTATGATTGTAGAAATTTATGTTGTGTCGATGCCTTCCAGTCCATACCTTTTGTCATTTGTTGCTGGTAAATGGTCTTGCAAAATTAGTCTAGGCTGAAACTTGAAGCTGCTTTTAGACTTTTATCTTTATTCATGCATGTATGTGGTGGATGAATGATAAAATATATGTAGACCTTTGAAGATAGCACAAATTCCATGATACTGTAGGTTTCTTGGTTAAATTGGATCCTATTTGAAGGGAGTTGTCCATAGCATAACCTCCATGATCAGTGTTCATATTTAATTGTAGATCCAAGAACCTTTCCTCTTCCCTACTCTTTTTTCCCTTCTTTTTAAAAATAGCCTGTGGTAAGGTTCATTGCACATTGTAAAGCCAAAACTTAAGGAAAACATTGGAGTTTTAGATTTTTGTTTGAACTTGCAACAAAGTGCACCTTAATTCCCATCTCAAAAACTTTAGATTTTAAGATTCACTTTGCATCTAGCTACGTAAGTCTTCCCTATGATTACTAGAAAAAAACATCAAACATCAACTGAGGAGTTCCGTACAAGTCATGACCTAACACCTGAGAGACATTGGGGTGATTTTCAACAGCTTGTTGTTGGAAATCTCCTTTCAAGAGAGGTAGTGCATACATGCACTTCCTATGTTTAGAAAGTGTGCAAAACACCCATCAACATACATCACTAATTTAAAATTCACATCTTGGATCTTATTAGTGATGAGAGATATAGTGAAGAGTTCAGGTTAATACATCTACACCTGTATGAAAATACATGATACAAAAGACATCACAGATAAGATTTATTCAAATTAGTGAAAGAAACTTTGACAGATAACTTCATCACTCATCGTTATTTTGAAACTTAAGCATTGGAATGAATCCATGATGAGTGATAGAATATAAAATCACCAGGCCATCACTCATCGCTAACTCTCCTCATACAGTTTGCAAGTAATTAGCGATGAGAAATTCCTGTAGTGACCTTGAATACCTGTATCACGTATTGCTAATATAGAACTTAGCACTCAAAACTTATTTATGATATACAAAGCACAATAAATCCATCATATCACTCATCACTAATTGAAAACTTATGATTTCATAATCATCTATGATGAGCTATGAAGATAAGAACATAAGACCAAAGGCCATCACTTATCGCTATTACAATACTCAAGGCTCAAAAGCCATTATCGATAGGTGAACCTTCAATGATACAAGGAGAAGCAAAGAGAATCACTCATTCTACATTGATATCAAATGCTACAAAAGCTATCCATGATGAGCGAAAATAGAGAGATACCACTCATCACTTATCTCTAATTCCAAACATACACTCCATAAGTAATCTGGGATGAGCGATAAAGAGAGATGGCCAATGAGACTTAAGAGAAAAATTCTAAGAACATGCTCATAAGTTGTTCTAATGAAGGTGACCCTCTAGGACTATACAAAATAAAAGGCTCAAAATTTTCTAAGTCAAAATGCAAAGGATGTAAAGGTCAAAAAGGATCTTTACTTAACCTTATAAAAATAAGAAACTCAAACCTAGGTGTGGGGGACTAGTTAACCTACAACCATGAATGGTGTAAGATGTTTTAATGTGACCAAAAATGGGAAATGGGAAGTTACCAATGAAGTATAACCCTTCAATAGTGATGAGAAAATAAACTCTAACCCTTTATGTATCAGCCAAAAATGTGACAAGCTTTTGAGATGGAACATCAAAAATTTGTAGATTCCATCACGCCAAACCCATCGGAGATCAGTTCATTCAATTTTCAAGTTATTTAGGGGCCCCTAAAGTATTCATATATGAATTTGAAGCTGCATTGGATAAATTTATTGGGACATAAACTTTAACATCTCCCAAACTATGCAGGGTATTGAGGTGATTCTTTTAGGACCAAATTTTTTCTTGGTTCTACTCATTGGGGTAAATTTTTAGATTTATACAAGCTTGTTAAGTCGACTTACTAAAAATACTAAGTTACCATTTTTGGTATTTTTGACTTTTGACTATCATACATCCCTTAACTACCATCATGGGACTCAAAATAACTAAAGAAATTAAAGAGAAACATTTTTTTTGGGTGATGCAATATTTCCCTACAATGCTAGATGCTCTTACATCAGACTCCTAGGGTAATTTGAAAAGTGACCCTCTCACTTCTCAGGAGTTAGAGGGAAACCAAGATAATTGATCTTAGCCTTAGACAACCATGATGAATCTTCAATATGCCTTCCTCCCCATTTCACCAAGTATTATGTGTATTTCCTATTTATTGTGCTTCTACCCACATGACTATCTAAAATTTCTTCTATCTCCTCCCTTTCTAAAGTATTTGTTGGAATATTCCATTGTGCTTCTATTATTTCTTCTTGAATTCCCCCTTCATGATATTTTGTTAAATTTGAAATGTTAAACACAAGTGAAATATGAATTTCATCGGGAAACTATACCTCATATGCATTTCTTGAATCATACTTCTCTAGGATCTTTCGTGGTCCAAACTTCATCATCTTTAACTTGTTGTATGTACCAACTAGAAACCTCTCCTTTCAAAAATGAACCATGAATTCATCTCCTACCTAGAACTCTCTATGCATCCTTTTATGATCTTCCTTGGTCTTATATTGTGAGTTCATCTTATTGAAATGTTTCTTCACTTCTTCATGCAAATTCTTTTGGTGCTCAGTAAAATTTTGAGCCTCAACACTACTCTTCTCCACCTTATCCATATTTCTTAGTTCAGAGGAAATTATTTGACTACTACCATACACAATTTGGAATGGTGATTTACCAGTGCTCATGCTAAGTGAATTTTTATAAGAAAATTCTACCTATGGTATAATCAAATCCCATCCCTTGGGCTTATCTCCTACTAAGCATCTCAATAGGCTACCCAAACTCCTATTCATCACCTTCATTTGTACATTAATTTGTGGATTGTGTGTAGTTTTGAACTTCAAATCTATCTTTAGCTTCTTCTATAATGTCCTCTAGAAATAACCAACAAATTTGGTATCTCTGTTTGAAACTGTACTCTTTGGTACACCATGTAGTCTCACCGTCTCTATGAAAAACAACTTTTCAATATGAACAACATTGTTTGTCCTATGAAATAGAATGAAATGTTCCATATTTGAAAATCTATCCACCACCATAAATATGGAATAATTCCCTCTCTATGTCCTTGGCAAGCCAAGAGCAAAATAGATGTTAATATCCTCCCATGGCCTCTCAAGTATAAGTAATGGCTGATAAAATCCAGTATTCTAACTTTTTCCCTTCGCCATCTAACATACTCTATGACTTTGTACAAAATTATTCACATATTCTTGTAACTATTGCAAGTAATAATTCTCAATAACAACAACAATGGTCTTATCTTGACTGAAGTGTCCAACCAATACTCCACTATGCTTCTCCTTGATTAGATTCTCTCTAATAGAACTCCTTGGAATGCATAATTGGCTTCCTTTAAACAACATACCATATTGGATTAAGAAATCCAACCATATTGTCCTATCCAATGGACCAAGTTCCAAACAAACCTTCTGATGCAGAGAAAACTTAGATTTGTTTCAATTGGCACTTAACACAATGGTGCATTCCAAATATCAACTAGGTGCATCCTAGTTCACCCTAGTCATTTTGTCTAAAAGGAATTCAATAAGCAAGACTAAATTGGTACATGGAATAAATGGTTGTTCAAGCCCACACACAACCCAATTTGATGTCTTATAACCCTTCATGTTCTCCTTTAAGAAATTGACCCATGTACTACATCAAATTCTACATGTAGTTAGAGTTTATTTCTTTGTTGATAGAATTTATTTAGGACAACAATCTATATCTCCTCATGGCTATTATTTCTCATACCCAAACTTTGGAATCATTTAGATCATGTAAAAATAAACTTAAATTGAAAATTTTAGAATTTTTCACTATGTAAATCAAGAGAAATGAATTTTTTACACTTTCTAAAAACCTTAGTTTCTAGACTGGGTAGTCTTCACCAAAAATGCCATAAATTCAACAAAACCCAATGAAAAATGATGAAACCTAGTGAAAATAAAACTAGATTCACATATCTAACATTTCCAATAGGTCTTATATCTTTATTTGATATGTACAATCCATACCATCTTCTAAAGAGTTTGTATCCTAAAGATCCACAATCTATAATGCTCTTGAGATCCAAAATTGTGGGCTCCATGAGCATTATAGGTCTATAATGCTCATGAGACCCAAAATTGTGGGCACCATGAGCCTTATAGATCACGAGTATATTTTACATCATGGAATACAATAAGTTTCATTAGATTATATTATAAATCAATGGTGGAAACTAAAGAATAAAAATATGGTCCTAAAACAACTAATAATTATGATATACTATTAGTGAATTAATATAGATTTCTACTATAATTTATAAAATTTAGGAAAATATGATCTAATCATTTATCAAATATTATGGTGAATTTTTTGTTCATGTTTGTAATAAAATAAATTATTTGGGGATTTAAATAAATACTATAATAAAATTTTGTAAAAATGTGGCAATTCAATCTAGGTTGTAGCTCAAACTATTAGCCAATTTTGGATTCCCAAATTTCAACTATTAGTTGATTGAGGAATACTAGCCACTAAAAAAATCACTGCCTTCCACTCCTATACTTCAAAACAAAGGTATAACTCTAGAAAAACTCAACCCATTTGTGATGCCTTTGATTTAAATTTCCTTTGATTTATGGAAATTTCTTCCATAAACCAAAGAAATTCTTGCATTACTACATACCTTTCCCTCTGTCTCTTTCAAGGGCTTGAACTTATGATGAACTCCATCCTTTTTCAAAGAATAGGTGTTGGCATTTCCATCATGTACTTATCACTGATAAAACTTCCACGGTCTACCTAATAACATATGAAAAAAATCCATAGGCATAATATCACACAATACCTCATCATGGTAATTTTCAATTTGGGACTTTACCAAACATTGTTCATTTACCAAAGCCTTATGGTCATTTTGTAACCAAGCAATTTGGTATGGATTCAGATTCCTTCTTCTCTCCAACCACAACTTACTAACCATCTCTTCTAAAACAAAATTATCCGTACTACCTCCATCAATAATAACATTGCAAGCTTTACCTTTACACTTTCATCTAGTGCAAAACAAATTCTTCCTTTAAGTTGATTCCTTCTCATTTAGCAAGGCTCTTCTATTTATAAGAACATCTCTTTTTGAATCCTCAAAATGTGAAGACTCAATGTTCATCTTCATCTACATGTACAACTCATGCATTTACCTCAAGTCTTCTATTTATCCTTCCTTAATGTTTAGGTAACTCATAGGCTCTATGCCCTTCTTCTCTATGTTGGAAATAGGTTCCACAAAAACCTCCTCTTCCTGAGCCTCATCTAGATCTTCCTCTTCCTCTTTGGTCTCCACTATTCTAATCACGAGGATTGTGGGTGATATCTTCTTTCTGGATCTGGCTGCTACTAGATCCTTCACCCTTCTTTTGATCTTCATTTCAGGCTCCATATGATCATCCATCAATATTTTCTCCATGGCCTCCACCTCATTGTTTTTTCTCAAACCTCTTGTTCAATCGATCTTCAACCTTTAGAGAAAAGTAATAAGCATCCTAAATGGTGGTCGTTCTTACTAGTACTAATTCTTCATATATGGTTGGCTTCAACCCATTAATATAATGAGCAACTTTCTCTTTATTCACCTCATAATGTCCTATTCGAATCAAGACCTTGTGAGATTCCTCTATGTATTCTTTCACTATGCTTGTTCCTTTCCTCAAGCTTTCCATCTTCTTGAGTAGCTCCAATTTGTAATCAACTAGAATAAATTTTTTCATCAATTTTGACACCATTCTACCCCATCTATAAATTCTATCTTTCCCTTGTCTTCCTCTTTCTATCTTGACCTCTTTCCACCATATATCGGCATGGCCTTTCAATTTTTTCTTTGTAAACCTCACTCTATGAGTATCTTCAATCTCCTTAAACTCAAAAAATTCATCCATGTCATTCATCTAATTGATCAATTGTTTACAATTCATACTTCTTCTAAAAGTTGAAACCTCCATTTTAGGTCTCTTCCTAATTCTTGAGATCACTTGCAACAATATTTTTTCTACAAGATCCATTGGATCCAACTCTTCCTCTTCCATTTCATCTTCAATTTGATCTTCAATTTGATCTTCACTGTCATCTCTTTCTTGATGTTCATCTTTTCTTCAAATCTCATGCTACAAAGTTTCTAATTGCCTTCTAAGGGCTCTAATTTCATCTATAGGTGGATCTCTTCCTCCACCACCTTAGCCTCTACCTCTATCATGTTTGGCAAGTCTGGGAGGCATCTTGAACTCAACCCACACCCACAAATTCATGCTACAACTTCCTCACATTCATTCCTTTATTATATACTCAAGAACTACTACTCTAATACCACTTGATGAGGGCCACACTACCTGAAACCAACACAAATCACCACAATAGATACCAACACAAAAGTTTTGAGACAAAAAAATAACTCACTTTCAATTATTTTGCAAAAAATGAAGTTACATATTCAAAGCTTACATGCTACAGCCTCATGGGCTCAATTCATTACAACAAAGCCAACTCTGAAAATAAAATGTATTATTCAGAACCACAATTTGTACTATTGGAGACACCTTCTATAACCCCCACTTAACCCTTATTATTTTACCCCAATAATTTCCCTAAAATGTGCTAGAAATTTCAACTTCCCTTTTGTTTTAGTGTCAAAAGTATCGCCTTTTGATTTCTGGCCTAGGAAGAAATTTTAATTGTTAGTGTAATTAATTATTTATTACACTAGCATAAGTTAACTTAGGTCATATTTCATTTAGTCCTAGGTTAGATTTTAATAAATCATTTAATAAACAGGGAAATATCCCCTTCCTTGTTTGGTGGGATAAGATTCCTTCTAGAAGATGAGTTGGACACCTTCTAGAACTTATCTCAATATTTAATAATCATCTAGATAGGGTACACATGTTGTCACATGTTGTTAGATCAAGACACATGGCAAAATCTCATGCATCTTAGGTTTTCCTTCTTGCCTATATATTCAAGCATTTTGTACATTTGTAATGATGTCATATTCAATTTGGCATCCTTGCATCTTAATCATAGCATGATATTTCTGTCATTTCTCTTTTGTGGAAGTTTTTTTTTGCAGGTAATTCTGGGGTGTTTGAGGAGTTCACCTAAACTCCTGCATTAATGAAATTCACTTTTTAGAGGGGCAACTTTGTAGGTTCGTAACTTTTGATCCAAGTGTCCAATTTGCTATTACTGCATATCGTTGGAAAGCTCTCAAAGAGATCTACAACACCAAATCCATTAGAGATCAGTTCATCAAATTTTTGAGTTGTTTCAAGGCCTCTAAAGTCTTCATATCTGAATTTGAATCTACATTGGATAAATTTCTTGGGACGTAAACTTTGATATCTTACACCCCTTAAGTGCAATCATGGGACTCAAAAAACTAAATAAATTAAGGATTTTTTTACTTTTTTGGGTGATGCAAGATTTCCCTATATTGTTGGATGCTCCTACATCAAAAGATATAAGAATGAAATTAATTTTATGGTAGATAAATGAAATTTCTCTATTGAGGTAGTTAAACCAAGAACCTTATGGATAAAAAAAATTCCCTATAAGGTCTTTGGACTTGACTGGATTGCATATGCTAACATCTTGCTCAAAAAACATAAGGATCCCACAGTTGAGAGGTTTGGGACATATGATGAAATAACTAAAATAAAATTAAGAAAAAGATAGAAGAAAAGGTGGAGAAGAGTGTGGGGAAGATGATGTCAAAGTTGAAAAAGGTGTTTGACTCTCTTGAGGGTCCTATAGAACAATCTCAAGCCATTACTGCTATACCAACTCCTAGAAGGACAATTAGATATACAATTGCCACAACTTTCAAAAACCTCCTAGTAGAAGAAGGGTTTCCATTGATGTACTGACACAAGTAAGACTTTATAAAGGAATAAACCAAGATCGAAAAAAATGGAGAAAAGGGGGAAGATTAATCTAGTGAATATGGATGATGATGAGGGAAAAGAAGAATTATAAATAGAATCTTATGTACTTAGGAGAAGAAAGAAGAGAGAAAGATAAGAAGGGGAAGAAACATATAAAGAAGAAGAGGAAGAAGTAAATAAAACAAATAATTCTCCTCTAAAACACTTGAACATGAGCCTCTATAGCTTGAATATACTATCAATGCAATTGTATAGTATAATGCGCTAAATAAGGTTGTTTCTCTTTATGATGGAATGTACCCTATTGAAAATACCACAATTGAGTAGAAAATATTTATTTATATGAATAGTTTTAATGAAACTAAATGTAATAATTGATCAACTTCTAGAAATTCTAGAAGATGTACTAATTAACAAGATGAATGAAGTTGTTGTAGAATAATCTAAGATGTAGCAACAAGCATTAGAGAAAGCTGATGTATCTATTTCTAATGAAGAAAGGTTCAAATTATCTTAGTATCAAGCACAAGAATTAAAAATGAAAAAAAGGATAAAAACTCTAATGGTTAAAGATAAAGAAGAGATGGAGAGGATGGACAAAGAAATAAAATAAAATACCACCAAAATTCTTGAAGAAATGAAGAAGGCTGAGGTGACTATTGATCCACAAGCACCTCTAGATATACATGATATTGATATTAAAATAAGTGTACAAGAGCCTTTGAAAGAACAAGAAACTCAAAATATGCCTCTTTTGGAAAATACAAATAGGAAAATTATAAATGGTCTACAAAAAGTACAAGGACCCTTTGGACTTCAAGAAGAAGAAGGTGGCTTTGGTGTGCAAAAAATGGTAGAATTATTCAATATGGAGATGGAAAGAAATGAAGGGGAAAAAGAGATAAATGATATGCAGAATGAGGAGACTTCTCCTCCTGAGAATAATGGTACACAAGGTGCAGAGGATCAAAGTGAATTGAATATCTCTTCTGAAGGGAAAACTATTTCTTGTAAGAAACATAATATTTCCCCTCTAGAGAATTCAAGAAATGATGAACAAAAGAAAGGGGGTAATCCTAAGAATGTTTAGGATGAAAAAGAAAATAAAGTTGAGAAGAAAGATGATTTTGCGAAAACTAGTCAAGGATCTTCATCTTCAAATTCTTTCAAGGATCTGTTGGTGTTTTTTGCACAGCAACAACTTAGATAGAATATAGAATCCCATCTCTCTTGAAAGGTAAATCTCTATTAGCAAGCCTCAAGATATAACCCCAAGGTCTCTAATGTCAGGTCTTGACAATGCATAAACAACTCAGTGATAAATATGAAAATGTTGGTAATCACAAAGGGACCTTACTATGAGCAAAGACTGAATCTCCAATTTATCAAATCTAACAATATGATGATACTTTAATCCTAAATTTAACCCAATAATCAAAGAAATAGAAAAAACATAAGGGTTTTAGAGAGGTTTCTAAACTTAATACTAAATCAAAGATTAACAATAAAAATGCCCAATACTCAAAATGGACCAATCCCTCAAAACTGATCTCTAGTAGACCCAGATAAATCTAAAATCTTAAAGAAACAGTGCAATCTACTAAGGCGTTAGGATTTTCAAATCATGAACCTTCATTCAAACAACCCTATTGTAATTTAAATGAACAAATCCTCAAAATCGAACCAAGCACAGTGACTATGAAGTCTAGGCTAACTTTGCAAAGCAACTAACAATTAATTGGTTGTGAAAAGTATGGACTGAGGGATTGCTGCAACATTCAAGTATCAAATCACAAACAATATTGAATCAAATCTAATTTGAATATTAACCAACTCAAAGCAATTTTAAAGATGGAAAACAAGAACCATGCAAGAAAAAAGAATACAAGTATGTCACCAAATCACAATGTCATTTCTTGCATTCAAATTGTCCACTGTAGCAACAATTCCAGCTTTTTATTACAATATTTGCTTAAGATCAACTCTCGCTAACCCTAGCTATATGTAATTTGCTTCTAACTAATTTCTCTACTATACTTCTATCTTTTAACAACAACAACAACCACCCTTACAAAAGAGGAAAAATGCCAAATATATAGAATCCCCTAGAAAAACCCATTGGCCCAGCAAGAGTTTCACGATATTAATGGCACACCCACCCAGAATTGACCAAGAGAGACCCAAAATAGGTCAAACAAGCATTACATGCACGTTCCATCCAATTCAGCCTAGGATCCGCAATGTAGTTCAGACTAATGCACGAGAAGATAATAGGGAAGCACAAATCACGCTACAGCCTATCATTAGCTCCCTTCCCTATTATCCCTATTTTGACCCAGCATTTCATGAACCTTCAAAAGCATAACATCCAAGTCAGCTACCGGTGGCAGAGAAAAACCTCTAAGTCAGTTTTTAATAGATGCAATTTCTTCTCTTGACTGTTTAACTGACTTATCCCAATCCACCTTATATGTCATATACTTATCAATAACTACAACGTAGGTGGCTGCATCATCCAAATGATACTCAGAAACATAACCATCATCAGCTGGGGCATAAAAATCATGCTACCACTTCCTCAACTGTTCCAAGCTCAATTACTTGGGCATCATCTTCCTTTTCCCTGTCATAATTTCAAAGAAGGCAATGGATCCATTATAAGCACCGGCTAGGGCATCATCAATCTGCCTCCTTTGTTTGTAAATATTCTTCAACACCTTCTGTCTAATTTGCAATGCCTCAAACCAATCCAAAGGCTCAACAACCTTAGAGGAGGGAAGGATTTTATAACTTACTAACTTATCCCTAGTGTATTCCATGATAGTCTTGGTTTTCTGCAGCAGGAGGTCTATGTCTTCCTTATCTTGTGCAAACACCGCTTTCAACCAATCAGTCACCCTTGTAGCATCCTTCCTAGTTGACAAGATTTCCTTAATAGCTTCATCACCCTTTATTTGCACTCCTTTCAGCCAATTTGTAGTGGCAACAGTGGAAGCTTTCATCTTTTCTAACTCGGTGATGGTCTCTTGAGGTAGAGGATTTGCAACAGAGGAAGAAGGGTTGATGGACTGCAATGGTTTCATCAAGTCATCCAAGCATTTCCTAAAATTCTCATTTTCTTTTTTTAGCTTCTGCTTGTTCTTCACTTCCTTCCTCAATCTACCCACAATAACCGCACTGGAGTCCATATAGTCCTGAATGTCCTGCTCGACTGATGTAGGCCCTAGATCAAAAGTCTGAATATTGTAATCCTTTCCAACCACATCATCTCTTTTTTTATCTGGAGCAAGGGTAGAAATATGAACAAATTAGTGATGTGCCTCATCCCTTTCAATCCTTGAGATCACCCTAGCCTTCTTCTTACCTTTTTCTTTTCCAATCTTGGCTAGTAGTGCATCCCAATTCGGTGGTGTGTCCTCCACTACTATTTGTTTCCTCTTTACTTATTTGTCCAGCCACTCTGGAATAGTAAACTACAATTGCACTTGGCTCTATCCTACCCCTTCTTGTTGATCTCCTGATATCTCTTCTCCCAAACTTTTTTTCTTAGGAATCTCATCCCTATTCTTTCTCTCTTTGATGTGTTCTTCCTCATGCTCAGGTGATGGGACCTTTTCTGCCTCTTCTTCTATTGGAAAAGATTCAACTTCTTCATTTGTGATTGGGGATCCTACACATACAACCAAGGGAGATTTAATTAAATTTTCAATTTCAACCTCTACACTGTAAAGGTCACCTTCATGGAATTCCTCTCCCTTAGTATCTAGACGGTCTTCAACACTTTCCGCCTTTCTTGGTTCACTTCGAGTTTCATGAGTGGAAGGAACATCATCTTGCAACACATCATGAGAAACAACCAGAGGAAGGCTAGCCTTAATCACACTATCCATGGGAGAAGGAGTCCTAGACCTCCTTGTATACACTTGGCCTTCTCCTCTGAACTTTTAATATTTACCACTAGCAGGGCAACTTCTTCTACTAGCTTGGAGCTTGCTTTCTCTGATAATTTGACAATTATTTTTCTCTTGGGAACAAGAGTATCAACCTCAAGGTTATGTCCTTCAACCTCCTTTTTTTAAGACCTCTTAGTCCTTGTCCTCTTCTTAGCCTCCAACCTTCTCTTTTTTTTTGCTTCCTAGGCCTCTTTTCCTTGAATACCTTTTACCTTAACTTTGACAAGATAATCTAGCTTTCCTTTACCCTTAGGATCTTCCTGCTTTGTGGATTCTTCAGAAGTGGAATGGCGATCCAAATCTCCCATTAGTGCACAGGTACATTGTACACCATTATTTTCCAACTCCCATAGCTTATGCTTTAGCCACATCCTAGTGCATTTGACAACTGTATCCACTAGTTGTTTCAATTTTGTCTCTTCCTCTAACCAATCCACATCACCAATCAGTCTATCCTTTATTGCCTCATAAGAATGATCCTGGATCAATTTTCCATCTTCTAATTAATTGGGAACTGCCCTTACATTATACTAATAGACTACATCCACTACAAGTCGAGAGAATTTCTTCTTTCTAACCTCAAATTCATCACTGTAGTTGGCCCAGTAGTCCTCCAAGTTCACCTCATGGCTATACTCTTTACTGGCCTTTTTTCGAGCTTCTCCTGTAATATCAAATCTGGACCTCTTGGAGTGGAAAGACAAGCCAAGAGTACTCATCTCTTCTTCTAAAGATTGGGAATTACCAATGGAAGGACAAGCCTCTCCAGCACCAATCCTCAAAGGAAAATCCCCACCAAATCATGTCTTTTGTTTTTCTTTCTTGACAATAGCATCAAAGTCACAAATTTGTCTACTGACTTGCAATAGTAGAATGTGGTCGGTAGTGTATCTTGGAAGTCTTTATGGAGCTCTCTAGCAGCCATCAATCCGAATGTAGGAGAAAGTTGGGAACTGAATAAACCATGCCCCGTATTTCCTGATGAGTTCTTTTTCTTGATCAGAAATCCTGACATGCTCCGCACCTTGAAGCAATCTAGTGATATGCATGCATCATTCACCCTCCTGTAGTTTGAACCTCCCAAGTGCAACTGAGGATAAACCTCATAGATGATATCCTGTCCAAAGATTCCCCTTGTATCCAATCCTTTGTAAGGATGGAATATTGCAAGTGCATAAATGAAATATTAAGTCATTGTGAAGGTCTTCATTTGTAACACATTGGACAACTGCTCGTGGATTACTTGGCTAATGATCCCTACCCAATGGTAGTCAATTTTCTCTTACTCCATCCTCACAATCACATGGCACATTCAATTCTCAAACGTAATAGCACTCTTTAATCCAACCACCCTGCTAAGAAGAGTGATGGTGTCATAATATTCCTTCTTCAACTTAATCCTGAAAAGCTACTTGGGAAGTCTAGAATAATGAGACTTGCTCTTCTCTAGACAAGAATTGATAAATTGTTGTGACTTCACAGTCTGCTCATCGTAGGCCTCCAGAGCCACCTTCATGTTGAATCCCACCACATGAGATCTATCTGGCATATCAAAATTTTTGGCAATGGAAACAGGATTGAGATTTGCTACAACCCTCCCCTAGAGACTGATAATTCTCTGTGTGCCTTGATCATAGTGCCTGGCACACTCAAAGACTAGCCCACAACACTACATCGTGGAAGGGAAGCCAGCTACATGGGACAAGCCTAACTCCTTCATCCTTCTGGCCACCAAAGGAAGATCTTCTTCTGCCATCCTTCCTTTAAATTCTTCATAATCCCATTGTCCAACATTTGTATCAATCACCTCTGACCAGATCAAAGTGATCTTGCTTTGAAGGATCTTACTCTTAATTTCCATTTTGATCTTCTCTATATTAGACATTGAAGACCCAACCACCTTGCTAGATTCAACCTACATCCATGAAGAAAATCACAATAAAAACCATAGGAAACCAATGTTAATCCAACCATACACCTTTAGAATGCATCTCATATAGTCATGGTGTTATTAAGTCTCATATGAAATGATCACAACAAATTTCGGGTTTTAAGATCATCCGCAGAATCTGAGCCAGAGAGGAACTTCAAGAAATTCCAAGCCGATCGGATTCCAATGGAATAACTAGGAAACACTTACTTAACCATTAAACCTGATCATGATCAATCAATAAATCACACAGGAAATCCAAATATGATAGGAAATAATCATTAAATGCATCGTAAATCATAAAAAAATCCAAGTATATCATGTTCCTTTATATTTCATCAGATTTCAAAAAAATCCATGAGGGACGGATTCCCGCAAAGAATGAGCCAGATAGGAGACTTTGAAAAATTAGAGAGATGCTAGATTTTAGAGAAATATAGACTCGACGAAAATCTGTGGATAGGGAAATACTCTGAACCAATTGGTGGAAAAGCATGTACTTTGGCCAAACAAATTTCATTCAGAATGAGGACACACTGAGTGGGGCATGTCTTGCCGACTGACGATATAGCAAACATATTGATGAGAGAATTTTTCTTCGGGGTGAGGTTATAGAAAATCTCCTTTGTCTCACTGACTTTTGGGGTCGAAGCAAACACTTCAGGCATACTAAAGTTTTTTGATGTGAGGTCTCAGTGAAGTTGTGATGTCTCACAGACAAGGGGAAGTCTTATCAAAGCAAATGGATGTTTCTGTGATAGGTTTTGAATTCGGCCATAGGTCCTGTCAACTGCATAATGTTTCACCAACATGGAGTCTCATTGGTACAACCTCTGATCGACAACATGTGGTATCCCTAAAAGAAGATCAGAGCTCGCCAAGAAAGGAAGGCCTCGGTGAGAGGTCTCACCGAAGGAGGAAGGTCCCAGCGATGGGAAAGAACATCAGTATGACTAATAGAGCCCTCTATGACCTCTTGCCGACAATGTTTGTCTTACTGACACTTCGGCCAGACTGAAGTTTTTCAATATAAGGTCTTAGCGAAGCTATGATGTCTTTCCAACCAATGATAAGGAAATGCATATCGATAAGACCAAAGGGTAGTCAGGGTAGGGTCTTGGCGAATGACTCTGGTCTTGCCGACAGAACACAAAAGAATATATCGGTGTGAGAAACGATATTGTCATGACAATCAAATATGAACTTAGGAAGGCTTCCTAGTGAAATACAGGGTGATCGATATGACATCTCCTCAACTTTGAAGGGTCACAGTGAAGAAAATCTAGAAGGGATGGATTATCCCGGAGGTACGAAAAATCCCAACCTAAGGCCAAAAGCTGAATTGTGACATGAAATTGGAATTTCACACACAACATCTTAGTAATCATGAATTTCAATTGTTTAAGCTTAGGGAAAGTTATGCATGGACCATCAAAAGATTTTCTTTGCGTTCTAGGCCCATTTGAGAGAAAATTAAAGCTGAATGGTGATGCCCTAGGTTTAAACCCTATACATCTACCATTAATGCATAGGAAAGCTCAAAATTCAATCACTTGAATTGCAAAGTCATTACTAGGGTTTACTAATTACTCTCAGGCAAGATTCATCAAAATGTAGATAGACAAATGAGCTCAAAACTCACCTAAGAGATGACAAATAACACAATACTGAACAACCCTAGCATGAAATGATCAAATACATAGGAATTCAAATCCCACAAGCTCTCATAACATCAATGCGCTATCCGTAATCATCAAATCAAAGGAAAGAAATCAAACACATTCCATTATAAAGTGGGAATCGATCCCAAAATCAACAAACACAAAGCTCAAAGGCATCCACAAAGAACAGATGCAAGAATGCACAAGAAATCACCACTAAATCAATCAACAGAAGCCAAAATGTTCTAAATCAAATCAAAAGCTCGAAGAACCAACCCCAAGGATGCAGTCCTCAAGTCAAATGATGGAAAATAATAAGCATGATGGCATAAAAGATCCCAAAAATCAAGTTAAATGCATCCTTCAAAGCACACACGAAGTCATTAATGTAATCGACAAGATAGTTAGAGAACCTAGGAATTGGACAACTGGGCAGAATCTGGGAAAATACGGCCCATGCGGAAATCCACGTATACTAAAAATCCCTGAACAACAGGGTCCAGTTGAAGTCCAAGCGAGATCCGAAAAAATCCAGCTAAGGTGGAAAATCTTGAATCCAAGCAAAAGCCTGAAATTAATCCAGAACTTAGGATTTTCAATGAATAACCTAGGGGAGATAATTAGGCAATGAAAAATAAAAATTTAAGCACATGCTTAAATAGGATAGAAACCTCAAAATGAAAGGGCCAAGACACCAAAATTGAAGCGAAAGAGGGTCTCTGCTTTCAGTGGGGTGTGTGTGTGAAAACTGCACAACAAATGGCAACTTTTGTTGGGAAAATGCTCCAGAGCATTTGATGATGAACAAGAATCAAGAACCCAGAATCTCTGGTTTCAGTCTGACCATCAAATGAACAAGTCAGAATGTGAAGATTTAAAGAATCAGAACCAAAGGATAGACCAAACCTTTCATAAACTTAAAATCCAAGTGTGTGCATATGAGTTCATTTCCCTCCTTAGGCTATTGTAGAAACCAAGCTCAGTCAAGTTAGGCTACGTAAGGATTCTAACTTCAAAATCAACTTGGATAGGGCCTCACTGCCAATCAGGCATCCATAGCCCTGACAAGGTTATTGTTGTGACTCTCCTAAACATAGCTCTACCGTCAGCTAGGCATCTATAGCTGCGGTAGAGATATTCAGGTACCCCTGATAAGCTGAATTTATTCTTTTGATATTCAATATTTCATTTTTCTCTCTTTTGATATTCCTTATATGTCACTTTCATTTCAACCTATGAACAATGAAGTTCACACTCAGGGCTGAGAACCATAGTGGTGTCGAAGCAGAAATAAGATTTTTCATGTGACAAAACCTTATGAGGAATTTTCAATAACATAGGGATTCTTAAGATATATGAGAGATATAAGATTTTTAGAATACTTCAAATTCAAATCAAAGCCAGTGACCCATCCTCCTTAAATAAAACATTAAGACTGTTGACAATAGCAAAGACTTGAATCGTCCTTTCAAGATACAGGACTTTAATCCACCAACAAAATATCTAGAACAATTCCAGATAACGATAGATTTTGCCATACAGGTACAACACACCCAACTAAAAACTAGGGAAACCCTAAAAGCAAGAGCAAAGCAAAAACAAAAAAAAAAACTTAACCAAAAAAAAACCTACACTAACCAAAACAAACAAAAGAAAAGCAGAAAGGAAAACCTACTCTAACCAAAGCAAAGCCACACCAGCAAAATAAAGAGGAAATATAATCTAACTATATACATGACAAGAGCTGAAAATAGCTCAAGACTGGAAATAATGCTTCAAGTACTGCCTGTTGACAGGCAGTGGGATATCCTCTCCAGTGAGAGTTTTCAAACAGAAAGCATTATCTCCCAAGATTTTTGAAATCTGGTAAGGACCAAGCCAAATTTTATCAAATTTTCCATGCTCTCCCTTACAGTCATGGGCTTTATTCCAATAAAGAACCAAGTTAGAAATCCTGAAAGATTTTACCTTAGCTCTCTTATCAAACCATCTCTTGACTACCTCTTGATTTTTAGCAAAGTTTTCTAGGGCTTTGTCTCTCTTTTCCTCAAGGTGCAACAATTCAACAAGTCTAGCCTCACGTTTATCTCCCTCATAATAATATTCATTAATGAACTGCAAGGTGGGGATATTTAACTGAATGGGAAATGAAGGCTCTAATCCATAAACCAGGTGATAGGGTGATATTCCTATGGAGTTCTTATGTCTTGTGTGATCTTCCCAAAGATAAAATCTATGTTGGGTATGCTAGTTCTTCAAATTTCTCTCTAATAGTTTGCGGATAACAGTTAGAAGATTTTTTATTAGAGGACTCAGCCAACCCATTACCCTACGGATAGTAATTGGATGCAAATTTTATTATGATCCTATGAATAAAATCCCAATTTGAAAACTTTAAAGATGAAAAAGAAGGGCCATTATCACAAACTAAGGATAAAGGGCATCCAAAATGATTGATAATACCTGATTCAAGGAACTAAATTACTACCTTAGAAGTACACTGCTTGCATGCAAGAGCTCCAGTCCATCATGTAAAATAATCAGTAATGGTGAGAATATACCTATGACTAGCATAGGAGGGTGGATTGATGGGGCCAATGAAGTCCATTACCAATTGTGTAAAATGTGTTACCTCAAAAACTGGCTAGAGGGGAAGGGTTGAATACTTCTCCTTGGTTGCTGCAGTCTGGCACACATGGCATGTCCTGACATGACTGTGGGTGTCTTTTAATAACATAAGCCAATAGTAACCAACTCTCAATATCTAATTTGTAGTAGAATGCATAGAGCCATGCCCCGTACCATATCTATCATGAAATTCCACCATCACACGCTAGGCTTCTTGCTGCCCCAAGCATCTTAAATATAGGCCTTCATGATTCTTCTTATATAGGACAACTACTTTTAGCATGAAACTGTCACTTTTCAAATGTAGTGCCCTCCTTTGTACTACATTAAGATGATCAGGGCATTTCTGAGTTAGGAGATAGTGAACAATATCATCATACCACTTGCCAGGAGAAACATCTTCTAAAGTATAAGTCTGAGTTGTAAGCTCAGGGATTGTCTCTACCATTATCTTCGTGAGCCCTTGCCCTCTGACTAGCTTCATGGGTTGAATATCAATTTCATATTCTTGTAACATAGTCACCCACTTGGCCTTACGTTCCCCTAACTCATTTTTCATCAACAACAACCTTATTGTAGGATCGAGAACTATAGCAAAGATCTTATTTTTGAGGATATAATGTCTAAACTTTTTAATTGCCTTGACCAAGGCATAAGCCTGCTTCTCTACATTTTGGTATCTTAGCTCTACATCCTTCAACAGTGTACTCATGAAGGCTATGGGATGTTCATTGCCTTGGTCAGATTTATGGGTTAATATAGCAAAACAGGAGTGGTCAGAAGCAAATGAGTATATGTAGAATGGTTTAGCATAATTAGAACTCACTAAAATTGGAGCTTCAACAATAGCCCTCTTTATCTTAGCAAATGCTTCTTTCACTTCTGCATTACATTCAAACTTGGCCTCCTGCTTCAACATTGCATTCAGTGGCTTAACTATTTTTGCAAACCTAGTGATGAACTTCCTCACAAAATTAATCTTTCCAAAAAATGATTTCATTTCTTTCTTACTAGCAAGCAATGGAATCTTCAGAATAGCCTCTATACATTCTAGATAAATTGCAATCCCCTTCTCAAAGATAACATGCACTAATAATTTACCTTCTGTAACTCCAAAGATGAATTTCTTTGGATTGAGTGATATACCAAACTCCTTGCATTTCTGGAAAACTTGGCACAAATCTGAGATATGATCACCTCTCTTCTTTGAAAACACTGACAGATCATCCATGTAGATGATTATGCACTTACCAATTATATCTTTAAAGGCTATAACCATTGCTCTTTAGAATGTAGCTCCAGCATTAATCAAGCCAAAAGGCATCCTTCTATAAGCAAAAGTGCTCCACTTGGTGGTAAAAGAAATTTTATGTCTGTCCTCGTACTGCACCATAACTTGGTTGTATCCTGAATAACCATCTAAAAAGGAAATCATCTGAGATCCATTGGAAATCTAGAGCACTTTATCCAGTGAGGGAACTGTATAATTATCCTTTTCTGATGCCTTGTTTCAGTTCCTGAAATCCATACATAACCTGATTTCACCATTTTTCTTCCACACTGGAACCAGATTTGCAACCCAAGTAGAGTGTTTGACTGGAAATATGATTCTTGAAAACAATAGCTTTTGCACTTCCTTTTGTATTATAGGTTCTAGTAGAGCATTAATAGGCCTCTGCCTCTGTCTAAAAGGCTTCACTCCTATATTGAGAGGGATAGTATGAGTTATGATTGATGTATCATAAGTTTTCAAGTTCTCATAACCCCAAGCTATCACATCTGGGTACCTACGTAGTGCCTCTATGATTCCTTTTCTTTCTTCTGGAGTGCACACTTTTCCAATGAAGATATTTTTGACATCATCCTGGGGTCCTACATTATACTTGTCACATTTTCCACTGATGGAATCCTTTCTGGCATCCTATTCCTAGTCCTTTATCTTGTCTAGATCAAAGATTCTTTCTAATTGTACCACTCCTCTAGGAATTGTGTTGGTCTTCAAATTAATTACCCCTTCCAAGTCCATTTCCGCTTCTTGAGGCTCAGTTTCATCAATGATTTGAGAAGCAAAAACATTTGTGTTTGTGATAAAATCTAAGATATGCTTGTCATCTTCAAATACCTGGAAGTTGGTGATATTATCAGGTATTGAGGGTACTGGGGTCAACTCCACAATAAACTTCTTTAGTCCTGAAAGAGACAGAGGTTGCCAGGTACTTGCTGCCTAAGCAAGAGAATTACTGTTTGGTTCTTATTTCATGGAATCAACTGAATATTGAAGGAATCAAATCCTTCAATGAGGTCCCACACTCTGTGTCTATAGTTGATCATTCTTCTTTCATGACAAGAGTATTGTCTCCTCACTTGCTTGCCTATTAACTTAGAATCTCCAAAAACTTGTAAGATTTTAACCTTCTTCAATTCCATTAACAATCCATGAACTAAAGCTTCATATTCTACTACATTATTTGTAAAATGGAATTGAAGTCTATGAGCAGAAAAAAATGTCTTACCTTTTGGGGCTAATTAACTCAAAACCTGCCCTAGCTCCATTCTTTGATTTGGACCCATTGAATCTTAAAGTCCAACAACCAGCAGCTACAGAGTTCCATGCCTTTTCACCTGCACTATTACTACTGGATGGCTCTTCAGAAGGCACTACTCTTTTCCCTTTAGGATCCCTTTTGACATTTTGGATATCAATTTTAGCTATAAGAGTGGGGTTGATATGTTTTTGTATTTGTTCCACTGCAACTTGGCATAAACAATAGTCCAATTCTGAATGAGAGGTATTATGTACCTTGCACCAATTGGGAAAAAGTAGTTCTCCAAAGTTCATTCCTCTTTCTAACTGAATATGGTCTTCAATACATTTTTGAATGAACTCTTGAAGCCTATCTAGCAAAGCTAGTTGGTTATCCTCTGATTCGTAATCATTTTTAATTGGTTCTATTAAGGCTTCAACACTACCAGATTCTACTATACTAGACTTTGTTGTAAGGTCTATAGGTGCTGCGTGAAACATAAGAACTTCCTCCATATCTAGCTCTTCAAGAGGAGCAGCAAGTACATAGTTACCCATATTTACTTCCAATACCATAATTTCAGTAGAAGTTTTCTGATATTCTATAATCATGTACTTCATTCAGGGTTCTCTTTCAATCCTAATCTGTTTTGGAACTACCTTCTAGGGAAGCCACATATGGGAGTGATCAGTTGACACATATCCATTCAAATCCCTAGTAAATTCTCTTCCTAGAATAAGGCCATAAGCGTCAAGTATGTTAGCTACCTGTATATTGATGACCTGTTGAACCCTAGGATCAGAAAAAACTTGCATATGAATCATATTTAATTCTCCTACAACATTGACTTCAGTCCTATCCAATTGTGTGAATTTATTTTGGAAATTAGCAAGGGTGATACCCATGGCTCTACATACACCAAGGGGCATAATATTGGTTGAAGCACTAGAATCTAGCATACAATTATGCAAATTCTTACCGAATATGCGAATAGACATCAGGAATGGAAGTGTTTATGTCTTCCCCTGAAACAAAGTTAAGGGGGTATCTACTTGAGCAACTTGAGATTTGTCCCTTTATTTCCTTGCATCTTCAAGGGGCATATGGACTTGCTTCTAAGTTTTATTTTGTCTTCTTACTGACTAATAATTAGATACTCTATTGACATTCTCACTTATTATTTTATCTTGTGACATGAAATTTGAATTATAAGGCCCTAAGACTGCATTCCTAATGGATGAAACTCTTAATAACTTGAATGTAGATAGATTTACCTTTAATTTTCGAAGTTCTTTAGCAACATACGTGGCCAATTATTCTCCATTTAAATTAGTAGGAGCCTCCCTAGGGTATTCCACCACCTTTTCCTTATTTGCATCAGCATATCCTGGGTCTTGGGATAAATATTTCTTGGACATTTGAGGCAATGATGGATTATTGCTAGCATTAGGGTCTGGAGGCATGCTGAAATTATTTGATGGAATGAAAGTAGTAAAGGGGCCTCCAGCCTATGGGCGTTGGTGTGGAAACTCCCTCAAGTCATACTTCTTGATAGGTCTCTGGAAGGTTTGCACTTTTTCAACATAAGCCTCTTCTTCATCTCTAGGACCATTATCATTCACTGAACTCTCATCAAATAGCTATGTCATTTAATCTCCATTGCATACCTGATCTATTTCTTCTTCCAACTGGTCAGATTCTTCTTTAGGTGCATTCTCCTTAATTTGAGGAAAAGGAGCATGGTTCAACACCAACACCAGGAAATCATAAGGATTGGATGGTACTATTTCCTGACTGTTTGCATTGTTCTCCACTTCATACTAAAAGATTGAGGCCGTTGTTTGGAATTCTTGATAGTCTAACTTAGAATGCTGACTAGTCTTATGGAGCCTACAACACCTTGATAAAGCAACCTCGACCAGGTACACACCGCCAAGAGGCTTCTCTTGATTAACTAGTTGATTGGTAGACTAATTGACAGGTTGATTAACTAGTTGATCCAATGGGGTGGGGACTCCTCCATTGTTGGGCCCTGTGTTCCATGTCATGTTCTATCTTGATGGTTGCCTCCTATCAAACTCTTGATTGCCACCTCTGTCAAAGTTCTAGTCTGAGGATTGTCCTTTATCATAGTTTTGTCTTCTTTCATTATTATAACCTCTATCATTATTAAATCCTCGATCATTTTTATATCCTCTATCCTAGTTATATCCCCTTTCATGGTTATATCCTCTTTCATTATTGTAGGCTCGATCATGATGCTACCCTCTGTCAAAG
The DNA here is from genome assembly GCA_007258455.2 of Sequoia sempervirens. Taxonomy (NCBI): domain Eukaryota; kingdom Viridiplantae; phylum Streptophyta; class Pinopsida; order Cupressales; family Cupressaceae; genus Sequoia; species Sequoia sempervirens. Next base: position 144,962,025 of record VDFB02000017.1, read on the forward strand.
TTTTGTCCTTGTGGATTTTCTCTATTCTAATTGGACTACATATTTCTCTTAGCAGCTTGCAACTGACTTTTCTGGTTCCTCAAGTAAGTCACCTCCATTTTCAGCTTCTTTATTTTCTTAGAGAATTCATCCAATCTTTCTTTGTCAGGATTACTATATGGAGGTTGATTCGCATTATTTTGGGAATACCCGCTGCAACATTGGCATTTAGTGATTGGTTCAAGACTTCAGAATTTTGTAGGTATGAAGGATAACTAGCCTGAGGCTGGGTATGCAGGGGTTGATTCACATTTTGCTGGAGGTAACTAATCACGGATAACATTTGTCCCATAGGAGGCCCTAGGTGAGGTACCAGAGGCAACTGAGGTATTTGATTCATGATCGAGGTATGGTTAGCAAGGGCCTGGTTGATAGCTGGAACTTGTCCAAGGTGAGCGATGGGTCCTAATGAGGGTAGCGGCCTTGAAAAATGCTACCTTAAGGTAGTGTTGACCTTGATAGCCTCTATATATGCATCAAGTAGATTAGCAGGAGGGTTGTTACTCCACTTCATAAAGGTAGCAGTCAAACTATCAAGTCCCTCATAATAGACTTCTAAGGTCGTGGGTTCATCAATAGCATAAGGAGCTTGCAGTCTAGTGTAAGCACGATGAAACCTATTATTGAAAGATCCTATAGGCTCATTAACCTCCCTTTTAACATTAGTGAATTGGTGGTAGAGCTCATTGGAACTAATGGGGATTTGAAACTTTTGCAAAAAAGCAACGTCTAGCTTAATCCAATGCTCAATAGACCCAGCAGGAAAATGGTTGTACCAATAGAATGCATCTTCCCCTAGTGAGTAAGGAAATAATCTACAAGACACATCCTCATGTTTTATCCCTCTATACTTGAGGCCAGTTTGAAAGATCCTAATGTGTTCCTTAGCAGTCCTATTTGGATCATTGACATGGAACTTTGAACAAAAGTGTTCAGGGTTTTTGGGCATGACATTGTAGATAGAAAAAATCAATGGATATGGGTTGGCTTCTAGGAAAGCCATTGGTGGAGGTGGGGGTGGTAATGGCTGAGGTTGTCGACTTTGAATGCCCTTAGAATCAGATGAACTTGATGAAGACGAGGATAATGGAGATGAGGGAGGGGGATGGGATGATGATGATTCTCCCCTTCTGTTGGTCCTTCTAGACCTAGTAGGGTCTGGTAACTCTTGAAATTCCTCCTCTCCTAGAGTAGATCTGATTCTTCTTCCGAATCTTTCAGGAGAGATGATGTTCAAAAATCAATCCAGCTTTCTTATTCAGGGCCCTCCTAGCGCCAATCTTGTTCAAGGTGTTTTTTGCATAGCAAAAACTTAGACAGAATATAGAATCCTTTCTCTCTTGAAAGTTAAATCTCTATCACCAAGCCTCAAGAGATAACCCCAAGGTCTCTAATGGCAGGTCTTGACAATGCATAAACAACTCAGTGATAAATGTGAAAATGCTGGTAATCACAAAGGGACCTTACTATGAGCAAAGATTGAATCTCCAATTTATCAGATCTAACAATGTGATGATACTTTAATCCTAAATTTAAATCAATAATCAAAGAAATATAAAAAATATAAGGGATTTAAAGAGGTTTCTAAACTTAATACTAAATCTAAGATTAACAATAAAAATGCCCAATACTCGAAATGGACCAATCCCTCAAAACTAATCTCTACTTGACCCAGATAAATCTGCAATCTTAAAGAAATAGTGCCATATTCTAAGGCGTTAGGATTTTCAAATCATGAACCTTCATTCAAACAACCCTATTGTAATTGAAATGAACAAATCCTCACAATTGAACCAAGCACAGTGAATATGAAGTCCAGGCTAACATTGCAAAGCAACTAACAATCAGTTGGTTGCGAAAAGTATGGACTAAGGGATTGCTGCAACATTCAAGTATCAAATCACAAACATTATTGAATCAAATCTAATCTGAATATTAACCAACTCAAAGCAATTTTAAAGATGTAAAATAAGAACCACACAAGACAAAAGAATACAAGTATGGCACCAAATCACAATGTCATTTCTTGCATTCAAATTGTCCACTGTAGCAACAATTCTAGCTTTTTGTTACAATATTTTCTTAAAAGCAACTACTCGCTAACCCTAGCTCTACTTAATTTTCTTCTAACTAATTTTCTCTACTCTACTTCTATCTTTTAACAACAACAACAACAACCCTTACAAAAGAGGTGAAATGCCAAATATATAGAATCCCCCAGAAAAATCCATCGACCCAGCAAGAGTTCCAAGATATTAATGGCACACCCACCAAGAATCAACCAAGAGAGACCCAAAATAGGTCAAACAAGCATTAAATGCATGTTCCATCCAAGTCAGCCTGGGATCTAGAATGCAGTTCATACCAATGCATAGGAAGATAATAGGGAACCACAAATCGAGTTCCAGCCTATCATTAGCTCCCTTCCCTATTATCCCTATTCTGACCCAGTATTTTATGAACCTTGAAAAACATCCCATCCAAGTCAACTATCAGTGACAGAGGAAAAACCCTAAGTCAGATTTCAATAGATGCAATTTTTTCTCTTGACTATTTGACTGACTTATCCCAATCCAACTTATATGTCATATACTTATCAATAACTACAAGGTAGGTTGCCGCATTGTCCAAATGGTACTTAGAAATAGAACCATCATTAGCTAGGGAATAGACATCATGCTACCACTTCCTCAACTATTCCACGCTCAAGTACTTGGGCGTGATCTTCCTTCTCCGCATCATAATTTCAAAGAGGGCAATGGAGCCATTATAAACACTGGCTAGGGCATCATCAATTTTCCTCCTTTGTTTGTAAATCTTCTTCAACACCTTTTGTCTAATCTGCAATGCCTCAAACCACTCCCAAGGCTCAACAGCCTTATAGAAGGGAAGGATTTTATCACTTACTAACTTATCCCTAGTGTATTCAATGATAGTCTTGGTTTTCTATAGCAGGAGGTCCGTGTCTTCCTTATCTTGTGCCAACACCGCTCTCAACCAATCAATCACCTTGTAGCATCCTTCCTAGTTGACAAGATTTCCTGAATAGCTTCATCACCCTTTATTTGCACTCCTTTCAGCCAATTCGTAGTGGTGACAGTGGAAGCTTTCATTTTTTCTAACTCGATGATGGTCTCTTAAGGTAGAGGATTTGTAGCAAAGGAAGAAGGGTTGATGGACTGTAGTGGTTTCATCAAGTCTTCCAAGCATTTCCCAAGATTCTCATTTTCTTTCTTCAGCTCCTACTTGGTCTTCATTTCCTTCCTTAATCTACCCACAATAACCACACTGGAGTCCATATAGTCTTGAATGTCCTACTCGACTGATGTAGGCCCTAGATCAAATGTCTAAATATTGTAATCCTTTCCAATCACATCATCTCTATTTTTGTCTGGAGCAGGGGTGGCAATATGAAAAAATTTGTTATGCAGCTCATCCCTTTCAATCCTTGAGATCACCCTAGCCTTCTTCTTACCTTTTTCTTTTCCAATCTTGGCTAGTAGTGCATCCCAATTCGGTGGTGTGTGCTCCACTACTATCTATTTCCTCTTTACTTCTTTTTCTAGCCACTCCAAAATAGTAGACTCCATTTGCACTTGGCTCTGTCCTACCCCTTCTTGTTGATCTCCTAATATCTCTTCTCCCAAATTATGTTTCTTAGGAGTCTCATCCCTATTCTTTCTCTCTTTGATGTGTTCTTCCTCATGCTCAGGTGATGGGACCTTTTCTGCCTCTTCTTCCCTTGGAAAAGATTCAACTTCTTCATTTGTGATTGGTGATCCTACACATGCAACGAAGGGAGATTGCATTACCTTTTCAATTTAAACCTCTTCACTATAAAGGTCACCTTCATGGAATTCCTCTCCCTCAATATCCAAACAATCTTCAACACTTTCTGCCTTTCCTGGTTCACTTTGAGTTTCATGAGTGGAAGGAACATCATCATGTGGCACATCATGAGAAACAACTGGAGGAAGGTTCACCTTAAACACATTGTCCCTAGGAGAAGGAGTCCTAGACCTCCTTGTATACACCTTGGCCTTCTCCTCTGAACTTTCAACATTTACCACTGGCAGGGAAACTTCTTCTACCAGCTTGGATCTTGCTTTCTCTGATAATTTGACAATTCTTTTTCTCTTGGGCACAGGGGCATTAGCCTCAAGGTTCTATCCTTCAACCTCCTTTTGTTCAAACCTCTTAGTCCTTGTCCTCTTCTTAGCCTTCGGCCTTCTCTATTTTTCTACTTCCTAGGCCTCTTTTCCTTGAATACCTTTTACCTTAACTTTGACAAGAGAATCTAGCTTGCCTTTACCCTTAGGATCTTCCTACTTCATGGATTCTTTAGAAGTGGAATGGGAATCCAAATCTCCCATTAGTGCATAGGTGCACTATACACCATTATTTTATAACTCCCATAGCTTATGCTTTAGCCACATCCTAGTGAATTTTACAACTGGATCCACTAGTTGTTTCAATTCTATCTCTTCCTCCTCTAACCAATCCATATCACCAATTGGTCTGTCCTTTATTGCCTCATAAGCATGATCCTAGATCAAGTTTCCATCATCTTCAATTGATCGAGAACTACCCTTACATTAGACAAATGGACTAAATCCATTGGAAGCCATGAGAATTTCTTCTTTCTGACCTCAAATTCATCACTACACTTGGCCCAGTAGTCCTCCAACATCACCTTATGGATATACTCTTTCCTGGCCTTCTTTTGAGCTTCTCCTATAATATCAAATCTAGACCTCTTGGAGTGGAAAGACAAGACAAGAGTACTCATCTCTTCTTCTGAAGCTTGGACAGAACCAATGGAAGGACAAGCCTCTCCAGTACCAATCCTCAAGGGAAAATCCCCACCAAATCCTGTCTTGTGTTTGTCTTTCTTGACAATAGCATCAAAGTCACAAATCTGTCTAGTGACCTCCAACAGTAGAATGTGGTTGGTAGGGTGTCTTGGAAGTCCGTATGGAGCTCTTTGGCAGCCATCAATTAGAATGTAGGAGAAAGTTGGGAACTGAATAAACCATGCCCCATATTTCTTGATGAGCTCTTTTTCTTGATCAAAAATCCTGACATGCTCCGCACCTTGAAGCATTCAAGTGATATTCATGGTGAAAGCATCATTCACCCTCCTGTAGTTCAAACCTCCCAAGTGCAACTGAGGATAAACCTCATAGATGATATCCTGTCCAAAGATTCCTCTTGTATCCAATCCTTTGTAAGGGTGGAATCTTGCAAGTGCATAGACCAAAAATGAAGTCATTGTGAAGGTCTTCATTTGCAACACATTGGAAAACTACTCATGGATTACTTGGCTAGTGATCCCTGCCCAATGGTAGTCAATCTTCTCTTGCTCCATCCTCACAATAACATGGAACATCCAATTCTCAAATGTACCAACACTCTTTAATCCAACCACCCCGCTAAGAAGAGTGATGGTGTAATAATATTCCTTCTTGAACTTAATCCTGAAAAGTTGCTTGGGCAGTTTGGAACAATGAGACTTAGGCTTCTCCAGCCAAGAATTGATAAATTTTTGTGACTTCACAGTCTACTCATTGTAGGCCTCCTGAGCCGCCTTCATGCTGAATCCCATCACATGAGATCTATCCAGCATATCAAATGTTTGGGCAATGGAAACATGATTGAGATTTTCTACAACCCTCCCATGGGGACCGATAATTCTCTATGTGCATTGATCATAGTCCCTGACACACTCGAGGACCAGCCCATAACACTACACCATGGAAGGGAAGCTAGCTACATGGGACAAGCCTGACTACTTCATCCTTCTGGCCACCAAAGGAAGATCTTCTACCACCATCCTTCCTTTAAATTATTCATAATCCCATTGTCCAATGTTTGTATCAGTCACCTCTGACTAGATCGAAGTGATCTTGCTATTAGAGATCTTACTCTTAACGCCCATTTTGATCTTCTCTGTGTCAGACATTGAAGACCCAGCCGCCTTGCTAGATTCAGCCTGCATCCATCAAGAAAATCACAATAAAAACCATAGGAAACCAATGTTAATCCATCCATACACCGTTAGAATGCATCTCATATAGTCACGGTGTTATTAAGTCTCCTATGAAATGATCACAACAAATTTTGGGTTTCAAGAACATCCACAAAATCTAAGCTAGAGAGGAACTTCAGGAAATTCCAGACCAATCGGATTCCAACAGAATAACCAGGAAACACCTACTTAACCATTAAACTTGATCATGATCAATCAATAAATCACATAGAAATTCCAAATATGACAGGAAATAATCATTAAATGCATTGTAAATCATAAACAAATCCAATTATCTCACGTTCCTTTATATTTCATCAGATTTTGCTAAAATCCGTGAGGGACGTATTCCTGCAAAGAATGAGCTAGATAGGAGACTTTGGAAAATTAGAGAGACACCGGATTTCAAAGAAATCCAAACTAAAGGGAAATCTACAGATAGGGCTATACTTTGAACCAATCGGTGGAAAAGCATGTACTTTGGCCAACTAAATTTCATTCGGAATAAGGTCACACCAAGTGGGGCATGTCTTGCTGATCGCTGATATAGCAAACATATTGATGAGAGACTTTCTCTTCGAGGTGAGGTTATAGTGAATCCCCTTTGTCTCACCAAATTTTGGGGTCTAAGAAAACACTTCAACTAGATTAAAGTTTTTTGATGTGAGGTCTCAGTGAAGTAGTGATGTCTCACCGATCAGGGGAAGTCTTATCAAAAAAAATGGATGTTTCGGCAATAGGTTTTGAATTCAGCCAGAGGTCTTGTCAACTGCATAATGTTTCTCTGACATGGAGTCTCATTGGTACAACCTCTAGCCAACAACATGTGGTCTCCCCGAAAGAAGATCAGAGCTCACCAAGAAAGGAAGGCCTCGGTGAGAGGTCTCACTGAAGGAGGAAGGTCCCAATGACAAAAAAGAACATTGGTATGACTAATAGAGCCCTCTATGACCTCTTTCTGACATTTTTTTCTTTTCGACATTTTCGCTAAACTGAATTTTTTTGATATAAGGTCTCAGTGAAGCTGCGGTGTCTTGTTGACTGGTAATAAGCAAATTCATATTGATAAGACCAAAGAGTAGTTGGGGTAGGGTCTTGGTGAATGACTCTGGTCTTGCCAACATAACACAAAAGACTATATCGGTGTGAGAAATGATATTGTCAAAACAATCAAATATGAGCTTAGGAAGGCTTCCCAATGAAATATAGGGTGATCGATATGACATCTTCTCGACTTCGAAGGGTCACATCGAAGAAAATCTAGAAGGGATGGATTATCCTGGAGGGATGAAAAATCCCAGACTAGGGCCAAAAGCCGGATTGCAACATGAAATTGCAATTTCACACATATCTCATTAATCATGAATTTCAATGGTTTAAGCTTAGGGAAAGTTATGCATGGACCTTCAAAAGATTTTCTTTGCATTCTAGGCCCATTTGAGAGAAAATTAAAGATGAATGGTGATGCCATAGGTTTAAACCCTATACATATGCCATTAACACACAGGCAAGCTCAAAATTCAATCACTTCAACCGCTAAGTCATTACTAGGTTTTACTAATTACTCTTAGGCAAAATTCATCAAAATGTAGATAGACAAATGAGCTCAAAACTCACCTAAGAGATGAAAAATAACACAATACTAAACAATCCTAGCATGAAATGATCAAATACATTGGAATTCAAATCCCACAAGCTCTCATAACATCAACGCACTATCCATAATCATCAATTCAAAGAAAAGCAATCAAACACATACCATTATAAAGAGGGAATTGATCCCAGAATCAGCAAACACAAAGCTCAAAGGCATCCACAAAGAACAGATGCAGGAATGCCCAAAAATCACCACTAAATCAATCAAATCAAAAGCTCGAAGAACCAACCAAAAGGATGCAGTCCTCAACTCAAACGATGGAAAATAATAAGCATGATGGCATAAAAGATCCCAAAAATCAAGCTAAATACATCCTTCAAAGGATGCATGCAGTCATTAATGCAATCGACAAGATAGTCAGAGAACCCAAGAATCTGACAAGAGGTTGGAATCTAGGAAAATCCGGCCCACGTGGAAATCCACGTATACCGAAAATCCCTGAACAACAATGTCCAGCCGAAGTCCGAGTAGGATCCAAAAAAATCCGGCCAAGGTGGAAAATCCCGAATCTGAGCAAAAGCCCAAAATTATTCCAAAACTTAGGATTTTCAATGAATAACCTAGGGGAGATACTTAGGCAATACAAAATAAACATTAATCCAAAACTGAAGCGAAAGAGGGTCTCTTCTTTCAGCGGGGCATGTGTGCGAAAACTACACAACATGATCTACTAGGGATGTAGATGTAGTTTCAACCTATGGTCACACCCCATCTTCTACAAATCTTTACTCATGAAGGGTAAGTTGAATTGTCAAAAACTTCTCCCCTTCACAAGTTGCAACTTAGAGACATTTTGCATTCCTCCATAAGGAAGGGGATTCTACAAGAACACATGAAGAATAATGGATTGATTGATGATGTTATAAAGATCATTCAAGAGGGTCTACTTGAGGCAAACATAGATTCTTGCTTGCCTCTATAATAGAAATTGAATTTAATGGATTATTTTAAGGATAATTCTTCACACATTAAGTAGAAGGTAGAACAAGAGGCCCTAAGAAAGATAAGAGACAAAAGAATGGTTGAATCCTCTAGTAGTAGTGCACAAAATAAATTGCAAGAAAAAATAAAGATACTCAAGGATTGTGTGGATGAAGTTACTAATCTCTATAAATTTTCTTTTAAATAGCCAAGCTTGACCAAAAACATCAAAGTTTAGATTGATTATATTGAGTCACAAATAACTCAATTGGTTGAGACATGATTTTTCAAAAGATTTGGATAGATCCACTAGAGGATAAATTGAAAATATTCATGTGTAGTTGTCTTTGCTTCTGAATCCGAGAGAGAAAATAGAGAAGTAGTTTGGTTAGTTAAGGGAAGTGGTAAACTGGAGACTTAGTTCATTATTTAGATTGCTTAATGAAGCCAAACAAGTTGGTCAAAAAATGAAAGATCCAAAAGGTGTAGATTAGGCTTAGGGCTTATGTATGCAACTTGAATGTCTGAATCACATTCTCACCTTAGGAAAAGAAAATTGGGTTGCAATTTTTCCATAGATTATGGTAATTTAAAAGAATATTCTACCATCATATAAATTTATGGAGATCTTTACTATCTTTTTAAGTTTTTAATTGAAATAATTTGTACATAACATCATTTTTGGGCATCTCCATCTTAGGGGAGTTTATTTTTGTAAGAAATCATACAATAAGGGGGAGTTTATACAATTGAGGGCTATTAAAAATCGAAGATATCATGCACTATTCCCTTCATGGGAAAGGGGAGAGAAGTTAGAAGACTTGTAGATAAATGAGTGTTTCCATCAATGACAAAGTGGAAGATTGTTTGAAATATGTGTTCTCATTTATGTCAACTCAATATACTTTGCCATTGATTTCAAATGTGTGTCATGAAGTTTTTATTTACTCTAGAGATAGTGCAAGTTCTAATACATATATTGATATAGTAAAAAATATAGTTAGATGCATAAATGATGATCAACTTGGTGTCTAAATGTGATGTGAAGTAAGGTACCCATGTTCTAATGTTTTCACAATATGTTTAGATTGATATTATTCCTATTTCATGTACCATGCATGGAGATATGTTGCAAAAAAAATTGTAAGGTATTCATAGTGTATACTCTAAGATAGACTCATGGTATTTTTGTTTGCATCCCTCTACAACAAAATTTTTGGTCTTGTGGTTCAAAATATAATATGGTCAAGATATGAATGTGTTATATCCAATAATTCAATTCATTAAACCTTTTACGGTGAACGCTATAAGTGACAAAGTTTGGGCCTATAATCTAGTAGAATAATGAGTTGATAAATATGTTTTGGAATGCTCTGCATTTGTGTGAAAGTGAAGTGATGGCCTTGTGGTCTTGAGGATATTATTAGTAATATTAAATAGTGTAGAGCATCTTGTTACTCCATTTTATGAATTTGAGTCTAGTAGGTTTTTTTGGTCATGAAAATGTCAAATAAGGCCATGTTAGGCCATTTTGTCATTTTTTGTGGTCTTTTGAGTCATGGTAGGGTCATAATTAAAAATATTTCTGATTTTGCAAAAAATTGTCATGGGAAAATGTTGTAGAGTTGCAAAAAGTGTAATTGTTAGAAGGCCAACAATCATCGGCTTCAAAATATTGTTGTAAGAATTTGAAGCAGTTAGTTTTGGAGTGGGAAGTGTTTAAATATGTGAAGTTCATTGATGTAGGAGGTTGTTGAAGGTTTTGAAGAAGGAATTCAATAAAGTATCATTGTTTTTCAATAAATTTTTGTGTAATTTCATCTGTTTGAGCCTCTGTACAACCCATATAGTTGATTCTTGTTTCAAATCTTAGTAGGATTCATTAGAGGAATGTTCTCACTTCACTTTTGGATTGTCTTGAGAGAATTTTATTGAACTTGAAGAATATGGTGTGCAAATTGCTTAAACAGGCAAAAAAAATAGGGCTTCAAGGGTTTGAGGGCTAAAATGTGGTAAAGAGGCCATTCCACCTACTGTACACATTTTATTTTTGTGGAATAGGTCTGGTTAAGTTATGATTAGATGTAGGAATTTATATTTGGTTTTGGTAAAGATAATTGAAGGGTTTTGCATTGTTTCCCTTGATGAAAACATTGAAATTGACCCTTGAGAATAAGGCTAGAGTTAGGAACCTGAAGAAGTTGGCTGAAGAAAAGGTAGGGTATGCTTGGCCTGATGTGTATGAGCTAATTTTGATGTGTTTAGATGGTTGGATAATTTTGGAGGATTCATTTGAATGTTTGGGTATGAAGCCCTAATTGGACAAAGACTGAAAGAGGGTGAAGTTGAGAGGTTTTATGGAGGAAGTGCATGAGAAACTTGGGGGAAACAAAAGATGAGTGTTAATTGAGTTAATGTAGGGTAAATAAAGAGTTTTAAATTTTTAAGAGGTCTCAAGATAGCATATCCAATAAACCCTTATCAATGCTGAGAAAAGTGAGGGTTTTCTAAAAGTGGGTCATAGTGAGTGAGATTTGTCTCAAAAATTGGAGAATATATGGTTTGGAATATTTTTTAAAGACTTTCAAGTGTAATCCTAGGTTGGTTGCAAGATTTAAGGAGTGTCTTTTTGTAAAAGATTCCTAATTCAAGGCCTAATTTAGCATAGAAGGCAAGATTTGAGGTTGATATTCCAAAGGAGTTCTAAGAGGGTTTGAAGTAGGTTAAAGAAGGCTTAAATGGGTGACTAAATTGGTGGTTTTTGTAGAGGTTGTTTGGAAAATTTGTGAGTTAAGGTGGTGGGAATAGGTCTATAGACCTATTAGAAGGACTAGGTAGAAAGTTGAAAACAAGCCTAGAATTGAGTTTGTGAGAGAAAAGTTGGTTGGAATCCATTTGTATGGTGAAAGTGAGTTGTTTTCCATCCCTATTTTCTATTAGATGGTATGAGAGCTCAGTTAGTAGATCTTTGAAGGTGATTGGTTGAATTTTGCATAACAGGACAGTTGGAAGTTGTAAAGACAAAATAACATGGCAAAGGAAATCAGAGAAGTGACACAAAGAAATGCACTTTTCAAGACCACCTACAAGTGTCAAGGTATGATATGTACTATGATGGTAGATTCAGGTAGCCTAGATAACTTGGTATCTTAGGAAATGGTTGATAAGTTGCAATGAGTAAGGACTCCTCATGAATCACCTTATTTTGGTGTTTTGTTGAATGGTGAGCATACTTTGTTGGTCAAGGAGAAATCTTGGGTTGAGTTTCAAATAGGTGCATATAAAGATATAACTTTTTGTGATGTTATACCTATGAGCATATGTCATTTGTTAATGGGAATACCATGGTTATATGAAATATTTTCTTTATATGATGGAAGGCGTAATAGCTATAAGATTATTAAGGATGGAGATACTTTTAATTTGATTCCATTGGTGGAAGGGGATAAGAGAAAAAGTAGGACAAGGGTATTAATGCAAGGAAAAAAATAATTCATGATGCATGAGGAAGGAAAATACAGTGAGAGAGAAACCACTACTAATAAGGAGAATGTTTAGACAACAAGGATGGCCAAGGATGTAATATTAAGAAGAAAAGAAGAAAATGAATTAATGAAGAAGATTGAGTTAGTGAAGAAGCAAAGAAGAAAATGACCTTGAAAGTTCAAGACAAGATTGGAAAATATGATGAAGACAAGTGTAGATCTGAGTTTTTACAATTGAAAGCAGGAGAGGTTGTAGGATAGTCAAATGATGTGAAGATAGTGATGAGTGGATCAGATACAAAGGCTTGTGAGAAACGAATTCATAGGGTACATACCCTAATAAGAGGAAAAGTAAATATGAGTGCAAATGAGTTGGCTAAGGAAAGGCATATATACCTAGTAAGGTCACAAAAGGTGAAGAATATTGTCCACTGATTGGACAAGAGGATAAAGTGAAACAAATGTCTGAATGTAAAGAATATGGAAGACCTAAAGGCAAAGGGGTCTTAGAGGCTAAGAAAATGAAGGTAGAGGTAGAAGGTGAAAAAAAGGAGAATGAATAGACTGAGGTAAGTCAAGATGGGCTAGTGAAGGCTAAAGAGGAAGTGTTGGTGAAATATCCAAATGAAGTGGAGAAGAATGATGTTGTTGTGGTGAGGACAGAGAGATGTCCTTGGATGATAAGGTGGATTGAGGTGTAGACATCAAAATTTGGTTTAGGCCTACGACTTCCATATTCTTCGTAACTTGTATTCTTCATAGTCATGATTAAATAATCTTAATTATTTAATTAATTCATCTTTCACTAATTCTTCTATTAATTAAATAATCTTAATTATTTTAATTAATTCACACTTTTCTTTATTCTATTTGATTAATTAAATAAATGTTTTTTATTTAATTATGTTACTAATTAACCTTATCCTTCTTGTCAAATTAAATAAATTCTTATTTAATTTACTCTTTATCATACTTCAACTATAATTAAATAAATTCTTTATTTATTTAATTATTCATTTAAATCCCTTCATCACTTAATTAAATAAATCTTATTTATTTAATTATTCTTCAAATATCAAATCTTGAATTAAATGAATTATTTAATTCATAAATCCTATTTTAATGCATTCCTCTATATTTAGATAATTGTGTGAGTTATCTAAGTATTCACTTTGACTCGACTCGACATCTATTTTAATCGCTTAGTTAACTCTTGCTTTAATGTCTGAGTGGCGTTCTCGAGTAATCTCTTCGTCAAATCATTCAATCATTTAGTTCTAACTCAATTGTGTGTACATGCAGATTAATTAAATATTCTTATTTAATTAATTAAACCTTGTGCATGCATTCAAACAAGAGTTTTCTTTAATCCATCTTCATCTTTTTCATGCAAAGATAATTCTTCTCTTTTTGAATACCAAGCTGGAAGATTAAATCATTTATTTAATCTTTAATTCTATTTCTAATTTATATCACTCATGTCATTACTAACTGTTATTAGAATGCATGACTAATCAGTCAATCTCAACCGTCTGTCAATCTTTCAATCTTGACCTGTCGTTCAAATAATCAATTTTCTATAAATTGATTTGTCATTTTTCATTCCTCTCTCTCGCAAAATCTTATGACTTTTGAGAGCACTCAATCTTGAATCTTTGATATTTTGCTAATCACTATCTTAGGCTATACTTGCACAAACTTACGAGAAATCTGAGGGAAATTATCCTACACAAGCAAAATGAAGAAGGGAAATCGACATGAATCATGGAAAAATGTTCAAAATTGGTGAGATTATTTCAGTTTGTTTACGTTTTACTTTCCTTTGTTCTTTGTTGCTTAACATTAGATTTTCATTTTAGATTTTAGTATTGCATGTTTTCTTCTAATCGTTTCTTGTGCACTTTCTATGGCGTTACATTTGGTGAACTTGACGTGAATACACCATCTTTGTGAATCCGTAGATCTTTTATTTTTTGGTTTTGCAGATTTTTCATACGGAACAATGCATCTGAAGTTTCTTGAACTGCAATTGATTTTCTAAACCGCATCTGATAGAGGAAATGACGCATCTGTATTTTCCTGAACCACAATTGAATTCCTAAGCCACAGTTGAAGAAGAAATGATGCATCTGACTGGTAATACAACGACGCAATTGACTGGTAAAACTTTATTTCTATTTTTAGAAATCTAAAATTTTCAATTGATTTGTGTGTTACTAATATCTTATCTTCAACATGTGGCCTTTTGGAGTTAACAAGATTTTGCAAGATGATTGACGAAGACAATATTATAAACTACTAATGAGTTTTTTTGCAAGATGCTTGTCGAAGACCCTAGTTAATTTTGAAATAGATTGATTGGTAGTGTAGAAAATTTTTCGTTTGGATTAAAATTAACAAGTGTCTACTGTGTTTGGTGTGAAAGCACAAGTTTGGTCACCCTTATGACTTGGTACATCGAAGTATCCTCTCCCCTTGCGCATCCATGCAATCCTGGGTGTAAGAGAAATGGTTACCAACTCTAGAACTTGGGCCTATTCTGGTGGGAAAAAGTACTCACCCCAGGATGACTCAGACCAGTAGCACCTTGAACCCGAGCGACTTCCAGCCGGTATATAAAAGTGGGTTCTTGGGGAAACCCCAAGAATCATGAGTGTGGTTCTAACGAGATGGATCCAAAAGGAGACTCATGCCATATGGATCACACCCCATGAAAGGAATGCCCGAATTAAATACCTTTTGTTTTAGAGACCAACCTATTTGTTGCCATTACTTGGTATAGTGTAGGGTATAGTATCATGCTTGAAGATTACTCACTATTGATCCCCTTAGTAGAGATAGTAGTTCTTGGGAGGTCATTTCCCAAAGAATTTGAAATTGGTGTGTTCGAAAGATGTTAATGAGCTGTGGAGGGGAGCCAATGCCACCAAATTTCTAATCTATCTGCTTTCGAGAAGGAAAGGTGTTCATCACCAATCCGGGGTATTTCGGTGGGCTATACTAAGTATACAAACCCTAGGAGTTTGGCCTATTAGGATGTGCTTGTCTGTTGTCAACTTAACCATTCTTTGAGTCCAAAATTGAAACTGAAAACACTTTGTCTTATGATTGTCTTTGATTGTTAGAATTTGAACATAGAAAATGGAGTTAGTTTAAATTTCATGTCACTAAAAATTCACAAAGAGTCACAACTATTCACCAGAAAGTCGCATCTATTATCAGGAGTCGCATCTGTCAGTTTAGCTCGCATTTTCTTTGGAAAAACTGCATGTGTTATATTCTAAGTTGCATCTAGTAAATTTTGGGTCGCATCTGTTAGTTTAGACCACAACTGTTAATTTTGAACCGCATCTGTTAAATCCTGAGATGCATCTGTCTGATTATCAGAAAACCAGAATTTACAGTCACTGTCTAGTCAACATGATTATACCAATTTCAGTTGTCTTTACACAAACAGTCCTTGAACAGAAACTTGAAATGATTTGCTTAATTTTGCATTTTTTAGGTTCATTTAGTCATTACCCTAGTTGTCTTAATTCAGAGTTTAGCTTCATCTTAGGGTACATATTACCTTGCATTAGACTTCTAGAAAGGTCACTTTTACAAACTTTAGGAGTAGTCCACCATCTATACTCTAGAAAAGTCATAGTGTCAACAAAATTTGTCATTGAACCTAGTCCTATCATCTTATACTTTGTCCTACAGAGAGTCCTCCTAGCTCATCAGTCTAGTTAGGAAACTCAACTTGTCTTTGATCCTCATCCTACATTGGTTCCTTGACTTAACTAAATTGACACCTTGGTTTGACTTTAGGCAGTTGGTCCCTTCATATTGGGTTTATAGAATTGATCACTTTAGGGTCTTGCTTAGACTTTTACATCTTTAGAGTCTAGACTAGTGTCATCCTAGGACATCCCTTATTTTGCATAAGAAAATCCCAAAAACATAGACTAGGGTCATATTGTTTGTAGATATAGTTTTACATTTCCTACATTTTGAGCTTGTCTTACATGGTTGAAACTAGGTCTAAGAGAAGAGAGAGAGAAAACATGTCAAACCCATACGATTTCATCAATCCATTTTATTCAAGACCTCATAAGACTCTATTAGAAAAATTCACCACTAGAAACACTCAAGGACATATTGCAGTAGAAGACATAGAGGCTGCCGCACAAGACCCTGAGTTTGCCTCTTTCGTAGATGAGTACCTAGCAAATGATCAACAATGATACTTAGCCAAATTGCTAGCTAAGGTGCTACCTTACCTCCAGGATTTGATATCAGCACCTTACAAACTCAACCTACACAAGGGACAAATACCATGACTGCTAGTACTACTATACCTTAGGTCAGCACGACTATGCCGTCTAGTACGTCCACACAGAGTACGACAGTCCATACGTCCCCATTTGGTACATCTAGCATGACATCGGGATTTAATTTCATTACATGGGCTTCATCATCTACTCCCTTCGGTCTTCTTGTTGGGAATAAAAGGTCTAAAACCTTAGCCTCTACACCTTATGTCGGTACCACAAATTCACAGTCAACGACTATACCCAATGATAGTATCACAAGTACCATACCACAGTCGATGGCCATACCTAGTGCTCAAGTCACTAGTACTATACCACGGATTACACAAATAGGAGGCATTCCCTCCTTCCAATATGGCAATCAAAATCCACTCTCCCAGACTAGCAGTCAAAACCAATTCACATTGATTATGAGTTAGAATCCCTTTTCACAAATTGGTAGTCAGAATCCGTCCACACAGATTCCAAGCCAAAACCAATTCACATCGATTCTGAATCAGAATCCCTTTTCACAGATTGGTAATCGAAATCCGTCCACACAAATTCCAAGCCAAAACCAATTCACATCAATTCCAAATTAGAATCCCTTTTCATAGATTGGTAGTCAGAATCCGTTCACACAGATTCCAAGTCAAAACCAATTCACATCGATTCTGAATCAAAATCCTTTTTCATAGAGTGGTACTCAGAATCCATTTACACATAACCTAGTTCAACACCAATTTATGTAGATACTAGACCAGAACACATTTACCAACATTCCAAATCCAAATCCACCTCACATGCCAACGTTCAATCAAAACCCATCACGATACTTTGGATTTCAGAACACATACACTGATCTGCATAATCCTCCTAGCACATCTTTGACCCAAGTTGACATCCTACAAACACAAATTCACGCATTACAAACACAAATGGATAACATTTCAGTGTCAACTAAGAAATAATTTTCAACAAAGGACATATGCCCATTCTCCTTTGATAGATCATTGTACATGACACCTTTCCCTCACAGATATGTCATACCGAATCTTCCTAAGTACAATGGAAAATGAAATCTAATTGAACATATCAGGGAATTTTCTACCATATGCATAGATGTCGCTTATGACCCTGCGTATCTCATGAGGCTATTTCCAAGAAGTCTTGCAGGAATTGCACTAGAATGGTTTTCGGGTCTAGATTCTGGCATTAGATCTTGGGGTGAACTAGTTGAGAAATTTGTGGAGCAATTCTCCTTCAACATTGACCACGAGATAAATATAGCAACCTTGTGCCAAACAATGCAAGATGAATGGGAAACATTCATTGCTTTCTTCCAGAGATGGAGAACTATTGCTAGTAAGTGTCCTGTTGAAATACCCGAAAAACAAAAGGTTACAATGTTTCAAGAAAACCTTCATGCAAAACTCAGGAGTAACCTAAGGGTACATTGTTGTACTTATTTTTCAGAACTAGTCGAAATAGGGGTGATAATAGAGAAGGATATCATTGAAAAGGGTGAACTCAAGACAACAACATCTAATCAAAACTCAATCGTACAAAATACCCCCACTGACAGAAATAGATTCTGGTCTTGCAACAAAAATGTCACCAATGATGGGGTAGTTGATTCTAAAACACTACAAGAAGGACCTCTCATCACATTACAAAGACCTCATACTTTTGCCAACATGCTTAATGCTATCAATCAACCTCCTAACATGGTCCAAAACACTCAATGTCCATAGCAAAGGAGATTTCAGAAACATGAGTTCACTCCCTTAGGGGAACCCATTGAGTCGGTGTTCAAACAACTGTTACAACATAACCTCATACAGCTGCAAGAACCAAGACAATATGATCTAGGATAGTTTAAACTAGCTTGGTGGGATGAAAATGCCTTTTGTGATTATCATAGGACTAAGGGACATAACCTACAAAACTATCGACAACTAAAGAATATCATACAGGATCTTGTTGAAAGGAGAATTATTGAAGTTGGTGGACAAAAACAAAAGACATCGAATACTGATCATCAAGTCTTTTCAGACCCACTACATGACCATGGGAAAAGAACTGTCCCCAGTTCAAGTACTAAGACCAATATGTCAGCCAACTATGCGAGTATCAAACATGATTATAATAGTGGCAAAATCATTCATTGCCTTCGCACCACTAATGAAAACATCAATACCATTGCTATCAATGCTAATCCTGAGTGTGCAGTCAATACTCATCATACTAAGTTCACTATCCAAGGCCCTCCATCACAGCAAACACCCCAGCCTTCCAAGTTACAATACAACCTAATTGACCAATTGGGGAAGACCCCAGCCCAAATTTCAATCTTGGAATTGTTGTGTATTTCTCCTGAGCATCAATCTATCCTCGATAAGGATTTAAAGAACACCACAGTCCCTAATGACCTTGATGTCAATCATTTCTAGGAAATGGTGGGCTACTTGACCAATAATCACCATGCCACATTCTCTGAACAAGACTATGCAACAAAAAAGACAAACCACAGTGACACTTTACATCTAGAAGTCCTTGTTGATGATACCAAAGTTAGACGAGTTTTGGTAGATGGAGGAGCAGGGTTAAATCTTTGCACTTTAAAATTAATTAAGGCTCTAGGTATCTTAGAAGCATGCATAGACACAACCAAGAGTATTGTCACTAAAGCTTATGATGATGAGGAATGAAAATCAAAGGGAGTGGTAACACTTCCTATCAGAATTGGTCCTGTGGTGATGGAGACGAAGTTCCAGGTCTTGGATCTCACCCTCCCTTATAACCTTCTGCTGGGTAGACCATGGATTCATGCCATGAAGGCAGTCCCTTCCACATATCATCAGTGTCTTAATTTCCCTTACAATGGCACAGAAATAGCTATAGATGGTGATCCTGATCCTTTCCAGTACTGCACCAATCTAAAACAGATCCCCCAACGTCAAGTACTAGTGAACCAAGAGGCTTAATCATCTAATCCATCTTCTTATGTTGACCCATCCACACTCACTCGAACATTTGTTCTACCCTCGATTCCTATCACTCCTAGGGTTGAGATTCAAGACAAGGGTTGTGGAGAGTATTACATGAAGAATTCTTATTGTGTTAGCCATTTGGTTCCCCCTAAGTCATATGGTTTACCTACAACAGGTCGGGGATAGTCTATGATCACTATACATGTTCCCCCCACAACAACTTTCACCAAATGGGGTGAATTAAGCAAAGAGGTTGTCGATGCAGAAGATGTCACTTCCTGGCTGTATAGGGAAGATGATGAGAAACCACTCTTACTGGCTCATATTCCTACAAATCTATATGGAAAGGGTTTCAAAATCATGCAAAGAAAAGGATATGATAGACAAAGTGGTTTAGGCTTAAACCAAGATGGCAGAATTGAACCAATATTTATTTCTCAATGGCCAAAAGGAGTAGGGCTAGGGTTTTAGCCGATCCAGATTGGCGTACCTAGTACTCCATTACCCTTACTTGTGGAAGTAAATGCTTTAGAAGATATTAAGACATCTCACGAACTAGTAGACCAATATCATTGTGACTCCCCCAATTCTAACGATTATGAGTGGGATTCCTTGTCCTCTACTTCTTTCATGGACCTTGACAAGTTATTTTGAGAACTTGACTTGAAGCTAAGTTCTTCACCCAATCTCTTAAATTCCTGTCCACCAAAGAAAATGAAAAAAGAGGAATGGTTTAAACACTACTATTGGGAATCACTCGATCCTACCTCTTGGCAACCTGAGCCACCCGTTTCCGATAGTCAAACCTTGGCACTAGGCCCACCTATTCATCCACCTAGACCTAAACCTAAGAGCATAAAGGACCTAATAAAAGACATTTGTAACCACATGAATAATTCAATCTTTACCTTGACTCCATTAAACTTTGATAACTCTGACGATGACATGCCTTTAGTCTACCCCCAACTCATTGATTGGGACCAACAAGACACACCCATCTTAGATATGTTTGAGAACGACAAAGCAATTGTTGAGTTCTTGGGATTACGATAAGGCATACCAAACGGTGATCATAAGGATGGTTTTACCATTGACTTGGACAATAAAGCATACTTTGGGGAATCTGTTCAACCCTTTAGTTGCAAAAATGAGAAAAAGAATAAACAAGATAAAAAGGATGAGTCTCTAGGTGAAAACCGAAAGGCACCTTTAGACAATGAAAAAGTAAAAAGAAAGGATGCATCCGAAGGTGAAAACCTCTCTAAGGCACCTAAGGATGGAGGTTTGAACATTCTCCCTGTTGCATAGGAAAATTCACCCATGCTCGTTGAAGAATCAGTAGAAGTCAACATAGGTACCAAAGAGAATCCTCGATGGGTTCATTTTGCAGCATCATTGACAACAGAAGAGCAACCTGAGTTCCATAACTTCTTTGCATAGAGACAGATAAATTTTGCTTGGTCATATGTGGATATGCTAGGATTGGATCCTAAACTTGTTCTACATCATTTTCCCTTACAACTAGGTGCCAAACCAGTGAAACAAAAGTTGAGAAAAATGCACCCACAGATTGCTTTGTTAGTCAAGGCAGAACTCAAGAAACTCTTAGACGTTCATTTTATCAGATCTATCGACTATACAGATTGGATTTCCAATCTTGTACCGGTCACTAAACTAGCTAGGGGCATCTGCATCTACACTGACTTTAGAGACATCAATAAAGCCTGTCCTAAGGATGACTTTCCTTTGCCTAACATAGACATGATAGTTTATATGACAGCAGGATATGAGATGTTGTCCCTTATGGATGGATTTTTAGGATATAACCAGATCAGAATTGCAACTGAAGACCAACCTAAAACAACTTTCACTTGTCCTTAGGGAACATATTGCAGGAGCAACCTATCAGCATGCCATGACTACCATCTTTCATGATCTATTACATACTCGTATGGAAGATTATGTCGATGACCTCATTGCAAAATCCAAGACAAGGGAAGAACATCTACAGGTTTTAGACAAGATATTTTAGAGGTTGGAAATGTATAAAGTGAGACTCAATCCAAAGAAATGTGTGTTCGGAGTCAAGTTAGGAAAGCTGTTAGGTTATATCATTTCTAGATGAGGTATTGAAGTGGATCCGGCTAAGGTAAAAGCAATCATGGACATTCCTCCACCCACTAATCTTAGTCAACTAAGAACACTATAGGGAAGGTTGCAATCTATCAGAAGATTTATAGTGCAACTAGCAGATAAGACACACCCTTTTCAACATCTACTTAAGAAAGGGGTACCCTTTGCATGGACAACTAAATGTGAAGAAGCTTTTCAACTGATTAAAGAATATTTACTCACACCACCCATCTTAATGCCTCCTGTTGAAGGGAGACCATTGATTCTTTATATTACAGCAACCCATTCATCACTTGGAGCATTGCTTACACAGAATGACAATGAAGGTCATGAAATGGTAGTCTATTATATCAGTCAAACTTTGGTCGGTTATGAGCTCAACTATAGTAACATTGAACATGCTTGTTTTGCAGTAGTATTTGCTACCCAAAAACTGAGGCACTACATGCTAAACCATCAAACAATGTCAATCACTAAAATAGATCCTCTGAAATATCTTCTCAACAAGGCAACATTAATAGGGCGACTGGCCAAATGGGTTATGATACTTAGTGAGTATGATATCCAGTATGTAGAAAGAAAACCTATTAAAGGATGGGTCATTGCTGATCAATTAGCTAACACACCCATATAGGCAGATCACCCATTAGTTGTAGATTTTCCTGATGAGTTCATATTCACATTTGACACAAACATGACATGGAAATTGTACTTTGATGGCTCACATACAAATCATGGTTCAGGGGTTGGTATACTGTTTATCACACCACAGGGTGATTCCATCCCTAAGTCATTCCAGATTGCATTTCCATGCACTAACAACATGGCAGAGTATAAAGCTCTAGTGACAGGGTTATGCATGGCAGTCAAGTGGAAAATTAAAATTTTACAGGTATTTGGGGATTCTCAACTGGTAATCAGACAGGTAAATGATGATTATGAGACTAAGGATGAGAAGCTTGCTCCATACAAGCGCATGGCTGATAGCTTTAAAGAGTACTTTGACAAAGTAGAATCTCATCAAATACCTCATGTTTTAAACAGGGCAGCAGACGCTATGGCTACTATTGCATCACTTCTTGACATTCCTAACAACATGCCTAAGTTTGAGTTCTTGGTCAAATAGCTTTTGGTCCCAGCCTACGATATCCCAGATTTTGAAATGGTGTGTGACATTGTTGGTCCTGATTCCCCATGGTACAAAGAAATCTATGATTACCTTCATGCCGAAGTCATACCCATTGGCCTATCCAATAACCAACGTAGGAAATTCCTCTGCAAGTAAGCTAAATACACCATCGTTGGAGACACCCCATATAGACGTGCCTTAGATAATACCCTGCTGAGATGTCTTGATTCTACTAAAGCACAAGAAACCTTGCATGGGGTGCATGAGGGTATATGTGGTTCCCATTCGAACGGTCCTACCTTAGCCAAAAAGATTATGAGACTGGGTTATTACTGGCCGACTATGGAAAAAGACTCTTATGTCTTTGTAATGAAATGTCGTCAATGTCAAGTTCATGGAGACTTGATACATGCCCCAGCATAGGAGCTCCATCCTATCATGTCACCATGGCATTTTTCTGAATGGGGACTCAACCTCATAGGTAAGATCCACCCCACATCATCTAATGCACACAAGTTCATTATCACTGCCACTGAGTACTTTACAAAGTGGATTGAAGCCATTCCTATGACATACATTACCGAAACACAGATTTCTAGATTTATCCTGAACTATATCATCTATCAGTATGGTGTCCCTCAGTCCATCATTACGGATAATGGCTGCCCATTTAAGAACCAAGAAGTCTACCACCTATGTGATGAATTTCATATCCAACATCACTTCTCCACTCCATACTATCCACAAGGTAATGGCCAAGCAGAGGCATCTAACAAGACCATCATTAGAATCCTCAAGAAGACTGTCAATGATGTTGGTCATGACTGGCATTTATAGCTTAACCCCACCTTATGGGCTTATCGTACAAGTATCCATACTCCCACTGGTGCTACCCCATATTCACTTGTTTTTGGGTCTGAAGTCATTTTGCCTATTGAGGTCGAGATTCCTTCCCTAAGGGTATCCCTGAAAGGCCACATTGATGATGAAGACTACCGAGTGTCGAGACTCCATGAGCTAGAATTCCTAGATGAGCATAGATAGAAGGCATTAGACCATCTCCAAGCATATCAGAATCACCTTTGTCGTAGCTATAACAGGAAGGTTTTGAACAGAAACTTTGACATTGGTGACTTGGTTTTAATGGAGAACCCAAAGAATCAAGCAGAAAGAGAGAAACCAGAAAAGTTTGAACTTAATTGGTTAGGACCTTATGTTGTTATAGAAGCTTTTGAATCAGGAGCATACCAACTCTCTACTCCTGAAGGGGAACCATTGGCCTCACCAATCAATAGTATGCATCTAAAAAATTTCTACGCATAGCTTCTGCAAGCCTTTGTCTTAGCAAAAATACAAAAAAATCACAAAATCATAAAAATTGTTATCAAGGTGAAAACCTGGCAAATAGGCATCTTGGTAACAACAAAAAAATTGGATAATATAGAAAATAGTAAAGACAAATCATTCGTCCAATGGTGAAAACCACTTCGATGGCGCTTTGGATAGGTACCATGGTGAAAACCTGGCAAACAGGCACCATGTGTACTCAACTCTGCTCCTTTGTCTACTATTATTCTAATCTACCTTATACATAGTCCACTACCTTGTACATAGTCCACTTCCCTATACATAGTCCACTTCCTTGTACATAGTCCACTTCCCTATACATATTCCTTATCCCTATACATACTGACTATCCCTGTACATATCCCTTATCCTTTGTGTCCATCGCTTGTATATACCATTCATAATAAGTGGTAGTCTTTTCCATAACTTGGAATGATTGACATCAAGTGCATTTCATATCCCCCATCTTACACTATTCATAATCAATTGGTCTTATACTCGACTGGGGGAAAACACTTGACATGTGTCATATTGGTTCTTACATTGGTTGTGTTGAAGATGTTAAACCTGTGAAATCCACGAACATCGCAAAATGACCTGAGAAAATATAAAAACATTAGAAAACTTTAAAAAGACAAAAAAAAAAACATTTCAAAAATCTAAAAATAGAGTCAGATTTAGTCACATTTGTCAGTCTTGGTCATTTGTTGAACTACGTTGCCTCTGCGACTAGACATAGGCAAGGCCATCTACTGATGTGCCCCCGAGGCATTAGGTCAGTCTATTTAGGTTTGTCTGTATAAATTCATGAGTCAATCCATATGTCTATATGACAAGGTCATTGGTTGTGTCGAACTACGAGGTCTTTGAGTGTACAATGTAGGCAAGGCCATCAATTGATGAGCCCTCGAGGCTGCACTAGGTCAGTCCATTAGGGTTCATTGCATTCACTTTCACACACATCTTCTATGCGTAGTCATTCTTGTCAGTCCAAGTCAAGTCAAACTACGAGGTCTCTATGTGTACAACGTAGGCAAGGCCATCAATCGATGAGCCCCTGAGGCCGCACTAGGTCAGTCCTTTAGGGTTTTTTCATCACACACAGTCAATTGTCAGCATATCATCTCCAGTCATGCATCAATCTGGTGAACAAGTCAACAATGTCTCTAAGTCAAACTAAACAACTTTCCAAAAAAAAACCAAAATAGATCAACTAATGTCTACTATAGGATGTGTCCTTCCTGGAAACAGACATCATCATGACAATCAACCTATATCTTATTCAGGATGGGTCCTTCCTAAATACTAATATCAGCAAAATAACCTATCTTATTTAGGATGAGTCCTTCCTGCATAATCGACAAGGTTAAACAATCAAGCATAGTCTTACATGGGTTATCACATCAATGGCATATGACTCAACGTCTTATACGATACATGTCTTTCTGAAACCAGGCTTTGTCATGCCTTATACAGATAGTCATAACATCAAAACCAAACTCACAGTCTTATCTGGTATGTGTATCTCCTAAAATCAGGCTCTACCAATCAACAAATCAAACAAACAAATAATGTTTTGGCAAATATTTTTTTGGCTTTTTGACTTGATGGCTTATGTATCTTATCATTTATCTTGAATTGATGATTTGGATTCATGTTACTAGCTTTCTCAAGGATGTCCCATGAAGGATTTAGAGAAGCAACGATGTATCAGAATTCTATTTTCTTTGACTGTTGTCTGTCGCCTGTCTTTTAAATTGGATTTTGAGTCATGTTACTAGTTTCCTCAAGGATGTACCATGAAGGATTTAGAGGAGCAATGACATCTCATGACCTGTCTTTTACTTTGATTGCTGTCTGTGGTTTGTCCTGACAAAAATATTGGGGCAACATGTGCCCTTAGTATGAGTTAATGACAAACCTTGTCTACGACTGTCTGTTGTTAGCAAGTGGATGACCTTGCACACCTTGATCTATGTCATATCATGGTATTTTTCTCCATTTGTATTAGTCCCGCCCAATGATGATAAAGTGAAATACCTTTTTGTGATATAGAAAAATATCGAAGATTGCTAATACTAACATCTATCTCCTGTCTTTCATTCTTTCTCGATCTTTCTTTCCGCACTAACAATTCTTCTTTCTTGCATTATGACAGAGTCTTATGACACAAAACATTATACATCATCTTGCATCAACATAAATGTCAGAAACATACATGCATATGTACATATGTCATATCTAGATCATCATGGCATAATAAACAATCATCATCAAATAATACTTATCATAAGTATTCCATGTACAAGGCAACTGTAAATACATGCATCACATTACATTTGTATAGCATCACATGTCATCTGCATCATACATATAACATCATATTGCATTTCATAATCATATAGGATCAACATCATATAGAATCATACATCACATAAAATCACCATTATATCATTAAGTGCATAAACATCATAAAATAAATATGATCATCCATCACATAGGCATATCATATAAACATCACATGTACAAATAAAGACTACATAATCAGTACATAGAAATATATATCATGAGAACCATCGCCAAAATCATATATATATATATATATATATATATATATATATATATATATATATATATATATATATATATATATATATATATATATATATATCGCTCAAATGTGTCACATCACAATGTCATAATGTATCAATAATACATGGAAGCCCACAGGCTATAAGATCAAAATACAATGTCTCAAATGAATCTCAAGTAGTATCTCTATCCTGAACTGCCACTGCCATCATGCTGGGAGTGTGTGGGAGAATGATGCTAGGAACTTGCTGATCTCTGAGCTATGGGAGGTCTGTCATACGACCCTACTCTACATGGCTGATCCACCCCCTCTGTGCTAACTGTCTGCGTGTGGGTCCTAATCTGGGACCTGCTACTATGTGCTACTGAAAAACTAGGAGCCCATCTCTCTAGGGGAACCTCTACCTCATATAGGTCTGGATAGTATCTCTCCCTCTCTCCATCTCTAACTAGCTCTTTCGTGAATGCAGCTAATGGTCCTGTACATAATGCCCTAAGCTCTATGAATCTCTGCTCAGTCTCCTATCATCGGGCTATAGCCTGATCCCTATCCATCAAAGCTCTGTCCCTCTCTACCCGATAGGCATCCCTCTCGCCCATCAACACTCTCATCTGCTCCTCCAAGGAGGTAACCTGGGCTCGCAATGTATCCATGTTTGGATCCTCTACCCCTCTCTCATCTTGTCTGGCCCTATCTCTCCCATCCTCCTCCTTATCCAACTCCTCCAGGATCTGATCCTCGATCTCTCTCTCATGATCGTCATCCTCATCATCATCCTCCTGGTTGGTACCTAACAACCCCAAAGCATCAACCTTTGCCTCCTCTCTACCTACCTCCTCAGCAACTGCCTCGTCCTTTGCCAGGATATCTGGGATATCTGGTATGACTACCTCTGCTAGTTGCACCTCCTCTCCACCTCTGGCCACATCCTCCTCTCCACCTTGGGCCACATCTAGGATGGCTACATCCTCCTCTCCTCCCCTCTCCTCCTGGATCGGTGACAAGGCTAGTCCTCGTCCCTGCCAACCATGCCTCCCTCTCCTACGTCCACATCATCCTCCTCTGCCATCATCCCCTCCATCACCATGGCCTCCTCTATCTCCTCAGCCTCTCCCTCTGCCTCGCCTACCTCGTGGACCTATCCCACGTCGCTCTACCAGTGCTAGCTACTCTAGGTCTGTTAACGAGATCGGCCTATGTGCTGCCCACCACTTATCGTACTCTGGAGTGGTCCCTAGGTCTGCTGGTCCATCCCTCCATCCCCATGGAAGCGCCTATAGTCCATCAATATCCACCTTTGCTGTGGCCACTGGAATCTCTGGCCCCCATAGTGGGACCTCCTGTGAGGATCTGGCAAACTATGCTCTCCCTCGAGGTACATCCTGTACCTCTCCAAACTATCTCAAGACTCGGTCTGGAAACTACCGCTCTATAATATGCACATGAGACACTATCTATCCCACCAAGTACTGTGCCTATCTACAAAATGGCAAGTGCTCATCCTCATCTGACCACACCTCACAGCCTAGGTATGGTCTCCATGTGAATTGCTGCATCGTGTCTATAGCATGTCTAAAGTAGCCTGTGTTTCCAATATGATGTTTTGTGGTCGCCTCCACATAACGGAAGGCATATGGAGCTCCATGATGTAGGTCTACTGTAATAGGTGGTCTAAAAATAGCTATATGCACCCATGCCCATATCATCAAGAGTGTGGTACCGCAGCTCAGCAACTATGCCTCTCTATAGGCAATATCATGTAGATGGAAGTACAACATCCCAAGCACACACGAACCCCAGGCATACATAACTCGCCGCTCAAGCATGCCCACTAGCATCTCTCCCCATCCCACAAGAAATCCATGACCTCGGCGGTCAGGCATTACTATACCGCCTATCAATGTAGCCAATAGATAGTCCAGTTGTCTATACCTCTGGGCCAATACCCGCGACCTAATCTCATAGTCATCGAACCCTAACTATATAATGTCGGCATGGGGGTAATACCTACACATCTCGGCAGCACCCCTTTGGGTATCATAGGCCACCTGTTGCCTCTAATCGGCAGTCTAAGTATCCTATACACATCCTCTAATGTCACAGTGGCCTCTCCAGTCGGTAGGTGGAAGGACGATGTCTCTGAGTGCCACCTCTCACATAACACTATCAACAGTCCCCGATTTTCCTGAATCTAGGGCATATCAGTCACATGCAATAATCCAAGATGCCATAGAGTCTGTCACTCGGCCGGCCGCAAGCTATCTCTAAATTGAAATGTCATGGGTCTTGACTCCTATGTATAAATCATGTCCAACACAACTTGCAATGGCATTATACATGCCCCATGTCAGCCTCAATCATCTATTCTAGTGTGAAATGGCTATACTACATGAAATGCAAATGCGTTGTTATTTTGCACATGCATCATTATTTTTCACATGTGTCACTTTTTATCAAATGCGGCTCATTAAACTCAAATGCATTTCTTTTTAAACATGTGGCTAACTTTATCAAATGCATTGCATTACATTCATATGCGTTGAAATATAGAAGATGTGTTTCAAAAATAAACACATACATTGAACTACTAAATCCTATTCAAAATGACCGATGTAAAACTACAGATGCGGTTTTCCATAGTCAAATGCGTCGTTCGCGCACGCATATGCAGTTCAAAATTAAAGTGACACATATGTAAAACATGAATTAAATGCATTAAATAACGCGAAAATCAAAAATTTCAAAAGGTATGTTTTAGGTACATACCGGGGGGTCCGCGCCGGCTGGTCTCTGGTATGTCCAGATCCTATATGCATGATGGTGAGTAGCTGGAACTGTAGACATCCTCGCTAAAAAGTCAAAGCAAAATCTCAATTTCTCAACTAGGTGGGTGAAAATGAATAGGTTTTTACCCCTATTTCTTATATATACCTAGGGCTTAGGTGGCATTTCTCTCCTACTGGCCGTGTTAACTTCCATTTTCTATTATCCCGTACTCGTCCCTCCCATTTTCAAACTCCATTCCATCAACTCCACTGCATTTTTTCCTATCCAATGGACTAATCGAGAGCATTTCCAAATTTTTCTGAATTTTTCAAAAATTTGTCAATTTTCCCGAGGGGGCATATCGTTACCTATTTTAATCTGGAGCATTACTGGGGCATGTTTTTATCAATTTTCTTTGACACAACACCGAAATTACATTGTATCAAAGAGGGGAAAATGTAGACACCGAAATTTGGTTTAGGCCTATGACTTCCATATTCTTCGTAACTTGTATTCTTCATGGTCATGATTAAATAATCTTAATTATTTAATTAATTCATCTTCTACTAATTCTTCTATTAATTTTTTTTTTATTCAAGGGGTAAACGCTTTTGACCGGAGCTATGAACCGGATACAACTATTCAACAATAACACCCCAACGAGGTTTGAACCTTGGTGGCAAGAACAACAATGCCACCAATAAACCATCACACCATGCCAACACCGGCTACTAATTCTTCTATTAATTAAATAATCTTAATTATTTTAATTAATTCACACTTTTCTTTATTCTATTTGATTAATTAAATAAACGTTTTTTATTTAATTATGTTACTAATTAACCTTATCCTTCTTGTCAAATTAAATAAATTCTTATTTAATTTACTCTTTATCATACTTCAACTATAATTAAATAAATTCTTTATTTATTTAATTATTCATTTAAATCCTTCATCACTTAATTAAATAAATCTTATTTATTTAATTATTCTTCAAATATCAAATCTTGAATTAAATGAATTATTTAATTCATAAATCCTATTTTAATGCATTCCTCTATATTTAGATAATTGTGTGAGTTATCTAAGTACTCACTTTGACTCGACTCGACATCTATTTTAATCGCTCAGTTAACTCTTGCTTTAATGTCTGAGTGGCGTTCTCGAGTAATCTCTTCGTCAAATCATTCAATCGTTTAGTTCTAACTCAATTGTGTGTACATGCAAATTAATTAAATATTCTTATTTAATTCATTAAACCTTGTGCGTGCATTCGAACAAGAGTTGCTTTAATCCATCTTCATCTTTTCCATATAAAGATAATTCTTCTATTTTCGAATACCAAGCTGGAAGATTAAATCATTTATTTAATCTTTAATTCTA
Organism: Sequoia sempervirens; assembly: GCA_007258455.2. Classification (NCBI taxonomy): domain Eukaryota; kingdom Viridiplantae; phylum Streptophyta; class Pinopsida; order Cupressales; family Cupressaceae; genus Sequoia; species Sequoia sempervirens. The sequence continues at coordinate 144,992,794 of VDFB02000017.1, forward strand.
TTTCTAATTTATATCACTCATGTCATTACTAACTGTTATCAGAATGCATGACTAATCAGTCAATCTCAACCGTCTGTCAATCTTTCAATCTTGACCTATCGTTCGAATAATCAATTTTCTATAAATTGATTTTTCATTCTTCATTCCTCTCTCTCGCAAAATCTTATGACTTTTGAGAGCACTCAATCTTGAATCTTTGATATTTTGCTAATCACTATCTTAGGCTATACTTGCACAAACTTACGAGAAATCTGAGGGAAATTATCCTACACAAGCAAAATGAAGAAGGGAAATCGACATGAATCATGGAAATACGTTCGAAATTGGTGAGATTATTTCAGTTTTTTTACGTTTTACTTTCCTTTGTTCTTTGTTGCTTAACATTAGATTTTCATTTTAGATTTTAGTATTGCATGTTTGCTTCTAATCATTTCTTGTGCACTTTCTATGGCGTTACATGAGGGGCAGTTGAATTCTTCCATTATAGTGGTTCCAAGCATGGAGAACCTAAAATTGGTTGTGAAGAGAAAGGGTAAGAGGCAGAGAGTGAAGGGAGTCTTTTACTTCTTCCTTGTTTTGATGATTTTGTTGATGGGAGTCAAGCCAAGAGTCAAGATGAAAGGCAAAGGAAAAATTGTAGATTGTTTTGCAGTGAATAAAGAAGAAGAACTAAATGAGAGCATATGGATGAAGCTGGTGAAGAAAAATTATAGCATGGAGATGCAAATCCAAAAAGACAATACAATACAAGGGCTACTATTCTATTCATGGAAAAATCCAAGCCAAAGGTGAAGATGAAGATCAGTGGAGTAATTTTAGGAGCAAGAAGGAGCATCAAAATAATTGAAGAACAAAGTGTTATTGCAAGTTCAAGGGTTGAAGACTTCCAAGGGACTTGGAAAGCTTTTATGTCTGGGCAAATGGTTTAGAGCACCTTGTTGCTCCATTTTATGAATTTGAGTCTAGTAGGTTGTTTTGGTCATGAAATTTTCAAATAAGGCCATGTTAGGCCATTTTGTAATGTTTTGTGGTCTTTTGAGTCATGGTAGGGTCATAGTTCAAAATATTGCTAATTTTGCAAAAAGTTGTCATGGGAAAATGTTGTGAAGTTGCAAAAGTGTAATTGTTAGAAGGCCAATAGTCATTGGCTTCAAAAGATCATTGTAGGAAGTTGAAGTAGTGGGAAGTGTTTAAATATGTGAATTTCATTGATGTAGGAGGTTGTTGAAGGTTTTGAAGAAGGAATTCAGTAAAGCATCACTATTTTTTAATCAATTTCTGTGCAATTTCATTTGTTCCAGCCACTGTACGGCTCGTATAGTTGACTCCTATTTAAAATATGAGTATGATTCATTAGAGGAATTTCCTAACTTCAATTTTGGATTGATTGAGAGTATTTTATTGAACTTGAATCATCTGGTGTGCAAATTGCTTGAACCAGCCAGAAAATAGGGTTTCAAGGGTTCGAGGGATAAAATGTGGTAAAGAGGCCATTCCACCAATTGTACTTGTTGTAGTTTGGTGGAATAGGCCTGTTTAGGGTAGGATTAGATATAGGAATTGATATTTTTTTGTGGTAAGGATAATTGAAGGGTTTTGTAATGATGGGCCCTTGTTGAAAACATTGAAATTGAGCCTTGAGAATAAGGCTAGACTTGGTAACCTAAAGAAGTTGACTAAGGACAAGGTAGGGTGGGCTAGTTCTAATGTGTGTGAGGGAATTTTGATGTGTTTACATGGTTGGATAAGTTTGGAGGGGTCATTTGAATTTTTCCACATGAAGCCCTAATTGAATAAAGAGTGAAAGAGGGTAAAGTTGAGAGGTTTTGTGAAGGAAGTAACAAAGAAAATTAGGGATAGAAAAAATTGAGTGTGAATTGAGTTATTACAGGGTAAATAAAGAGTTTTTGAAGAGTTTTTAATTTTGTAAGAGGTTTGGAGATAGGATATCCAATAAACCCTTGTCAATGTTGAGAAAAGTGAGGGTTTTCTTAAAGTAGGTCATAGTGAGTGAGATTTATCTCAAAAATTGGATAATTTGTGGTTTGGAAGGCTATTTAAATATTTTCAAGTGGAATCTTTGGTTGGTTGCAAGATTTAAGGAGTGTCTCTTTGTAAAAGATGCCTAATTCAATGTAGAAGACAAGATTTGAGGTTGATATTCCAAAGGAGTTCTAAGAGGGTTTGAGGTAGGTTGAAGAAGGTTTAAATGGGTGCCTAAATTGGTTGTTTTTTGTAGAGGCTATTTGGAAAATATTTGAGTTAAGGTGGTGGGAATAGGTTTGTTGACCTACTAGAGAGACTAGGTGAAAAGTTGAAAACAAGCCTAGAACTTATTTTGTGAGAGAAAAGTTGGTTGGAATCCCTTTGTATGGTGAAAGTGGGTTTTTTTCCATCCTTGTTTGATATCATTAAATGCACACTACTTTTCAATATATGGCATTTTGGTGGTTTGCAAGATCAATTTTCAAGTGAGAGTTTACTACAGTTTATTTGGAATGCTTCGTTCCTATATATTCAATGGGTTTCTTTAGTTGTGTTAGCATATGATGATCAAAAATTTCATGAAACATTTGAAGAGATATTGTCCATACACTATAATTCTTGCATCTTTGTCTACATGAAGGTTTTTTCTTCTCTTTGATGGTGCATAGTTGAAAAATTGGTGTTTTGGTGGTGTTGATGTAGTTTGCACCAACAGGCTTCTTTCCTTCATCTATGGTTGATCTTGTGTAATTAATTTTTCTTTTGATAATGTGTTATCATATGTGTGGGCCATTTTATGCTATGTCTTGATCAAAAATATTTTTCTCCTCATGATGCATAGCGGACCTATGTTGTATCATTCATTTATATAAAGGTCCTATTGGAGCCTACCTAATAAGAGTTGGGTGTTAATGCAAAGGATATTTATAGAAGAAAATATTTATTTGTGAAGGAATGGGAATATATATAATTGATATTGATTATTATATTCAAGATGAAGTGTGTGAAGTTAGTGTGAAGGATTAATTATGCAAAAAGGGACTACAACATCATGTGTTAGATGCTCCTTTATAGGAGTTCATATTAAAATTTCTCATTATAATTTCCATGTATCCTACTTTGAGATAATGAGTCTCATTAGGTCCTTGTATCTTTCCCTAATTTTTCATTCCTTAGTCTACAATTTCATAGGAAAGGAGTCATAAAACACATTGTAATCTTTGCAAGTAGTGAGCTTCATATATTTAACTCTCATTGTGGTTTTTTCTTCATTGGATTTTCTACATAAGAATCTTGTTGTCCTTGTGTTGTGCATGTTTTCCATTATTTTTTTTCTTGTACTTAATGTGATGTGATGTTTAATCTGCAAATGAATTGGTTAATTTTTTATATATATTGATTAACCCCCCCTCTCAACACTATAGTTTGTTCAACAATTAGTACTAGAGCCAAGTTCCTTTGAGAAGCTTAATAACTAAGGTTGATCCTAATCTTGATCCTTGAGCCACTAGATCACATCCCCTTTATGACTATTTTATTCAACTCACATAATTATTCTCTCAATTATGTTGTTACTAGTTTGTGGGACACTTAGTTTTGTTTTTTTTATTATTTTCATTTCATAGCAACACATTTAAGTGAAACCATAATCTATTCTTTTTAGTCACAAAAAACCATGTTAATCTTTTTTGTCTTAAATGATCTAGGAGGATCCACAAGAACTTGAAATTTTCATAGTCTCAAAATCTCTCAGAACTAGTGTCATTGTGTAGATCCTATGGACACAATCTTGACGCAACTTGAATGGGATCAAAAGGAGTTCATATGCAAAATTTGTGAGCAGTCAAAGTTCTGGTCAATCGGCAAATCAGAGGGCTTAGAAAAAGGGAAAAAAATTGAAGTTGTCAAAGGTGGTCAAATGGGGTGTTATTACAAAGAGATCATTGAGAGCTTTATGACGCAACTCGTTTTGTCAAAAATGGAGTCCATTTGCACAGGATACAAGCAGTCAAAGTTGGCAACATATGTTGACTAGTCAATGCCTCGTCATCAGTCTAGTTAGCACAATGGCCAATCAGCCCTTGACACTCAGTGTCATCTCACCTCTCCACATGGCAAGCCATTATTGGAAAAAGGTGGCATAAATATGGATTAAACCATATTGCTAAAAAAATGATGTATGGTTTAAAAATTAAAATACTTTTATGATTTCAAGGAGGATTTGGTGGGATTTTATCCCTTAAAATCCTCTTTCCTTGCCCATAAAACAAGGAGAGGAAAAAAAAATCCATAACTCATATTTTAAAATTAAAACCCCCTATTAATGTTCATAACCTCTAGTTTTAAGTTATCTTCCCTTTTTAAAAGATTAAAACTAAAATCCTAAAAAAATAACATAAACCCCTATTTTTAAGCTTTGTATAGCCCGAGAAAATAAAACTATAAATGGATTAAATTATATAAGAAATATTAAAAGATTATAATGTAAGCCCAAAATTATAAGGGCCATTATTTTAAAAGGGGTAGGTTTATTTTGAAATATTTTTAGTGATAAGGGAGGATTATTAACAACTTGGATATGTAATTAGGAGATATGGGTATATTTGCAAAATAATATGGTTTTAGCCCATATTAGCAAATAAATGTGTATATAAAGGGGGTGATTTTTGTAAAGGGACACATTTGAAATTATTGGAAGGAGGTAATTTGTGAGAGAAAATTATAAGGTGTTTGCATACACCAAAAATTATAAAGTGAGATTGTGAGGAAATTGTATGCAAGTTCTGAAGGCTAGGGTATTGTAACAAAGCATAGTTTTGCTTGGCATTATCAATAAAGTGGTCCCAGCATTGAGATGCAGACTCGAAGACATAGTCCACATTGGATGAACTCCTTTATCAATCTGCACGTTGTGATCCTTCTATTTCTTTGTTCCATTTTTCTCTCTTTTGTCTCTGTAGATGACTAAATTTGGACACTTAATTTATCCAAATTCATCATCTTTCGTCTTATTTTCGTTAATTAAGTAATACTGCTATTATTTAATTAATATCTCTAATTCTGCCAAATCCCTAAGGTATTTAATCAATAATACCTTATCTCTTTAATCCTCCTTCCATCAATTGAATTAAATAAATATTTTATTTATTTAATTCCCCTCATGTCACATCCTCCATCATTTTTATCTTATCTTAATCCTTCTTCTAATCTTCATCATTAGGATGTGCACATCAATCCTTGATTAGGAGGTGTCACATCCTCCAACTTTTGCAAGTTGGCCTCTAATCTCTCTTAGCCACCTAACCATCCTCTAATCCCTCTCTAACTAGCTAATCAACCTCTCAAGGAATTTTTAATTCCTTTTATCCTTCCAAGGAATATTAAATTCCTTTTCTCTTCCCCATGTCCTTTATGACATGTTTCCTTATTCAACCTTATTAAAGACCTTCCCCTTTTGGACAAGGCATCTCCCTTCCCTATGTGAATTTTTAATTCACCTTTTAATCCCCCAAGGCACCCAAAATGAATTTTTAATTCCTTCACTTCTCCCCACATGTCCTTCACTTATTCTTTATTCTTTCCCATCTCCCCATGAGAATATTTGAGAAATTTTTAATTCCTCACATGTCTTCTCACCCACATGGGGACAAGTACCTCCTTTATGAGGAGATCTTATCCAATCCCAAGGTACTTTGTACCCCCTCCATGTCATGTCCTTCTCCTTCCACCTCATGTCCACTTCATCTTTTAGGGTTATATCACATGCCACATGTCAAGATGTGAGGGCTTGTGAGTTCTCAGCTCACCTTAGCCCTACATCTTGATATTTGGTGGCTCAATCTTGACCATCCATCTCTTCTAGGAATTCTCAAAATTCCTATAAATACCCCCTCTTTTCTCTCATTTGGGAGAGATCATTTTGCTAGCCAAACTCTTGCAATTTTGTTTCTCAACTTATACTTAGCCATTTTCATGTTTTCATCCACTTGCACTCATCCTCACAACATCATTTAGCTTGCATCTTACCATCCAAGGAGCATACACATAAAAGATCGAAGGGCCAACCAAAGGATCGATTCGACACAAGGTATAAAGTTCCATTTTGTTGCTTTTATCTTGTATCGTTTCCAACTTAGGCTAATCTTGAGGTGTAGGTTGTTTTGGTGTTTATTTGCATTCTTTCACTTGTTGCTTGCTTTCTAACGCTCACATTCGACCTATCACAGTCTCAATTTCTCTCAAGTTCAATTCAGTTTATTGTTCAATAATTGATTTTAAAGTGTACCTTATTGTAATTTCAATGGTTAAAAAGCATAATCACACAATTCTGCATTAGATCAGGAAACTACTGTAATTAGATTTAATTTACAAGTTAATTTTGTAAACTCTAATTATGGATCATTCCTAGTGCATGTTTTATGGATATGGATAATATTTTCTAGGGGAATACATCATATATATGTCTTTCTTCAAGATCTTTTTCTCTTCCTATTCCCTTTCATATATCTTAAAATCAATTACATAAAATTATTCTACATAATTATTTTAAGAGGGGGCACGCATCTATCATTTACACATTCTAACATGTCTTATTATCATAAAAAATATGTGTTCCCACGTATAGAGTATGCTTCTACATAACCACCCTTATTATTATTACCTAGTAATATATCACACCAATAGATTCAATCTCTCATATTGTATATATACATGTAGCACCTAGTAACAAAGCACATTAGTCCAAGAGATATTTTGTTTAAAACAAAAGCAACAAGCCACTAAACTTTAATTAATTAGGAAAGGATTTACATCACCAAAAATTTTAAGTTCAAGCTCCTTAAGAGAAATTGCATTTGATTATTCTACAAATGAGAGAACAAAACTTCTTCAATCATAATCTTTTTGAGGCTCCATAAGAGCTATTATAGCATAATTATGTCAATGAAAAAACCAAAAAACCCCAACCATAACCCATACATCTAATGCAGCATGGGGATTTTGAATTCTAGAAACAAAGCATACAGGTAAAGTGATTCATTGATTCTCATGATTCCTCATAATAAAGTAAGTTAAACCTTAAATCATGCACACCTTGTATTATTCCTAGTGATAGAGTAATAAAAATATTGAATCATGCTTTGTTTCTATCCATGTGCATAATCTTATTATTTCCTAATCATTGAACATTCTCCTTATTACATTCCTTTCACTAGATAATATTTTATCTCTTTTCTTTTTTCTTTAATTTCTTTCCCCTTTCATATATATGTAATTTTCTTTAATGCATTTATTTTGTACCTTTTGCAAATTTGTAACATTTTTCTTTTATACATGAGTTTAGGGGTACGCTTCCCTAACTTGAAGAGTTGTAGTGTATCCCCTTTTGTATACTCAAATTATTATTTATTTTTAGTTAATTTTTATTTACTTTATTATATTTTATCACCTACTACCATCGACCTTACTAAATTTTAAATAAAATTTAATCAAATATATTATATACCATAGATTTCTCACCCTATATTTTGTACCTATTTTAGTATCCACTCCCACAACATCTTTTAAGGATTATTTTATCCAATACTTGGCATTTTCCTTCACCATATCACTATTTTTTACATCACCTTCTATTATTTCTAACTAACTCAAATCTAGAATGCACATTTTAAGCATTTTATCTTGGATGTTATAATAATGAATGAATATTTATGTGAGACAATAGCATTCCATAAATTTCTACAATTTTAAGTATCAACTTCTTATATTCTTGGCGCCTACTCTCACCCACTAGAATGATCAATTTGTCAAAAAAATAGCTATGGTAAAATCTAATCCTTTATTTTCCTCATTGTCCTTATTTAAAGCCTATTTTTTAATTCCTAGTGTTGCAAGGTGTCACTCTTGTTCTCCTCAATGTGGGCTAGCATGACACTTGGGCTTCATGACATGGTTTAACCACCTCATGTTGATCTTGGATCTTGTATAAATCCAACAATTGTATTGGGCATCAACAAGTCAATCTTTTGGTGGAACGATAACTACCTTTGAAACAATTGGTATCAGAGCCAAGGTCACAGGTTCGAACCCCTCTCTTGCATTGGGGGGATTTTTGCAAGTTTCTCCCTTGGTCTCCTTGGCATGGGCTAGTGTGGAACTTGGGCTTTGTGACATGGTTTAACCAGCTCCTATGGATCTTTTGGTTGTATCGGGAATTAACAAGTCAATGTTTTTGTTCAACGACCACCACCTTTGCAACACCTAGAATACACATGCAACTCTATCTCTTTTGGCTACACTCTACTATTTATTCCTCTATTTTTTAAGTTTTTTTTAGTACACTTTCTTACATTTTCATTAATCTCTTCAACTACTACTACGTCCCTCCTCTTTCTCGCTACTATATTTATTATTTTAATAAATCTTATTATGTATTATATCATTATTTAAATAGAAATCTTGTATTGTAGCTACTTATTTTTTCAATTTATATTATTATATTTCTCATAGTATATCTATTGGGTACCATCAAGAACTTTGGTCCAATTACACACAAACTAGTGTATTTCTCATTATAGACCTATGATTTAATACATATAGATTTAATTTTGTTTATTATTCTTGGTACAAGACGAAATAAGATATGCAAATAGACTATTTGATTATCTTCCTACTTTTACTACCCATGGAGGTTAAAAGACCAAAATAGGGGCTTGATCATTATTGGCAATCTCCCAAGTAGTGTCAAACATTTTTCTTGTCCTAGCTACATGTATTAAAACTAATCAAACACATAAAGGTTTATTGTCATCTTTTCTTTTCCTTATTCATTCCAATATTCCATTTAAATTAATAAGTCTATAAATTATTTTTCATGTGTATTTACCTATTTATGTTTATACTAAAAAATTTCTAGATGAAACCTCATATTTTATAAAATTTTCATATGATAACATGTTCCTCAAATGACACCACAAAATAAGTGACAATTATATGATGTACTAGTTTCTAACACATTGAGATCCTCACATCACTTTCTAGCTTCTTTTTAATTTCTTATTTTCCATTTTATAACTTATTTTTAATATTTATTTCTCAATTTATAACATTATTTGTTACCATTATCTAGCTTGCATTGATGTATTTCATTTTTAACTCAAAAAAATTACTCATTATAGGTATATAGCATTATGCCCTTCTTAGGTATTTCACTTGAATTTAGAATTCATTCTTATTATAACTTATTGTCTAAATTGTAATACTTTAATAGTGTAATTTCTACTACAATATTTTTACTTAAGTTCTCATGTCTCTTTTCTATGATCCCAATTAATAGAAAATATATAATTTTATACTATTATCATGCTAATAACTCATGGTTTCATACATAGTGCATCCATGGTTTTCTTTTCCTTTCATATGATGCATTAGATTATGAAATATTATTTTCTCTAGAATCCCATCAATTAGTATTATCTACCATTTAATATTGTCCAAAAAAATATTATTAAAAATTCTAATAATCAATCTCTAGTTCAAACATGGGCCCAATGAAGAAGTTTTGTCATATTTCTAGCATGTGAATGACCATTAGATCCAACTCATGAGTTAAAGAAAAATGTACAATGTAACCTTTTCAATAAATGAATGCTTGTGGACCAAAGACCTAATCCCCATTTCAAGTGTCTCTCTTGGTTGATGTCTACATATGTGTTCTCCTTTTTCATTCCCTATATTCCTATTAGGTCCTATGATGAGGATGTTCCTCACACAATGTATAGATAGATTGTTAAATAATGAAACCACCCACCTTCAAAGATCACCAATGCAATTAAGAATTAATTATCCCAAGCCTCACAAATGTTAGGTCTTGATTGAATAGGTTCACTTAGGGTTCGTTATTTTATGGTATTTACACAAAGGGGCTTATAGTTATTTTTTGATATGTTTAAAATTTAAAAATAATTCTATTAATCTTTAGAATTTCCTTCATCAATAATTTTCCATGTGTATTCTACTTCTAACCATTCCTTCCAAAGAAATTACACAAGAATAGAGAGAGAGAGAGAGAGAGAGAAACCTAATAAATTTAATGATTTCAAATATTACACATGTACATATTGAAAAGCAGGTATACTAAAGAAGGAAATTATTTTTACTTCATCATAATATCTCATAGCTACATACAAAATATTGGAAGGGTTTAAATAATTTAAACATTCACCAATGAGATAGCTTTAAAATGTACCCAAAGATGACACAAAAAATTTATTATTTCACAAGGATGAACAATTTATAATCATGTAGGATTTATGATCAATAATGACCTTGATATTACTTCATCTATACAAGTCTCTATAGATTTTATAATTATTTAGTAAAGATGAACAAAAACATGAAATAGAAGTTAAATTGGTGATTTTCAAATTCAAGCTCTATTGTTTCAACAATTTATCATCCTTCATAATAGATAACCTACCAACTTTTATAGAATTAAGGTAGAGGTTCATTGAAAAATTGCACATGGTGAGATATAAATATGTGAATTAGCATCAAATATGTGGAAAGAAAAAATATTCTATACGAGGGATATCCATAGATGATTTCAAAAGAATTGATCAAATTTATCTCTCTCTAACTCCATAATTATTGATTGTTCACCAACTCCTCAAAATTTTAGATAGTAGTCATGTATCCTTGTGGTAAACAAAATCCTAGAAGTAATCCTTCAATTCAGGCCTCACCAACTAGACTTGGTTAACTCTTTGTATTTATATATTTATTAAGGGCACACAATCTACTAAGAGGGTAGGTGAATTAGAAGATCTACTTAACTCATAAATCTTCACATTTTCTATTATTATAATAATATATGATCCTTCATAACAAACCATAAAGAGAAAATATTTTAGTTAAATTTCACTTATCAAATTGATAACCAATAATAATGAAAAAACTAATGAACAAAAGAAGCACACATTCAACACATGAGAACACAAAATATATGTAGAAACAAAAGACAAGAAAAACCACGGTGATAATAGCTGCTTGGGTCTACTATCCAAATCTAGCCTCACAATATAGAAAATATACAAGTAAATTTTAACCAAATCTAGCCAAACTCTATCTCTAATAGAAATGTTAACCAAAAATTATTTCCAAGGATATTTAATTTCCTAAAAAATATTCTTATTACTAAAATTTGGACCACCACAAGAATATTAGCTACATACTCTGCATGGTATGTGATTGACTAGAAAATTTTCTCAATATTATTTCTTCAAGATACAAATGATAATTCAAATTACTTCTAGCACTTGATAATGCATATTTATTTATTTTACATTATACCAACTAAACTTCTGATATTATTAAGATCACTAATAACAATTTGACAACAACCTTTGACATAAATGACAACATATTTTCAACAATCTCCCCCTTTGTCATTGATGGAAGAAAGAAAAATGTTGGACTACCAAAGGAAATACTAAACCACCAAAGACAAATTTTTGAGTGGTTTCTTTATTGTAGCACTTTCTTCACTTTCTCCCCCTTCAAAATCAATGGAAAAGGTTCATTAATCTCTCCCCTTGTGTGGAGATACCATTCCCATACTAATGTTGACTTCTATAAACATATCCTTCTTATCTTTTCTACATATACCAAGACATTGCACAACCCAAAAACCTATTTCGAAGATAAAATCCCCATGATTCCATGCTTTACTACCTCTAAGAATACTCTATAAGACCACCCATCCTTCTTACAAAAGGGAGACAAAGATTCCCTAACCCTGTGCTTCCTCTTGATTCAAGAGGAGGGAGAAACAACCCCCAACTTTTTCTAGAGAAACACAAATGTATCCTTAGGAAGTGACTTTGTGAATATATTTAAAACTTGATCCTTTGTATCAACATACTCCAACTTTACTTCCTTCTCCACAACCTTATCCCTCAAGAAATGATACTTGATTGCATTGATTTTTTTTCTTGAGTGCATAACTAGATTCTTTGAAATGTTTATGACACTAGTATTAACACATGGAATAGTGATAGGTTCATCAAACTAAATTTTCATTTCCTTAATATTCTACTTCATCCACAATACTTGAGTGCATTACGATTTTATATCAATGTATTATACATCTATTGTAGATAAAGAAATTGATTCTTGATTCTTACTAACTAGGATACCAAACTGTCACCAAGAAAGAATGCCCCTCCACTTACAAGTGCTCTTCTGGTCATTAACACATCTTTCCCAATATACATTTGTATATGTTGTTAAAGTGAAATTTTCACTTTTTAGATACCATTGTCCAAAATATTTAGTAGCCTTCAGATACATGAATATCTTCTTCACTACTTTAACATGGATTTCTTTAGGTGCTTCCTAAAATTTGGCAACTATTCCAACTACCTACATAATATCTGGTCTAGATACTATCACATATATAAAACTCCCAATCATGGATCTATATAAAATTTGGTCTACCAAAGAATATTCATCATCGTTACTTAACTTGTATCTTATAGCCATAGGTATTCCAACTGGTTTGCATTTTTCCATCTTGAACTTACTTGACATTTTCTTGATATACTTGTGATGTGAAATAAAAATGCCTTTGTCTATTTGTAAAAAATTTTATCCAAGAAAGAAAGTTTATTCTCCCAACATAAATATCTCATACTCATTTTGTATTTCCTTCTCAAATATTTTGCACATGTCATCACTGTTTCCACCAAAAATGATATCATAGACATAGACCACAACTATCAACAATTTGTCTCCTTTTGTCTTTATGTATAGATTGATATCTATACTTCCAATTTGGAACCCTTTATACTGAAATTAACCATCCAACCTTGAATACCAATCTCTAGGATGTTGTTTGAGTCCATATAAACTTACCTAAATTATCTTCATGTATTTTGATGTAGCATTTTATTTCAAATATTGTTAGGTGTCTAATTGATGTTGATCTTCCTCTCCATAGCTCATATGGTGTCCTCTCAACCTTGTGTCTGATCAGAAATTTTTCAAAATGTGCACAATATTTTATGTAGCTTTTTTCCACTACATGTTTGGTAGAATTTCTTGACGTAATATTATTCTTTCCATCTCTTGTACATTCTAGTTATTTCTTTATGCAACCCTATTTTGCTAAGGAGTTCTAGGAGCATAAAATTTCCTGTGAATTAAATTATCTTCACAAAATATTTCATACTTATCAAAAGTGAACTCTCCACTTCTATCAAATATCAGAACCTTGATTGTTCTTCTAGTTTCATTCTCGACCATTTCCTTGAGTTCTTTAAAATTCTCAAAATCTTCTGAATTATATTTTTGATATGTAATCCAAGCCATCCTATTGTAATCAAGAATAAGAATCATAAAGTACATGTCACCTTGTATACTTTTATTTCTCATAGGTCTGCATAGCTATGAAGAACTAGATCTAATGTATTTGATATAGAATACCCCTTTTCTAGATACGTGATTCTTGTTTGCTTCCCTTCATGACATGGTATGCAATTGGTTGAATAATGTTTGACAACCTTCAACACTAAAAGATAGATTATAGCCTTTATCAAACCTTCAACATGCAAAACATCATGTGTCTTTGGTCTACCACCACCAAGACTCAAAATCACCTTACCTAAAATTCTAGCAATTGAATTATTCCCAAGGGTAATAGAACCAACTTTAAATTTCTTAAAATTCATGAACTTACATTTATATCCTAACATGTTGCTTGAGAAACCATTGTCTATGATCCAAAATTTCTTCTCCTCCGCATGTAGTGCAATTTGAGAAATCAATGATTTTTTTTTTATTTCTTATCTTTAGGAACCTTCTTCAAGATCTTTTCTAATTCATGATTCCACCTTCTAAAACTTTTCTTCCATTATCCAATAGTAGAGGACTCACAAAATTGCTTCTACAATTCCTTGCATTATGTCTAAAATTGTTGCACTTTAAACAAATTATATTAAAATTATATAGAGGTGAAAATACATTATTGCTAACAAAGTTATTTCTTCTTATCTAAGCCTTTCTACATTCCACAACCTTATGTCTATTATTATAAAAAATAACTAGAGAAGGATTGCTAAACCCTATGTTGTATCATTTCCTTTAGGATATTCTTCTTTTTTTCCATGCTTCAATAAATTTGTCATTGTGTGTCATGCTCCCATCACTAGCCATGGTCCTCTCCAGATTTGAACTTCGAGATTTGATCACTTCTAGACTTTCCTCAACAATATTCCTAGACTGTTATACCAGTTTCTTCTTCTGGTCATCAAAACCTATTCTAATTCTACCATGTAGAGATTTTTGACTTTCCAAAATTTGATCTAGGGTTTCAATACTCTTACCACACTTCAATTGCAACCGTTGATTAAATTTTTCAAGTTCTTTTCTTACTGTCATAATTTTTTCTTCCAACTTCTCACAATATTTATTCCTTAATAGTAACTTTTCTTTTGTAATTTCTTCAATCCTCTTTCATTCTTCTATTTGGGTTTTCAGATCTACAATAATCCTTCTCTCTTTCTTCAATTCTTGAGATATATTTTATTTAGCTCTCATGTCTTCTATAATTTTTTTCTTTAGTAATTTTATTTACTTTCTGACACACATCATTTTTTCTAGAAGATCTACATCTTCATTGTTCCCAGAAGTCATGTCTACATCTCCATCAAAAAATTAAAAATCCATGAACACAACCTTTTATTTTTCATCTCTAGAACCATCTTCATCTTCATCATTAGTGGAATAATCTTATTCCTCATTAGTATAGAAAATATTATGTTTCCTCTGACCTTTAAAAAAATTTTGACATGATTTCTTTCCATTCTTTTGCTTGGGATTGTTAATATTCTTATGGAGACACTTAGCCATAAAATTTCATTCTTCACCACAATTGAAACACTTGAAAAGTAATCTGTCTTTATACTTACCACAACCTCTTTGTAGCTTCCTAAAAAAAATTGCTTCTTCTAGATTTGATCCAATATTTGAATCTTGATCAAATTTCTTCTTATATACTTTGAATACAACTTCTTTCCTTATAGATTCTTCACTTTAAAATCTCATCTCAAATGTAGTTAGAATTTAATGAAATTCAGTCATTTTTAAAGCATTCAAATCCTTAGCTTCTTTATAGTAGAGAATTTAGGATCAAACCTTCTATGAAGATATCTAAGTACCTTTTTAAAAATAATCTTCTATTTCAATTCTTCTCCAAGACGTCGAATAGATTCGAAAACATCATCAACCTAAAGCAAGAATGTAGAAATTTATTCATCTTATTTCATCTTTATGCTTTGAAAATGAGATCTATAAGTTTGTAGGTTTTCCTCCTATAAGAGAGGGGGGCCAACCACATCAAGGCTCCAAGTCACTGAGAGCTGAAAGTGGAGGGATTCCCTAACATGCCTCACTCTAAAGGATTTTTTAGTGTGAGGATTGAGAATGAAGAGCACTATATGGTACTTATGTCACTCTCCAGACCTGAATTTTAAGTTTAGGCTAGTCGAGCTAGTTTTTGGAGTTGGTACTACACCTTAGAAAACTCTATGTCTGAGGATGGTAGCACAACTCTAGGATGACAGTGTGGCATGCTAACATCCATATGGCCAGAAAAAATGAAGTACAATAAAAGCTACCTAAAAACTTACTGACAACCTAGCTATTTTATTTTAATGAGGTAAACAAAAAATATATATATGAGAAATAGAGAAGAAGATGATAAAGTAAGTAAATGAAAGATAGGGGGATGAAGATAATCTCATAAAAGTATCGATTTTACAACAAGATCCACATGTACATCCACCTAAACACAAGCAAGAGGGAAAATTGTTGGGGCTGTATAGGGGCCTACCTTAGCCAGACCCCTATTTTGGTGTTTCCACCTCCATAGACAACTTGAAATAAGCTAAGTGGAATAATATGATAAAGAAATTAGAAAGAAATATTTCTATGAACACTATAAAATAAAAATGTTAATTTATTAAATCATAAAGAAGAGGAATGAAGTGGTACCACATGCACCCAAAAGCTCACTAGCCAATCGAGGGAGAATGCAAGGTATGGACTGGGAAAACTCACCACAACCATACCAATGATGAAGGGAGGCCTCATAATAATCCAAGCCCACAACTTTTATGGTTTTCCTCACACTTGTAATGTGGAGTTGATGGAGGTTCAAAGCTACTGTAATGCTCACAATGGAAGGCTAGAATTATGCTTGAGAGTGAAGAAGTGAAGTGGTTGCAGGAAGAATGAAGTGAGTGAATGTGTAGAGAATTGTTAGAGGGTGAAATGAAATGATAATGAATGTTTTTGAAGGTGGGATGAGAAGGAATAAGGCATTTTTGGGTCAGTTGGCCAAAGAGGGATGCTACAATTCAACCCTAATCAAGTGTGTAATGCCTCTACCAACTTCAGACATAGGAATCCATTAGGGATGGAAGCACATTGTTGTAGAAATCTATGAGTCGTGTGTTCATCCCTAACAAATACTCTCTCACCAATGCATAGGAAAAATGTCAATTGGATGGAAGGAAAGTGGGTGATGTGGAATTTCACCTTCAAATTTAATTTTCTAAGGTGAGGGTATGTGAAAGGGGAATTTTCTTAAGTGGTGAAAATTCACTCCTATACATTTTCCCCCCACTTTAGTGAGCATGAATATTGATGAGTGTTTGGTAAGGTAGATCAAAGAGTTATTAGGGTTAGAGATGTATACCTACACTCTCGAGGAAGCAAACCACAATCTAGTGAAATCGAAAGCATAGGGAAGATAAAGAACTCCATAAGTACTCTCCCTAGGGATTTTCAAACAAAAGGAATCCATAGCCCCACAAAACAATGAGGTCTCACAAATTACACTGAAGGCCCTCATACCAATGATGTACAAATCTCGTAGGATGAAAGTGTGTTATAGGCCCATAGACCTACAAGAAGGAAACCCCCAAGTTCTCTCTCATGAAAGAATCCTAGTGAATTAAATGCCTTACAGGCTCACAAACTTGCAAGAAGGAAACCCCCAAGCTCTCTCTCATGAAGGTAGCTGAGGACTTTATAGATTCAAACTAGAAAGTGGCTTCATAGGCACACCTACAAAGCAACATCTTAATTTGCAAATATAACATGTTAGAAAATAAAGTAGCCACATACGAAAACAAGAAGAAAGTCATGCATATAGTCAACAAATTGAAAGGATTTTAAAGGGATCCGTTGAGAACCCTTCAAAAGAAAAGGGTTCCACTCAAGGGACACATTGTTTGAAAATGCAAAAGAGACATTTTTTCTCAAATCAATTCATCATCAAGGAATCCTTTCGAAAGATGTTCACTTCATCAAGGAATTTGAAAGGAAGAAGATCCCCCCTCATGAGGGGAAGGTCAATGCTTCTCCTATAGGAAAAGTTTCTCCTACCTCAAAGGAAAGTTCTCAAGTTCTTTCTTTGTGAACCCATGATGAAGGAAACATGTTCCATTAGGGTTCTAAGTTGAGAATGTGATTCTCATAAAATCTTGTAAGGATTTTCAATAAAATATTTGTTGGAAATGAATGTTTTTTCTAGAAACTAAAATATTGTGAAATTGACGTTGTCACACATATGAGGGACAACTCAAGCAAAGAAGAAAGAAATATAAAATAATGAAAGAGAAATAACATGAACAAGAGGCACAGGGATGATATGATATTTTGGGGTTAGAAATACTCATATATATAAAAATATAGTAATAGTATATAAATGAAATGTCATCAATCCCCTATTATATTAGACCATGTGAAGAATGCATGAGAAGACAAAGTAAAAAATTAAAAATTGTGTCAACATTGAAGGGAATCCTAAATACCCCCAATGCTTTGCATCATCCCTAATTTTCCAAAAATCATATCATATAATAGAGGAAGAATGCTTATACAAATAAAAGAACTTTTATGATACAAAACCACTCTATTATCCAGGCACTAACAAGGCTCCCAAGGGTCATCAAGGAACACATAATACAAGCATGAGGGAATGCATCACAACACAAACACACACACTCCTAATCTAAAGATAAAGAAGATTCCTCCACTTAACACTCATCAACCAAGAGGCCATTCGCTTCTAAATCTAGATCATTATAGGGGGAAGGAGGATGAGCTTGCAATGGTGGGATATTAAGGGGAGGAGCTTTTGACCCTCCCACAACAAGGGATAAGGAAGAAGCCCTTGTAAGGTCTTCTCTACTTGACTCTTGTGGAGCTATGGTCAACGGCTTTGCCAAGATTGTTGATAAGGCTAAAACTTCGTCTAGAGAGTTAAACATGCACTTTCTAGGAGTTCCATGTTGTACCTCAAAAAACAAGGAGGATGATGCTTGAGATTCACTACTTGGATCATCAAGTGACTCGAGAGTGGTGAAAAACTTAGGGGAAGTTGAAACTTTTTATGTCAATAGTAAAAAACAAGCTAGTGTAGGACCACCCTTTGGAGAAGGTGGGTTCCTCTTATGCCCTCCATTGCTAGAAGGGACAACCTCTACTTTTTGCTTCTTTGAAGGATGTGAAATCCCAATAGATGAGGCAATAGGAATAGAGGAGGAGGAGAAAACCACAACAAATACCACCGAGGTATTTGACATGTCCACAAGTTTTGGGAATGGAAGGATGTACAAAAGGGACATCAATAGGGGTAGCTCAAACAAATGAGTGATAAACAACTGCACCTTTTTAGGGTCAGGAAAACTCACACTCACAGGGGGAGCTGACAACAGAACTAAATTCACTTCAATAGAAGTAGAGGGGAGGAGAGAGGAGCATGCATTAGGAGGCCCTAAAGTAGGGGAAATCATCTCCACTTCCTTTTTCTACAAAGTTTCCTACTCAACCACTAGTGCCTTTCATCGGTGCTTATGCTCACACACAATGCAGTTTCTACAACTCTTTGAGCTAGAGGTTAGGATTTGTGAAGGGATGGGAGGGGTTTTCTCAGCAATAGGAGTTTCCATCATAACCATCTCTAGTGGAGGGACATACTCCTAAATGGGAGCAAGAGGTAAACTTGAGAAATGATGAGGGAAGTCAACTCTAGTGCCTCTGTGACAGGCCTCTTCACATTCACTGTTGTAGGAGCAAGAGTGGTGGGAGGCTGCAGAGGATTCCCCATGGGGACCCTTTCTCCTACCATATAGGTAGGGCTAACACCTAGGAGGAATCGTAGGAAGGTCCAATTTCTTGAAATTAGCCTTGCACCAAGCAGGCACCATCAGACTTCTCATGTATAATCTAAAAGTAGACATCCACAACTCTTCTTCAAAATAAGGAGTAGAAGAGGCACCCTCAGGACAGGTAGGCCTCTCCTTTCCCTTTCAAGAAGAGGATGTTTCTTGCTACTGCTCTACCTAAAGGGTCAATTTTTGTTGTCCTTTTCCCTCAGTCTTGTACTTCACATAGTTTTGGTAAATTAGGTTCATTCTTAGGGGAAGCAAATTGACCAATGTAGGCCAAAAATGATCCAATGTGTAACCCCATGGGACACCAATGATTGGTATCTAGTGTCATGCATTAAATTCACAACATGAATAATGGAAGTGATTCCATTCATGGTAGCTAGGAAAGGTATGCCTAACTTCACCCTAAACAAATTAGATTCTGGGATAACATTAAAAGTTATGATCATGATCTTAGGTCCAACTAGGACATAAAGAATTATTGTGCCATATAGCTTGAGAGAGAGGCCATCATGCGTATGAATGGTAGATTTTGTTTCTTCATACTCCTCCCTTCCTAATGAATTCAACAATAACATCTCCTTTGTGATAATATTCACTCATCTTGTGGGGTCGACTAAGACCCCCATCACAATGTTCCCATTGAGGTGAGTAGGAATGTAGAGGGGAGAGGGCTTGTTGCTCAAGGGCATATCTTGTGAAGTGAATGTCACATCCATCGAGCTAATCATAGGTTGTATGGAAGGAATAACCATAACCATGTTAATGTATGCCTTGAGCTGAGTGGTAGAATTAGAGAGATCAATAATTAAGTTAGTAGAATGTGATAGAAATAGGTTTATGTATATCTGCAACTCACTATTTTCTTTTTCCATTGATTTGTTTGCATTTTATTTACTCCCATCAAGATGAATACTACAGTCCTTGATGTGGTCATATATCTTGTAACACATGCACATACAACATTTTGTATCATGTCCATTGACTCAATGGTACTGAAAGAAGGGATTTGCATCATACCAAATAGGGTAAGGTTCCTTTAGAGGTTGAGGTTATCCAAGGTTATGATCTTATCCTTCAACAACTTTTGCAAGATGGAAGAATAAAATTTTACTAACTTTGTGAGCTTTCTACTACATCTGAGGTTGTTATCATTCATTGTAGCTACTACATTCACAACATCCTTACCTTTTCTTGAGATTGACATGATAGAATTTCCTTCTGAAAGAGAGGGCGAGGAAGATCCTCCAAATTGAACTACCATGTATTGATATTCTCATAATGTTGCACACAAATGTATGAAAGAAGGGTATTTTATAAGGGAAAACTTTTCCTGCCAAGGTCTCTACAGGTTTTTTATGAACACCTTTTGTACATCGTAATCGGGCACTGGGTACGAGATCTAAGAAAAGAGTGCATGATACTGTGCTATAAAATAAGATATCTTCTCATTATCCCCTTTCTTGCATCAAACAAGATTTGAGAAGGTCATCTTTGGTCCAATGTTGGCTTAGAACTATTGGAGAAACTAATTTACAAGTTGATCAAATGAGAAAATAGAGTTGTCGAGTAAGGAACAATACCATTCGAGTGTTGTATCCTTAAGAGATTGAGGAAATATTTTTTCCATCATGTTGTGATGGAAGAACTCTCTACACATGGCACTGAAGGTGGAGACATGCATTTGTGGGTCCCTTTTGTTTCCATACATTTTAAATTTGGGAATGTCCATTCCTTGTGGGAAGGGAGTACTTAGGATTACTACTAACAATGGGCTATGCCAAAAGAAAGGTTGAAAGATAGGCTAGGCCAAGGCCTAAGAGAGACAAGCCAACTAGTTTTTCATACAACCCATATTTTGAAGCTGGGCATTCAAAATAGGGTTAGTAGCTAACAAAGGACCAATGGATCCTCTAGAACCACCTATAGAGCTGCCTCTAAAGCCACAACTATTACTGTTATCTAAACCACCACCACTAGTAGGGCCTCCACTGAAACCACCCCCACTACTGAAATCACCACCATGACCTCTATTGAGGCCCCCTGCGTGAGTACCACCTCTACTACCAAATCCACCACCACTAGTGGTAGTAGGAGGGGTGAAACTGAACCTAAGGAGTGTTTTACTCACTTTGATAGTGGGTATTTTTGAGAAGCAAATGAGACACTAACAAAGGGGCATGTTTTGACCATTTATATAGATGTGGCAAGCATGGAAACATCTATTTGTATTTCATATGTATTGAACACTTCCCCTCAGATAGTACCCAATCTATTCTTATACAAAGGGACATAAGATTCAGTTAGATGAACAAGCCCACATAAGAATAGTAAGCCTAGTGGCTCTCACCATGTTTGGTACTTTTTCAAAATTATTCATAAGGCCTGCTTATTTTTTATGTAGTTCCAAAAGGTTTTCTACAAGTACATGCACAACCTCATCCTCATCCATGGATGAAGTAGTAGGGGATGCTGGACGAGTAGGAATGCAATTGTTCTTGTGTACGAAACCCATCTCGTTAGTGAATCCTATAGGAAAACCAATGGTAAACTCATTAGCTAAACTAGTGGAGAAACTAGAGGCCAAACTAGAAGTGACCTTCATCTTTTCCATAGGTAAGTGTCACATGCTTCTTCTGAAAACATACCTAGAATTTTTTTATTGGGTTTTGATGCTCATAAACCTTCACAACACTCAGGGTTACAACAATCACCAGGCATGGGGAAAAAGACTCAACATAAGTGAATGGAAAGGCATTTTTCACCTCAGGTTCACCAAAAATGTAAGAGAGGGGGACAAACCATGCCGAGGCTCTAAGTCACAGAGAGTTGAGAGTAGAGGGCTACCCTAAATGACCTCACTCTAAAGGATCTTTTAGGGTGAGGATCAAGAATGAAGAGAACTGTATGGTAATTTTGTCCCTCTTTAGACCCAAAATTTAGGTTTAGGCTATGCGAATTGGTTTTTGGAGTTGGTACTACACCTCAAACAACTCTCTTTCTAAGGATAGTAGTGTGGCTCTAGGACTAAAGCATGATAGGTTGGAATCTCTTTGGAACATTGGCATTCGTATGGCCAGAAAACATGATGTACAATAAAAACTACCTAAAAACTTACTCATAGCCTAGCTAGTTGATTTTAATGAGATAAATAGATAATAAAGTATGAGAAATAGAGACAAAGATGATAAAGCATGTATATGAAAGCTAGGTGATGAAGATAATCACACAAAAGCACCGATTCACCAAGTAGGTCCACACATACATCCATCTACACACAAACAAGAGGGAAAATTATTAGGGTTGTAAGGGGCCTTCCTCAGTCAAACCCCCATTTTGGTGTTTCTACCTCCAAGGAAAACCAGAAAGCAACAGAGTAGAATAATATGATAAAGAAAGTAGAAAAAAATATTGCTATGAACACTACAAAATAAAAATGCTACTCTATCAAATCACAAAGGAGAGAAATGAAGCATTACCACCTCCACCCAAAAGCTCACTAGCCAATGGAGGGAGAATGCAAAGTATGGACTTGCAAAGTCACCATAGCTATAGTGGTGATGAAGGGAGGTCTCGCAAGACTCGAAGCCCACAAATTCTATGGTTTTCTTCACACTTGCAATGTGGAGTTGATGGAGCTTCAAATTTTCTGCAATGCTCACAATGGAAGGCTAGAATGTTCCTTGAGAGTGAAGAAGTGAAGTGGTTTCAAGAAGAATGAAGTGAGTGAATGTGTAGAGAACCATTAGAGGGTGAAATGAAGTGAGAATGAATGTTTTTGAAGGTGGGATGAGAAGGAATAATGCATTTTTGGGTCAAATTTTCAAAGAGGGATGTTACAATTTGTCCCTAATTGTGTGTGTAATTCATCTTCCAACTTTAGATAAAAGAATCCATCAAGGATGGTAGCATATTGCGCAAATGTATGTGTTTAATTTGTTTGTCCTTGGCAAATATTCTCTCACTAATGCACAGGACAAACACCAAGTGGATGGAAGGTGGGTGGGTGATGTGGAATTTTTCCTTTGAATTTTATTTTCTAAGGTTAGGGTATGTGAATGGGGAATTTTCTGAAGGGGTACAAATTCACTCCTATACACCTCAACTTTTTCATCACCTTCATAGATAGTCTCCATTCTATCCCATATTTCTTTTTTTTTCACTAAAACACTTTCACAAACTAAGAATTAGTCAATCCACATAAAATACAATTAATTTCACAAGCCCTCTTCTTGTCCTAATCTCTAGGAAGATTTTAAAGAAACTCAAATTCATCTACCACTGTCATCCAGATATCCATTCCAAGATCCATAAGATATGACTCCATCCTAATCTACATAAAATAAAAATTGGATCCATCAAAGAGTTGTTATTTATTTCCAAAAAATCCTTCCAAATCAATTGAGTATGTCATCCCAAATCAACCTTGATCTATTAGACTTCTTCAAGGAACCTTTCTTTGATACCAATTGAAGGGAACACAATAAAAGAGAGGAGATTGAATCATTATATCTAATTAACTCACAATTCTTTACATTTACTATTGTTATATGAATATATGATCCTTCATAGTAAACCCTCAAGAGAAAATCTTTTAACCAAATTTAACTTATCAAATTGATAACTATTAATAATGCATAAAATAATGAACAATAGAAGCACACAGTCAATGCATGAGAACACCAAATATATGTGGAAACCTAATATTGGAAAAACCACAATGAGAATAGTTGTTTAGATCTACTATCCAAATTTAGCCTTACAATGTAAAGAATATACAAGTGAATTTTGCACACTTTGTAGGCACCAACCTACTAAAGATGACAATCCCCTCTTGAGTTTGTAGGCATCAACCTACTAGAGACATCAATCCCCAATTGAGTTTGTAGGAACCAGCCTACTGGAAACATTGATTCCCAATTGAAATAGTATAATAGGTAGAACTCCAATCCTACCATATTACATAGATAAAGCTTGTAGACCTTCAACACTATTGATACTCTTTCACACTCCTAATGGTATTATAATATAGGTGCACACACTAGAACTTATATCTTCATCATTGTGTCTTCAATTTGCACATCGATACCCAAATATACAACTAAAAATTTGAAATATATACATGACATTATATTAGCACTCTTCCATGTTCACTAGATATTCAAAAATAGCCAAGATGACATAAGGTGGACTTAAATCTAATTTGCATGAAACATGTAGTAGGTTGTTCTACTAATAAAGTTAATTTCCCCCAAAAGAACATGATGTTGTGTGCCACCACAAGGGCCTTAAGTAGGTACTATCCTAGCACCACATGCAAGATTTGAATTCAACACACAACTAGTTGTTACTGCATAGTCCTTGAACACTAAATATATTCTTTGAAAGCACAAGAATAAGATACAACTAGTGTAAAAATACTCTTTGTAGACAACTGAATTTGACCATGCCCCTAAAGTCTAACTCCCCTTCTTATTCTACTATCTTGAATCCATTATTGTGTTAATTAAATGATTCATTATTTAATTAATATTCACCTCATCTTCCACATTTCCTAAGGTGTTTAATTAATCAAATAAAGATATTATCCCTTCTTCTCTAAATTAAATAAATAGACCAATTTATTTAATTTAGTTACTTTATCCAAATGAATTAAATTAATTTTTAGTTCATTCATTCTCTCTCCTCATGTCAACATCCTTCACAATACTCCCCTAATCCAAGTTAATCTAATTAATCTATGATTAGGATGTGAACATTCACTAATGGTTATTAGTGTCACATCCTCCATAATCTCCCACTTTCCCTTAATCCATCGTTATCCCTCCTAATAATTTGCATAACCTTTTAATCATGATTAATTATCCCTTAATCAGATCCACTTGCCACTTATGGCAAGGGTAGTATGGTCAACCCTCATAAATCATTTCTCCTTTTGGAGAAGCTATCTCCATCTCCCAAGGAATTTTTTATTCCTTTTTATCCCCCCAACATGCACATGTGGAATTTTTAATTCCACTTATCCCTCCAATGCATCCTATGTGGATTTTTTAATTCCATTTTATTTTCCAACACCCTTGGAAGAAAAAAATCCTAATTTTTAATACACTTTCTAATCCCTAGGTCCTTACAAGGGAAATTTTTAATTCCTCTTGTTCTTTCCAAGGCTCATCTCCAAAATCAAGGGAGATTTTTAGAAGAATTTAAAATTCTTCTATTGTCACATCCTCCAAAGACTTGGGGAGATGATACAAGACTTTTCTTTTCCATCATTCCCCAAGGTACCTTGAAGGTACCTCCACATGGCCTCCACATCATCTCTAGTTCATCCTTTCCTTTCAACATCACCTTCCATATGTCCTCATCTCATGAGTTGAGATTTCTTAATACATCTCAACCCTTGATCACTTACCCTAGAATTCATCTCAACCCTCCATTTCTCTAGAGGAAAGTTTGCAAAATACTTAGCAAATTTTCTTGTTTGCAACACACAACACTTATGCAATTTTATAACTCTAACATTTAACCTACTACCACCATTGTTGCAACAATTTATACCTCCATATTTTCATCCAATTCATCATCCAATGACACCATTGTATTATCCATCAAGTTGTGCATCCATTTCATATAATGTTTTCCCATTCTATCAAGCAAAGGAGCATACATCTACATTAAGTCAATGGCCAACCAAAGCATCAATTTAGACAAGGTAAAATTTATTTGTTTTATTTTGTTTAGATTCAACTTAGGATAATCTTGAGGTGTCTTTTTTTTTTCCTTTCTTTCATTTCATTTTTTTTTGCACTTTTAGAGTAGGAATTCACTTGTGCACATTTCTGGCATGCCCGGTGGGACACACATCATTAGTCTACTTACATGTTTTGTGTTTTTTTGAATTTTGCTAGTTTAGATTTCAGTTACAAGGGTGAATCCACTCTGATGAGTGAATCCACCTTGTTATAGGGGAAAATATAATCTCCAAGTGGGTGATTATGAACTTGCCTCCTTTTGATTAGACTTGAATGGGTGATTCCACTTTGGCTTTCCTACACATGGCACACAGAGGAGAATAAACTACCTATATAGGTGATTTCGTAAAAGGGAGAACTTGAAATATAAAGGGAGAAATATGCTTTGACAACACAAGAAGACCTGAGACCTATAAAGATGAATCCAAATATCCTACATAGAAAAATCCACCCTCCTGAAGGGAAAATATGAGGTAAATATGAGACCATAATTTTCTAGTTTAAACTTTTATTTTGTTTTGGGTTTATTTACTAATCTGCTAACTCATTTTTTTATTTTTGTGAATTTTTTTATTCCTAATGTTTGTACATCTTATCCCATTCTTGAAAAAGACTAGTGATTATAACTACTAATGCATCTTTTGCAAGATAATTAGTTGAATCCTATAGATTAGTTTTGTTTGTCTTGTTTTTCATACTAGTTTAGGCACACATAGCTTAATTAAAGGGTTAATTAACTTGTTTCTCATGTTTGGGACCACTTGTTCACATATTCTCTCCCCTTGCATTATTTAGTGAGCCTGGGATAAAAAATCACAAGTTGGTCCAAGTCTACTTAAGTCTACCTAGGAGGTGTTAGTTTTGCATGTATGCTCTCCCCTTGTGCTATGTGTGAACCTACGAATTAGAAATGCCTAACACTTCCTTCCCTTCAGGAGACCTCCCAAAGATTTCATCACCTAGAGGATGATCTCAGCCACACAAATTAGCAGGGTATATCAATGGGGGAGAACTAAAGTTGTACCCCAAACAAATCACATTGTGTTTAGCAAAGCATCGATACTAGGGTGATTCCTAGTTAAGATGTCCAGGGTTGGTTTGAGTTTCCAATACCTCACTAGGGCTCTTGATTGCAAGGAAACTTGTAGCCATCTAATGACAATTTTCACATAACCCAAAAGATATATTCATGCAAATAACTACTCAAAATCATACACAAGAGAATAGACAACATACCCATCAAATATGACACAAGATATACCCTAGGAAAACCCTCAAGAGAGAAAAATCCATTCTCCAAAAGAATCCATACTCCATCATATTAATCATCCATAAACAAAATACAAGAGTTGCAATGAATACCTCTGAAGTATCAATCCCTCTAATACATTTTCATGTGTCCAAGCATGAATTGACACATCCCATGTCATGATTCACAAATGCACTTAGAAATACTCAATAATAACAGCCAAACCACTCAGCCAACCTAAACCTCTACACATGTGTTTTCTTTTATAGACAGAAGCTCACACAAAATACAACTAGTGGTAAGGTAAAACCATGTGAATACAAAACCACTAATCCCTTATTTAATTTTGAGTACTAAGACATCACTTTATTTAATATTTCCCAAATATTAAATTATTATCACGTGTCTCCCACAAATTAAATAATAATAAAATGTCACAATATAATATCAAGTCGCCCCCAAATAATTACCTAGTGTGATTATCCACACCACCTAGGTGCATCACAAATAAATAATTATTTAATTACAACATTATAATAAAAAATATTATGCAATGGTGTATAGAACCATATCCCAACATTATCCCACTTGTTGTATACATTGCAAAAGGGATCAATACATTAAATACATCATCATAGCCATACATGAAACCACATGAATCTCTAACATGCTCTTGTGCTGCATCAAGATACCAGCAATAAGAACAAAGTGACTGCCATCTCAAGAAAGAAATCTTCTCATCCTCCAATCTTCCACCTATGAAGGAAAAGGAACATGCCAAGGTGAAGATGCACCAATCCACAAGCAAAAACATCAAATCCAAGTGATAAAAAAGTCTCCAAAAAAGTTGCTATCAACTAAAAAACCCAGATGATCATAAATAGCATCCGCAACACATACTAATACATCCAACCATCCATACCTCAAAGGTATCAATACATCGGTAAACTTATGCCAAGAACATATGCAACCTATAAATTGCAATCAAGCTCCATGTATCAAACCTTTCAATGAAGAACATACATATCTAGTTAATCCCACTACATAGGTAATGTCAAAGAATATCAAGTCTACCAATCAACACTATATCAAGGTGTGCTAAGTAGATCAAAGCATGAAGTACTAAGAATAATGACAATGATCCACAGATGCAACCCAAAGAGTTGCATAATCTCTCACATGTTGTCACCATCCTCCCCAAACCCTATGAACATGAACATCCATGGAAGGAACCATAAAGAGAGAAACCTATAAACCAAAATGTTCTCCTACCATCACCTCAAAAGTGTACATCTATGTCATGTATGATCTCCTAACAACCCCAAATGCAAAGCCTCAAAAACATCCATAAATCTCAATCTCATAGAACAAGTACACCATATGAATCAATGTAACAATGCCAACATGGATATAAGCCTCTCTAATCAAGAATATCAAACTCAAAGTAACCATCCCAAAAATTGGAAATCAACCCATAAACCATCTCCTAATAATATTGATTAATAAATGATATCATAAACTCAAATGCACAAGGAGATAATCATGCAATAACTTCCCTCAAAATGAATCCTCTAGAACTAACTATCCATAGCTCAAGATCCATATCTATGATAGATAAAGAATATAAAATAATTCTAAACAATCCTCATATGAGTATCCATAATCAATCACCATGAATCAACTCAATCCCATGAGAAATCAAAGTATGAAATATAACACATCTAAAAGATATAACGGGAAAATACCTTTCAAATAATAAACTTCTAAGTAGAACAAGAGTGGGGAATGAGAATGCCCCTCTAGTATAACCAAGCCATCATGACTCACTCCCATAACAATCTCCTCTATCAATCCATCATGAACTCATGTCCATATCTAGGTGAAAGCTCCTCAGTATTCCTATTAAAACCTCCAAAGACTAACTATCTGAATCAAATGTCTCTAATCACAATAGAACTACAACCATCACCCAAGTCTCCAAGTATCCATGATTATTTGTAATCAATCAATCCATTCCAAACTCCAAATGCAACATAGCACTATAATGAAGTAATCAAGAAAATGATCAATGCACCCAATACAAAGGTAACTACCATGATCAATTTCAAAGCTCCAATCATGAAATAGGAACATAAACATGACATTGGTGATCTAACCATCTCTTCCTAGGAGATCACATACACCAAAAACTATATATACATCATGGTCTTAAGAGAACAAGTACCATGCCACACTCTAAGTGCACATCAAAAGTAAACCATGACATAGAACACTCTAAACCAAGAAAACATATCCCTAATCACATGAAGATAATCATACCCAATGATGCATCCACGCCACTTCCAAAAAATCCCACTAAATCATGATACGAGCTACACATGGCATCATGAAAATCATCCTCTTTATGAAGATCACGCAAGTCTGTACATACTCAACTACAATATCAGTAAAATACAAGTGAAACCAAGATCTCCAAGACAAGAAGATACATACAACTACCAAACAACATAAATATATCCATCACCACCAAACCATCATTTTCAAAAGCTCCCACTAAAAGTGTATATCCAATGAATTTAACAAGCTATCATGACATCATGATAACAATCTCCTTGATAAAAATCAACCAAATATCCCACACATAATTAAAATATCTCAAATGCAACATAAGATCCTCAATAAAGAAGGAAAAGTAAACCATGATCCACATACCAAGAAGATACACTACCACAACTTGAATTGGTATCCAATCTAAGACAACCAATAATGCACTTGCATAAACCATCATGACATGCCAAATTCTCTAAAGAACAAGAAACATCCATGACACCATGATAAGCACAAAATGTACCAACAACTCAACACAACTATGTCCCTCATATCTGCATAACATAGTCAACTACATATGTCTCACAACATGATTGTACCTAGCAATAAAATATCACCTCCCCAACATGACATAAAAATCCTACAAACCAAGTGAATAAACCAAACCAACAAACTAAAAATGCATCAAAACTGAAATATCTATGGGCATAGACAACCCACATCCAAGTCATAGGTGCAACAAGTAAGTATAGACCATCTACAATGTTACACAACTTGTAGATACAAAAATGAAGCATACAAATCTAACCAAATACTGATAACCATGTCAAATGAGAATAATCAAAGATGTACAACTAAGAATACAATAAATTCAACATCAAATATCCTAGATTCGATAATCCATAAGCTCATAGTATCACCATAGTCAAAATAACCCATAAGCAGCTCAAGATAGAATATCAGCAAATAAATCATGTCAAAAAAATCCAAACCTAATCTATTTTGTAGTGCTTTGAAAAATATTTCCATAAACTATTTGAACTCTAAAATTTGACTTTGTATGCACTTGATATGACCTCTCAAATCTCAAAATAAAAACAAAACCTTGAGCTAGTAAAAAACTTTTGAAACTATAAAATATCCAAAATATCTAGTGCCACAATGTAGAGCACTGAGTCAGATTTCCAACAAGTCTAAGAAGAGCAAAAATGAACAACCTAGGTGAAAGTTATGCCCCTCATAAGTAAATGTATAGTTTGAGCATAAGGCAAAAAAAATTAGCCACTCCTAGTGTCTAGGCGGCGACCTCACCTGGGTGGTGCTACTGCTATTCATTGGGTGGTGGACATGAAATTCCATTTAAATACAATTTAATTTTTAATATTTTTAAAAGTGGGTTTCCTTTTTAAATTTCCATCAGTTGATATTTTATATTAAATAACAATGAAATTTTTAATAGAAAATTAATTTAAAAACATTTACGATGACATTTTTACTAGCCACATAAAAGGGGACAATGGTGGGACCCACCTACAAGCTTGCCAACTAGCAAGATGGTAGTTGTACCTACCATTGCAGGTCTATTAACACAAATTGTCTAGGGGGTACGGTGGGGGTTGGCCTACCACCCCATAATTAATATAAATATTTTAAATTTTTCAATAAACTTTTTCAATGTCGATTTTTTCACATTTAAATTTCTAAATTTTTTTAACTTTCGACTTTTCATTTTCTAGGAAAAATTTTCAAGCAATGGGATTTTTTTATTTTATTTTATTTTTTGAATATAATAATGACGACAGTACCAATAGTAAAATGGGTTTTGACTGAATTTTTTTTCATTTTTTTCCAACTTCACCAAAATATATCAAATTTTATATCAAAATTTGTCTCTTAGCAAACTTGAATCCAATCATGAGATCCATTTTTTCCAAGGAGGTTGTTTGTAAAATTTCCCCCATAAAACCCCCTTTTGAATGCACAACCAAGAAACCCTTTTTAGCCAAAATTTTCACACCCCATATCTACAAATAACTCATGATAACAACAAACCCAAAACCCTTAGATCTACAATAAATAACCTACAAAACCCTCATATCTTTCTATGTCTTTCATTCTCTCATGTATTGGATTGATTCAAACTTCAAGCAATATTTTCTCAACCTAGGGTTATAATAAAAAATCTTCACCCATGAAAGCTCTGATACCACTCATAAGGAAACTTGTAGCCATCTAATGACAATTTCCACATAACCTAAAAGAGATATGTGTGCAAATAAGTACTTAGAATCTATATGCAAGATAACATGCAACATATCCATCAAAGATGACACACTAAGATATACCCTAGGAAAAATCTCAAGAGGGAAAAACCTAACTTCCAAGAGCATTCATACTCCATCATATTAATCAACCATAAAGCAAATAAAAGAGTTACAATGAATACCTCTAAAGCATCAAGCGCTCCAATGCATTCTCATGTGTCCAAGTATGAATCTATATATCCCATGCCATGCTTCACAAATGCACTCCTCAAAAAGACTCAATAATAAAAGCAAAACAACTCAACCAACCTAAACCACTACACATGTGTTTGCTTTTATAGACACAAGCTCACACAAAATACAACTAGTGGTCCACAAATAATTACTTAGTGTGATTATCGACTCCACCAAGGTGCATCACAACTAAATAATTATTTAATTACAACATTATAATAAATAAATTTATGAAATGGTGTACAACACCATATCCCAACACTGATCCACACTTGTGATGGGTTGGTGTTCATAGACGTGCCTCACACACCCTCCTGGAGTATCGAGGACTCCCCTAGTTGCATGTTTAGCCTAGTTTAAGACCCATGTTTTAGCTATGGCTTGGTGTATGCAAGGATAATAGATCACACCCCAAAGCTACTCACCACGTACTCCCTTAGGTTGAGATAAAAATCCTTGTGGTGAACTATGATAGTTCTTGAGGAGAGAGAGAAGGTGAGCCTGTGGCATCTATTGACAACCCTATGCCATTAGATCTCTACCTATTTTCCTTCACAAGAAAGGGTGTTTCCATCTGATTATCAAAAAGTATTAACTCATTAGGGTGGTGTTACTACATCAATTTTGTAAACCTTCAATACTAATTTTAGGGTTCTTCATGTGTTTGGCATGTCTTCTTGAGTGATACTAGTGAGTGTCTTTAGCCCTGAGTTTGTCTTTTCCCACTATTTTCTATTTTTTTATTGTCCTTTTCCAAAATCCCTCCATTCCAGAGGGGTGAATCCGATTCCCAAAGAGGAAAATCCACACTACAGATAGGTGAACTCACCCTGAAGGGGGAAATTCTACATGTTTATTCAGTTCATACAATCAATCATCCCAAATAGGTCAATCCACTTATTATAGAGGTGATTCTGCTTGTTTGTTCTATCCACCCCTTGGGTGATCCTACTTCTCTAAGAGGAAAATTTTCTTTCAGTCTATACATATCCCTATATAGGTGATTCCATTTGCTAAAAGGGTGAATTCGCTAGAGTCATCCATACACCTCTATCTCGATAGGTGAATATGCTTCTTAGAGAGGTGAATCCACTTTTTGTGTCCATTCAACCCTTGGGTGATCCCATGCACTAGATAGGCAATTTCACCCTATGTCCATACATCTCAAAAAATAAGCAAACCTATTTTCTAGATAGGCAATTTTTCTTTTGAGTTCATACTTCCACATCTGTACATCTCAAGAAAGAGTTGATCCTATGTTCTAGATAGGAAAACCTACATATAATTGTTTGAGAAATCCCATGTTACTCATAGATGTTTCCATTCTCCCCATTCGTAAATTTACCTAATTGGGAAAATTTGCATTTTGTTTGGATGATCCCACAACATTCCATACAATCATAGAGCATAGGAAAACATGCAAATATTGATAGGTGAACCTAATACCCTCAAGGGAAAATCCATGAAATTATAGCTAGGAAAATTTGTGACCTAAAGGGATTAATCTACCACCTATAGAGTTGAATCCACTTCTCATACAAAATCCAAAGCATGAATCTATTTGTCTATTGAAAGCCTACCTTGTTCTAAGTCTATTCCTATGAGTGAAATTTTTTAATCATCATCCAATTTCCTATAATTGTCATTTTCATGCATCTAAAATTTCCAAAAGTCATCCAATCATCCATTTAATCACATGGGTTAATCTTAGGACATAATTAGTTAGCATATCAATCGATCTGAATTCCCTAAACATCAATTCTAGAGATTTTTATCCAATCAGGTTAATTGACTAACCATAATCATTATCATCCTTACTTAGGAATGTCATCCATCTTGATTCAATAATCACTTGTGGCCTCATCAATTCACTTCCATCTAGAGGTAGATTTTTGTCATAATCATCCATTTTGTCATCCAATCCAATCATCATCATCCTACATCATCTAGTTAAGCTATCTAATCTAGTTCAAGGTCAATCAAATCCAATCAAATTGAAAAACCAATTGAAAATCATCCTATTGGTCATCCAATCAATTAATCTTTCATCCTAGTAATATTTTGATTAGTCATCCAAATCATCATCACTTAGGTTTATCCTAGAGGTTTGTGTCATTTCAACTTCTGGCCATCCACATTTTCATGCCCATTACATGATCATAGGAAAAGAAACTCATGGAACTATAGCAATCCCAAGTTGGTCAATTACTGCATCCTCCTAATCAGCCCACTAATGATGGATCAGAACATTCTACCATCCCTAGTCAAGATTCAAGAACTGAGGGTGTGGTTAATCAACTGAAGTTAATTGTTGATGAGTATCTTAGTAACCCCACTAATGTCCAAATGACTAATCACCTCCTTGTTGAGCATGGATATAAGATCTTTTCTACATTGCTGATGAGAGGTGCTAAACCACCACCTAGGTTTAGCATGTCATAATATGTTAGCACCTTTCCCTCTCAACCATAAGATCCTTAAATATCTCATGCTAATCTAGGACCGTTAGCCCCTTAGGTTCCTTAGGTTACCTTGTAGGACACATGGTATCAACCTGAATTTAGTAATGACATCTATAATCGCTTGCCCTCACCCTTTGTTTGGATTTCGATCATGGGAATGGTATCCAAATCAAGTAACCCATAAGGTCCTACCCCCACACCACCCACACCACCTCTTCCATCAAATCAACTAAATTAGTCATTGATAAATACTAGAGGCATTGTGTCTAACATTTTATCTTCTATCCCCCTCATATCCCCCTCATTCACACATGCCCAGTATCACTACCATAATCACCATTCAATCCTAGTCATTCTAGCCCACAACCATCATATTATCACTAACAAAAACAACAACCCTAATCCCAACCTCAACATCAACTGTAGGTCAATCCACAACCACAACAAACCCCTTCACAATACAAAAGGAAACCACCCAAGTAAACCCCAATATCAACCTCAAAAACCACCTCATTATTTCTCTCATTGCTACTGTCAACCCCCACACTTTATGGAACCACCTCCTAAAAATACCTATTATAGACCAACTCCTCTATGAGGTACTCCACAACAACAATATGCCACATCTAGAACAAATCTCAATTATCAAAAAACCAACAATAATTCCAACAACAACCTTACACTAATCCCCAATAACCCACACAAAACACCTACTAGCAACAACCCAATCCAAAACTGCCGCCATACATCCCCACTAACAACCTACATATAATTATCAACCCAATCCATCATATTATCAGTAGCCACCATCCTAGAAATAGGTTTCTTTCTCATCCTACTACCAAGCACCACCATCCCAACAACAAATTTAAACCAACCCACAACCAAATTATATTGACCAATACTAACAAGTCCCTTCATATCCTACACCATAATATGACCAAAAACTTCTACCACCACCTCAATATCACCAGTATGCTCCCTATGACCAATCCAATCTGACAGGTCCTCCTCCATCTATACCAATCAATAAAGAATGGGAGGATATCAAAGCTGCCCTAAAAGACTTGCAAGGTGGTACCTCAAAGAAGTCCTTCAAATTAAAGGAAATTTTTCCTTATCCCTTTGATCCATCAATTTCTATAGTTCCCTTCCCAAAGCACTTTGAAATTCAAAATTTTGATAAATATAAGGGGAAGGGTGACCCACAGGACTACTTACAAGAGTTTTACATGTACTGTCAGGAGGTCTTATATAATGACAATTATCTCCTTTGACTATTCCCTGAAGGCTTAATAGGACAAGCCTTGGAGTTGTTATTGTGTCTTCCATGAGGGTCAATCTCCATATTTTTTGATTTATCAAAAACAAATTCACACTTCTCTTTTAATCTAGAGAAGGATATAGATACCATGGATCTCATGAAGGAAAAAAATAATAATGAAGAAACATTCACTAGCTACTTGCAAAGGTGGCAAGCATTAGCTAGTCACCTCAAGTGTAGACTTCTTGAGAAGAAGTTGGTAGGTATCTTCATTGAGAACTCCTATCTAGAGTTGGGTCATAACCTTTCTCCATTGTGTATCTACATTTGCAAAGGTCATAGAAAAAGGGACTACCATTGAGAAGGCCCTTATCACCAAAGGGGTCATTAAATTTTTTAAAGAAGATAAGGATAAAAAGTATGGTAATAAATACCACTATTGGAACAAGAACAAAAATATGGTTAATAATGGTGTCACAGACAATAAGCATTTCCAAGTAGCTAGTTCCTCTCAATTGCAACAAAATGTCCCTCAACCATCAAGAAAAAATGTCATATATGTGCTTCAAGGGGTATCCCTTCCTCTTGTTCATTTCAATCAATTAGGTCAAGGCAATGCCAAGCATACATTCACTTCTCTAGGGGAGTCTTTAGATGCAGTCTTTAGGAGATTGGCTCAAGCTAATGTCATGGTCTATCCTGTAACCAATCCCTTTGATGAGTCTAAACCGAAGCCTAATTGGTACCGAGAAAATGAGTATTGTGACTATCATAAAATCAAAGGTCATGCCACTAATAAGTGCCAAGGTATAAAGAATTAAATCCAAGATCTCATTGATCAAGGATAAATTATGGTTGAAGGAAATAAATTTGCATCATCTAATACTCAATTGGGGATATACCAAAATGCCTTCCCTAAGCACAGCCAAAGTCCTATCTCTTCCAATGTGAACCAAGGATCAAACAATAATAACAATCAAAATAATATCACCAGCAATATCAGTTATAGTAAAATCCCATTTAATTATGACAATATTGTTGTGTGTATTACACAAGTGGATCCAAGAGTCTCCATGATTCATGTCAAGGGTAAGGACCCTCAACGTGCTATCACCACACATTGTACTCACATATCTATTCTTAGACCATCCCATTCATCCTAACAGTCTCTTGTAAGATCCCAATGCAATATCCTTGATCATTTAGGAAAGACCCCCACAAAAATATCTATTTTATATTTTCTCAAGTCTTCCCCTACCCATTAAGAAATCCTTGCAAAGGCTTTATAGGATACTCAAGTACCAAATAACATATATCTTATGTAGTTCCAAGCTCTCCTAGGACACTTATTATCCACCTACTAATTAGGATTCAGCCAAAATGATATGCCACCTATTGATCCTTCACATAACTGCATCCTTCATATAGAAGTCCTTGTCACCAAGCATAAAGTTAAGTGAGTCTTGGTAGATAATGGATTTATCTTCAATTTGTATATGTGTCACAAAAAAATGTATCTCTTGATTGATTTGGGAATAATTGATGATAAATTGGACTTAATGGGGCCTTGATTTAGTGTTGTGAGGTGTTTAACACATCTACATTAGGTCTTGGACCCTTGGAAATTGAATAAAATGTATGTCTTATAAAGGTGTTGTAAAGAAATGTAAATGAATTTCACATATTTCTAGACTTTTATTAAGCATTTTAGTGTAATGGTCCTTTCCCCCCCACTTTTGAATTAAATATTATTTTAATTCAAAAGTTATCTTTTCCCTCTTCTATAATTAAATGATTATTTTAATTATTTAATTATTCAATAGCCTTTTCTCTCTATAATTAAATAAATATTATATTTATTTAATTATTTATCATTTCTTTATCTCCCCAATTAAATAATTATTTTTCATTATTTAATTGTATAATTTTTTCTCACCTTTCTTTATAAATAAATAAAATAAATATTTGATTTATTTCTCCTATGTTGGCCACCTAAATTAAATAATATTTATTATTTAATTTTTTTTACCACCTCTTTTTTTGTGCCAATCTTATCTTCCACCTCAAGTCTTTATCTATCCATGACTTTCTTCTCTCAATTAACCTCCACCCTTCATTAAATTATTTTCTAAATTAATCTTGGCCCTTGATCGTGATCCTTATTTTAGCCATTCACTTAACTCTCCTCTATAAAAGGATACATTTAAACCCTAATTAATTATTCATTCACTACTCATTCATAATTCATTCATCATTAAGTATCTCTCTCAAGTCAAGCAAGCTAGCATTTTAGCATTATAGGTCATCAAGATAGCCTTCTAAGGCATTTAAGGGAAGATTCTTTATCCATTGTTGCAGAAATTGAAGATTGATCATCATGGTAAGGTACTAATTCCATTATTTCATGTTCATGCATCATTTCATGTTCATGCATCATTTCATTTCTTCATTTGGTTTAATTACCTAAAAGGGGTTTGACCAAGGCAAACCACCATTCCCTAACATTCACCATTTCTTTCCCTTTCTTTGTGTGTTTTCAAATTTAGGCACTTTGAAGGCTTGGAAATCATTGAAGAATAGGTTTCAAAGTTGTTGAAGGCATATCATTGTTTGAAAAGCTAAAATATCTACAAAAAAGTCACTTACAATGATGAAAATTAGAGTTTCAAAACTAGACACTTGGTGGAATAGAAGGTGTAAACTGAGGGCTTCTATTTCCACTTTTAGAATTAGAAAAGCCAAAGTGGACTAAGTCACGAACAATGGAAAATTAGTCCCACTACACGTATTTTACATAATTTTTTGTAAATTTGGATACCCATTTGGCTAAAATGGGCTTCAGAACAATTTCCCAGATCTGGGACTAAGTCGCCTAGCTTGGTGTAAGTGTCCTATTTGGCTAGAAAATCAAAATTTCTAGAATTCCAGAGACACCTACAATCTTCATTCCATCCTCTATCAGTTTCCATGTGCACTCTTTCCATTTGGCTTCTTTATCTTGTTTTATATTGCATTCAATCTATCTTTTTGCATATCATAATGTGCTTTCAAAAAAATTGCATTTCCTTAGTTTTGCATTAATATTCAATTAATTTTATCAATTCTTTGCAATTAGGGAATTCTATTTAGACACATTTAAATCATATTAGCATTAGTCTTGAGTGAACCAACAATTTTTTATGGGATACATTTCTCCTTTTATGTGCAAAACCATAGAAGTGTAAGAGAGCTCCTCCCTACAAAAAATTGCAGTTAATTTTGGTTAACTTTCTTTTCAAATACATTCTTGTTTGGTTTGGAGTCCATCATCATCCTATAATTAGCTTGCATTGCATTTTTCATTAGTTAAGTTGCATTCTAGGATTTCAAATTTTGCATTAGTGAAAGTGCATATAGGTTGCCCTTTTACATCTCCAATCATTAAATATTTCTAAAATTCTACATTTTCATCTTAGGTCTACATCATACAACATAGAAAGCATCACAATCAAACTAAAAAATCTAAAATAAATCCCTACTGGGACTCATTCACCACCTAGGGCGAGTTAGTCCCTTTTCACCCCTAAAACTGCCATTTATAGAACTTAAAACCTTGTTTTTAAACTTTTATTTGCTTTCGTTACTTATCTATATCAGTTGGATGAGTTTTTGTAACATGCATTTCATTAGATATAGCTTAAATTAATTAAATTATCCCATTTCATGCATTGCTTCATTTCAAATTTGTACTTACAACATTTCATTTATAGATCATTGCATAGTGTACTCAGTAAATTACCTTGTTTGAAATCTGAAAAATTGCACTTCATCTTAAGTCTTTACATTGCATTTTAAGTTTACATAGCTTCTATCATTAGACATAACATTATTTACATTCATGAAAATTGTATATAGTATTATATTTTTGCACTTTTCATTTTCAATATTAGTTCCTAGTTCACTTAGATCAGATTGCATTCAACAATCATTAGAAAATGACAACAAAAAATTAAAAACATCAATTTAAGAAACAAATGAAACAATGGCTAACATTAGAGAAAGCATATCATCCAAACTCTTTAGTAGTGATGACTTTGCAATGTTAGATAAATCCCTTTCTAACTTCATCTCTCCTAGCACATCCACTAAACATTTGACACACAAAGATGAAAGCATCGATAATCATAATAATCATCACTATTATTGTCCCGATATCTCTCCCATTAGTGATGAAGGTATCTTAGTGAAAGAAGATACTGAAAGTATTTCTTATCTTCCTCCTCCTCCCCCTTGTAAATAGATTATGACACATGTAGCTGAAATTAAGGTCACTACCTTACCTATTCTCCATTCATCTCCTAACACCTCCCCTACTTGTGAAAATGATTTTAATGCATAAGGATGCAATCTTGAATGATCATGAAAAACACATTTGTGTGGAGTATATGATTGAGAGCTATAAAAATCCTACCTCTCCCACTCAAGAAAACATTATAATACATGGGAATGTAAATGTAGATAATCATAACAATCAAACCTTTTCTTCTCCTAATATCTTCTCTAGACATGAAGAAGATAGTTTGGTGTTAGAAGATATCCTTATTGAGACTCATGAGAATCTCATTTCTCCCTTTCCTAATGCCCCTACCTTTTGGGAAGACCTATTTGAACAAAAAATTCCAATCATTGGTAACCATGAAACTCCTAGTTATCCTTCTCTTGATACCTCTCCTAGGAGCAATGAAGCTACTATACCAAATCCAACTATGAAATGTGATGAAACTATTAGATCTCCTACTAGGATAGATACTATGGCACAAGAGAATGAGACCCTAGAGAAAAAAAGATGACATTATGGACAAGAATCAAATTTCCCCCTCTTCTAACATCACTCCTATTGGTAAATAACATCATGAGAATATTCAAGAAAACATCATGCATTCAATTTTCTATGAGCTTATTAACAAGCCTAATAGTCATCCTTCCAATCTCTTTCCTAGCTATGAGATTTTCTTAGTGCAAGAGAATAACAATGTTGACACACTCCATAGTTCTACACCTTCTACTATCTCTTCTATTTGTGGGAATGAAGTGATAGAAGAACATGAAAGCATAGACAATCATGATAATCATAGTTCCTCTTCTCCCAATATATCTCCCACATGTGATGAAGGTATTTTGGAGCTAGAAGATACACCCATTGATAATCATGACAA
Source organism: Sequoia sempervirens (assembly GCA_007258455.2). Classification (NCBI taxonomy): domain Eukaryota; kingdom Viridiplantae; phylum Streptophyta; class Pinopsida; order Cupressales; family Cupressaceae; genus Sequoia; species Sequoia sempervirens. The sequence goes on from VDFB02000017.1 coordinate 145,033,765, forward strand.
TGTTGAAATCTCTTCTTCTATAACCTCTCCTACTTTGGAAGATATTATGGCACAAGAGAATGAGATCATAAAAAAATCTATTAACATCCCTCTACCTAGTCTTCATTCATCATCTAACTCCTCCCCTATTTGTGAGGAGGATATGTTGGCATTAGATGATCAAACCTTTAAGACCTATGACAATTCTTATTATTTTTCTTCCCCTATTTTGGAAGACATTATTGGTCAAAGGGATGTAATCATATATAATCATGATAATCATACTTTTTCTTCTCCTAATGTCTCTCCTACTAGTGAAGAAGATATTTATAGATTAGATGAACTATTCATTGAAATTCATGAGATTCTTCTTGTTCCCTTTCCTAATGTTTCCCCATCCAATAATACATAATTGAGAAAAAGGATCCAATCATTGAACATCAATGTGATGCTTTTTCTTCTCTTGCTTCCTCCTCTCCTTGTGATGAAGTTACTCTACAAAATATATTAATGGAATGTGATCAACATATTGTTTACTTCTCTCCTAAAAACTCTCTTGCTAGGAATAATATCATGGTATACACAAACATTAACACTATCATGTACACACCAAAAATCAGCCTCACTCGGAAGCATCTTTAATTGCTTGATATAGATTTACCACCCTCATGGGATTTTTTTGAAAATCATGACAAGTACCCTTCTTCTCCTCAAAACAAGGTTACATGTGGTATGATTGATACCAAGAAAAATGATATAAAAATACAAAATCAAATTGAAGAAGCCAAAAATTTATTGGAAGATTCTTCGAAAACCTTTGATTTCATTTCTACATCCATGGAGGAATACATAATCATAACAAAAAAATCTACAAAGGGATGAGAAAAAGAGGTAATTTCAAAAACATCCACTTCAACCACCTTAAAAGAAAAGACAACACCAAAGATAAAATTTGAGGCAATAAAACAACCATCAAATCCAAGAAACATGACAAAAAATTTTGGAAGATATTTTGAACTTCTAAAGCAACCTTAAAAAGGATGTGATGCTATCAAACAAGGTATCCATGTTCCTATATAGCCTAATGATCTTGGTTATTGTCCTTCAAAACAAAAAACTTCAATCAATCTCAACACTATCAGAAACAATTCATCCAAGACAACTTTAACCTTGGTACATCCTAAAGTGATAGATATCTCATTACATTTGTATCAAGCAAAAACTTTGTTTACTTATTAAAATAAATAACATTGGTTGCTACTCAATCTCAACACTATCAGACACAATTCATCCAAGAAAACTTTAACCTTGGTACATCCTAAAGTGATAGATATCTCATTAACTGTGTATCAAGCAAAAACTTTGTTTACTTATTAAAATAAATAACATTGGTTGCTACTCCTTGCCATGTAATAGTTGTAGGATCATAGCATACTCACTATTTCAAGGAGCATCATATCAGCATCCATTCTAGGCTCAACTTTATCCTACACTAAGTGGGGTGTAACGCCCCACCGCGCTAACCCCAAAGGACAACTATAGAACTTACAATAAAAGCACAATAAATTTTTTTTGAAAGTAGAACAATACATATGATGATCATGAACAACCAACACATAAATTTTCAGTTAAACATATACATCATAAACCACATCCTTTGGGGTACACGTGATAACATTAATAACGTAAACCCATGCCAAGATGATGTTTAACTAACTATAAGTATTCCACTTAACCATTATTTAGAATTACTAGACAAAATACAAACATCCACATTATAACATACATAAAACCATCTATCACATCTATGGACGTAATTATACATATTTCGACAGATACAACACCATTAAGAATTGCACAATGTGAAACAGAGTCTCATAATAGTACCAAGCATCAATATACATTTCAAGCATGATAAGCATCCAACAAAGACCATAAATTAAGGTCAAATATTACATTCATGATAATAAAAGTTACATCGTACAAGAGTGATAGTGATACAAAAGTGTTCCCCAACAACAATGGGAACAATATGATAAGATAGAATGATACAACTGGAAAGGTGAATACAAAGTAACAAGTCTGGCTCAGACTTGGGTACAATCTTGGAGTCACCACAAGAGGAACATATCTGTATAGCTCGATCCTCAGTTGGGGACCCAATGGGGTGCATAGCACATTCCACCCGACCACGTGGACTTGAAAGTCCACCCCCCATGCTAGGAGTAGACAAGAAAGATCCCCATACTGCAAACCAAAACAATCAAACGAACCAATAGAAAACTAGACTCCACAATAAGGATATCATCAACATAAGATAACAAACCACATCATTTTCATCACTAGCCAAAGCAAAATAATGAAAATTCCAACATAACCAAATGTCAAGATTATAGCTCAACACTAAATAACCATAAGAGGTGCCAACAACAATAGGATCCAAGCCTTCAAATAAAATTGAAAGATAAACCAACAATAAATATCAAGGGCACCCTTCATTAACATCAATCAAGTTCCATGAGGCATGTATGCAACACTAAAAGATAGAACTTGGAGGCTTCAACAACAATCACCAAGAACCAATTGCCTCAACAACATCAACAAGTCAATCAACACTCCCAGAGGCTACCAAACAAAGGAAGATAAATGGGTACTGTAGGAGAGTGTCATGCATGGCCTTACATGGATTTGCCAGGCAACCTATCACAAGGTACCGCCTCCATCTATGGTTATCCAGGCTGCCTATCTCAAGGCGACCGCTCCATAGGGTGACTCATGCGGAACCACTTACCTTTCGTGAGGACAAGGCAGTGATCTTACCAACCAGGTCTTCTCATCCCATCCTTAGTCTGTGAAAGCACTAACGGTATGGGTGAGGCTCATAATTAATCTTGTTTAGTGTTTATCTACCCAACCTACTAGTTAATTAATTACATTATCACTTGATTAAGAAACTCTTCCATGGGTTACCCAAACAGCCCCTTTGTGCACTGGCCCCCATGAAGAGCCACTCTCCCTACGACCCAAAAATAATTACAAGCAAGGGGTGTACCTCAGTTCACATAAAAATCAAAGTGTGCATAACTCACACCATGTGAGTCAAGAACCATCTCGCAAACCCATTCTATATCACTGAAATCAAGAACAAGGAGGTACCACCCACCACATCAAAAGTCAACACCATAGTACAAAGTACTACTCATGAGCTCAAAATCTAAAATAAGAGCAATAAATCACAACAGAACAATCGTGGAAAAATCAACATAAGTCAAGTTCCTCCATTGCCTCTGGAAGCCAAAAACCGTAAATCCACAACCTTCTATTGAAGGTAATTCAAGTATATCAGGTTCCCAACCATCTCAAATATGACCACAAGAAAGATAATGCAACAAAGTATCCTCAATCAGAATTAACACAATAAGGAAGACTATCATCAAGGACCCCACCAAAAGACTATATAAGTTTCATAATCATAAATCGAAAGGAGTAGAATAAGAGTCGCATCGTCATAAAGAGATCTTTAGATTCAGGCAAACATAATCAAATTCAGCACAAATTTTACTAGGCACCTAAGGGAGACCTTTGTTTCTCCTCTCAAGGTACCCTTTTAGTATGGCAATCAATCACCCTTAACAAAGACAACAATTATGACAATGGCAACAATCAACGATACACATTCTCAATTCAAAATCAAACCATTCAATCATGATAACCAATACAAGAGGTTCATTCATTTAAACAATACTTCTAATATAAATAATTCATTTCCTTCTAAATCATTATTTCACTAAGAAATCAATCCATCCTAATCACATAACAAAATATATGTATTACTTCCTACAATAACCAATATTTCCCAAATACCATTAATCTAACACAATAATTGATACAAGCTATCAACCCAATATCTCAACACTAAATCAAAACACATTACTAAAACAAATTAAAACATCCTTTCCATTTTATCAATATCTCCATTATGAAAATTCATTTAAATCTTTTGAGAACTATGGCATCTTAAAATATAATACTTTAAACACATTTTATCACAATTAGATTTCTCCTACTTATGAATCCTAACATTTATGCCTATAAATACATAAATCAAATGAGACCAATCAATGAATATCTACTTATTTTCAACAATCTTTTCAACTCCCTAAATCAGTAAACCTATTTAATAATTCATTATTTAACTATATCAGTAATTAATCTAATAACTAATTGCATATCGAATGTACAATAATTTTGAAAGAACCAATATTCAATAATTAACGAAAAGATAACTTAATTATTTTGTTTAATCACATCCTTCTAATATCAAAATATAGATAGGTCAATTTTCTCTTAAACTAATATAACTATAATAAATTAAATTAATGTTTTCTTCTAACCTAGTTTGATTTTAATCACTTTAATTCTATTCATATTATTCAAGTTTTCAAAACTAAAACCTAAAATCATTAGAGTTCACTACATCTCACAGTACTACCCTATTGTCTATGATCTCAATTATTCCAAATTTTACAATCCAATCATTAGAGAATTCAAGGGAGTAAGCATTTAAAAGATTATTTGAAGCAATCAGCTAAGTGTTAACATCTTAAAAGTATGCACATATATATATATATATATATATAAGTAACTTTACTTAATTCTCCCTTCTCCAATATTCTAACTTGCTTTATACATTGACCCAAACCCATAATAACAAATCTTCCAATTTAATTTCCAACTCTATCAACAAACTCAAACAGTCACTAGAAAAACATTTATTCAAACTTACTAATTTCAAGGACATAATCAATACACAATCTATTTGTACATCATTGTAAACTCATTTAAAATAATTAAGGAAATCATATTAAATAAAATACAAATCATTTACTTTTCACATAATAGTAAATATAATTATAAACACATTTTGGGAATAACTAAATATACACTTTCTAATAAAATCATGATATATATACATGCTTTGTATTAAGATTACTCATCTTTGCATTATATTAATTAATCATATGAATGTATTAAATATATATTCCATCCGTTTATATTTTATTATTATCCATAGTATTTAATTATTATTAATTTAAGTATTAAAACAAATAAATAACTATATATAATATCCATTATTTATTTTCCAAAAAAAATAAATTTAAGAGTTATAAGTATAAAGCATAATTTATACAAATAAATATATTTTAAAACTCCTTTTAACATTTACTTATTATCTATTTTCCCTAAAGGGGAGGAAGGAAAGATTATAAGGAGATACACACACACACACACACACACACACACACACACACACACACACACACACACACACACACATATATATATATATATATATTTAAAAAGTCCTAATGTTACGTGCTTAAATCCTTATCCTTCCTAAATATAAATCTTATTTAGGTGCTTAATAAATAAATCTTCTATGGAATAAGTCTAATCATCGATACTATTCATTTCATTGTCAACGGATAAACAACTACTTTACAATGCAGCTTGTTCTAATTGTTGAATATTGATAAATGAATTCCTCAGAATAAGAGAAGCTAATTACATCAATCGTTTCTTTCTTGATTGGTGTGCTGAAATTATTGCATTCAATTAAGAACTATTATTATTTGAAAATAACAAAAACATTTAACGTCTTTGGTACCGCTAGCTTTGGAAATTTAAACCTTATCATCAATCAAAATAAAATTAGTGAAGAATACATAATGCCACAAGTACAAACACAATCAAGCCATGAGTGTATGTGTCTCACCTTTTAGGACTTATCACCCAGCGGAAAGCCAAGAGTTCCATCACCTCAGAGTGAGTATGCATTTTTGGACAAACAACCTAGATCTGATCCATAGGTTGAACAAATGGTCGAAGCTTGATCCACCTTTTTTATTTTTTATTTTTTTTCCATTCTATGATCATGTATCTTGTCTTGGTGCAAATAACTCACCTTATGCATGTCCTTTTATGCTTATGTTGGTATGACTTAGGATCTTTGATCCTAGGGGCTTGACTAATGCCTTGATCTTTGTCATCCACATTGGTATGATTGGACCCCTCTTGAATGTCTACTTTAGTGTGAGTTTGAAGCAAGTTCATCCTCTCACTAAAGTGGGGGCTACATGTGTAGCAAAAAAATATAAATTTTGCTTGATTTGGGAGTAATTGATGATAAACTGGACTTAATGGGGCCTTGATTTAGAATTGTGAGGTGTTTTACACATCCACATTAGGTCTTGGACCCTTGCAAATCAAATAAAATACTTGTCTTGTAAAGGTGTTGTAAGAATTGTAAATGAATTTCACACTTTTCTAGACTTTTATTAAGCATTTAAGTCTAACGGTCCTCCCCCCCACTTTTGAATTAAATATTATTTTAATTCAAAAGTTAGTTTTTCCCTCTTCTTTTATTATTAAATAATTATTTAATTATTTATTAGCCTTTTCTATCTATAATTAAATAAACGTTATATTTATTTAATTATTTATTCTTTCTTTATCTCCCCAATTAAATAATTATTTGTAATTATTTAATTATATAATTTGTTCTCACCTTTCTTTTTAAATAAATAAAATCAATATTTTATTTATTTCTCCTATGTTGGCCACCTAAATTAAATAATCTTTATTATTTAATTTCTCTTACCACCTCTTTTTCTATGCCAATATTATCTTCCACCTCAAGTCTTTATCTTTCCATGTCTTTCTTCTCTCAATTAACCTCCACCCTTGATTAAATTATTTTCTAATTTAATCTTGGCCCTTGATCATGATCTTCATTTTAGCCATTCACTTAACTCTCCTCTATAAAAGGAGACCTTTAAACCATAATTCATTATTCATTTATTACTCATTCACAATTCATTCATTATTCATTATCTCTCTCGAGTCAAGCAAGCTAGGGTTTTAGCATTCTAGGTCATCAAGATGGCCTTCTAAGGTATTCAAGGGAAGATTCTTCATCCATTGTTGCAGAAATTTAAGATCAATCATCATGGTAAGGTACTAGTTCCATTATTTCATGTTCATGCATCATTTCATTTCTTCATTTGGTTTAATTACCTAGAAGGGGTTTGACCAAGGCAAACCTCCATTCCCTAACATTCACCATTTCTTTCTCTTTCTTTGCATGTTTTCAAATTTAGGCACTTTGAAGGATTGGAAATCATTAAATAATAGGTTGTGAAGTTTTTGAAGACATCTCCTTATTTTCAAAGCCAAAATATCCACAAAAATTCACTTGCAATGCCAAAAATCAAAGTTTTAGAACTAGACACCTAGAGGAAAAGAAGGTGTAGATTGAGGGCTTCCATTTCCACTTTTGGATTTTTAGAAAAGCCAAAGTGGACTGAGTCACCAACAATGGTGACTTAGTCCCACTACACATGTTTGATAGAAGTTTCTATAGATCTGGATACCCATTTGATTGAAACAGACTCCCAAACAGTTTCCCAGATGTGGGACTAAGTCGCCCAGCTTGGCATAAGTGTCCCAATTGGCCAGAAAATTAAAATTTCTAGAATTTTAGAGACATCTACAATATCCATTCTATCCTTTTTTATTTTCCAAATATCTTGTTTTATATTGCATTCAATCTATCTTTCTGCATATCACAATGTGTTGTGAAACAATTTGTATTTCATTAGTTTTGCATTAGTATTCAATTACTTTTATCAATTCTTTGAATTTAGGGAATTCTATTTGGACATATTTTAATCATATTATCATTAGTCTTGAGTGAACCCCCAAGTTTTCTTGGGATACCTTTCTCCTTTTAGGTACAAAACCATAGAAGTGTAAGAGAGCTCCTCCCTACAAAAATTTGCAGTTCAGTGTACATTGAAATTCATAAAACAGGTGGGGTACACTCATGTTGATTTGGATAGTTAGGTGATCACTATTAAGGCTTATGATAATTAGAGTAGGATTCAAAGGGTATCATTTTTCTCCCTTTTTAGGTTGGGCTAGTTGTACAATACACAACTTATCACATTTTTGATCTTGATCTACCATATAACTTTCTCCTTGATCATCCAAGGCTTCATTCCATGCAAGCCTTCCCATGCACATATCATCAATGCCTAAAGTTACCACATAATGGAGTTGAGATTACGCTACATGTTGATCCACAACCTTTTGAGTATTGTCATTCTCTTGAGGCCTCATTTCCGTATTCTTATCATTTTTTGGGAATCGAAGTGGGAACTTCTCAAACCTCATCTTACACTTCATCCACTCTGTCTTCCACTCCATCTTCTACTTCTGACTCCACCATCACCATAGTCAAGATCATTGAAAAAGGATATGGGGAATGTGAAATGTGTACCACACTCAATGTAGTCACAATTCCTACTTCTCCAAGCAATTATGGCTAGCCATTTGAGTCATCACCAAAAGAAGAACCAATAACCAAGACAATTAGTTCTAAAAATGTGGTTTCTACTACATTTCAGTCTCCAGGTACCTTGTAAGATCAATTGGATGAGGATATTAGTTAATGGGTCTATAGATAGTAACCTAAACCCTCACTACTTCTCATTGAATATTCCAAGAATTTTATCCACAAGCTTCTAAGTTAGCACAAAAATACAACTATCAGGGAGGAGGACTAGGGTTTGATGATCATGAATTTCATGAACCTATTGAAACACCCATGCACCTGAAACATTTGTCTCTTAGTTATGACAAGAAATAGAAAGGGTTAGCTATGCCCACTAGTGTGTTGAATAACATTAATTTGGAAAATGATTTCCTAGAAGACATTGCTGAAGAGGAAGCCATCATACTCCCCTATGATGTTGTGGATCTCACTTCCTTGTTTGAATCTACATTCATCTTCTCCATTAGTCTTTCACTTCACCACCTTGAACTTATAGATTGGGACCTATGAGGAAGTGCACATATTGATGTATTTCCTTATAAGGAGGAATATGTTTACCTTATGAGATTAGGACAAGACCATGGAGTTTATTTTGAGGAAGATCAACACCTCAACCACAAAAATATGAAAAAAAACCTAAAAAAGAGTCTTCTAGTGAAAACCTCTTTGAGGCACTTGTTGACTCAAAAAAGTAAAAACAAAGGGTGTATCCTATAATGAAAACCTCCTTAAGGTGTTAGAGGATGGGGATATTTATCTCCCTCTCAAGGGAACTCATTTTTTATAAAAGGTCTTTAATATTGATTGAGGAAACAAATGAAATAAATTTGGAAAAAAGAAGTGGAACCAAAGATCACCTATGTGGCTAAGTCCTTGACTAAAGAAGAATATTTAGTCATTGCTAAACTGTTGCAAGAGGGAATCCTCAATTTTTCCTAGTCCTATTAGATATTCCTAGGTTAGATCCTACCTTAGTAGTACACCATATTAATGTACATCTTGATACAAAGCTTGTTAAACAAAAGCTTCATAAAATGCATCCATAGGTGGCTTTTCTTGTCAAATTTGAGCTAGAAAAGTTGTTGGAAGTTAGGTTCATTAGATCGATTGACTATTCATATTGGATATCCAACATTGTACCTATAACCAAGCCTACTGGGGGCATTAGAATCTATATAGATTTTTGAGATCTTAACAAAGCCTATCCAAAGGATCATTTCTAATTCCCTGACATTGACATGTTAGTTGATTTGATGGCGAGACATGATATGTTGTCCCTCAAGGATGGTTTTTTAAGATATAATCAAATAATAATTAGAACTGAGGATCAACATAAGACTACTTTAACTTCTCCCTGGGTCACATTGCATGTTTTTCTATAATTTCATGCCCTTTTGTCTAAAAAATGTAGGGGTAACATACCAACATGATATGACCATCATCTTGAATGACCTTATTCACATCATAATGGAGGATTATGTAAATGATCTATTGGGAAAATGGAAGACTAGAGAGGATCATCCTAGAGTCTTGAGGCAGATTTTTAATAGATTGGAGATATATAAGCTATGATTGAATCCTAAGAAATGTTTCTTTGGTGTCACATCAAGAAAATTTCTAGGATTTATTTTATCTAGAAGGGGAATTAAAGTTGAGCCTGCTAAGGTTAAAGCTATTAAGGAAATTACCCTACCCAAGAATTTAAAGCAATTAAGGAGTCTACAAGGGAAACTATAGTCCATCAGGCACTACATAGACCAGCTTACAAATAAGTATCAACCCCTCACTCATCTTCTATGAAAGGATATAGTTTTTAAATGGGATCCATAATTTCAATAAGTCTTTGAAAAAATCAAGGAGTACCTTACTAATCCACCTATCTTGATGCCACCCATACTAGACAAACCATTATTGTTATACATTTCAGCTATGCCAGTTGCACTGGGGGCATTATTGGCACAACATGATGAGTCCACAAAAGAAAGAACCATATATTATACTAGATGAACACAAGTTCTATATGAGATTAATTATTCTCCCATGGAAAAATCTTGTATGGTATCTATCTTCAACTCTCAAAATATTTGACATTATATGCTTAGTGACCCAATCAAATTGATATCCAAAGTTGATCTACTTAAGTATTTGTTATCTAGAACTTTGTTAACCTATCGTATAGCTAAATGGGTCATGCTATTGAGCAAGTTTGATATTGAGTATGTGGGTCATAAAGCTATTAAAGGATAAGTTATAAATAATAAGTTGGTAGATGCTCCTCTAGCTGATGCCTATCCTTTAGTGAGCGAGTTTCCAGATGAGTCAGTGTTCACAATATTAGAGAAAGATGTATGGAAACTATATTTTGATGGTTCATAGACATAGAGTGGTCTAGGTGAAACAATCCTTTTTTTCACCCCACAAGGTGACTACATTCCTAAATCATTTAGGCTAGCTTGCCCAGGCACAAACAATATTGTTGAATATGAGGATTTAATCACTAGTCTTCACATAGTAGTCCAATGGAACATAATTCATTTCCATGTTTATGGAGACTCACAACTTATCATTAAATAAGTCACTAATGTGTTTCAAACCAAGGATGACAAGCTTCTTCGCTACGAGTGCATGCTAGATGATTTTAAGTAATTTAGTCACATTCAATTTGAGCAAGTTCCTATACTACAAATAAAGCTACAAATTCCATGGAAACTATTGGATCACTTATAGATATGTTGTGTGGTCTCATAGATTGTGAATTCTTGATTGAAAAATTATTAATCCCCTCATACAACATCCCAGATATGGAAATGGTGTGTGAAATTGTGGGTCCTCAATTTGCTTGGTATCATGACATTTACACTTATCTATACGATAATATCCTCCCACCTGACCTAGCCTAAAACCAACATAGAAGCCTTCATCCATCATGTGTCTCATTACACCATCTTAGGTGATACACTTTATCATAGGGGATATAATGGGAATCTACTTCAGTGTTTGAATGAATCAAAATATTGAGTTTTGTTAAACAAGGTGCATAGTGGTTTTTGTGGGGCCCATACTACTGTAATGGCCTTAGCCAAGAAGCTTCTACACATTGGTTATTATTGGCCAATAATGGAGTATGATGCCTATGATTTTTTCAGGAAATGTGTACAATGCCAACAAGTAGATTTCATCCATGCTCTTGCACAATATTTACAACCCATTACAACACCATGGCTATTTTCACAATGGGTTTTATATATAATCAACAAGATATAACCTCCATCTTACAATGGTCATACCTTCATTATCACCACCAATGATTACTTCACCAATGGGTGGAAAAATTCCACTCTCCCCCATCATAGGCACCCAAATTTCTAAATTCATCCTCTACCATATTCACTATAGGTATGGTATACCCTCCACCATTATTACTAATAATGGAAATTTATTCAAAAACTAGCACATTTGAAAACTTTATGAAACATTCCACATCCAACATCATTGGTCCACACCCTATTACCCCTAAGGTAATGGTCAAGCTGAAGCGATCAATTTTTTTAATCCAAATCTTAAAGAAGGTTGTCAATAATACTGGTTGTGATTGGCACTCCATATTAATCCCACCCTTTGGGCTTACTGCACTTCCATCTGCACCCCTACTAGCACCACCCCATACTCACTTGTGTATGGTGTTGATACCATCTTGCTGATTGAGGTTGAACTCCCGTCACTTCACATCTTTTTAGAGAACCTGATCATTGATGAAGAATATTAAGTTGTGCATCTTAGTCAGTTGGAGCTCCTTGATAAAAAATTTCTTGGTGCATATAATCACTTTCAGGCATACCAACATTGGCTCAGAAGAAGCTACAATAAAAAGGTTTGACCCTGTCAATTCCTAATTGGGGATCTTGTGCTAAAAGAAAATCAACATACCCAACAAGACAGAGAAAAGAAAGGAAAGTTTGAGGCTAACTAGTTGGGTCCCTATGTTGTCATAGCTAAGTATAGTTTAGGAGTGTATTGGCTTGCTACACTTGAGGGAGAACCCTTGGAAGAGACCATCAACATTGTACACCTAAAATGGTTCTACACCTAAGTCAGTTGAGTTCGCCACCTAGAAAATAGACAAAAAAAGGGTAAATAAATATAGAAAAATACAAATTAAATCAAAATATGTCAAAAAATCCTAAAAAAATTAAAAGTAGTCAAGAGAAATAAACTATCCTATGGTGAAAACCACCCTTGGTGGCACCTTGGATAGGTATGATTGGTGAGAACTTGTAAATAGGTTCCATTTGTAGAGGGATTAATCATTATCTACCTTGCATCCCACTTTCTTATATGATTATGTCTCCATAATCCTCTCCATGCATCCTATCCCAACATCCTATCATATCCATCATCTATCGACATCCTATCTCCCATCGTTTGCTGTATTTTGAGTGTGCATTAGATGGTATATATTTACTACCCCACATCATAGATTTTAATCACTTGTATATTGGTGGCGTGTGATTGGTCATGCATCCCCATCTAGGATATTTCATCCTTTCTTTTATCATTATGTCTCATGTCAACTTTAGTGCATTTTATTGAACTATGTTGCCTCTACGCTTTGATGTAGGCAAGGCCATCTTTGATGAGCCCCCAAGGATTTTTTCTATCTATTTGATTCTTCATCATCTTCTTTTTTCTTTATCCATCATTAGTCATTAGTCTTTTATCAAACTACGAGGTCTCTATTCTTTCACATAGCAAGGCTAATATTTGATTAGCCCTCAAGATACTAGGTCTGTCCTTAGGGTGTTTCTTAGTTTCACATCATGTCATCAAGAGTGTCGATATTTAACTAGTTCCTACTAGCAAAATCCATTGGTACCATGAGGTTCAATCCATTTTGAGTATCCTAAGTCATGTTCATCAAACAATATAACCCCCATCTATCCTTGTTCTTAGCAGTATGTATCCTTCCTCATATCAAACCACATTAATCCCATCCATCTATCAGTCATATGGAAAAGGATATTTAAAATTTATTGTGATCTTTTGTTTCTTTTTAATTTTTCTTATCTTTTGATATTCCTATTATACCTACTCAAGGTCACCACGATTCATGATATCATGGTGCTCTTTGAAGGGTAAACATAGGGGTATGTCTTGATTTTATGTTTGATCCTATCTTTTGGGTTGTCCTACGTAGTACCCACCAAGATCCTTGTGGTATTGCGTTACATTGGAGCATCCTTTGTGCTTCTGGTTATTCCATGATTAGGCCTGACCAAAGTCCTCATGTCTTTGGGGTGTTGGAATAACCTTCTTGTTTGTAGTGTCAATCCTACAAATTCAATATTAATTTTCCTTAGTTCTTAATACCTTGGTGTTGAGTATCTTATACTATAGTAAAATACAGTGCTCCTAACATGATAAAATGGCATTAGAATTGCATTTAATTCATCATCCCATTGCATTTCATTTATCCTAATCCATTTTTCCTAGTCCATGATCTTTGATTTTTGGTTGTGCAAATGATATCCCCAACCTCTTCTTCCTATTAGGGTCCCTATAGTTTTTGATACATGCACTAAACCACTCATCATTATTCATTTCACTTTGCATTTTAATTATCACTTAGGTTCATTTCATAAGGTTGAATAATCAATTTCATTATCTATTTCATTCTTATTTCATTAAGTTGCATTATGCATTAAATTATCAATTTCATTCACGTTTCATTAGTTAAATTATCCTTTGCATTATCAATTTCATTATTTGTTTCATTAATCCATTCCATTTGTATTTTCATTGTCATTTTAAGTTGTTTAGATTAACATAAATTTTCTAGTCTAAGCATCTTTATCCATTTCCATTTGCATTATCATTATCATTCTAGGTGTTTAAAATAGCATTGATTTGTTATTATAAGAATTTTATTCATTGCCATTTTCAATTTCATTATCATTTCAGCTTGTTTACAATGATATATATTTGTTATTCTAAGCATCTTTATCAATTGCATTATCAACTTAATTATCCATCATATTACCATTTCATTTTGCACTACCATTTCTATCATTAATTAAATTGTTTAGAATAATGTATATTTGTTATTCTATGCATCTTAACTCATTACCATTTTCATTTACATTATTGTTTTAAGCTTATTTAGAATCATATATATTTTTTATTCTAAGCATATTAATTGTTTTGCATTGCATTCATTCCATTAAATAAATTTCATTCAATTAGATGCATGCAATCTATCCATGAAATGTCATTTCATTTCATCCATTATACATATCATAATCCAAATTCATGTCATGTCATACACTCGTAATAAAAAATTATAATACCATACATGAGCATCTTTGTCATACATACACACATGCCATAATCCCATATGAATACATAATAAATCATAATCACATCCATTTCATAATCATAAATTGCAAACATCACATCATGTATTAAAAATTTTTAGTCATGCATACCATCATATATACATCCATCAAAATCATAATCATAGGTTTTCCATGCAAACATGTGTAATACAATAACAAGGGCATCCAATAAATGTCGTAGAGTCATCAAATGTAGGGCATCATCATAATTATCCATATCATATATAAATTATAATAATGTCCACCATAATTTCCACCAACATCCATAGAATAAAATCCATATAGTGTCCACCAAACAATAAGTACATATACAGGAGCATTGAATATGTAAATATAGTGAATCTTTAATCCAATCTAATAAAGGAATCTATACATGAACTTTGTGCCTACATATATATATTCGTTGGGTATCTAACAAAATTGGGAACCTATACTTATCCTCCTATCACCCTTTTCATCCCTATCCTCCTAATAACTGCTCGCCATGTCCAATCACTATGGTGAATCCAACAATCCCCCTATCTCGCGATGGTTTCTCCTTGTAACCATTGTCTCCTCTAGATTGTGTGGGCCCCGATCATTATGGTCATACCCTCTTACCACCAACTCATACATATGGTGGTATCCTCTGTGTGCAATTAGGTAAAGTTGCATAGTAGGATCCCATACATTATCCTACCTCTTGGATTGCCTCATCATATTGGGCTACTAATTTTCATGCCACATCTCTCTCACATCGATACCTATCTCATTGTTGCTATAGCCTAACCGTCTCTACATCTGAGGTATCTTAGGCTAGTCTCATCCCATGTACCTACCCCTATGCCCATTTAACCCATCCCACAACAACATCCCTCTCTCCTTGCATCCTCTCCACCTCTCCTCTTAGCCTCTCTACCTTTGTTGTTGCTCCATCATCTCCCATAGGTTGTGCTCCCTGCAATCTCTCAACCTCCCCCTCCAACCTCTTGATCTCTACATGTGTTATCCTTATTATTTGTTGCATGGATCCTATCCATGTTTGTACCCTTTCTAGCCTCTCTAATATTTCATCTCCATGTCATGGTTGATATAGCACCAGGGATCTCTCTCAAGGTTGACCTATTGATGTTGAAAATGAGAAAAAAAACATTAAGCATAATATTTCTATCCTACTTCTCCTAAAAAAGATAGTCAATATTAAACCACCTATCTTCCAAGGTCTCAGTAGTTGGTTCTCAACTATGTTGTTTCCATTCAGTGGTTAATGTGATTGTAATGTTCAAGGAGCCTTTCCTCATAAACAAGATAAAAAAGTGACTATTTCAAAATATTCTAACAAGGGGTTTTTTAATAAACAAAAAAAGATAGATCATAGTTTTTGGAAATGGAAAACATGAACAAAACATTCTTCCAAAGTTGAACATACAACTTCTATAACAAGCATTTTTGTATATTCTAAAACAAATGAATGGAATAACTAATGAAAATTCATACAACTATACCCATTCACACTGCACATTGAATAAACATACTTGTAATTCATTTTTTTGGAAATAGTTTAATAACAAACATTATTAACTTGCCACAAAACTTTATAGATGCACAAACAATGAGAGAATATCATTAACAGATAATGCAATAGATGGTTTTAAATTTTTCCTCTTCTATTAAATTTCACCAATTAAGAAACATTTACGCACAACAAGATCCAATGGAATATGGAAAACCATTATCTATTGACACCATTGTTAAACTAATTTTTTTAAAAAATTTAACTATTTGCCTAAATTTATAAAAATGTCTAACTATTTGCATAAAATCTCTAAAAAATATAACTTAGGCTACAAATATAACATCAATTTTTTGACCTTTACAATGAGGAGAATTCTCTAATTAATAGAAAAATAAAACATTGTAATCCCCTCCAAAAATATCCCAAATCCACAAAAATATGGTGGCTAGATCCTTGATTATACGAGGTGCTTTAGTTGAACTGGAGTAAATGTTGCTTAAAATCTACATTATATGATGAGTAACACTTCTTTCTTGGCCTACTAGAGACACCTTTAGTTAACTAATGTTTCCTTTCTACAAAATAGGATGCCTGGAAGTTTGAAGTTTGTTGACCAAATTCTATTTCAAAAATAGAATATTCTTCTACTCACTTGGGCACCTTAACCTATTTGAGATACTTTTCAAAATTGCTAAATATTTGCTCCAAGGCCTCCTCATTGAGCCCATCAATCCATTCAACCTTGAACATTTCTCTTTTAAATCCCTTGGCAGTTGCATTAAACATATCATGTATCTAGCTAACATCCTTAGCAGCACTTCGTGCATTAGACCTAATATCCATCAATTTGTCAAGAAGAGTCTCTTCAATATCATCTCCTTCCTTCATCAATCCTTCCAACCAGATATTCCATTGATCTTTTATTTCTTATAGGGAAGTCAATCCAAATCCTGATGAAACCTTCTTATTGGTGATACTAGCAACAACTACTTCAAACACCTTTGCTTGATCAAACATATCTTGTTGAGATAGGAGTAAGATCCTTCTATGTTCCATGAGAATTTTTGATCTGAAGATCGGTATGTTCATAGACTTATCAATAAAACTTAAATATTGATCCTCCAAGATACCATGCCCAATTATGTCTCCCTTAGGAAATTTTTTGATAATCCTCAACTTCTACATATATTCTTCCTACTTATCTTCTTCTTCTCATAAATTTTGAGTATACTTTACCAGAGTCTTGATCAACTCGCGTACCTTAGTATAACACTTATAATCCATAGTGAAAAGCTCCTATGTTTTTGTCCTAAGAATACCAACCCAATTATCAATCATTTGATATTTTCTTTTTATCTCACACATCTTATCAACTTCTTTATGGATGATTAATATAGGTACTTCTAATGATGTTCATTGTTTGGAAGTAGATGTGGTTATCTCCTTCAAAAATATTTTAATCTACCCTACTTGAGCTTTGAGCTCATCCTTGTCATTTTTTTCCTTAATCATTCTTGAATTTGTTGAGGTAGCCACAATAATTAGAGGCTTGTAACTCCCTATCATTCTTATCAATTGTTGGATTTACAATATCTACCACCAAGTCCCCATCATGAGTAAGCTTCATGGAGTGAATGGATCTTTGTTTCTTCTTAGGTTTCATCCTATCCACTTCCTTTTCCATATCCTCCTAGCTCACTGGTTGAACTTCTTGTGGCCTTTCCTCTAGATTTAACTTTAGCCATATAGGATGATGTAGGAGCATCCAATAGTGTAGGGAAAAATGGTCACTTACTATTTTTAGTAAGTTGACCTAAACTAGCTTGTATGGACCTAGAAATTTACCCAAAGGAGCATAGATGAAAAAATTCCAATCGTGAAAGAATCACCTGAATACCCTGAATGGTTTGGGAGAAATTAAAGTTTGTCCCTAGAAATTTTTCTAATGCAACTTCAAATTCAGATATAAAACTTTAGAGGCCCCAAAACAACTCGAATTTGTGGATGAACTAACCTATTGTGGGTTCATGCATTGTAGATCTCTTCAAGAGCTTTCCAATGATATGCAATAATAGAAAATCAGACACCCAGATCAAAAGTTATGGCCCCATAAAGTTTCCCCTCTAAAGAGTGAATTTCATTAAAATTTCTTCCTAGGCCAAAAATCGAACAATAAGACTTTTGGCACCAAAAAAATGAGAAAGTTTCACTTTCTAGAACATTCTAGGGCAGGTATTGGGTAAAATAAAAAGGGATATGAGGGGGTTGTAGAAGGTGGCTCCATTAGTGCAGATTGTGGCTCTGAATAGTAGTTTTCCTTTCAAAATTGATTTTGTTGTAATGAATCAAGCCCATGAAGTTGTACCATTGTAAGTTTTGAATATATAATTTCATTTTCTAAAATAATTGAAAGTGGGTTATTTTCTTTCTTACATCTTCTGTGTTGATATTTATTGTTGTGTTTTGTGGGGTTTGGGCAATGTAGCCATCATCAAGTGGTATCAAAGCAAGAGTTCATAATTGTGTAAAAAATTCACCAAATGTGAGGCAATTTACAACACGACTTGTGGTTGTGGGTCCATGAGAAAATATGCCTCCATGTAGAAACCATGGTGGAAGAAATGTTGGGGTAATAGAAGAGGGTTTTAGAGCCCTTTGGAGACAAGTTCAAGCACTACAAGAGGAGTTGTGTAGAGGAGCTAATGTCAAAAGAAGAGATGAAAGTGAGGATGAGGCTGAAGATGAGGATCCATTTGAAGAGGAAGCACCATATGTAATGGATCCTAGATAATTTAGACTGATTAGGGAAATTTCCAAGATTGGAAAGAGGACAAAGATAGAAGTCCCTAATTTTTCTGGAAACCTAAATCTAGAGGAGTTGATCAATTGGATTAATAAAATAGAAGAATATTTTGAGTATGAGAAAATAGAAGACCTAGATAGAGTCAAATTTGTAAAGTCCAAATTGAAATGCCATCATAGCATCTGGTGGAAAGAAGTCTAGTTGGAAATAAATAGAAGAGGAAAAGAGAAAATAACAAGATGGGATTGGATGGTGGAAAAATTAAAAAAGATAGTTCTTCTTGGGGACTATGAGTTGGATTTGTTGAAGAAGATGCAAGGGTCGAAATAAGCAAGAAAATATATTAAGGAGTATACAAAACAATTCTACCGAGTCCTAATTAGAATAGGTCATTCTGAGGCCAACAAGGAGAAATTTTCCCATTACATAAATGGGTTGAAGTTGAGCATTCAAGAAGAGTTTAGTCTAGTAAGAATGCTACCATTGAAGAAGCATCTTAGTTTTCTTTAAAGGTAGAATATGAGTTGAATAGAAGGTTTGAAAGTAAGGAAAGAGCTGGAGGTCATGGTGGAAGGACCAGTGGATGGTCATATGGAGGTAGAAATGGAGATCAAAAGAAGGGTGAAGGATCTAGTAGAAACAAGAACCAGAAAAGAGATACCACCTATCATCATCATGATCAGAGTAATAGAGACCAAAGAGGAAGAGGAAGATTTAGACAAGGACTAGGGAGAGGAGGCTTTCATGGAACTTGTTTCCAGTGTGGAGAAGTAGGGCATAGGGTATACGAGTGTCCTCAATATCAAGGAAGGACAAATAGAAGACTTGAGGGTAATGAACAATTTGCACATATAGACGAAGATGTTCATTCTTCAAAATTTGAGGATAGAGAAAGAGTAGAGGTTCTTGTTACTAGAAGATCCTTATTGAATGAGGAGAAAGAGCCAACTCAAAGGAAGAATTTGTTTCGCACCAGATGTAAGTGTGAAGGTAAAGTTTGAAATGTTATTATTGATGGAGGTATTATTGGTAACCTTGTTTCAGAAGAGATGGTTAGTAAGTTGTTGGAGAGAAGAAGGCATCCAAATCCACACTAGATTACTTGGTTGTAGAAGGACCATAAAGCCCTGGTAAATGAACAATGTCTAGTAAGGGTCAAGATTGGAAATTACCATGATGAGGTTTTATGTGATATTATGCCTATGGACGTTTGTCATATGATGTTAGGTAGACCATGGTAGTTTGATCAATGAGTAGTACATGATGGACATGCCAACACCTATTCTTTGACAAAGGATGGAGTATGCCAGAAGTTGAAGCCCTTGAAAGAGGTAGAGGAAAAGGTATGTAGTAATGCAAGAATTTGTTTGATTGATGGAATAAAGTTCCTAGATGATATGAAACATGAGCATATATGTTTTTGCATTGATCCCTAGATCTAATAAAGAAAATAATAATGAGGTACTTGTAAAGGTTTCATATTTGTTGAATGAGTTTCAAGATATTATTTTTGATAACATGCCCGAATTTTTTCCCCTAGTAAGAAAGATTAGTCATCAGATTGACTTGATTCCTTGAAGTAGCTTTCCAAATAAGGTAGCTCATTGTATGACTCCAAAAAAGAGTGAAGAGTTAAACAAACAAGCGCAAGAATTGTTGCAGAAAGGATTGATCAAAGAGAGTTTGAGTCCATGTGTAGTACCTACAGTACTAGCAACAAAGAAGGATGGGGAATGGAAAATATGTACAAATTATAGAGCCATCAACAAGACCACCATCAAGTATAGATTTCCCTTGCCAAGAATGGATGGCATTATAGATTGTTTGAGTGGGGACGAGTACTTCATGAAGATAGATTTAAAGAGTAGATATCACCAAATCCATATTAGAGAAGGAGATGAATGGATGATAGCCTTTAAACCCAAGGAGAGCCTATACAAGTGGTTAGTAATGCCTTTTGGGCTAATGAATGCACTGAGCAGATTTGTACAACTTATGAATGAGGTATTGATAGAATTTTTAGGAAAATTTTTTATTGTTAATTGGGATTATATTTTTACTTTTAGTAAGACATTGGAGGAGCACTTGATGCATATCCGTAGAGTTTTTGAGAAGCTAAGGGATAATTTTTTGATTAATTTGAAGAAATATAGTTTTTTGAAGAAACAATTGTTGTATTTGGGATTTTTTGTCTCAACAAATGGTCTTAAAATGGATCTAGAGAAGGTGAGATCTATCATTGAATGGCCTACCCCAAGGAGTGTTATAGATAAGATCATTTCATGGTCTAGTAAGATTTTATAGAAAGTTTATTAATAGGTTCAATAGTATTTTTGTACCTCTAACTAAATCAATGAGAGGGAATAGAAAAGAGTTTAAGTGGACTACAAGAGCATCCAAAATTTTTGAAATGTTGAAGAAAGTTACAAAGCAACTATTTTGGCACTTCCAGATTTCAATAAGGTCTTTCAGGTAGATTGTAATGCTAGTGGCACTACCATAGGAATTTTTTTTAGTCAGGATGGTAAGCCTATTGCCTATTTTAGTGAGAATTTGAATGATGCTTGTAGACGTCTAAATTTGGACACTTAATTTATCCAAATTCATCCCCTTTCGTCTTATTTTTCGTTAATTAAGTAATACTGTTATTATTTAATTAATAGCTTTAATTCTGTCAAATCCCTAAGGTATTTAATCAATAATACCTTATCTCTTTAATCCTCCTTCTATCAATTAAATTAAATAAATATCACATTTATTTAATTCCTCCTCATGTCACATCCTCCATCATTTTTATCTTATCCTAATCCTTCTTCTAATCCCACCATTAGGATGTGTCACATCCTCCAACTTTTGCAAGTTGGCCTCTAATCCCTCTTAGCCACCTAACCATCCTCTAATCCCTCACTAATTAGTCTAATCAACCTCTCAAGGAATTTTTAATTCCTTTTATCCTTCCAAGGAATATTAAATTCCTTTTCTCTTCCCCATGTCCTTTATGACATGTGTCCTTAGTGAACCCTATTAAATGCTTTTCTTTTTTGACAAGGCATCTCCCTTCCCCATGTGAATTTTTAATTTGCTTTTTAATCCCCCAATGTATTTAAGGAATTTTAAATTCCTTCCCTCTTCCCCATGAGAATATTTGAGGAATTTTTAATTCCCCACTTGTCCTCTCTCCCACATGGGGACAAGTACCTCCTTTATGAGGAGATCTTGTCCAATCCCAAGGTACTTTGTACCCCTCTCCATGTCATGTCCTTTTCCTTCCACCTCATGTCCACTTCACCTTTTAGGGCTATCTCACATGCAACATGTCAAGATGTGAGGGCTTGTGAGTTCTCAACTCACCTTAGTCCTACATCTTGATATTTGGTGGATCAATCTCAACCGTCCATTTCCCCTAGGATTTCCCAAAAATCCTATAAATACCCCCTCTTTTCTCTCATTTTGAGGGAGATCATTTGTGCTAGCCAAACTCTTGCAGTTTTGTTTCTCAACCTCTACTTAACCATTTTCACATTTTCATCCACTTGCATCCATCTTCACATCCTCATCTAGCTTGCATCTTGCCATCCAAGGAGCATACACATCCAAGATCGAAGGGCCAACCAAAGGATCGACTCAAGGCAAGGTATAAAGTTCCATTTTGTGGCTTTGTCTTGTTTTGTTTCCAACTTAGGCTAATCTTGAAGTGTAGGTTGTTTTAAGTTGTTTATTTGCACTCTTTAACTTGTTGCTTGATTTCTAATGCTCTATTTTGACATATCATAATGCTAAGAAGAAATATATTGTCTATGATCAAGAGTTTTATGCTATAGTTCATACTTTAAAGAAATGGAGACACTATTTGTTGCCAAAATATTTTTTTAATATACTGATCACTAGGCTTTGTAGTATGTCAATAGCCAAGGAAAGTTAAATAAAAGGCACTCAAAATGGGTTGAGGTTTTGCAGAGTTATACATTATTTTCAAGCACAGGAGTGGAAGGTCAAATAGAGTTGTAGATGTCCTAAGTAGAAGGAAATTTTTTTTGATAGAGATAAATATAGAGGTTATTGGGTTCAATGAACTCGAGAGTTTGTATCTAGAAGATCCAAACTTTGCAAAAGCTTGGAAGGCTTGTTTGGAACCTATTACATTAGATAGGACAAGATGGTTGGATTTCTCAATCCAAGATGGGATGTTGTTTAGAGGAAGCCAATTGTGCATTCCAAGGAGTTTTATGAGAGTGAATCTAATCAAGGAGAACCATAGTGGAGGATTAGCTAGACATTTCAATCAAGATAAGACCATTTTGCTTGTTAGTGAGAATTATTACTAGCCACAACTAAAACAAGATGTGAAGAAGATTGTACAAAGTTGTACAATATGCCAGATGGTGAAAAGAACAAGTCAAATATTGGATTGTATCAACCATTACCTGTACTTGAGAGGCCATGGGAGGATATTAGCATGGATTTTTTTCTTGGCTTTCCAAGGAAACAAAGAGGGTGTGATTCCACATATGTGGTGGTGGATAGTGTAGACAATGAAAAATGTTTTAGTTTGTGACCGTCAATTTTCTTCATCTTCATCTTCACATAGTTAAATAATTTTAATTAAATTTAATTATTCTTGATCATATTCTTCTATTAATTCAATAGTTTTTAATTATTTAATTAATTCACTTCTCAGCTTTATTCTATCTCGATCAATTAAATTAATTAATTATGTCACTAATTCCCCCTCTTCTTCAATAGTTAAATAAATTATTATTTATTTAATTATTTCTTTATCACCTCTTTGTCTATAGTTAAATGATTAAAATTAATTATTTAACTATTCACTTATCCTTAATTCCTATAATAGTTAAATAATTGTCGAAATTATTTAATTATCTCATGAAATTTATTTCCTCCATTGAATAATTACATTGAATTAGTCATTTAATGCCTTCTCCCATTTTCTCCTATTTAATTAAAATGATTTTTCAAATAAATAATTTGAAAAATTATTTATGCCTCCACTTGTCAAGATATTCCTTCCTCATGAATTAATTAATTTCTAATTTTTAATTTGACCATTATCCCTCCACTATCTCACTTTTGAATCTTGATTGTTGATTTCCTCTGGCTTTTTCCAATCTTGACCATTCTTTTTGTAACCTCCATCTCATGAATCCTCATCCATCGATCTCAGAATCTATGTAGAAGATTGATATTGCCCATCCATTTGAATGGCTGTAAAAAAAAAAGCCTTTCTCCTCCATTTTTTCCTTAACATCCACTTATTTCCAATTTTCTTGCTTACTATTTGTAGGTATTTTCACAAGTCAGACTAAAAAACTGAGGGCATATTTACAAAAAAAGGAGAGGCAAGAGAAGTGATTCAAGTTCAAGCATGGGGAGTGTTTTGATTTGATTCTTTTATTTTCCTTATGCTTTCTTTATTTTCTCTTGTTTAGATGAGGTTAATAGCTTAGAAGTGTTGTGGTTGTCACTATTATGTATCCTATATTAATTTTCCCCATCATACATGGGTGAATCCGACATGAAGACAATATTTTGAAGGATCTAGAATATTTTTTTTGTTTTTGTAGGTTTTTAGTATGGAACAACACAACTAAGATGCATAGCAACACAAGTGATAGGAAATGATGCAATTGTTAAGAGAAACAGTGCAACTATTTGGAGGCTAATCATATTTAAAATCACTATGCATCTGTGGAAAATAACAATGCATTTTTGGGTGGGAAATTTTGAATTCAAAATTGTGATGCAACTACTCTAGTGTGATGCACACTCTATGATAGTTGTAAAAAACCAAACACAATTTCCTGTTGGTATAATTTTTTTTGCTTTTTCTATTTTTTTTCAACGTTTTTCTTTTGGGGTTTTCAAGTATGTTAGGGTTTTTGTTTTCTAATAGTCTCTTTTTAGCATGTGGATTTTCATTTAAGGATTTCTCAAAAAACTTATTTCTTTCGAAACAACAAAAAAAATTGATCTCTTTAGTTTAGATTAAAGCAATTTTCTTTTGTTTTTTTTCCAACTACAACTTGCATCAGGATCATAAGGCTAAAATGAGCCTACATATCTCACTCATAAAGGCTTAAAAAGAATAACAATATGTATTTTCTCACTCATGGGTATTAAAATGAACTTGCGTATAATGCCATTGGCTTAGAATTTATTAGTGTTTTCAAATAATAAGCAAGGGTTTAAAATTTACATGAGGAAATTGCATTTGGTTTTTTACAACTATCATAGAGTGTGCATTATCTCCTCTCCCTACATTTGGAAATATTCAAGATCAAAAGAATTTCTTTGGAATTTTTATAATCACACTGCACATTTGGAGTTTGGGCTTAAAATGAACATCATGGGAGCGTGAGGAAAAGGCACTATGTATGCACTCTCCTTGTGCTTTGAGTGATCTAGGAGATCAAAAATAGCGTACTTCCTTGCTATTGTTTAACTTTTTAATTTAGATGGCTTGCTACCCCGCTTCGAAAGGTGGGAACGACCCAAGCAGTAATAGGCTAAAGTCAAGCCCTTCTAATCCACTACATAAATGATGTACTTGTGACAAAAGTATCAAGTAACAAGGTGTAGATCTATCATATCAAAAAGTGTCATCCTCAATAGCCTCATGAGCTATGTCAAAATCCTTTCTTAGGAAGGGATTGGGAGGCCTCTTGATTGACCATATTCTTGAGCTAATCTTGATGTGTGTATGGCCACCTTGAACAAATTACCTTACTAGAAACCAATTTGTGTTAATGGCCAATAATCCTTTTTTATATGCTTGTTGATAATAAGAGGTCAGTCCTCTAAAGCCACCCCACGTCTTCACGTAGCATGTGTAGAGATAGAAATTACTCTTTTTTGGGAATGAGACTTGGTGAGCCCAAGAAGTGAGTGTCATGGAGGGAAGCCAATGCCACCAAGTCTCTAGCTATCTGCTTGCTTAAGTGGTTCGAGAAATCCTAGTGGGATATTATCCAGTCATTTCCTTGATAGCCATAGGTTTTGTTCATTGTTTCCTATGTGTGTTTTATCTTGAAATCAAGCATTTTCACATCTAAAATGAGAGAAAAACAAAAAAAAATTTATTATATGATGCGTTTCCCAAATCAAGTTTCATCAAAATCAGTCAAAAATCTGATCAAAACTAGGTCAAAACCATCAAAACTACAAAATCAACATTCTGGCACTGTAACTGACTAGAACAAACCTGCAACTAATATTGTGAATTGCAACTAGTGATTAGAAAACCACAACTATTATACTGAGCCACATTTGTAAAAAATAGAGCCACAACTATCATGCTAAACCACAAATGAACTTTGGAAATCCACAACCTGAAATGATGCATTTCAAGAAACAGTGTCATAATTGCCTAGTAACAAGAAACTATCAAAACCTTTGTTCAAATCCAATCAAGTTATTTTACAGTGATCTTGATTTTTAAAATAGAGACTTGCAATCCTTACCAGTTCCTTCTAGCATTACCATTTAGGACCACATTGCATTATAGGTTACTTTCCTTACTCTTTTCCATTGCATAAATTATTCTTAGACCTTTAGATTGCACTTGGCCTTTCAAAATTCAAACTTAGGGAGATTATTAAAATCTTGGATAGTACATGGTCACCTATCACATTTGGAATTGACCTTCATCTTTCACTTTACCAGTCCTTTTTCATTGTCATATTGGTAAAATTTGAGTCCCAAGCTTGTATCCTAGCCTAAACTCAACCTTGAAAAAATTATCATTATCACAAAGGTTAACTATATTTGGATTTGTTACCTTAAGCCTACATTAGTTTGATTATCATCTTTTTTCTAAAAAATTTAAGCATTACCTTAGTCTCATTTTGATTCATATTGTACCCCTTTGGTCATAGTTTTTTCATCACAATATGAATCTTTGACCTTCTACCTAAATTGTATTTTCATCTTTATCCCAAAAACACAAAAACATAGTTCATTTTCATCTTATCCTTAGTATCATTTAGTCCCCATACCATTTTACTTGTCCATAAATTTTTCAACCTTTCATTCCATCTTGCATCCATTAGTCTCATTATCCTTGCATCCTTATATACAAAAAAATCCAAAACCATAGTTTAGCCTCATTATCATCTTGCATTATTTCCCTGACTAGCAAAGTCTCACATGGTTGACACAGGGTCACACACCAAAATAAAGGACATGGATTTATCAAGTGACCCCTTTCATGATACCACCCTTGAAACAAATTCAAATCATTCTACACCTCAAGGATAGCCACCACAAAGAGAGAAAATTGTCATATTTGACAACCTAAACCTAGATGAATTCAACAAAAAATTGACTCCTAAAGTAATTGAAATAGCTTACCAAGACCCAAGGGGTTTAAGCATGGTTTATCAACTCATTGGTGTTGACCCTAATATATTATTCTATTCACTAGCTAAAAAGGGTTCCAAACTCCCTCAAGGACTTGATATATCAACTATTGTAGAAGAAGATACCCAAAATCTGTTTGCACTAAGGATTCCCTCATCACAACAACTATCAACAATACCACTTGGGACTACTACACACATGTAAAATACCACCAAACACATCCCTATCATATTCACATTTAGAAATAATATGACCCATACTGTCACACAAGGACCAAGTTTCACATTTGGGAGTATCTCAAGTTCTATGGGCAAGACCCTTACAAACCCTCTTTTCAAAAATTCCAATCAAGGCCCTATATCACAAGGTCCTAGACCTTTTCTTCAAAATAGAAATCAAGGTCCCATACCCACACTTCAAAACACAAATCCAAGTCCTTCATTTCAATTTCAAAGTAAACCCTCATCAAAACAAAATCAACCAAATAAATATATAAAGGTTCACATAATCTCATGAAAGATTCCAAATAAAAGTACCAATCAAGGACCTACATTCTTAGAAATTAACCAAGGACCTATCCCATCACTCTAGAATTCCAATCGAGGTCCTACACCTTCATTTAAAAATTAAAATCAAGGGCCCACACCTTCATTTCAACATTATAATCAAGGACCTACACCATAATTTAAAAATGTGAATCAAGGACCAATAAACATGACCTTTGGGAAAACCTAAATACCAATGTCATTCCAGACCAAAAAAACACACATCAATATGGTAACCAAGGTCCCACATCCTAAAATACCAATCCCAATCTAAATCTGACATATGACACCAACACCATGACACCAAATCAAAGCAATCCAACACCATCTCTTACATACAAATTGATGCAAAAAATATAGGCCCTCCAACAACAGATGACAAATATATAATTGGGAAGCAATAAGAAGACCTATTGTATGGAGGTATTGTGCCCCTTTCCATTTGAGACAAATCTATACATGTCACCTTTTCCCCCTCATTTCATGACATCACCTTTTCCAAAATCTCATATTATCCCACCTATTTTAGGAGACCATTCTCATGAAGCCTCATGGGGCCGGTACTAGATTGGTTCGCACATCTCTCTCCAGGGATCAAAACATGGGGTAAACTAGTTGAAAAATTCATTAACCACTTTTCCTTCAACATTAAAAATGATATCATCCTTGCAACATTAAGCATGACCAAACAAGAAGAAGGGGAATCACTTACCTTATTTTATTAGAGATGGTGAGGTTTGGTTAGAAAGTTCCCTTATCACATTCCTAAGAAACAATTGGTCACCATTTTTTTTAGCCTTGAAAAAGAAATGATGCGTAGCATACAAATCCAATGCTACAAAAACTTTGATGAGATCCTTAAGAAAGGTGTGTTGATTGAAAAGGTTCTTGTTGCAAAATAACTATTCAAGGTAAACAAACAGAATCCAAAACCCAACAATGAAAAGAAAAAATATTGGTCTCAAAACAAGAACATAAAAAATGATGGAGTTTTTGACTCCAAAATAATAACCAAACACCCAATACATCAAACACCCAAGCACAAGGTCAAAACCCAACACTAAATGTAGTCCAAAACAATCAACAACGAAGAGGAACCCCGTGTTCCAAAATAAAATGCACTCAATTGGGTGAACCTATTCAATCAATCCTAAAACACTTTTGCAATCTAATGTCATCTCACTACTTGACATAAAAAATTATGAACCCTAATTGATCAAACTTGACTGGTGGAAAGAAGATGAATACTGTGAATACCACCATAACAAGGGACACAAAATAGCTAGATTTTGGACACTCAATAATATCATTCAAGACCTTATTGAGAATAAAACCATTTTGGTGGGTGAATCACAAAACAAGACAAATGTTGATCACACCATATTTAAAACTCCCTTGTTAGACCATGATAAAGGAAAAGCATCTAGTTCAAAGAATAGCAACAATATTGCTAGTTACACCATTATCCTTAACATCAAACCCTTTTATGATAACATTTCCATCATTACCATAAAAAATCCAAGTTTAGAATGTGTTGTTACCACTCGCAAAACCAAGATAAGTATTCTAGGACCCACTTCTAATCCATATCCAAAAGGTCAGTACAATCTTATCGACTAGTTGGGAAAAATCCCCACATAGATCTCTATCCTAGAACTCTATGTATATCACCACAACACAAAGTTGTCCTTGATAAAGTATTTCAAGAAGTGTCTATACCCACTAACTTAGATGTCAACAAATTTTAGGCCATGATTGGGTACCTAGCTATGCTACACCATGTAACCTTTTTGAGCTAGAATTTTTCACACAAAAGTTAGATCATAATGATTCCCTACACCTTGAAGTATGCATTAATAAACACAAAATTAAATGAGTCCTAGATGGTGGAGTAGGTCTAAAAAATTTCTCACTAAAATTGGTGAAAGCAATGGGATACTCTAAGAATTGTATAGACCAAACTAAGAAAATTATTATCAAAGCTTATGATGATAGTAAATGTTCATTTGAAGGTTTAATTTCACTACCAGTAAGAGTTGGGCCAACGATATAGAATACAATTTTTCATGTCTTCAATCTGGACTTACACTATAACTTTATCCTTGTCTGCCCATGGATCAATTCCATGAGGGCTATCCCACCCACCTACCATCAATGCCTCAAATTTCCTTACAATGGCACTAAAATTACTATCCCAAGTGACCTTGATCCTTTTCAATATTGCACAAACCTAAAAGGAACTGTTGCACATCAAGTTCCCATCAATTGAGATGCCTCATCCTCCACCCCATCTACCACTCCATCTCACTACATTGATCCATTCACCCTTGTCAAATCATCCACACTATTCACCCTAGCTTCTATGCCCAAAATCTAGATTCAAGACAAAGGATGTGGAGAATACAACATGAAGAGTCTCTTTTTCATTGGAAATTACCTAAATCACTAAATTTTTATGGAAAAAAAACATCCTGTACAACCTAAATTTATCATTCATAGTCCCCCTACCACCTTCACTAAATGGGGGAAGCTAACCAAAGAGTCTTTAGATGACTATATTATCACATGGTTATAGAAATAAGAGGTGGATATTGAACCTAAGAAATTTCTAGTTGATTAGTATCCGAAAGGGTTCCTGATAATGAAAGAAGAAGGATATGATGGCCTTGGCCTAAATAAACAAGGAATGTTGGAACCTTTAGAACCTCCTAAATTGTTTAAAAATCAAGGGTTAGGTTTTGTACCGATAAAAGTGACTATTCGGAGTATCAAGTTACCCTCAAGTGAGACTGTTAATGCTTCAAATGAAATTGAGAAATTTGAGGACTATTATATTGACTCCAATTCCAATGAATGGGAATTGAATTTGGAATCCTTTAAATATATCAGCCATTATAACCTTGAAGAAACATTTAGAGAACTTGGTGAGCCTACCTTCAAGGAAAGGTTTAGCCAAATTTTTAATCTTGGCACAACTCCAAATCCTGAACAAAAGTCTCTTTGAAAGGAGAATAATGGATTAAACACTACTAGGAAACCATTGAATTTGCTTCCTAGGAACCTAATGAATCTACTTCCATCTTTACTCTATCTTCCTACACCATGACCCTTGACAATATCGATGATGGCTTACCCCTTGTCTACCCACAACTCATAGATTGGGGTGAGCAAGAACCACCAAGTTTGGACACTTTCGAGAATGATGAAGTGACTATTGAGTTCATGGGACTTTGTGAAGGAATACCAAGTGGCGAACATAAGGTCGGCTTTGAAATAGAACTCAATTATGCAACATACTTTGGTGATGTTGTGCTTTCCTCTAGTCAAAAAAGTGAAAATGACAAAAGAAAAACTAAAAATAATAGGTCTTTAGGTGAAAAATGAAAGGTGCCTACTGACTGCTAAAAAGTAAAAATAAAGGATGTACTCTGAAGGCGAAAAATTTTATGAGGTGCTTGAGGATGGAGGATTGGATAGTATACCTATAGAATAAGAGAGATTTACATTTCTTATAGAAGAAACAAAAGAAGTAGACATTGGTACACAAGATAATTCTAAAATCATATAATTGGCAACATCTTTGACCATCAAGGAAAAGATTGAGCTTATAGCATTATTTTCAAAAAGATAAGTAAATTTTGCATGGTCATATGCCAATATGCTTGGATTGGATCCCGAACTTGTTCTACATCACTTACCATTGTGTTGGCCTCATACAATGATTTAACAACTAGGCCTTTACAGCCATGATTCGGAAATTGGACATCTAAAATGAATAGCTATTTAATCATCATGAAGGTGCATTTAACTTGTTAACCCATGGATGTGAACTTGGAATGGGTCAGCATAGTATGTGCACTAGGAATTCAAAGTATCCATTTGTATTCTATAGCTAAGAAAAACACAATGCTAAAAGTAAATTGCTTAAAAAGGAATAACATAAATGTTGAACATTAACCAAAAACTATACTAAGCTTAAAATGCATGAAAAAAATGAAAATATTGATAAAAAATAGAAAAATACTCTATCTACTTTGGTTGTAGGAACAGTCACAGAATGGAATTCTAGTGGTTGTGGGAACAATCAACACCAAATTCTTAACTAATTACTGAAAATAAAGTAACAACTAGGCTAAACTAAGCTAAGGATAGATTTCTCACCAAGTGGACCCCCTTGGATGAGTATCCTCTACTACTAATGAAAAATTAGATGCTCAAACTCAGAACTTCATTTAATTCATCAAGAAACATGAGTACAAAAGAGTAGTGTAACTATGTCATTGAAAAATAAGAATGCAAATACAATATCAAATCACACACACTTCTAAAAAGGAGCATCTGATCCTTATATATACTACCAACTAAGCAAGGTAGTCAACTCCATGAACTAGGAGGATTGCAATTTAGGGAAAGAAGAGAAAATAGAGAGGTGGTTATGCGTGCATGGAATTTGGTTAGACGTGTCCATAGATTTAGCATAATAGTAATGCCAATACTTTCTCAACATCCTTAAAGTCCACTACAAGGTGGTTACACTTGCATGTGGAATCTCCTATAGTTGACCTCCTTTGACCTTTGAATGATTCACTTGCTAGACGTTATGGTGTATGCCCAGCTGATGGTGTCTTTCTCAATTTAACATCTTCAAATTATATCTACATGGCAATGTTAGCACGCACAATAATTGCATATCTATAACCACCTTAAAGAAAATTCATTAATCACATGTAAAATTAATATAGATAGTCCATATAACATGCCAATTTCATTAAAGATTTGTGGAAATAAGATTAGGCCCAATGTCTATAGTTCTAAGGAAATATCATATAAATATCAACACTTAACATCAAGGTCCATGATATCTTTAGCAAACAAATCATAAATTCTACCATAAATTAGACCATAAACTAGGCTCATCACTCCTTCAAACCTAAGGTTTTGTTGTTCCTCCAATAGGGGAAGGGTTGTTCTTCTACTTGATCAATGCTCTAAAATTTTCAACTAACAACTACCCTACATCAGTGTTTTTTGTGCATGAATCAGGGTCCCAATAGAATTTCCCTAATCTGTCCAATCTATTCCATCTCTATCTCATTGTAACAATATTATAGTTGTAAAATGTGAAGTTTGGAATAGGCCACATCAAGAGGGGTGGCTAAAAATTTAGGGGAAGCCAAAATCATCACTTTTAAGACCTTATGTTAGCCTATGATGTTGTATTTTCAGGTAATTAGGGCATAAGTGTGTATAAATAAGTGTTTTTCCATCCATTTTAACCCCCATTCCCCCATTCATTCAAGCATTCATTTATTTTTTCAATCATCTCATTCAATAATTTGAGCAACATAGCATCATTGAATCAGGAATCTTGGAGTAGCCATTGACATATCTTCAAACTTCAACAATAAAGGTTTGGGAATTTATGACACTTTAATTTTTTTTTCATCATTCCTTTCTTATTTCATTTCACTTCTTTATAAAGGTTCTGATTAACAAAGTGGGATTTGACTAAGGAAAATCCCTATACTCTAACCCTTAACCACTTTTCCCCTCTTTGCATGTGTGTTTGTAGGTCTTGTAGGCAGATTTGTCAAAGAGACAGGTGTTGAAAAGTGGTCAAAAAGTCATCAAAGTTATTCAAGTCAACCAAACCATAATTCAAGATTGGAGACAACATTCAACCTATTTTCTATAGTTTTAGTTTTGTCAACCTAAGACGAAGACAAGTGTAGATCTAGACTGATAGAGTTGACTTCAAAATTTGTAGATTTCTGTAGGTGGACTGATTCACCATCAGTGGTAAATGAGTCCCACTACAAGGCTAGAAAAGTTGATTTCTTCAGTTTTTAATTCCTGGCACTTAGAAACCATTTTTACCAAAATTTACTAGAAGCAAACTGATTTGTTGTGCACTTTGTTCAATTTCATTAAGTTATGATTTCATTTGTGCATGTTTCTAGTTCATTTATGCATAGCAAACTATGTTTTCAAACATTTCATATTTCTTAGGTTTAGCATAAATAATCAATCAATTTTATCAATTTGCTGCATCTAGATCATTGCATTTAGGCATAATTTCATTTTACTTACATTGGTTTGAGTGAACCGCCTAGATTTTGGTGTGGGATCTATCTATTTTTTTTAGGTGAAAAAATCTAATTAAGCAAAAGAGTCATATCATTTCCTAACACCTAAAATCTATGGTTTAGATAGGTAATGTGTATGCAAATATTTTGACAAAGTTTTATCGTGCTAGAAATGGACTATGGGACTTCATGAGATAAAATGGTAAAGAGCCTATCAAAAGTTTCCCATGAGTAGAGTTTAAGTATACACCAAATCTTTGTCAAGATCAAGATAAAGTGGAATATCTGGATAAATTTGGATTGGATGGATGGAGGGAACATTGGATTTATCATGACAAGGATGAGATGCTTTTGTCTAAGAAGTATGATATAGATGCTTGATTCTACTAATAACTCCTATTTTCTAGGTTTTCATCAAAGTACTTTCCCAAAGTGCCACCGTAGTGATTTTCACTAGAGGACAATTTTTATTTTTACTATTTTCTTGATTTTTTTATTTTTTTATTTTTTTGAAGATTTTACCCTCATGTTGAACTACCTGGTGGAACTGATGTAGAAGCTACTATCATAATGTGCAAGTGGTGTCGTTCTTGAAGAAGCTTCTTTTCTAAGATACAAGCACTTGAATGCAACCTTGAATAACTTTGATCTTCCTTGTGGATACTAAAATTAATCTTGTCTATGTCCACACATTGCGATAAAAGTGCCTTCAAAATTCTTATGATGAAGGGTAGCTTCCAACACACGATCAATGTGAGAATTGGATATTGTGAATGGAGTGTATGGTGACATGCATGAATGAATACGAGATGGATTGGTCGATAGTTTGGAACCTTTGACTCTCCAAACTTGGGAAGATGAGAAATGATGGGTGGGAACGAAGGTTTTCATGGAATTAGGACCAACCATTGGATATTCTTTGTTCCTTTCTTGAGAAGCTTTATCTTGTATTTGAGGACTCTTTTGATGGATACATTTCCCTTTTTTATCTTTCGCCATAGTTTCTTTGACTAATGGATTTTTTGAGGGATGAATTTCTTTATTTTTATTTGGTATCCATTTGTACTTGATGTGTCATTTTTTCTTTACTACTTCATTTTCATTGATGATCTTTTCCTTGCTTTGATAGGAATTCTTCTTTTTACGTTGGTCCCAATTTGTGTATGAGATAATGGGTGAATGCCAACTCATGATATAGCTAGTTGTAGCATTGACTAAATTTTCATCATAAGGATCCATTGTACCCCATATTCTGATGTTTGACATAGACAAGATTTACCTTGACATTGTGAAGTTATTATCAATACCTAATCGTTTTCCTTGATAATGTATCCCCTGATCCATGGCCACTAAATAGGACTTGTCATGAACACATGATATTACTATGGGTTCTTGTTATTTAGTAATATGAACTATTTTCTCTAATTCCATGACATCATTATCTGTTGATACTGCCCCAAAAGATCTCGGTGCTAATTCATAAGATGTTGATGATGCACAATCACTATAAGAATCAATAATCTTGATTGTTGCTTGCTCCTAAATTATTTTATTTGATTCTATGACATCATTATATGTTGATACTAATTTAATTGATGTTGGTACTAATTCAAAATATGTAGATGATTCGTAATCGCTGTAAGAATCAATAATATTGATTTTTGCTTGCTCTTGTGTAGGAATATCAAGAGTGGGAGACTCATGTTTTGGATGAAGAACATCTATATTTCCATCTGAAAGAAACATCTTAGGAGTGATATTGAGGAAATATTTGGAGTTTAAAATGGTTTGGAAGATGTTCCTTAGTTCTTTGTGGAACACTAGGGATAGGATTTTTTGATCTTTACTTGATTCAGAATAACTTTCATTATCCTCAAGAACCTCCACTTGACATGATCCTTGGGTGGATGATATATCATCAGTAAAAGACTCTTTGCAAAAAAATTTGGGTAGGGGTGCAATAAGGGATATTTCTAGCTCATTTGGAACTTCTTCAACATACCCAATCATTAAGTCATATGGGGGAGAGATATCACAATATGATATCCACTTGATTTCATTACAATATAAAATAGTGCTAAACATTGTTGATGGGTTTGGACTTTGTTTTAAAATATTATCTTGATACATATATAATTCCTCATAAACAATGTAAACATGTGCCAACATGGTATCTTGGGTATTGTTTGAAGTTGATGCCTTTTTCAAATCTTTTGTTTTTCTGTGATTAGGCATAGGGTTTGTGTAAATTTTCTAATTTTCCTTCCCAAATTTTTTATCGACCTCAATGTCTCTTTGTTCAATAAGATCCTCCATTAGATATTTGAGCCTAATTTTTTTTTGTGCTATGACCTTTGTAGCGGTGAAATTCACAAAAGTGATCTTCTTTATAGCTACAAGGTTTGATTTGTGGCTCTTGATAGTTTGAGAAATATGGGAGTGTGATATGATTAGACTCTATCAACCTCTTCAATACATCTTCCATAGGTTCTCCTAAGGGAGTGAATTGTCACTTAGGAGCACTGTTTGTTCTTTGTTATTAGTGTTGAGAGTTTCTAGCATTGATTGTTTTTTGATTGTTTGGTGATTGCATGTATAGTTGTGTAATCATGGTTTCTTGTCTAGGAGTAGTTAAGACCACCTTCGCATCAACAACACCATAATTAGTAACATTCTTCTTCTTGGCCCAATAGTGGGGCTTGTCATTAAAATTGATGGATGGGAAGTTGTCTTTATACACTTGTGTGTTTCCCTATGAGATTAGGGCTCTCTCAATCTTAAGGGCTCTAGAGACAAGCTCATCATAAGAGGTAATGCACTGCATTTTCAAGTGTAAGGGTAGATCTAGATCTACATTTTCTATGATAATTCCCACTTGTTTGTTGGGAAGTGGCCACTTGCTTTTACTAGCTCTTCGTCTCCATTTTTGTAAGAAATTAGCGAAAGATTCCCCTTTGTTTTGTCTAAGAGTATATAGTTCTTCTAAACTTACGTCCATGTCAAGATTTAAGGAGAAGTGATCTATGAATTTGTCAATGATTTCTTGGAATTTTTTGATGTAGGGGGGAAGTTGAGAAAACTAATCCATGGCAAGACTTGTTAAGCTTCATGGGAAGTAGGAATCATTGTAGGCAACCTCCATACGCATGGCATTAAACTCTTTGATATGGTCCACAAGACTTCCTCTGCCTTTGTATTTGTCAAAGTTGGGGATTTGAAAACTAGGAGGGAATGGTACCATTATGATTTTTCAATCAAATGGATATGGAAATAAATTATGTGTATGGGGCTTCTTTACCTTTCCTATTCGAATCTCTTGCTTTTCTTGAGATAGTTCCTTAAATTGTGATCCTAGATCATCTAGTGGGTTTGGTGGAGGAACATATGTTGGGATGGCAGATGAGTTGTATGTGGGATTTTAATATGATAAGGTGGTGTATGGGGTGGATGGTGTTGTAGGATATTATGAAGGTGATGGAGGCATATGTGTTCCCAACATGTTTGGGTTGACAATGTTTTTTTGAGGGTTATAGTATAAAACCTTGTTGTTGTTGTTGTGTGAGAATTTTTTGTTGTTTGGAATATTGTTGAGCTAGTAAGGCTTGTTTTTCTTGTGATTGTTGTTGTTGAGCTTGTTGTTGCATGGCTAAGGTGACTTGTTGAGCTTGTTGTTGTTTCACTACTAAAGTAGCTAGTTGAGCTTGTTTTTGTTGTGCTACTAAGGAAACTTCTTTTTGTTGTTGTTGTTGGAAGGCTTTTTGATAAGCTTATTGTTGTTGTGTTGTTAGGGCTTCTTGATGAGCTTGTTAATGTTGTTGTGATTCTAAGGATGCTTGTTGGGCTTTATGTTGTTGTTTTGCTACTTGTTGGTAAGCTTGTTGTACTTTCTATAAAGCTAAGGAATGTGCTTGCAATGTAGGATCAATTAGTGGTTGGTACATATGTGATGGATTGGGGATGTTGATGTTGTGATTAGGTAGTGGATTATTGATGAGGGGTTGAGGGTTCTCTTGGTTTAGTATTCCTTGCAAGATAGTGGATTAAGGTGGAGGAATGTCTGTTTGAGGTCCCAATTGATTTTGAACGGTAAAGGGAACTATGATAAATGATGAGGATGATGCCATTAGATTTTGCGATGGTAATGACATACTATAACTTGATTCCATTAATTAAAAAGGTTCCCTTGTTGTATTTGAGGTGTGACCAAGCTATTACCTTCGTTGATGGGATTCATAACCAAGGTTTTTTTATTATTTGGGTTGATGATTGATGGGTTTGATGTGGATGGTAGATTGACTTGAGTAGCTTGGGTAACCACTTGTTTTGATGTATCGATGGGGTTTTTGGAAGCACTTTTCAAGGGTTGACTTTGTGTGAGAGTGTTAGCATGTCCTTGTTTTCTTACTTTAGGCATTGGGTTTACATTAACTTGTGTATCATTAGTTGTACTTGGGTTATTTGTGATGATGGATGAAGATGGTTGTGCTTGAAATTCCAAGATTGTTGTGGTGTCATAGAATGTAAGTGGTTTTCCAAAGGTTGGTATCCAAATTGTGTCTTGGGGAAGGTTGGTGGTTAATGGAATGGTCATTTTTTTAATACCAAAAGTTGTGTTTGTTCCTAGACATAAAGTGAGACCAAGGTTGGTTCCTAGCTGAGTTCCAAGACTAGATGTTAAGGGTTGACTTGGCACAAGGGATGGAGTTGGTTGAATCATAGATGAATTCAAGCCTTGTGTCAATGATTGTGCAAAAGAATATAGGGAAATTGGAGCCATTTTTTCTAAGGCTTGATGTTCCATGATTTCTTCTCTAGTAAGTCCAAATGGGTTGTTCATGATGTCTTATATCTCATATGGTCCTGATGGAGATGAGGGTTGTTGCAAGGGGGTATAATAACTCCTTGGATCGAATTCATGCATATTGGGATCACTGATGGTAGATGAGACTTTAGTTTTCTCTATGATTCCCTTTTGTTTTGATCTTGTTGTAAGCATAGATTCTGGGTCAATGATGGGAGAGTTGTGTTGAGATTTTTAATGTTTGAACTCTCTAGTTGACTCAAATCTAGGTAAAAGGGATGCTCTAAGTATTTTTGGAGCAATGATGGTAATGGGAGATGAAAATGTGGATGATATAGGAAGTGATCTTTGCAAACATTTTAGGACAACACTTTTGAATTAAATTTGTTGTTTTGATGTTGGGATAATGGATGTTTATGAACTTGTAAATCTTTAGGGTAGACTTGTGACCTTTAAGATGGACTAGTTCAAAGATGATAACTAACTTGTCTAAATGCATGTAAAACGATGCATTTCACATACAAAATAGACAAGTTATATGGTTGGTTTGATTTGATGTTTAAGTCACAAAGTGTTGGTGTACTTGAAATTTTTCAAAGTTGGATGAAGTGAAAGATGAATTTTGATGAAGGGGTGAGTGAGATGTTTGACCCAATGTTGACTTTAAAGTGAACCTTTGTTTTGACAAGACCAAGGTAGTGAGAATGATCCTATACCTCTAAAATTTTCAAATCCTAATCAACCAATTTTGATTTAGATGAGAGGATGGATGGGGATGTTTTGAACTATTTAGATCCTCCTAGCTCAAGCATAAAAGTGTCTTAACAAGTGGTAGCAATTGTGATAAAGTATTGAATCCCACTTCCTACTAAACTATGCATTACATGATATATACATTTGCAATGACAGGATGGAGATCTTCCCCTATTAATTTTGATTATTCAATGGATGATTTAGAGGAGTTCAGTATCATGAAAAATACCAAGATTTTGACTCCAAAAGAATACATATATTTCTAGAGAGTTTCTCAAAACGTGTCTGTAAAAGTTTTCTACCAACCTAGCTCTATTCTTGTGAAGTTTTAAAAGATGTTTCTTGAGAGCCTTTGGAGTGATATGTCTAAGTCTAAAATGAGGACCTATAGACCTTACTTTAGGGATCCTGACTTTACGTGAGATCATGTAGAAATAGTTCAAGTTTAAGGAAGAAAGAAAGATATTTATTGCCATGTGAGTGGTGGTAATATGGGCCTTCCAACCTCAATATTAGCTTGTTCCTCTTCTTCGTCTAAAATGGTTGTTGTGTTCCTCCACTGGATATTTGTTTCTTTTGTTTCAAAGGTGAAGGTTCTCAAACTTCTAATGGGATATATTTATTCTCCATTACTGAGTTCAAAGTTTGGTTGAATTATAGCACCTAGAAGATCAAATTGTTCAATGGGAGAAAATTGTCTCCAAATAGTCATGTGGGGTTCATTTGTCAATTTATCTAGCTTAAGTGAATTGATTTTACAAACAGTTGTCTTGATTATATTTCCAAACTAGATGTTTATGTCAAAAACATCATAACTTTCACAATGTCCATTTCATGAAAATTATGAGATTAGAGCCACAATTTCCTATGTTGTCTTTGGGAAAATATGGACTTGAGATTGATGTCAATATATTTATAAATCACTAAAGATAAATCCTTAGGAAACTTGCAGTAATATCAAGGCTAACTCAAGAGGTTCATATTTAAGCCAAAGTGTTTGAAAATTTGAGGATGATAGTGAATTTTTTGTATCATTTTGAAACAAAGAAAAGTGTTAAACTAACTCACAATCATTACAACCCTAGATTTGAAATGGCTATATTTGTTGAGTCTCCACTTGGATTTCTCCAAACACTAAACAATGTGAACAATTAGAGATTTGGTGACACTGGCCCCCTCCACCACAGACACTTCTCAAGGCCACAAAATCTCAAAATCCTTTAAATCTAGAGATTGAAAGAATTTTTTTCTATTTCTACAATTGAATAGTATGAATGTTGGGTGGCTTTAGAACGATCGTTCTTGCAACAAAAAATATTAAGGAATTTTGGCTTCTAAACAAGGGTTTGTAATAAGAGCTTCTAGTTTAGGGGGTGCAATGATAAGCTCCATCAAGATTTCTTCCAACCCTTATAACAAGGGCTTTACTCATCATAAAGATACTGGGGGAAGGCTATCATGTACTGCTTCCCATTTATCACAATCTTTATTGCAACCACACATTTATATTGTGGTTTGGAAG
Source organism: Sequoia sempervirens (assembly GCA_007258455.2). NCBI lineage: Eukaryota > Viridiplantae > Streptophyta > Pinopsida > Cupressales > Cupressaceae > Sequoia > Sequoia sempervirens. The sequence continues at coordinate 145,074,912 of VDFB02000017.1, forward strand.
AGCTTAGTGTTAGCTCATTACTGCTTGGGTCATTCCCTTAGGGTGAGTACTTTTTCCCACCAAGGTAGGCCCTTTGAAGATAAAAAATAGTGAGGAAGTGCATCTATAGTTTGATCATCTTCATTCATATGAACAAAGAGAGAACACACACTATGCCTTTTTCTCACACTCACAAGGGGGTTCAATTTTAATCCAAATTGAAAGATGTGGGTGATTTTGCAAACTAATAAGGAATGTTTCTATTTCTCAAGGTTTCCAAATTGAGTGAGAGAATTGCATACACATCCACTAGTAATGTTGAAAACCACAAAACATAGAAAACAGTTGTAAATTTTAACCCTTCAAAGTAGTGATGAGTTTGTTTTAAGCACCAATTAAAATATGAAGTTGACTTGTTCAATTTTACACCCAAAAAACAATGATGAGGTGAGGGTTCAATTTTAATCATATTTGAGAATTCTTTTTAAACCCAATAGAAATTTAGTGTGTTTCTTAAAACATAATTTAGAAAGAATAAAATTTGGGTTATAATTTCCCCAAAGCATCAAACACTTGTTACAATCACAAAATTTTAAGATAAGAAAAGGTTTTCTCCACTTGAGCTCCATGTATTTCAACCTACAAAACCTTATTAGTCTAACAACCAGAATATAGTTAGAAGCACATCAATGATCGTATAATTCAAGGAAATTAAAACACATGTCAAAAAAATGATTGTAAAGTTTCTTACCCTAGTTGGGTGTTGTTGAACACGATAGTGCTATCACCGTTTGAAGTCTAGGTGTCGCTCTGGTGAAAATAGGCATTGCTCTATAGAAAAAATAGAGAGCATGATAGCCTCAAGATTTTTTTGGGTGGTGCTAAACACAGTAGCATCGCAATTTGAAATCTAGGGGCATCGCTCTGGTGAAGTTGGGTTTCATTGTTTGAACTTTTTGATACCTCTATATTAAATTTGCATCACTATATTTAAATTGGTGGTAGTGCATTTAATCAGTGTCAGTGTTTCAAATTGCAGTGACATCACTATATGGTGACCCACTTCAAAATGCATTGTTTTTTGTGGTTTGGGTGTCGTATCCTGCAAAACAACAAACAAATGAAATTTGAGCTAAAAACTAGTTAAATTAATGGTTTTCCATCCTTCTAATGCCAAAATGTGAGATGACGATTGTTAGTGTGGAACAATTATGCTTAATCCATGATGAATTGAAGCATAATTTACCCAAATAAACTTGCATCTACCAAACAAGATCATTCAAATTGAAAAGATTAAACTAAGAATTTATACAAACTAAAAGTCACAAACTATAAAATAGTTAAATTCCTACTCTAACCCATTTGAAACTTATCTTGTTTTGGAATTGGTGTCATGTTGATGTGAAGCAAATACCCTTTCCCAATCTTGTGATTAGTGAGCTTGCTTCAATCAATTCTATGGAAGAGAATCAATGAAACCATTGTGATAAATGGATGGAAACTTAGTTTATGCTAAAAATTGACATGATTTAACTTAACTTAACATGATTTTATGCTAAAAATGATCTAATTATGTTATTTCTAAGCTAATCTAAGTTAATTCTAAGTTAAAAGATGAAAACCCTAATTCATATATAAAATAAGATGGATGCATGGAAGCCATTAATGGATGCTCTAAGCTATTATGCAACTTTAAAATTAACTAAAACAAGATAGAAGTGAGTAAAAGATGAGTGTGAATGCAAGTGACTTCAATAGCATGAGTTTTCTCTGAAATAGATGGATCCATTTGTCTCCAAATAGTGACCTATTTATAGGAAAGTAAATGAGAAAAGGATGTTTGAGATTGAAAATATTAATCAACGATCAAAGATAAAGGAGATGAGAGGCATGGATCATGGATTCTCATCAACGAATGAGAATACATGATGGGTTTAATCAAGGGTTCACACTTGCCTCAAACAAACACATTTTTGACCTACTCACATAGGTCAAAGGTAACTTGTTCAAAATGTTAAAGGTTAAAGCTTGCTTAAGAAGCTAAGTGAAAATATCCCTTTTTTCAAGATGGAGGAATAAGAATATTCTTTTGGAATATTCATTTGGGTGAGGAAATAAGCATTTTCTAAATTAAAAGAAGACTTTAATCAAACAAAAAAGGAGATAAGGAATATTCCAAGGGAATATTCCCTTTTAGATAAAAATTAGTTTAGTTGCTAATTAAACAAGATCTAATCATGCAATTATGGGATTATAAGGATTGTGATATTTATTAAATTAAATTATTTAATAAATAGGGGGGAGAGAGAGATGAAACGATATTTAATTAAATAACTTAGGTTTTTTTTTTTTTTTTAAAGAAAAAGTGGCAAGACACTATAATATTAATATATATAAATAGATGTATACAAAAACTAGTTCTAAAGGGAATACTGGCAAGAAAGAACTGGTAAGAAAACCTCCAGTTAGAGCCCTAAAAAATTACACTTTTGATCAATTTCATAACTTATAGAAAACGTGTTTATAATTCAAAATTCAACAGACTTAACCCAAAACTCAAACCCTAAAGACTAACCTATAAAGACCTATACTAAATATTAGAATAAAAATTTTAATCCCCTTACATACAAAAACTACCCAATAGTTTTGAGAAAAAAACATATAAAATACAATATTTATTGTTTCATTAAATCCCTAATAACTGAATTTTCATCCTATAGTTCTAAACTCTCTGCTAGCTGAATACCTCTCTCAAAAACCCTCTTGCCTCGAATTGGTACTCTACTGAATTGCACATAAGAATCTGGCCTTGAATTAACCATAGTTTGATTCATTTGAACTCTACTAGAAGACTAGATAAGAGCATTTTGAGCATGAAGCAGACCTCGAACAGGAGAATTAACTCAAAGTTGCAAATCGAGGTGTAAGCCATTATTTGGAGGAGGTGCTACATAGGCACGAAGGAATGCTAGGGAAAAATACTTTTCCTTGATCTCAAGCTCCACAATAGAGCATATAGATCTTTGATTTTTCCTTAGTGTGTGCAACATAATGTTGTCATTATTGAACTGCAAAGCAAGTCTAATGGCATCGAAGAGCTCTTCAAAACCTTGTTGTATTTGAATGAAATCCCTTGGAAACAAACCTCCAATAAACCATTCCCCAATGAAGAAGTTGTAAATAAGATGGCTGAGGGAATTAAATTAAATATTTTGATTTATTTAATTTAATAGGATGAAATGTTAGCCTGAAGGGGGATGAATTAAGCTAATTAAATTAATTAGGCTAATAGATGAAAATGATGCAATTAATTAAACAACTAGACTAATTTAATCAATTAAGCAAAAATAATATGGATTTAAAGAGGAAATGATGTTAGTAAATTTGTTTTGAGTGTATGATATCATTCAAGACATTTTTAAGTGTCTACAATATCTATTAAAAATTCATAGTTTCAATTTAATATTGCATATTAAAATAATTAATTTTATATTTAAAGCATAAAACACATAACTCAAAATTTACGTGGGAAAACCCTTTTAGGAAAAAACCCACACACTAAAGCACAAATCCATTGTATTTCCATTAAAAGTAATTACAATACAATATGTAGATTCTATTCTCTTATAGGTGTTGTTGAATCACTATGATAAAAATCTAGAGTGAATCCAATAGCATAATGGTGTCTCAAAAATTACAATCAAGCTCACTAAAAAAATGTACTAAGGCATCAATAAATACATCTCATACATGGGTGCTTATTTTTTCATGTGTCAATCTCCCAATCTTTTGATGTATGCAAACTGAAATTGACAACATGCATGAATCCCAAGTGACCTATTTAGCAACCTATCAAACATGCAAATACATGTAACAACATGCAACAACATGCAAGGCTTGCAGCTCCAAAAATCAAGCAACCTCACATGCTAGGTATCCTATAGAGAAAATTAGATTTTCTGCTAAAATATAACTCACTCACAACTCCTAGTCACTTCGAGTGATAACTCAACCATGATTTAGTCAACAAGTCAACAACATTCTACATGGCATCCAAGGGCACCTCCTAGAGTGTTCTACAATTTGAAATGCTAAAGTGAGCACTTAGGTGACAATTGTGACCTTCCTTTATCTTCACCTTTTTGAAGAGATAATATTACACAGAAATGGACCCCACCAATTCTTGTTTCCAAAACCAACTAGCACATGTCAACATGGCACCCATTCTAGATGGTTTAATTCTTTCTTCTTTTCCAATTGAGCATCCGTGTGACATGTGTCACAATCTTTCACTTCATTCCTTGCATGTGGGATGTCAATGCTCTGCTTGGTCCCACAAAGTAACTTAGGAATTTGCAAACAAATATTATTGTATTTAATAAATTGAATTAGAAACTTCAGGTAAAATAATTAATACATTAATAAAGGGACTCGCCAAGGTTTACAAACACTACTCCAAAACAATTGTGGGTTAAATGTTGTAGTACAATTTAAGGGCATCACTTCATAAGGTTCCAGTGAAATTGAACAGTTTAGTTTTGTCCCTAATTATGTTTTATATTTGCCACATTGATTCTAGGACAAAGATATTTTTGACAACCTCATTGGTGTCTTTTCAAAAACAACCAACTTCCTAGAGGAATTTATATCTTCTCATTATTCATAGTTACTATTTGTACCCTAAAGTTAAAATTAAATTAGTGTTTCCTTGGGATTACTATGTTATTTCCCTCACCTACTCTTTTTATTGTATCTTGATCACCTAATGTATGCTCTATTGTGTTTGCATGAATTATTCTTGAATTTAATAACATTCAAAGTGACTCCTAGTCTAGGGTCTGTGTCTGTTCAAAATACCTTTTCATCCTTAGAGACATTCTTTTTGTTGGTAAATTAAATTTGATTAGTTAATTATGTTACTTCATTATATATTTTTAAAGTCCTAGGATCTCATTTATTTCCTATTATATTCTCTCCTTGTATTTTTCAAAATAGTTTTGGTCATCAATTCATCTAAGAAATTTGCATCAATTGTTATTTTTCAGATATTTTTCATAAGAGTAACCACTGATAACCAATCCTCATCTATCCTTAATTTAATTTTCGTCCTATTTGAATAAGTAGTTGGTTTTCTAGTTATGGATGGTGTCATAATTCTTCTAAATTTATTCTCTAAATTCCTTTTATTTTTTCTATAATCCTCAACGTCTCCTTCTATATTCTATATAATTTGACTTATCCTATTTATATTAGAACTTATTTGGTATATCTCTTCTCCTATCTCAGTTTCACCCACAATGGTGCACTTAAAAATACCTTGAATGGCACATTTATCCTCTTCCCTCAAAATTTCTACTGCTATCTCTTTAGCTTTCTCCCCTTCTTTGCTTTTTGCTTCTTCCATCCTATTGCAATACCTTTCCCATTAATCTTAGGTTTGTTTCAACCTTCTTTATTCTATTTTATTTTCCATTTCCAACTTAATTCTTCTAATAAGCTCTATTTTCCTTTTGTTATCTCCATTTTCCATGGGTCATTTTGATCTCTATTTTCATTAATCCTTATATATATATATATATATATATATATATATATCCCATAGTTTGTTTAACTTTTGAATAATTACATATTTTTAGAGATACTTTCAGATACCTTCCTCCTTCCCATTTTTTATCCCTTAGGTGCCTAATCCCCTCTCACAAGGGTGGTACCTAAGATTTATCTAAATATTTTTAAGGAATAATTTCTTTTGATTGATTGCTATTAATTATCCTTTTCTTCTGCTACTACTTCATTTACAATGGAACCAATATTGGCAAGAGGAAAATGGGAATTATAATTCATATATCTATACCCTAATATCACTTATGTAGTATTTTTTATACCCCAAAGGATATAGTGAGAAAAAAGAGTGAGCATGGAAGGAAAATCTATATCTAAATGTATTATATGTGTAACTTAAATAAAAATCATATCCATTCATAACACATATGTATCTGACCAATCCTCATATTTGCATATATTATCATATAACCATTACAATGGAAGGTCTTACTCTCTTCTTTATATTTTCATTCTATTATCTCCTATCTCACTTACATCTATTACATAAATACATTTATACCTTGTATCCTAGAGAGACATGACCCTCTATATGGAACCTCTCACTAACCCTCTTATGTTTGTCTTAGGTTTTGCAAGGAATATGTAATAAATTGTGGTATATTTTGGTGCTACTTTGTACCCTACTAGTAAAATCATTTCATCATTATATTTTGGAAGTAGAAAATTGAGATAAAATATTGAAGACTCTATTAATCAATTTTGAGAGTTTTGAATAACCATGCAAAATTATTTCCTTTGTGGGTATTTTAAGGTTGTGGGTATTTTTTCCTAGAGGATGTGCTTCTAACCATTGTGTGGATGGATTATTCAAGCTTAGTAAAGCTTCTTAATTTTTTAATGGAGGATTTTCTCCTTTCCATTTTGGATCTTAATGGATCTCACCTTACTCTTTTGGAGCTTGATCAAATATTTTTGAGTAATAAAAATTGACTTCAATTCTTATTTGTGGACTTGGTTTGTGAAGGGATGCATCCCTCTACTCCATCTTTAAAAAATGTGGAATATTAAGAATATTATGTGTTCCTTGTTTCTAATCTATGTAGTTTGATTTATTTTACACATTGTGGTCTTATAGGAATCCTTGAAAGTCTACTTATTTAAATATAAAAACTATCTATAGGTTTACCATTAAAACCCTAAATAGACTCATATTTTAATGGAGATTTTTTATCTTTTGAATCAATTGCATTGTGATGTATTAATTAAGATATTATTAATTTTATAAAATTTTGTTTAACCTTTACATGATTTTTTTGAGAAAATTAGTATTCAAGGTTAGAGTTAGAAGAATCTATTAACAAAAGTTGTTATACATCCAAGATTTTGAACCTTCTTATTCTTACTATTTCAGTTATACCATGAGTTGTGTTGATTTTGAATAATATTTTAAAAACTTGTGTAGATTTCTATGTCTTGTGTGAGACATTTGTATGTGATTAAAAATGGATTTTTCGATAGTGTGTCTATATGATCTTTTCCCTTCATAGCTTGGGGGCTACCTTAGTAGCATAGAGATTTATTATTATTAATTATGGATATATGGTAGGATTATAGGTACATCCATTATTTCTTTCCTTTCCTCAAGATCTCTTTAAAATTTTCTTGTTTAATTCTTTGAATTGTTGTGATTTTATCATTTGATCCAATTTATATTTTAAGGGTAATTATCTTATTTGAAAATTTTAGGTGATCTTTAAATAAGTCTAATAAAATATTCAATCTTTTTGGATCTCATTTTGTAATATTATTCATTTTGTGAGTTTTAATAAAAATGACCCTTGAAATGGGAAATTTCATTATAATGGAAAAACATTAATTTTCTTATACAAAAAATTATGGGTGTTTGATATTTTATAACTTATATGGAGGGCTAAGAACATTTATAATTCAATGACATAAATAGTTCAATTATTTTTTAACCCATTTAAAAATATAAAATAATTTCATTATCTTATCCTCATTCCACCTTGTGTAAAAATACAAGATGAGTGAAATTAAGATTCTTTTTGTTGAATGAAATTTAGTGTTTTCCTTGTAATTATAAAAAATTGTAGGTCATCATCTTCATTTCTTGTTGTGAAAAATAGGAAAAATTAAGCCAAAATAATTTCCATTTTGAGCCTCTTAATCTAGTTATGGTTCACTTGGGTGAATGTAGGCCCATTGGATGAATTCAAATTTTCTAGAGTGAATATAATTTCTAAAAATGGTAAATACAAGTACATCAGGTATTTCTTTGTGGACAAGATTTTTGTGTGGAAATTTCTTTTTTGTTGATAGGCTATCAGGATTGACTACTCCATTGGTGTTACTTGAACCTTGTCTACATCATAGCATGCTAGTGAGGAAATTAAACAAAATTGGTTTGAAAATATAATCAAGCCTTTAAATTATTGTGTCTAAATGTATATCCTACATTCCTCTTTCATGTATAATCCTTGAACACACCAAATGAAGTCTTTCTTTCACTAAATATTTTTTTTGGAAGATAGATAAAATGAAAGGTCACAAGTTAGAGAATAGGCTCATAATTTTGAGCCCTAGTTCCTTTGATACCATAGAGGACTATTTCATAAAATTTAAATCACTAAGGTTGTACTTGTTAGAAACTAGGAATCAGTTGCTAGACCAAAATACTTCCACAAGAGAGAGAGATAATGGTGAGAATGCTTGCTATATCAAATGCAAGAATGATTGATTATTCAAATTGATACAAATGTACAAGATGAGGCTTGCTTATAAAGGCAAGCATGCACAACCCTATACCTAAATTGAGCTACAAGATAGCTCAATTAGATAAGGATAATAAAATGCAACCTAGGACTTAAATTAATGCCTACGTAAACTCATGAAATATGTAATTAAATAGTTAATTACACCAACACCTCCCCATAAGTGCAACTTAGGGAGAATATTATAATGCAAACTACTATGGGTCCTAGAAACTAGGCCATGTTAGGTACCCATTTATAAATGCAAATGAAATGCAATCTCTCATAAAGCAGAGAAAAGGGGAAAACCTAGTGGGAGGAAAACCCCTCTCCAAAAGAGAGAAAACAAAAAAAAGCATGAAGAATGTAAACATGATGTATGGAGGACTCAATGATACCCCCCAAGGACTACATCCATCATGAATATACAATAAATGACCCCCCCATAAGAGGGAAGTAGAGAGATAAGATATCCCCTGCATGTTGAAGAAGCTCCAAAGCCAATGATGAATGCTTGAAAACAAAGGATGACCCAATGTTTGCGAGCAACACATCTCCCCTTAGGAAGAAACAAATCCATAAGTTGATGAAGAAGCCACTCCATATCCAACTAAAAGGAGGAAGAATGAACACTCAACATGTATGCCTCTGAAAACTGAGTAGGAGCCTTCAAGCTTGAATGAGCCACAACATAATCATGGTCAAACTCAACCAAGAAACATGAAAAATCAAGTGATGGAGGAGACTCGTGAATATCAATCTCCAAAGACAAAGAAGATGGTGTAACAGTTGTGTTGAAACTATCATCAAAGAGGAGAGAAATCCCCTCAATTGTGTCCTCCAAATTTGTAGTATGAGACTCTAGGAACAAGGTAGAAATCCCTGTCAAATAATCATCCCACAAAGCAAGATCTAAAAAACTATGATTATCCTGTTGAACATAAGCAACAATGGCTGAAGAAGTAGGAGGTGGAGGTCTAGGAAGCTTAGCACAGGTCTCTAAAATACCAAGGTGTAGATGACCAAACTTCTCCTCACTAATATGGGTCACACTCAATGGAGTGTGTGATGCATTCAAAGGAACATTATTAGGTTCTGAAGCAAAATGTGAAAAAGAATATACTCGAGATGAATGATCAACCATCCTGATTGCAACAATATCCCTAGTCTCCAAGCCCCTTATATACACCCTATCAGGAGTGAACTCAACTGTTTTACCTTGACCCCCATGAGTAATTTGATAAATAGAAAGGAGATTAGTGGTCAAAGAAGGAACACAAAGCACATAATTGAAAGTCCCTTCCCCAATACCAATAGAGCCCTTCCCACTTACCTTCATGAATGTATTGTTACCCATCAGAATGTGAGGTGAATTACAAGGCTCAAAAGAAGAGAACATTTCCTTTGAAGATGTCGATGAGATGCCCCTGAATCAAGAAGCCATCCTTGAGAATTAGGACCTGTAGAAGCCAAGAGTGCATTCCCTTTCATATTATGTAGCCCAGAAGTGGATTTTGTGTTCTCCAACTGTGATGATGATGGGGCTACCGATTGTGATGGTGAAGAAGAAGTAGAAGACACTAATGAGGCCAGCTGAATGTTATTCTTTTGAAGAAGGTGTGTGAGTTCATCAATCTTCTTATTATAATATCTATGCTCATCATGTCCTAACCTTTTGCAATATGCACATTTTGACTTCTTCTTTTTTGATGATTCCTCTTTTGAAGAGGATGAGGACTCAGGAGTGTCATGTGAAGGAGAATTTTACCTTGCTCATTTGACTTGGTTTCCTTTGTGTGCTTCTTTTCTTTGCCACTTAAAGCCTTTGTATCATTCATAATAAGATCTTGAGATGTTGAAGACTTCAATGTACCCATGTGCATCAACTTTACTTGTTCCCTTGTGAGTTGTGCAACAAATTCATCAAGAGAAGGCATTTTATATGTATTGCCAAGAGCATCCAATGTAGCATAGAAAGTAGAAACAAACACAGAATATGAAGAACCAAGCTTAGCAAGAATAGATCGTATCATCTATTCATCCTCTTTAGCAACCCCACATTGTGATAACTTTAATCTAAGTGAGTTGAGCTTAGAGAAAAAGTCTTGGATATTGTCAAAATCTGAAGGATTAAGGCCCATCAATTCATTTTCCAACTTAAATTTCCTTAGCTTGTCTAGTTTACCAAAGAGATTCTCCAAAGTAGTCCAAACTTCATGAGGACGTGTGCAAGATGCAACATGATATCGAAGATCTGGAGAAATGGACATAAGAAGATTGCCAAGAGCTTCATCCCTTCTATCAAACCATTTTCTTTTCTCTTTTGCTCCTTGGGGTTCTAGATCTTGACCAAAAGTGATTCGTTGAAGCTTCAACTTTAACAGTAGCAACTCCATCTGAGATTTCTACTCATGATAATTAAATGGAGTTAGAATTACAACCTTTGGAAAATCCATGATGAGAGAAGAACAACAAATTCCTGCACAAAATCAGAAAACAACTCCTTTTTCATAGATTCGGAGGTGAAATATCGCTGCAAAATATCTGGGGCTGAATGACCATTTGATTTTCCCTCTTTATTTGGAAATAAATAAGTTTTATAGAAAACTTTTAAAAAATCTCCAAAAAACCCGTCAACTTTTTTTCAAAAAAAAATAGAGAGCTCTTATAAGAACTTGCCCTCTTTTTTGAAAAAACTAACCAAATGTATGGAAAAAATGGCCATGCAAAAATCCCAAAAAATCACCTTAATGGTCGGCCTTTGCAAAGTTGTCTTTCACAAACTTAATACAAAGTGTATATATAAAAGCCAATTAGAATTTCATACCACTTTCTCCGATCACCAACAAGGATGTTTCATTCACAACAAGGACGTATCATTGGCAGAGAGGACCCTGATTGAATGCCGAACCAAACAAAGCTCCTATGAATATTCCTTGATTGGCGAATGGGTCTACGGATAACCTAACTTGGCATACCCATACACCATAGATCAGACGATGTGGGCCTGCGGTGTAGAGGTGATAGCAGATGTATGCCTCCATAGTGATGGGATTGCCGGTACAGGGAATAGACCGATGATTTGAATGCCAAGGGGGTTAGAGTACAATAAATGGTTGCTGATTAGTGGAAAGTACTGGTGGATAGACAAAGCCGAATGACCAGCAGTGTGCCAGGAATAGACAAAGCCAAATGACCAGCTGTGTGCCAGGAATATGCCAATAAAATGCTTTGACCGGTACCTTCGGACTAAGAAATTGCCGATAGAGATTTGACAAGACTGCTGGCGGAGGAAGAATATGTCATGGCTGGTATGATGTGACAGATGCCAGGTACAACCTTGATATAGAGTGCAGAATATTCCGCAGAGGATACCGACGGGATTTTTATAAATCCCCAAAATATATTCAATAAACTATTAGCCCAAAAACTATTGAAATATTTTTTCCAATATATTCAAAAATTTTCCCCAAATTTTAATACAAAATACGACAGAGAATATTTTACAAAATATTTTTTTTGCAAAAATAGGGAAAATCATACCACACAGGGGCTGTTCCAGCTAAAAAAACTTGCCTCAAAAACAACTTTACCCAAAAATGGACAAATTTACAGTCAAAATTCATTTGCGTAACCTTTTGAATTTAATTGTGAGGTTCTTGAAGCCTCAATCTGCACCTAGCAAAAATATTCAAGCCAATAATAAAACCCTCAAATTCGGGAAGGAGTCCGCAACCCTGGAAGCTCTGATACCATGTTAGAAACTAGGAATCAGTTGCTAGACCAAAATACTTCCACAAGAGAGAGATAATGGTGAGAATGCTTGCTATATCAAATAAAATATTGATTGATTATTCAAATTGATACAAATGTACAAGATGAGGCTTGATTATAAAGGCAAGCATGCACAACCCTAAACCTAACTTGAGCTACAAGATAGCTCAATTAGATAAGGATAATAAAATGCAACCTAGGACTTAAATTAATGCCTAAGTAAACTTATGAAAGATGTAATTAAATAGTTAATTACACTAATAGTACTTGGACGAATGTGGAATATAGAAAAAGGATGATTAAATATTTTTTCTATCCTCTCCAAATTAGTCTTGAATATTTTTGTATCTACCTTCTACTCCACCAAAAGGGCTCTTGGAACCATATGGAAGATGCCTTCTCTAGATAAATTCATTACAGACTTGGCTTGGGAGAAGGATAAATTAATAGAAATAGGAACATTGAAGTCTTCAAAATCACAAGATCTCTTTATTGGTAATAGGAAAAAATAGGCTTCAAAAAAAAAAAAGAGAGCAAAATCACTCAAAAGGTTGAAGAGACCAAGAAAGATAAAAAGAAAAATCCTCCAAAACTAACATTGAAGCTTTTTTAAACCAAGGGAAACCTAACAAAGAAAAAATTAAGTATTCCTATTACAAGAAACTTGGGCATGATGAGAAAAAATGTATGAAGTATATTGACCACCTCACATACATTCTTGAGAATCACAAAATAGGGGCCCCTAAATATATCAAATAATCCCCATCAACTCAAGAATCTACTAAAGAAAAGGAAAAATGTTAAGAGAAATTGAGGGGTAAGGCTCTACTTGTGATTATACCATCATTATCTCCATTTTGAATCATCAACTCAAGTGCCTTGCACAACATGGGTTCCTTACATGTTGAATTTTCTTCCATAGATCCTCATAGTATATCTTATATCACTTTAGGTAATAAAAATTTAAGATTTTTAGCAAGAGGGTTTATATTGAAGTTGAAGGTGAAACATTCATAAATATTCTAAGTGTACATTATCTTTCAATTTTTCTCCTATTAGGTTATCAAATTACACATAGCGAGACATGTAAGAATTTTGAGTTTACACCTAATTTAGTGCTTATTAAAGACTTTCACATTAGAGAGCTTATTATAGTTGGGAAGATGATCACGCATCTTGATTGTATACCTTCTTAAATTTATCTAGAGTGGAATAAATACTTGAGGAGAAGTTTGGTTCCTTAAATCTATGTGTACTTCAATCCACCTTGGTTTATGAGACTTTTTTCGAGCTTCCATGTCCTCCACCTCCTCCAGCTTCAACAATTAGTTCAATTCAACAAGATATTACTAGTCCTTTAGTTCCATATTTTAGGGATGATTCTTTCTATTATTACAAAATTATTTGTTGAGCCACACATTGTAAATTTGAAGGAAACTATTGAGCATATTCATAATCTCTTTTATGTTAGCTCAAATGAAGTTGCATCATCTTAGATTTAGATGTCAAGAGGGGGGAAACTTATACCCCCTTATTCTTTATCCATGTCATCATTTTTCATATTTTTACATGGTCTGGAGATCTTTGAGTAGCATTTGGAGGGTCGATATTTATCTTTGGATTGTGTTCTACATCAATTTCTCGTACGTTCTAAATTGTCATCTTAATTAATGTGGCCTCAAACACTTGACTTGATTGTGGTAGATTTTAGCATCAACATGGGGACACTTGAGTAGAATTAAAACACATTATACATATTCATCTTCCTTCCTTGATATTTATTTTAGGAATGAAATGAATTTTCATACATTCTTAGTTTTGCTTCTTCCTAAGGGGAGGAAAGTTGTTCAATGTGATTGGATAATCTTCAACATTCATTGTTAGACATCTATCATCATTACAAGAGACTCTACTTTAAGATGGAGTTACGTAGCCTCTTTGAAATTCTTCTCTCTTATGTGGTGAATTTTTCCTCTCATGGGGTTTGTCCTTCTCATTCTTTTAGAAATCTATTTTTTTCTCTCTTTTGGGGGAGGGGGGGTCTTTTTCCCACTTGTTTTACTCTCTTTCTCCACTTTATGAGAGATTGCATTATAATTGGGTACCTAATCAAGCCTATATTTTGATATTTAATTTTTCTTAAGCCCACATAAATTATTCTTAAGGGTGGGTGTTAACATAGGAGTTAAGCTTGCTTAGGAGTGTTATTTTCAGATGGCCACTTATTTTTTCAAGCTAGTTCTATATTAAGTGGTTAATAGATATTTTTAGGCACCATTATTTTAGATGGTTGTTAGTTTATATGTACTCCATATTGTGAGTAAATTTATTATTTCATTCAGCTATTTCTTTTCATATTATGCATTTTTTGTTAATCTAATAGGTAGAGTGTGTGAATGATTGTCTCATGTAGTTCGCTAGTGTAGGTATTCATTCTAGTGATTTTGGAAATTCTAATTGATGCCATGTTAAGCTTTTCATGAACTAGTTAGGAATCAATTGTATAACCTTCCATTTTCTACTAGAGAATGCTCTTCCATTAGCCTACTAGCCCCTATAAGACTTATGAGGGCGACACAACCCAAAACCCACACAATCAAACAATAGATACCAACACAGAAGATGCGAGAAAGAAAAGAAAAATCACTTTCAATGAGTTTTAGAAAATGAAATTGCATATTCAAAACTTACATGCTATAGCCTCATGGGCTTGATTCATTACACCAAAATCAACTCTCAAAATGAAATATATTATTCAAAGCCACAATCTACACTAATGGAGCCACCTTCTACAACCCCCACCTAACCCTTTTTATTTTACCCCAATAACTACCCTAGAATGTTCTAGAAAGTTCAACTTTCCCTTTTGTTTTGGTGCCAAATGTCTCACTGATTGATTTCTTGCCTAGGAGGAAATTTTGATGAAATTCACCTATTAGAGGAACAACTTTGCAGGGTCATAACTTTTGATTTATGAAGAGATCTATAGTGCTCAAACCCACTAGAGTTTGGTTCACCAACTTTTGATTTGTTTTGGGGCCTTTAAAGTCTTCATATATGAAATTGAAGTTGCATTGGATAAATTTCTCAGGATGGAAACTTTAATATCTCCCAAACTATACATGGTATTAGGGTGATTCTTTCACAAACAATTTTTTTTTCAGTTTTGCTCCTTGGTGTAAATTTTCAAGCCCATATGAGCCTTTTTAGCCAACTTACTAAAAATAGCAAGTGACCATTTTTCACTATTTTTGACTTCCAATTGTCTTAAACCCCTTAAGTGTCGTCATGGGACTCAAAACAACTAAATAAAATAAAGAAAAAAATTTGTGGGTGATGCAAGATTTCCCTACACCACTGGAAGCTCTGACATCAAACACCCAAGGTAATTTGAAAAGTGATGGGCTATCACTTCTCAAGAGTTAGAGGGAAACCAAGATGGTTAACCTGAACTTAGACAACCATGATGACTCTTCAATGGTATTTCCTCTCTATTTCACCAAGTACTCTATGTATTGTTTGTTTATTGTGTTTCTAACCACACAACTATCCAAAATTTCTTCTATCTCCTTTTCTAAAGTAGTTGCTAGAATATTCCACTGTGCTTCTAATATTTCTTCATCAATTCCTCCTTCATTATATTTTTTAAAATATGAAATGTTAAATACAAGTGAAATATGAATTTCATCAGGCAACTCTACCTCATATGTATGCATTTCTTGAATCATGCTTCTTCAAGATCTTGCATGGTCCAAACTTCTTCATCTTGAACTTTTTTTATGTACCAAATGGAAACCTTTCCTTTCACAAATGAACCATGACTTCATCACCTACCTAGAACTCCTTATACCTCATTATTTGATCTTCCTAAGCCTTATATTGTGAGTTCATCTTATTGATATGTTTCTTCACCTCTTTGTGCAAATTCTTTAGGTGCTTAGTAAAATCTCCAACCTCAAAACTACTCTTCTCCCCCTTATCCATATTTATCATTTTAGAAGTAGTCCTTGGACTACTTCCATACACAATTTAGAATGGTGATTTAGCCATGCTCTTGCTGATAAAATTGTTGTAAGAAAATTTAGCCTATGGTATAATCAAATCCCATCCCTTGGGTTATTCTCCTACTAAGCATCTCAATAGGTTACCGAACTCCTATTCACCACCTCCATTTGTCCATCAGTTTGTGGATGGTGTGCATAACTAAAATTTAAATCTACCTTCAAATTCTTCCATAATGTCCTCCAAAAATAACCAACAAATTTGGTATCTCTGTCTAAAACTATACTCTTTGGTAAACCATGTAGTCTCATCACCTCTCTGAAAAAAATTGCAACATGAACAACATCATTGGTCTTATGAAATAGAATGAAATGTGTCATATTTAAAAATCCATCCACCACCACAAATATGGAATCATTCCCTCTATATTTCCTTGGCAAGCCAAGAAAAAAATCCATGCAAATATCCTCCCATGGCCTCTCAAGTATAGGTAATGGTTGATGCAATCTAGTATTGTGAATTGTTCCTTTCACCATTTGACATACTTTGCAACTTTGTACAAAATTCTTCACATGTTTTTGTAACTATGGCTAGTAATAATTCTCACTAACAAGAGAAATGGTCTTATCTCAACTAAAATGTCTAGTCAATCCTCCACTATGCTTCTCCCATCCCATCTTGGATTGAGAAATCCAACCATCTTGTCCTATCTAATGTAACACATTCCAAACAAGCCTTCCAAGCGTATGCAAAGTCTGTATCTTAAGGATACAAATGCTTGAGTTCATTGTACCCAACAACCTCTATATTCATCTCTATCAACAAATTTTTCCTTCTACTCAAGGCATCTACAACTCTATTTGACCTTCCACTCCCATGCTTCAAAACGAAGGTATAACTTTGTAAAAACTCAACACATTTTAAGTTCCTTTGAGCTAACTTTCCTTAACTATTGAGATACTACAAAGCTTGGTGATCGATATATAGAAAGATTCTTTTGGAAAAAATAAATGTCTCAATTTTTTCAAAGCTTAAACTATAACACAAAACTCCTGATCATAGACAAAATATTTCTTCTTAGCATTATTTAACTTCTCACTAAAATAGGAAACAAGGTTACCTTGTTGACTCAAAACAACTCCTATGGAAGTTCCACTAGCATCATAATCTACCTAAAATACCTTATTGAAATCTAGAAGTGCTAAAATAGGTTGCTTCGTAACTTTCTTCTTCAACATATCAAAAATTTTGGCTGCTCCTATACTCGACTTAAACTCTTTTCTATCCATTCTCATTGCTTTAGTTAGAGGTGCACAAATACTATAGAAATTCTTAATAATTTTTTTGTAAAAACTTGTTAGACCATGAAACGATCTTACCTCTATAACATTCCTCGAGGTAGGCCATTCAATGATAGTTCTCACCTTCTCTAGATCCATTTTAAGATCCTCTACTAAGACAAACAATCCTAGATACACCAACTCTCTCTTCAATAAACTATATTTCTTCAAATTAATCAACAACTTCTCCTCCCTTAGCTTCCCAAAAACTATTCGGTATGCATCAATTTCTCCTCCAATGTCTTACTGAAAATCAAAATATCATCTAAATAAAAAATAACAAATTTTCCTAAAATTTATTTCAATACCTCATTCATAAGCCATATAAATGTGCTCATTGCATTGGTTAGCCCAAAAGGCATGACCAACCACATGTACAAGCCCTCCTTGGTTTTAAAGGTTTTCTTCCATTCATCTCCTTCTCTAATCTAGATTTGGTGATATCCACTCTTCAAATCTATCTTTGTGAAGTACTTAGCTCCACTCAAACAATCCATAATCTCATCCATTCAAGTGGCAAGGGAAATATATAATTGATGGTCATCTTGTTGATGACTCTAGAATCTATACACATCCTCCATTCCCCATCCTTCTTTAGTTCTAGTACTGCAAGTACTGCACATGGACTTGAACTCTCTCTTATCAATCCCTTCCACAACAACTCTTGCACTTTTTTGTTCAACTCTTCACTCTTTGGTGGAGTCATACAATGAGCTTCCTTATTTGGAAAACTGGCTCCAGGAATTGAGTCCATCTGATGACTAATCTTTCTTACTAGAGGCAAACCTTTAGGTATGTTATAAGAAATAATAGCTTGAAATTCATTCAACAAATATGAAACATCTACAAGTACCTCAATAGTATCTTATTTATCAATTATAGGGGTCAATGCAAAAAAAAAATGCTCATGCATCATACCTTCTAGGAACTTTATTACATTGATCAACCAAGAAAATTATTGCATTATTGCATATCTTTTCTTCTACCTCTTTCAAGGGTTGCAACTTATGATGAACCCCATCCTTTGTCAAAGAATAGGTGTTGGCATGTCTATCATGTACTACTCGCTGATCAAACTACCAAGGTTTTCCTAACAACATATGAAAAACATCCATAGGCATAATATCACACAATACCTCATCATGGTAATTTCCAATCTTGAACTTTACTAGAAATTGTTCATTTACCAAGGCTTTATGGCCCTTTTGCAACCAATAGATTGGGTATGGGTTCAAATGCATTCTTCTCTCAAACCACAAATTACTAACCATTTCTTCTAAAACAAGGTTATCAATACTACCTCCATCAATAATAACATTGTAAAATTTACCTTCACACTTACATTTGGTGCGAAAAAAATTCTTCTTTTGCGTTGACCTTCCTTCTTGTCATTCAACAAGGATCTTCTAGTAACAAGAACCTCTCCTCTTTATGTTGTTGAAAATGAATGTACTATTGTAGTTTAAAACTTGTAAAACTATGAGACTATAGATCTAATTAAGTGTTCTTTGTCACAATTATTTATGTAAGATTAATCTATTTAGATCAATTTTACCAATTGTAGAAAGTGACAAAAGATTCTAGAAGGATGAGACAAGAAGATAGAAGTGACACAACATATATGTGGAGAAACCCTTTCAGTAAAAAAATCCACTAGAATAAATAATTCTTGTATTATTTAACCTTAGAACAAGAATAAAATAATACTATATCAATCTAGGTTGATTGATATGATTCCTTTCCTTCAACAATCCTTCTTCGCAACCTGTAATAAACTCTCAAGGAACTCTCATACACTTGCTACAATTAATAGAAAATTAATGAGCATGTAAAAACACAAGAGTTGTACAAAACAAGAGCATAAATCTCCTCACAGCCTAGATTAGGCAAGTAGAATTCCACCATGTAATATGAATTCAAACGAAAGTTTTCCTCAATTTAGGTTCCCCAAACTAAACACTTAACTAAACTTTGTCAAGAAAATATCTTGCAAGCTTCACCTCAAAGTTGGGGCCCAAGAATGGGCCCACTTGACCGAGCCTTGTAAATATCTTCTCATGCAAAAGGTGTTAACTAAAAGATGCCAACTTGGGTGCACAAGGTGGTCCCAAGTCAATATTAGTTAATTGAAACATATATCTCTCCACCAATTCATGAAAACATTATGCGTGATTGATCATCCCCACTTAACTGAAATTATCCACATGTTATCTATCATTCAACTAAATTCATTAGTCATGCAACTCGAGTCAACTCAAGTCAACTAGCATTCTACTCAAAATAACTACATGCAACTGAAGATAACTGAATCATAATTGAACTTAACTTAACTAAACTAAACTAAACTAAACTAAACTGAACGGAAATGAACTCCACTCATGTAAATATCAATCCATAATTTTTAGGCTCTAAACATGCATTAATGAAGTGTTATCATTCCTCCAAATAGTTAACTAAAGCAAAGTGGGTTCCACCTTCCATGTGGGCACCCCATGTGCTCCTATCTTGTAGGAGATCTTCTTGGATGTCCCCAAATGTTCCTATCATTTAGGAATAATTACAAATGTCAATTTACATGTTCATTTAATTTGAATTTAATCTCCTTCTAATCCTAGTGTTGGGGAACATTTTCCATGGACTTAGAAGATACATGAAATATGTTTAGGATTGCAATTAAATGGCATCCTATTCCCAACATCTGCATCCTTATAATTTGAAGACTTACCATCTTCATTTACATGTGCAACTCATCATGCACTACCCCTAGGTCTTCTATTTTTCCTTCCTTAATGTTGAGGACACTCATAGGCTCTATGTCCTTCTCCACTCTAGAATAGGTTCCATGAAAGCCTCCTCTTCCCAGTCCTCATCCAAATCTTCCTCTTCCTCTTCATTTTTGGTCTCCATTATTCTGATCACGAGGATGGTAGGTTTTATCTCCTTTCTATTTTTGGATGATACTAGAGCCTTCACCCTTCTTTTGATCTAAATTTCAACCTCCATATGACCATACATTAATCTCTCCTCCATGGCTTCGACCTCGTTGTTTTTTCTTAAACCTCTTGTTCAGTCGTTCTTCAACCTTTAGAGAAAACATATAAGCATCCTCAATGGTGGTCATTCTTACCAATGCCAATTATTCTTGTATGCTTGGCTTCAACCCGTTAATATAACAAGCAACTTTCTCTTTATTCACCTCAAAATTTCCTATATGAAGCAGGACTTTGAGAATTTTTTTTGTAAATTCTTTTATCATCCTTGTTCCTTGCCTCAAGCTCTACATCTTCTTGAGTAGCTCCAATTCATAATCGACTGGAATAAATTGTTTCTCCAATTTTGACACCATTTTGTCCCATCTAGAAATTTTATCTTTCCCTTGTCTTCCTCATTCTAACTAGACCTCTTTCCACCATAAATTGGCATGATCTTTCAATTTTTCCTTTACAAATCTCATTTTGTTAGGATCTTCAATCTCCTCAAACTCAAAAAATTCCTCCATGTCATTGATCCAATCAATCAATTCTTCAATATTTAGACTTCCATTGAAAGTTGAAACTTCCATTTTAGGTCTCTTCCCAATGCTTGAGATCACTTGCAACAATCTTCTTTCTCCATGATCCATTAGATCATGCTCTTCCTCTTCCATTTCCTCTTCCATTTCATCTTCACTATCATCTCTTTCTCGTTGCACATCTCTTCTTCAAACCTCTTGCTGCAAGGTTTCTAATTTCCTTCTAAGGGCTCTGATTTCATCTCTAGGTGGATCTCTTCCTCCACCACCTTAGCCTCTACCTCTGCTATGTTGGGAAAGTCTTTGAGGCATCTTGAACTTAACCCACACTCGCAAGTCCTGCTACAACTACCTCACATTTGGCGCTTTATTACATGCTTAGGAAATCCTGCTCTAATACCACTTGATGAGGGCCACACTACCAAAAACCCACACAAATCACACAATAGATACAAACACAAAAGATGTGAGACAGAAAACAAAAACTCACTTTCAATTGTTTAAAAAAATGAAATTATAGATTAAAAACTTACATGTTATAGCCTCATGGGCTTGATTCATTACACCAAAATTAACTCTCAAAATAAAATATATTATTCGAAGCCACAATCTTCACTAATGAATCCACCTTCTACTACTCCCACCTAAACCTTTTTATTTTACCCCAATAATTTCCCTAGAATGTTTTAAAAATTTCAACTTTCCCTTTTGTTTTGGCACCAAAAGTCTCACTCATTGATTTCTTGTCTATGAGGAAATTTTGATGAAATTAATCTTTTAGAGGAGCAACTTCGTAGGGCCATAACTTTTGATCTGGATGTCCAATTTTCTAGTATTGCATATCATTGGAAAGTTCTCAAGGAAATCTATAGCGCTTGAACCCACCAAAGGTTGGTTCTTCAACTTTTCAAGTTGTTTTGAGGCCTCTAAATTCTTCATATTTGAAATTTAAGCTGCATTCGAGAAATTTATCGAGACAAAAAATTTAATATAGCCCAAACCATGCAAGGTATTGAGGTGATTCTCTTATGACTAGAATTTTTATTCAGTTCTTCTCCTTGGGGTAAATTTTTAGGTCCATACGAGTCTGTTTAGGCTGACTTACTAAAAATAGTAAGTGACCATTTTTTGTTATTTTTGACTCCTGACTATCTTACACCCCTTAAGTGTCATCATGGAACTCAAAAAAACTAAATGAAATAAGGGAAAACATTATTTTTGGGTGATGCAAGATTTCCCTACACCATTGGATGCTCCTACATCAAAGACCAACCCATTTTTGGTTCAAATGTGTCTTACTTTCAACACCCCCTTAAGGAACTCTATATAATTCTTGGTGCTTCTACCTTGGCTTCAATTTTATACCGTGGAGGAATTTTCCAAGATCACTAGAATGAATGCCCATAGTGGTACATATAGAGTAAAAATTATCTAAAAATAGTGGTTCCTAGAAGTAGGCATGTAACCACTTGATTTAGAACTAGCTTGAAGAATCAAATGGTTGGCTAAAAATAACACACCTAAGAAAGATTAAATCCTAATACTAATAGACAGTAGATAGAACAAAAAATATTCTAACTTTGATTTAGAATGAACATTCTACTGCTCCCTTGACATGAAGAAAAGAGAAATTGGTAAAGAAAGTAACTAGGATAGTACGAGAAAAATAAAAGATTTTTTTTAATGGAAACAAACTATTTTCCCCTCAAACAAGGAATGACAGCCCTCACATTTTAGGAAAAGGAAAGGATAATTCCTTCCTTGAATTGGCCATGGGTGCTCATTTCCTCAAATTCAACCTTGATCCCAAATCCTCAATAAACCTAGTATACCCCATCCCTATCCTTTGTCCTTGATAGAGGTGGCTAATTATATTTAAATTCTCAATCAATATGCAATTGCTTTGCATTAGACCTATGATTCGTAACATAAATTGATGAATGGTTTAACATTGAAATTAGTTTGTTGAAGATTGAAAATAGTATGCCAAGCATTAAGATGGAAATTTTAATGACTAACTGGAATAGTAACAATCAACTAGTTTAGAGGAAGAGAGGAATTTTTTTCTAAATTGGGAGCTAGTCCATTATGTCAAAAAAGACAGTGAACATAAATAGGTAATTCCAAAGTGAAAAATGTCACTAGAATCATCAAGAAAAGATTGATAAAATTCATGTAATGTATGAATGAACATAAGCTAATGAGGGTCAAAAAATATGTACATTATAGAGAACCTAAGGACTACTATATATAACTATTTTCCAAAATCCTTTTGCAAATGAATTCAATTATCTTTGAGGCAATGGTATGGATATATTTAACTTTTAATGAAATAAATGTTTTTAATTTAATAGGACTAAGCTAGAAAACTCAAACCCATCATGTATGACCTCCATAACTTGACTTAAATTTAATCATAACTTTAATTTCTTGAGTGTGTAGAACATGATGTTCAAATTAAACTCATTTAAAATAAATAGATTTGGCAATCAAAAACAATAAAAACTAGCAAATATACATGTACACACCTAAAAATGGTCATCACCTTTAATTAATTAAATACTAGCTATTTGATTAATATTTCAACTAGATATAAATAAATGCTCAATTTATTTATATTGTTCACCTTTCTCTAATTCTCCAAATCTAAAACATATTCTTCTAAATTAATTAAATAAACAATGTTCCTTAAACTTGTTTTATTTAATTAAACTTCACTAAATCCAATTAGGAACTAGAGCACATTTCTACAACTTTTTGTGTGCCACCTTATCAAGGTCACATGAAAATAAATAACTCTAATTTTTAATTAGAATTATCTTCAACTCATTTTAAAAAGTGCATGGCTCATTTCCTCCCACACTTCCACTAATTGTGGAGCACATGACTTATTTTTCCCACACTTCCACCCATTTTTGGAGCACATGATTTATTCCTCCCATACTTCCACCAATTTTTGAAGCACATGGTCTTCTCTTCACACACTTGAATCTTCCATCCAAATGGCATGTTGCCCATTGGTCAAGAGATTATTCCACACACATGGCATGTTGTCCTTGGTCAAGGGGACAACATCATGATTCTTTTCATCTTCACCATCCATTTTTCTTACTTGAATCTGGACCGTTGATTATTGCCACGTCATTATATGCTTGGAAAAGGCTATAAATACAACCCTTGGGCCTTGTATTTGATAATCCATATTTTGAATAGAGTTATTATGCAGGTCTATCATTGGAGCTTGGAGCATTCTTGGAGTCTTATAGATAGTTTTTATATCATGTTTAGATCTTAGATTAACATACCACATCATAGTTGCATTTTATGTCCCTTCTTGCATCATAGTTGCATTTTAGATTAGTTCATTTTAAGTTTTCATTTGAGCATAAGTAGAATCATGTATAGATTATCCTAGTTCAATACCATAGCATCCAACACTATTCGTCCATTCATCATAATCATCCACCATTCATCATAGTCCTCCATCATTCATCATTTCTACCATTTAGTTTCATGTAGGCATTTTATTAGCTTGCATGTTGAATACTAATCTCATTTCTTAAGTGTCATTCTAATAGCCTTTGTGCACATAAAAATATGAGGGCCAAAAGGTTAAAAAGAATCATTTAAGAATAGAGGACAATGAGACGTTCTTGGAAGATTTATCTTTATTGCAACTTAGAATAGTTTACTTTGCTTTGAATCTTTCAATATAAATTGTTTTCATTAAGGTTTGTGTTGATACTAACTTTACACATTTCGCACACACACACACACAATACTTTCTATAATTTATAAGACGTTAAATCCAAAATAATTTAATATAAGTTTGGAAATGTTGCATATTTTGTATTTACTTATATAACAACATCATGAGTTGTCAATAGAACATCGTCATCACACAAAGTATCATCCTAAAATGTAAAATAGTATAGTACTAAGATAAGAACTAGGTTACTAACATAGAACACAAAAATATATATCATCATCATCTAACATGTTAGTATAAGAAATGACATGGATGAGGAAAAATAATCCATAGTATTAAAAAATAGAACAAAAATGAATGGAAACTATAAAACAAGGAAAAATGCTAAGACTAATCCTTGGAAATTAATATCAATTAAGTTAACAAATTTATATAAGATAAAGTAATAAAATAATCCTTCATAAATTTGTGATATGGGTACATGAATCGTGTGTAGTTTCCCTCTTCTCCACTATGTCACAAACTCGAAGTATAAGAGTTTTTATGGAGAAAAAAATTACATAAAGTTTCACTTTTTCTACATCTTGGCCTTTTATGTGCAAAAGAGAGCCATGTACATTGGAGATGCTATAAGAAACATCTAAGATTGGCGCGTTCCAGCTTTTTGACCGTGGAAAACCTACAAAAAAGATTTTTTGTTTATGGAAAAGGCAAACACTATTTATGAGCATAATGAGAATGGCTTAAGGGAAGATGCGTGGGTCCTTCCCTTAAAAATGTTAGGATTGAGTTTTCCAGGAGGTCAAGAAAATGGTGCGTATGAGATGAATGATACCTACCTAATGAGCTTTCGTCCTTTATTTCTGGAAAGGAACTTGAAAGTGATATAAACCAAACATTTTTGTTTTTGTCCACTTTATGAGGAAAAAGCCACTTTCTAAGAAGAGGCCACTTGATTTTTTTCTAACATGGAACAGTGGCGTGTTTTGATTTTTTATTTGTGGAAACACTAAAAGTCAAACAAAAAATAGGATCCGCAGCCTAAATTTCAACCTTGATGATGTTTGTCGGCATCCAATAATTTGGACTTAGACGAAGCTCATCGGAAATAGAGCACTATTAAACATGCTTCTCGAGGGTGAATAGATGTCTAAGTATTCAGTAGAATACACGTTTGATTGTGTTTATTAAGTAATTGCAAATTCAAACATACATTCTGTTGGTTGCATAGACAGTTTTTCGATTTCTACTAGTTTCTCGTTCTTATATAAGTAGTATAAAATTATTTATTTTAAATATATTGTGAAATGTAGCATTATTTTAATTTACTTTAAAAATTGTTTTGTATTTATTTGAGAGTTATTTAATCTTGAAGTTTCTCAGCATGGAATAATTTTTTATAGAAGATTTTATGGGAAATTTAGATAGTATTTTTATTTCTATTTTTGTTAGGTTGATATTTTTTTAGTTGAGAGTTAAGCATTGAAGGGTGTATATTCTATCAAAGTCTATTATAGCATCTTTCAAGATTTAAGCATTTGTGGATGGGATTAAAGTCTTTTACAATTACTCCTTAAATGATCTAGGAAAAGAGAGGATATTTGGATGTGAGGAAGATATATAAATGAATACAATTGAAGGCCTTCAACCAAAAACACATAATAATTAATCATGCAAATATGTGCTTAGTTGGCACACAATGACTAGTTAAATGAGTAAGAGGCAACCAAATTTAAATTTAGAAATGTAGAATTGTGTTCTATTGTGAAGAATTTTTTGTTAGAGTTGCACTATTTATTACTATGTTATATATCAAGACACTCTCAAAATAGGCACAAAACGAAATGGGAATTTAGTATGACTTTAATCTTTTACTATGCTTAGAGTTATGAGTAGCTGGCTTGTGGCTACCTTAACTCCTAAATAAGTTCTATGGTCATTAGTATAGTCTTATATAGGTATTTAAGTAAACTTGATATCATCCAAGGCATAAATAGGTTATATATAAGAGCTAGTGGTTAGTTTATGACCATCCTATTGTAATATGTGTTCTTGGGGACTTCTAGAAGTATTCTCCCTTGAAGTCACTTATTATTCTCAAGTATTGACAACATATTTCCTATTATATTAGTCTCTTGAGAAAGTTATTTATAACAAATTTATGTAATCTATATGCAAAATTTTATCTATACAAATATTTATTAGATGAACAATGAAAAATGTTGTCACTTAGAATTTGGTTAGTTTGTGTAGGGAAATAATGTAACACCATAAATATTATACATGATCTAAATAGGGACATGGTAAATTAATCAATGTAAATGTACCCTAGATTAAGAAGAGGGGTGGAGTTGAATAATGGAAATGAAGAAGATGAGTAATCTAAGACATAAAATGGTTAATGTGATTGAGATATATTAGGGCATACTCAAAATTCAATGTAATGTGAATGTTCAATGTTGAGATGTTGCAAAAAAAATATATAATATGAAATGTTTAATTGAATATGAGATTAGATATCAATAATGAATGAAACCTAAGATTTCATATTATCTAGAATTTTGATGATATAAACATGGATTTTGTATTAATATTACCATGGGAAAAAAATAGCACATGATTCTATTTTTGTTGTAATTGATACGTTTTCAAATATGGTACATTTCATAACTTACAAGAAAACTAATGATGATGTCATATATAGTAAGCTTATTTTTCAAAGATATTGATAGATTAAATAGATTACTAAGCATGACAATTTCTAATAAAGATTTTGTCTTTTTGGCTATTTGTAGAGGATATTATAGAAGAAGATGAAGACAAAGTTCAAATCTAATCTAGTACATCACTAGTAGATAGATGGATAAATAAAGGTAATATATAAAATCTTGGAAATCTTATTAAGATGTTTAGTGTGTTACAAGGTAGGTAATTGGGATATACTGTTAGTACAAGTAGAGTTAAAATAATTCAATTCATGAAAAAAAATATGAAAATATCTAGATTTTATAAAGCATATGATAACAACCCCCAAAACATATCAAAATTAAGAGATATTAAGAATAAAAAAGAAGTATTGAGGTATAATATTTTATAGAGCATATGAAATTGTTTCATTTGTAAAAAGGGAAATAGAAATTATAGAAAATAAATGCAATATAAGAAGGATTTAGTAAGAAAGGATACCCTTTTAAAATGATTTCTTCTCCTCAAGACATGATGTTTAGTTCCAAAGAAGAATATTCTTGTAGATTACCTTCAACTATGTAAGTGTAGTGTCCCATTGCTTCTTTGCTTGTTGTAGGACTTTCATGCATCCTTGGGTGTTGATGAGTTGTGTTTGCCTCTGCAAGACGACTAAGTATTTGCATTTGATATGCTTTGCTCTTTGCTTCCTCTAAAATTCTTATCAAGTGCAAGTCAATTTTATACTCATTGTCTCTCTTAATTGTTTGATAGATACATCTTAATTTTCTCCCTTTGATCCTAAACGTGTTATAGTTGCACGTATATAGATTTTCTATTTGTTTCTCTTACAATACCCTCCATATCTTTTAGAGGGTCATATGTAAGGGTAATCGACACTATTTGGACCTCTAATTGAGTAATTTGATCTTTAATATTTTTGGTAAGGTTGTCCCACTAAAGATAAAATTGATATATTACATTATCCTCTAGTATACTTCTTCAAAATTTCATTCTAGACTTCTTGTCTTATATTGGTCTTTTGTCAGTACAAATTTGATGGTAGGGAATCCACCAATTGTTAGAGTTGTTTTGGCAAGGGAAGGGAAGTGTCCATGTTTATACAATGTGTTCACGTTCTATTATAGTTTCTCCATAGGTTCCAAATTCTATTGCAATATCTCTTCTATAACAATAAAATGAAATATGTCCCCTGACTAAATATTTTGTAGTGGAGAAATGATTGATAAATTCACTTG
Source organism: Sequoia sempervirens (assembly GCA_007258455.2). Taxonomy (NCBI): domain Eukaryota; kingdom Viridiplantae; phylum Streptophyta; class Pinopsida; order Cupressales; family Cupressaceae; genus Sequoia; species Sequoia sempervirens. The sequence continues at coordinate 145,103,507 of VDFB02000017.1, forward strand.
GGAAGTTCCCACTACTAGCAACTATAGTAGTTGTGGTGTGGGTGTAGGCTACAACTTCTTTTGATGCACTAAGAATTCCTTCATTGATTGTATAGGGGAGGTAGATGTGGAGGATTTTGTAGTGTTTACCTCTTATTCTCCATCATCTCCCTTACTTGGTTGGCCACTTTCTAGAGGATTTGCTATTTGTTGTTTTATTCATTCTTCCTCTAGAAGGGATTCATAGATCTTCTTGGTAAGCTCTTTCATTTATTTCCGCACCTTGGTCATTTTTATCCTCTCCCTCCATTAAGGTGTCTACCCTCTATTTTGAGCTTGGATCTCTTTTTCTTATGCTTGTTGCAATTTCTTCTTTTGTTGAATGGAAAAGTCAAGCCCCGCATCTTGTATTACCTTTTATCTTATCTCTGCTTCTTGTTTTAAGGATTTTTATCTTTTCTCACTTATTACTAAAATAATTGATTTTAGGAAGCCATTAATAAATTCATCTAAACTCTTATTAAATTACTTGGTGTAGTTTATCAAGCATTGGACTATATTCTTTCTTTGTTCTCTACATTTACTTCATACATGTTGAGCACTTTCAATAGCATACCATGGTAAATGATGGAGTTTGTAATGGCATTGATATCTATTGTTTGGGGATGTTGTTGTACTGAAACATCTTGCTATGGGATTTCCATAATTTTCTCCCTTTCCTTCTATTATGGAGGCTTTTGCACTTCTTCAATTTATTATTTTTCCTCCTCTCTAGAAATCTAGATAATCTTTCTTCTAACCATTTTTTGGTCCCTCCTTTTAGTCCCTTTCTCAGTTCTCATCTATATTAGGGTCTTTGAGACCTCTTGTACCTCTGGAATGGACATTGTTTGTGAAGATGAGGTAGGTTCTTCTGACTTTGCACTAGCAACTCCATGTAGTCTCCTAGACCTTCTTTCTATTGATCTATTTTCTTTTGGGAGTGTTATAGGGGAAGATATCTATACTAGACCTTTCAATGGGATAACCCACTATTTATATGTAGTTGTTCTACGTTACTTTCTAGCATTTCCTTTACATTTTTCTTATGTTTACAATCCATGATCTCCTTATATTTCCCAAATATTTCTATGTTTGAGTCCTTTGGTTTGCTTAATTTTTTTGTAGAATAAGCATCAAATTCTTATTGTGTCACTTCATAAGGAAGCTTAGGTATCTAGGATTCTCTTGGCTTTACTAACTCCTTGTAGTGTAGTATTTGTCTACCAAGAAAGTCATTTTGTTGATATATTCTTTGAAAGATTCATAGGGGGTCCATTCTCTAGCTTGCATTTGTAGTTGAAAGATTTTGAAATAACCCTAGTAGGTAGCAACATGTATGTTGGTTTATCTTTGAATTTTTGTGTATGGTACTTCATTTGTGTTGTTAAGGTTAGTTTTTATTTACCATGCCTTCCCTTTGAATGTAGGTGATTCATTAAGAAATAGAATGCTAAGAAACTTAATAGTGTACCCGTAGACACCTATATTTGGATAATTAATTTATCCAAATTTATCCCCTTTTGTCTAAACATCCTTTTATTTGCATTAATTAAGTAATATTACTATTATTTAATTAATACCCTTAATTCTGCCAAATCCCTAAGGTATTTAATTAATAATTAAATAAATATGACATTTATTTAATCCCTCACATGTCATTTTCATCTAATCCATCTCTTAATCTCTTCATTAAGGATGTGCACATGCCTAATCCTTGATTAGGATGTGTCACATCCTCCAACTTTTGCAAGTTGGATTCTAATCCTCATTAACCCCTAATTATCCTCTGATTACTGATTAGTTAAGCCTAATCAATACCTTGGTCAACTCTTCCCATCCCCCAAAGAATTTTTAATTCCTTTTTATTCACCCTCGGTTCCCCTCTTCCCCATGTGAATTTTTAATTCACATATTATTCTTCCTAGAATACCCTTTTCCCATGCACCTTCTAGAATCTTTGACTTGTCACATCAAGTCACATGTGACAAACTCCCACATTTTTGGAGACCCTCTCTTATCCACTAGATTCTCCCAAGCATGTGAATTTTTAATTCACATTGATTCCTCCAAGGAATCTTCTCATCTCTCAATGTACTTTGAAGGTACATTTCCTTCTTACACATCACTTGTCCTTATTCCATCTCACTTCCACATCATCTTATCCTTGGCCATCTCACTTTCCACATGTCAAGATGTGAGGGATTGTGAGTCCTCAACTCACCATAGCCCTACATCTTGAACTTGCTAGCTCAATCTCAAACATTGAATTCGCTAGAGAATTCAAATTTCTCTATAAATACCCCCTCCTCTAAAGCATTGAAAAAAAAAGAGAACACTTAGTCATTTTTGCAACCTTATGTTGTCATTTTGTTCACTCATCTAGCCATCCATTTTAACTATTTTGCATTTGTATCCCACCATCTACTTAGTCTTGCATTTAGCTACTTCAATAGCCATCTAAGGAGCATACAAAACAATAAAAAATAAAGGGCCAACCAATGAGTTTCAGTTGCAAAGAAAGTATAATCATTTTGTAATCTTCATTTTAGCTTATTTCTTTGCTTTAACAATTTCTTACGCTAATCTTGAGGTGTCCCTTTATGCTTTATTTCATTGCAAATTATTGTTGTTTTTGCATATTTGGGGTTGATAAACATGTAGGATCACATTTCTGGCATGCTCGGTGGGACCCACAAGCAGGTTCCTCTATTTTATGTTTGTTGTTGTTGAGATTATTTGCAGGAATAGGTTGCAAAAGGGCAATTATGCCCTCCTAGTCACTACAAAGGAGTGACTACACCCTCTTGAACACTACAGAGGGGTGACTATGTCCTTTGGTTCACTGCAGAGCGGCGACTATGCCCTACTAATCACTGCAGAAGGGTAAGTACACCCTCTTGGTCACTGCAGAAGGGAAACTATGCCCTCTTAGTCACTGTAGAAAAGTGATTACGCCCTCTATTTCACTGCAGAAGGGTGACTATGCCCTTGATTAAACTTTGTGTTCTTACATTTCACTACAGAATGACAACTACGCCCTAATTAAACTTTATTTTCTATCGTTTTACTGTAGAAGGGTGACTATGCCCTGGTTTGAATTTTGCTTGCTAACATTTCACTGTAGAGTGGTGACTATGCCCTCCTATGCACTGCAAAGGGGAAACTACGCCCTCTTGTGCACTACAAAGGGGCAACTACACCATCTTGTGCACTGCAAAGGGGTGAATACACCCCAAAACAACACATTTTAAGGGGTAAAATAGTTGTTTTAGCTTTGTTTTTGCTCCCATTTTTTGTTGCTTTCATATTCTAATTCCCTTAAAAAAAAATTTGCAAGGATATTTTTGTTTTTGCTAACATTTTGCAGCATATTCTCATGTAATTGATAAAGAAAAAGGATAAAACAACTAGCATTTGCTTGCAGGACCTTCTGTTTACACAGATTTCCAAAGATTTTCAAGTTTGCTATAGCGGGGCGGATACGCCCTCTTCCATATTTTGTTTCTAAAAAATTTGCTACAGAGGGGTGACTACACCCTCCTGGTCACTAAAGAGGGCCAACTACGCCCCAAAACAACAAATTTTGAGGGGTAAAACAGTCGTTTTAGCTTAGTTTTTGCTCCTTTTTTTTGTTGTTTTCATATCCTAACCCCTAACATTGTTTTTTGCAAGGATATTTTTGTTTTTAAAAACATTTTGCAACATAATCTTGTGTAATTGATGAAGAATCAAGGATAAAACAACTAATGTTTGCTTGTAGGCCTATCCGTTTGCTCAGATTTTAAAAGCTATCCTTGTTGTTTTTGTTAATCTAAGAAAATAGCTTAATTAGGGGAAGTAATATTCATTGCTCGTTGTGCCTATCTTTTTGTGTCACCCAAGGGGGAATTATTTTGTTTTTACTTTCCCCTTGCACTTCGCGTGAGCCTGCAAAGTAGTTGGAAATGATTATTGTCTTCTTTCTAGTGGGACCTACATGGGGATTTCATCACCCCAAGGGATGATTCCAACCACACATACCAGTGGGGTATATAAAGGGGGTGATTAGAATTGGGTGTTAGATAATCAAATTGAGGAAATAGATGATTGGATTGGGAATCTGCCCTGTAGTGGGGTGAATTTTCCTTGCAAAGGGGAAAATTCACCCCTCTATGAGGGAAGATACCCCAAAAGGGAAAATTCGCCCCTTTGTGGGGAAAATTCACCCCAAAATGGAAAATTTTCCCCTCTGTGAAGGAAAATTCACCCCTCTATAGCAAAAACTTGGCAAAAAGACAATAAACATATCCAGTTCCCAAATCCAACTGGTGGAACCAATCCCATCATATCCATCAATCCAATCTTAATTTGATATTTAACCAAAATCCTAATATGAGCTTTAGTCCATTTGTAGTCAAGATCGTTGGATATCGAAACAAATCTTAAGATCCCTCCCTCCATCTTCTTCAATTTCATCCTATTCAACCTTTCATCCTTTCCACAAGTCAACCTCCTAATCTGAGCATTCATTCATTAATTTTGATCAATCATTTACTCATTTCAAACTTTCATCCATGCATTCTGAACATTCGTTCCCTCTTTTCGTTCATTTGTTTACTCATTCTGTGTAAACATTCATCTATTTTGAACCTTCATCTATCATCTTAAACTCTCATTAGCCATTTTGACCATTTGTTTACTCATTGCGAGTAAACATTCATCCATTTCAAACCTCCTTTCATCATTTCAAATTTTTGTTCTAACGTTCTGATCATTTGTTCACTCATTTCGAGTAAATGTTCATCCATTACAAACCTCCTTCTACCATTTCAAACTCTCGTTGAACAATCCTGATCACTTGTTTACTTATTCCAAGTAATATTTCAACTTTTCTTAACCTTCATCTTCTTGTTCTAAGAATCATTCATCTGTTGTGATTAGTCATTTACTTGTTCCGAGTAGTCATTGATCTGTTCTGATCAATCGTTTACTCCTTTGGAGTATTCGTTCATCCATTTTTATCATCTATTCCTCCAATAAAATCATCATTTTCCCCATCCAAATCCCTTGAACTTTGTCTTGGGTTATTATCCAAATTTACCTAAGTGTCTGATATGATTGTCATCATCAACATCCGCTTAGGATTGTGATTTGTCCTAAGTTAGTCAATCATTATCGTCGACCCAATCAATTGATTTTCAATATCAAGGTGGATTCAGTGCTGCAATCATCCATTCATCCTTTAATTTGATCAAACAATATCCTAAGTCACCTAGGGTAATCTTCGAACAAGTTTTTCCAATCCCTCTCATTATCCTATCCAATCCATCATTCGATCTTATCAATCATCGATCAAACTTATCAAATCCAATCCAAACACATCCTTATCCCATCAGCTTTGACCGAATCAATCTATTTTCATCTTGAGGTAGATTTGGTGTCGTAATCATCTTTTGATAATCGATCCCATCATCAAAATCAATCCTGTCGTATCATCCAATCATCCTAATCTAAGCTTTAATCCAATCCCCATTTGAGCTTGACCTAAATCCTGATTTGAGCTTTAGTCCATTCCCATCCAAATTTTTTTATCCATCCTCTTTATCCTTTCATCATAATGAACCTTATCCTCCATGCATAATTATGTCGACAATGATAATGAAAGTCTTGTTGATCAAGAGGAATATGACATAGATTCCCTTGACACTATCATTTCTAGTAAGCTTTCTCCCTGGGCTGCTTTCCAAAGTCCAATCACCCCTTCAAGTTATCCCATTATGTCTTCATCCATGCCTAATCATGCTCCTTATGCTACCGTTGACAAGGTATATCCATCATATCTATCATATCCTTCATCTATATCATCCTTTTATCCAGCACCCGCATCCTCTTAAACTAGTCTTCCATCACAATACCCCTATCCTAATCCCCTATCCACATCCTCCTATCTCAATCCTTCATATGCATATACCCACTACCCTAATCTTCCATACCAATCTTCTCACACTAATCCTACATTCACACCTTCCTATCCTAATCCAACATCCACACCAACCTATCCTAGTCTAACATCCACATCTTCTTATCCTAATATGACATCCACATTTCCCTATAATCTCAATCCGCCACCTCAATCTTCCCATCCTAATCCACCATCCCAATACTATTACTACAATCCACCAATTGCATCCTCTTGTCCTAATTCACCATTCCAATACCCCTATCTTAGTTAACCCTTCATCTAATCTTAATCCCCCATCTATTCCCAATCCTACATCCAATTCCATTCCCCCATTTAATCCTAATCCACCAATCCCTAGTCCTAATCCCCCACCAAACAATAATCCCTCCAATCCTACCACACCATCTCAGCCTAGAGTATTCAAGTTTCTCACTCCAGATGTTCTCCAAGGACTTATAGCAAAGAATACATCTCCCACTCCACATTTTGAATTTATGGAACCATCACATCCCAATCCATCATCCACGGTCACTAGTGATGAGACCCTTCTCCATAACACACCTATCATTGTTGTTACCACCCATAGCACTGCTCAAACCATTGAAACCATTGAACGCCCATCTCCTAATCCAAGAAACATTCAATACATTGAAGACACCCAAATCCAATCCACTCCCTCTACTCCTAGATCCACCCAATGCATCGAAGATAGCCAAATCCAATCCACTTCTCCTACCCCTAGTATCACTAAAATACATTCTGATGAATGCTTTCAATCCTCCATCCTTCCATCTCCCCAACTTGAAGAGTCCCTCCAACACTCTATCATTTTTCCATCCACACAAGATGAGTCATTACAAGAGTTTGATCCAAGGCATACCAACATATCCCCTTCTCTAGATCAAAACCCTACCATCCCATTTAGTCTACCTCAAGATCATAGTCCACAATCCATTCCATCCCATGATCTCGTTCTCTCTCGTGAGCCTCTATCTCCATCGCCATCACCTGCTACCACAAATCCAAATCCTATCATGTCACATAATCCCTCTCTTGATCCCTTACCACTCCCTTAACCCAATCAAGATGCTACTATCCCCTCATCTCCATTTCTTGATCATCCATCATCCCCTTAACCTACTATCCCCTCACTTCTTGTATATCCCCTTGGTACTCTCACACTCTACCATGATGGTCTCCTTGCAGAAGAAATAACACAACTTATATACCACCCATCCTCCCCCACCTAATAAAGGACTCACATCATTCTTCCATAATAACAAAAATCCTATCATGGATTGAATGTTCAAGAACATGAACTATCAAGGAAAAGGTTCAGGCCTTCATGAGCAAGGTATTTTAGAGCCCATGTAGGTCAAAGAAAAACTCTACATGCAAGGTTTTGGATCTATTTCTCAAAAATCTAAATATGTTGGTACAACTTCTAGACGTCCTAAACGAGCTTCTTCCAAAAGAAATATAGGCTCTTCACATCACTCGAGATCATATGTTTCCATTCCTCCTCCTCCATAGTATCACCTCAAAAAAACCATACATATTCCTCCATCATCTGCTCCATCCATTTTTGGTCCTTACATCACTACATCCCTACATCCACCATCTCCCATTCTTCATCTACTCCATCCATATTGGGTCCTTATGTGTCTCTAGGCCCACTACGTCTGTTTTGGACCCTTATATCCCAAAATCACCTCTTCCATCTTTTCCTATTCATCCTTTTATCCATCCATCACCTATCCATATCACCCATCATAAATATCCCACAATCATATCCCATAGTTAGGATCAAGAAAGGCACATACCCACACATCCTCCATCCACATATAATCGTCAAGATGCTACCACCGTCATTCCACACCATCCATCTCCTTACACCCATCCCATTGCTATTAAAAGCACTTTGGATGCCAAAATAAAAATCCATCAATATAAACATCCACATGAATCTAAAGCTGCTCATGTCCCCTCTAAACAACATGTTGAAGAAAAGAAAAATAAAATCCAAAATCAAAATCAAATCTGTAGCCCACAAAGGTCCACCAAAGAAAAGATCAAAACCATGTAGATCCCAAACAAAAAAGATGCAACACATTCAAATGAAAAATATGTAACATCCAAAGTTGCTAATCCAAAATCTAATCATTTTCATCCACCCTCTCCTAAATCGGTTTTGGGTCCCTATGTCCCGAAATTCACTATCCGATCTCCTCCATTGTCCCTGCATTCTCCATCTATTAATCCTCTTATCATTTCACATTCATCACTGTATGTGCCAATGTTGGTCTTGACCTCACCACCCCATCACACACCTACCCCATCATTCTATCCATACCCTTTCTAGCCCCATCCTCTTGCATAATCCATTTATGCTAATAAGATTGTACAAACATCCAACAGTTACTTCACACATGGGCTCTTAACACCTTGTATCGAACTTGATGCTTAATTACTTCATCCACCTCCTTATTGCATGTCTCCTAAATCCGTTCATCTACCTCCCTATCCTTATCCATATCCTTTTGCATGATATCCAAAAGGTCAAAAATCCAAAAAAAGTCAAAAAATCCACAAAAATACAAAAAAAAAAATCCAAAAAAAAAACAAAAAGTAAAGAGAAATAATTTGTCCAATGGTCAAAACTTGGCAAACAAACACCTTGGATAAGTACCATGATGAAAACGTAGAAAATAGGCATCATGTGTAAATCCCAATTCATCCTTTTCCACACCTAGGGGCAACTTCCTGATATGCATTTCCTCCATCCGCTATGCTTCCTACTATGCTTCCAACTATGCACCCATCTTCTTGCTATACGTCCTCTTCATTCATCCCCTCCATCCCACCTATCTTCTGCATCCTACCATCATATCCTATTTATCTCCCATCCCTCCATCCTTCTTGTGATCTTGATCAAACCAGGGGCACCTATCTATGCATGCTTTGGACACCTCTTGGTATACATTCCATTCATCTGTGCTCTATCGTATTCCTTATTCACCCATTCTATCCTCCTCTAGTTACCTCCTTTATATTCCCATCCACTCGTCTTCCATCCCTCATGCCTCATCATACATGAGATATCTAGAGTGGGGTCATCTACTTTCTTTGTGACATAGTCCTTGGAGACATCATCGATCATAACATCTCTTCATTTCCCTATCCATCTATCAAAACATCCCTTCCATCTCCCCATACTTATCTTCCTATCCATCTATCCTAGCATCCCTTTCATCTCCCAATCCTTATCCTCCTATCCATCTAAACAATCCATTCCATCCCCCATCCCTATCTCTCTATCCATTCTTTCATTGCATCTCACAATCTCTCATCATTAGTATCTGGCTATAGGCCTCCCTCCATGCAAACCAATGCCATTTATCTCATCAAAATCACTTCTACTTCTTTTACACATCTTTTCAATCTCCTATCCTTTCTCATCATTCTCCTCTCTATTATATCATCCTCCCAATTCATTTTGATGATTTGGACCACTATCCCATTACTAAGCTTCATGTGATCACCATCATCCTATCAAATCCAATAGGTCTATCTTGTTTTATCATATCAGTCCCATCAATTTATCTCCTTATCAGTGATCATCTTGACATCCTTTATCCATCGTTCATCTTTGATCTTTTGTTGAACTACGTTGCCCTTGTGCTTTCATGTAGGAAAGGTTGATCTTTTGATCTACCCCTAGGGCTTTGTCCATCCACTCCTTTATCATCTATCATTAGTCTTTTATTTTTTCTCTCTACTCCTTGTCATCCACCATCAGTCTTCATCATCCTCTTTCTGCTTTTATCCATGGTCAGTCGATAGCCTTTTTTTGAACTATGAGGGCTTTGCACTTTCACGTAGGCAAGTTTAATCTTTGATCAGCCCCCAAGCCCCTAGGTCACTAGGATGTGTTAGTCTCATATCTTGTGTCATGTCTCTTATGTGGTGTCATCAAGCTATGCCTTTATCTAGCTAGTTCTTAACAAACAAGATCCACTTGTATCATCAGATCCAATCGCTTCCAAATATCCTACGTCATATCGATCTATTAGTTTAGTATCCATCATCGATCTTAATAGGATGCATCCTTCCTAACAAACCTCATCAATCCCATCCACACCCTTGATCCTATGGCAAAGGAAATTTGAATTTGATTGTGATATTTTGATGCTTTTCACTTTTATTTATTATTTGAGCTCCCTATCATCACTTGTCAAGGCCGCCTTCATCCATCATATCATGGTGTGCTTTGACTGGTACACATAGGGGCATATCTTGATCTTTTGTTTGTTTGTGTATTCTTGGTTGTCCCACGTAGTACCCACCAAGATCTTTGTTGTCCTGTGTTACATTGGGGCATCCTCGTGTGCTTGTGGTTATTCCAATACCTACCCTAACCAACGTCATGGTGACTTTGGGGTGTTCGGATAGCCTTCTTGTCTATTGTGTTTGTTTCATGCATTAGACACTAATCCGCCTTGGTTCCACATACCCTGGCACTTGGTGTCTTATGCTATAGCAAAAATTAGTGCTCCAAAGATGGAAAATTTCATTAGGATTTCATTTCATCTTCCCCATCCATGCATTCATCCTTCATCAATCTCCCTCCCCTATCCATTTGATCTTTTATCATCATCTCATTAATCATCATCATCATCCTCATGATTTATCCTTCCCTATCCTTTAGTGGTGTTTTGGGATGTATCCTTCCCTCATCAATACCACTCCTTGTGATGTATCTTGTCCTATCCTCATTTTTTTTGGGATCTCTCATTCCCTTATTAACAACACTCCATCCATCATCAACCCCTTTTGGCTTGTACCTTGACTGGGGCAACATCACTTTTTGTCCTTAAATCCATTTGTGCATCATCCATCCCCTATCGCTTATCCTTTTCTCTTGTTGATCACTTTGCATCATCTTTCTCATCTCCCCTTGCATCACATCATCCATTTTGAGAGCACACCCATGTTCTCTTGAACCTACATGTCCTCTCGAGGGGGCATCCATCCCTAATCTTCATCTTCACCACCATCATTTTTTAATTTTATTTTTTTTCCTTCCTAGTCACTTCTTTGAATGACTGGGGCATCTTTTCCAATCTAACCATCTTCTTTTAAGTTCTATGTTCTAATATTCTTTGAAATGGTGCTACTTCGTAACACCATCTCAAAGAGGGGAAAAATGTAGACACCTAAATTTGGACAATTAATTTATCCAAATTTATCCCCTTTTGTCTAAACATCCTTTTATTTGCATTAATTAAGTAATATTACTATTATTTAATTAATACCCTTAATTCTTCCAAATCCCTAAGGTATTTAATTAATAATTAAATACCCCTTTTATCAAATTTTATTAAATAAATATGACATTTATTTAATCCCTCACATTTCATTTTCATCTAATCCATCTCCTAATCTCTTCATCGGGGATGTGCACATGCCTAATCCTTGATTAGGATGTGTCACATCCTCCAACTTTTGCAAGTTGGATTCTAATCCTCATTAACCCCTAATTATCCTCTGATTACTAATTAGTTAAGCCTAATTAGTACCTTGGTCAACTCTCCCCATCCCCCAAAGAATTTTTATTTCCTTTTTATTCACCCTAGGTTCCCCTCTTCCCCATGTGCATTTTTAATTCACATATTATTCTTCCTAGAATCCCGTTTTCCAATGCACCTTCTAGAATCTTTGACTTGTCACATCAAGTCACATGTGACAAAATCCCACCTTTTTGGAGACCCTCTCTTATCCACTAGATTCTCCCAATTCACATTTATTCCTCCAAGGAATCTTCTCATCTCCCAATGTACTTTGAAGGTACATTTCCTTCTTACACATCACTTGTCCTTATTTGATCTCACTTCCATATCATCTTATCCTTGGCCATATCACTTTCCACATGTCAATATGTGAGGGCTTGTGAGTCCTCAACTCACCATAGCCCTACATCTTGAACTTGTTGGCTCAATCTCAACCATTGAATTCTCTAGAGAATTCAAAATTCTCTATAAATACCACCTCCTTTAAAGAATTGAAAAAAAAAAGAGAACACTTAGTCAAATTTGCAACCTTATGTTGTCATTTTGTTCACTCATCTAGGCATCCATTTTAACTATTTTTAATTTGCATCCCACCATCTACTTAGTCTTGCATTTAGCTACATCAATAGCCTTCTAAGGAGCAAACAAAACAATCAAAAATCAACAGCCAACCAAGGAGTTTTAGTTGCAAAGAAGGTATAATCATTTTGTAATCTTCATTTTAGCTTATTTCTTTGCTTTAACAATTTCTTAGGCTAATCTTCCAGTGTCCCTTTGTGTTTTCTTTCATTACAAATTATTGTTGTCTTTGCATATTTGGGGTTGATAAACATTTAGGATCACATTTCTAGCATGCCCAGTGGAATCCACAAGCAGGTTCCTCTATTTTATGTTTGTTGTTGTTGAGATTGTTTGCAGGAACATGTCACAGAGGGGTGACTACGCCCTCTAGGTCACTGTAGAGGGGTGACTACACCCTCCTGTACACTGCAGAGGGGTGACTATGTTCTTTGGTTCACTGCAGAGGGGTGACTACGCCCTCCTAGTCACTGTAGAAGGGTGACTACACCCTCTTGGACACTTCAAAAGGGAAAGTATGCCCTCCTAGTCACTGCAGAAAAGTGATTACACCCTCTATTTCACTGCAGAAGGGTGACTATGCTCTTGATTAAACTTTGTGTTCTAACATTTCACTACAGAAGGGCAACTACGCCCCTAATTAAACTTTATTTTCTATCATTTTACTGCAAAAGAGTGACTATGCCCTAGTTTGAATTTTTCTTGCTAACATTTCATTGCAAAGTGGTGACTATGCCCTCCTATGCACTGCAGAGGGGTGACTATGCCCTCCTGTGCACTGCAAAGGGGCAACTACACCCTCCTGTGCATTGTAAAGGGGCAAATACACCCCAAAACAACACATTTTAAGGGATAAAATAGTTGTTTTAGCTTAGTTTTTGCTCCTATTTTTTGTTGTTTTCATATTCTAATCCCCTAACATTTTTTTTGCAAGGATATTTGTGTTTTTCCTAGAATTTTGTAGCATATTCTCATGTAATTGATGAAGAAAAAGGGTAAAACAACTAACGTTTGCTTGCAGGACCTTCTGTTTATATAGATTTCCAAAGCTATCCTTTTGGTTTTTTGTTAATCTAGGAACATAGTTTAATTAGGGGAAGTAATATCTATTGGTTTTTGTGTCTATCTTTTTGTGTTACCCAAAGGGGGCATTAGTTTGTTTTCACTTTCCCCTTTTCCATATCCTATTTATAACAAGTTTGCTACAACGGGGCAGATACGCCCTCTTCCATATTTTGTTTCTAACAAATTTAATGTGGAGGGATGACTACACCCTCTTGGTCACTAAAGAGGGGCGACTACACCCCAAAACAACACATTTTGAGGGGTAAAACAGTCATTTTAGCTTAGTTTTTTCTACCATTTTTTGTTGTTTTCATATCCTCACCCCTAACATTGTTTTTTGCAAGGATATTTGTCTTTTTACTAACATTTTGCAGCATATTCTTGTGTAATTGACAAATAATGAAGGATAAAACAACTAATGTTTGCTTGTAGGGCTATCTGTTTGCTCAGATTTTAAAAACTATCCTTGTTGTTTTCGTTAATCTAAGAACATAGCTTAATTAGGGGAAGTAATATTCAGTGCTCATTGTGCCTATCTTTTTGTGTCACCTAAGGGGGCATTATTTTTTTTTACTTTCCCCTTGCACTTCACGTGAGCCTACAAAGTAGTTGGAAATGATTAGTGTCTTCTTTCTAGTGGGACCTGCTTGGGGATTTCATCACCCCAAAGGACGATTCCAACCATGCGTACTAGTGGGGTATATAAAGGGGGTGATTGGAATGGGGTGTTAGATAATCAGATTGAGGAAATAGATGATTGGATTGGGAATCTTCCCTACAATGGGTTGAATTTTGCCTTGTAGAAGGGAAAATTCGCCCCTCTATGAGGGAAGATTCACCCCAGAAGGGAAAATTTTCCCCTTTGTGAGGGAAAATTCACACCAGAAGGGAAAATTCACCCCTCTGTGAAGGAAAATTCACCCCTCTATAGCAAAAACTTGGCAAAAAGACAATAAACATATCCATTTCCCAAATCCGACAGGCGGAACCAATCCCATCATATCCTTCAGTCCAATCTTAATATGATGTTTAACCAAAATCCTAATATGAGCTTTAGTCCAACTGGAGTCACGATCGTTGGATATCGAAACAAATCTTAAGATCCATCCCTCCATCTTCTTCAATTTCATCCTATTCAACCTTTCATCCTTTCCACAAGTCAACCTCCTAATCTGAGCATTCATTCATTAATTTTGATCAATCGTTTACTCATTTCAAACTTTCATCTATCCATTCTGAATATTGGTTCCTTCTTTTTTGATCATTCATTTACTCATTTTGTGTAAACATTCATCTATTTCAAACCTTCATCTATCGTCTTAAACTCTCATTAGCCATTCCAATCATCTGTTTACTCATTTTGAGTAAACATTCACCCATTTCAAACCTCCTTTCATCATTTCAAATCTCCTTCTATCATTTCAAACTCTCGTTGAACAATCTTAATCACTTGTTTACTTATTCCCAATAATCTTTCATCTATTCTTAACCTTCATCTTCTTGTTCTGAGAATCATTCATTTGTTGTGATCAGTTGTTTACTCATTCTGAGTAGTCATTGATCTATTCTGATCAATTTATTACTCATTTGGAGTATTCGTTCATCCATTTTTATCATCCATTCCTCCAATAAAATCATCATTTTCCCCATCCAAATCCCCTAAACTTCATCTTAGGTTATTATCCAAATTTACCTAAGTGTCTGATATGATCATCATCATCAACATCCGCTTAGGATTTTCATTTGTCTTGAGTTAGTCAATCATCGTCATCAGCCCACTCAATCCATTTTCAATATCAAGGTGGATTCAGTGCTACAATCATCCATTCATCCTTTAATTTGATCAATCAATATCCTAAGTCACCTAGGGTAATCTTCAAACAAGTTTTTCCAATCCCTCTCATCATCCTATCTGATCCATCATTCGATGTTGTCAATCATCGATCGATCTTATCAAATCCAATCCAAATGCATCCTTATCCAATCAGCTTTGACCCAATCAATCTATTTTTATCTTGAGGTAGATTCGGTGTCGTAATCATCTTTTTATAATCGATACCATCATCAGAATCAATCCCATCGCATCATCCAATCATCCTAATCTAAGCTTTAATCCAATCCCAATTTGAGCTCAACCTAAATCTTGATTTGAGCTTTAGAACATTCCCATCCAAAATTTTGTATACATCCTCTTTATCCTTTCATCATCATGAATCCTTATCCTCCATGAATAGTAGTCAAGGTAAACCCTAATTATGTCGACAACGATAATGAAAGTCTTGTTGATCAAGAGGAATATGACATAGATTCCCTTGACACTATCATTGATAGTAAGCTTTCTCCCTGGATTGCTTTATAAAATCCAATCACCCCTTCGAGTTATCTCGTTATGTATTAATCCATGCCTAATCATGCTCCTTATGCTATTGTTGACAAGGTATATCCATCATATCCTTCATGTACATCATCCTTTTATCCAATACCTGCATCCTCTTATCCTAGTCTTCCATCAAAATACCCCTATCCTAATCCCCTATCCACATCCTCCTATCTCAATCCTTCATCTGCATATACCCACTACCCTAATCTTCCATACCAATCTGCTCATCCTAATCCTACATTCACACCTTCCTATCCTAATCCAACATACACACCAACCTATCCTAGTCTAACATCCACATATTCTTATCCTAATCCAACATCAACATTTCCCTATCTCAATCCACCACCTCAATCTTCCCATCCTAATCCACCATCCCAATACCATTACTACAATCCACCAACCGCATCCTTGTGTCCTAATTCACCATTCCAATACCCCTATCTTAACCCTTCATATAATCTTAATCCCTAATCTATTCCCAATCCTGCATCCAATTCCATTCCCCCATCTAATCCTAATCCACCAATCCCTAGTCCTAATCCCCCACCAATCCATAATCCCTCATCCACTCCTACCATGCCATCTCATCCTAGAGTATTCAATTTTCTCACTCCATATGTTCTCTAAGAACTTATAGCAAAGAAAACATCTCCCACTCCACATTTTGAATTCATGAAACCATGACATCCCAATCCATCATCCATAGTCACTAGAGATGAGACCCTTCTCCATACCACACCTATTATTGTTGTTACCACCCATAGCAATACTCAAACCATTGAAACCATTGAACCCACATCTCCTACTCCAAGAACCATTGAATACATTGAAGACACCCAAGTCCAATCCACTCCCTCTACTCCTAGATCCACCCAATGCATCGAATACACCCAAGTCCAATCCACTTCTCCTACCCCTGGTATCACTGAAATACATTTCGATGAATGCTTTGAATCCTCCATCCTTCCATCTCCCCAACTTGAAGAGTCCCTCCAACATTCTATCATTTTCCATCCACACAAGATGAGTCATTCAAATATTTTGATCCAAGGCATACCAACATATCCTCTTCTCTAGATCAAGACCCTACCATCTGATTTAGTCTACCTCAAGATCACAGTCCACCATCCATTCCATCCCATGATCCTCTTCTCTCTCGTGAGCCCTTATCTCCATCTCCATCACCCACTAGCAAAAATCCATATCCTATCATGTCACATAATCCCTCTCTTTATCCCTTACCACTCCCTTGCCCCGATCAAGATGCTACTATCCCCTCATCTCCATTTCTTGATCATCCATCATCGCCTAAACCTACTATCCCCTCACCATTTGTATATCCCCTTGGTACTCTCACACTCTTCCATGGTGGTCTCCTTGTAGAAGAAAAACACAACATATATACCACCCATCCTCCCCCACCTAATAATGGACTCGCATCATTCTTCCATAATAACAAAAAATCTATCATGGATCGAATGTTCAAGAACATGAACTATCAAGGAAAAGGTTCAGGCCTTCATGAGCAAGGTATTTTAGAGCCCATGTAGGTCAAAGAAAACCTTTGCATGGAAGGTCTTGGATCTATTTCTCAAAAATCTAAAGATGTTGGTACAACTTCTAGACGTCATAAACAAGCCTCTTCCAAAAGAAATATAGTCTCTTCCCATCACTCCACCAGATCATATGTTTCCATTCCTCCTCCTCCATCGTATCACCTCAAAAAAACCATCCATATTCCTCCATCATCTACTCCATCCATTTTTGTTCCTTACATCACTACATCCCTACATCCACTATCTCCCATCCTTCATCTACTCCATCCATCTTGGGTCATTATTGTTGAGATGAATGGATGCACATCCCATAAAGCTTCAATAAAGGACTTTAGCCATGAAAGATAATCAACCACAAAAGAAGTGTTGCAACAATGGAATGTTGATTGAAGATTCTATTGATATGATGATTGATATGATATATTACAAATGAAGAAGATGCCTGATTAAATAGGCAAGAGGCAAACCCTAATATGCATGTGATGTTGCCAAGTGTTAAAATCTAACAACATGTGAATCCTATGGTGATGATCATTAAATGATGAGATAAGTTCTAGAAGGAATCTTATCCCACAAACTAGGAAGGGAATATTATCCCATTTATTAAATGATTTATCTAATAATGCAACCTAAGACTTAATGATTAAATGCAAGACCTAAGTTAACTTATGTTAGTGTAATAATTAATTAATTAATTACACCAAAACCCCCCCATAAGTGCAACTTAGGGAGGAAAATGCAATGATTATGCAAGATGATGATGATGGGTCCTGGCTACAAGGCCATGTTAGGTACCCATGTACATGAAGATGCAGAAAATCTCCCGCAACTAGAGAAAAGGGGAAAACCCAGTTGGAACAAAACCCCTCCCCAAAAAGGAGATGCAAAACAAATGGAGGAGTGATGTTTGGAGGACTCAACATTATCCCCCCAAGGACTACAACCATCACATAGATACCAAAAGATCAAGCAGATGTGGACTAGATAGCCCCCCCATAAAGGAGAGTAGTCTTCAAGACAAATGTGAAACTGAGTAGCCAAGTCAGATAGACCTGAAGTGAACCCATCCAAGTGCCACAAGTCTGAAGAATAAAATGTATCCATCCTTGCTGAAGCAAATACCAATGGAGAGGTGGCAAAGGAAGAAGATGGTGCCATGCAAAGAGGCAAGTTAAGCCAGCCCTGGAAAGGAGGAGAGGATGATGTTCTTCCTACCCTTGAATCTGGAGAGTCAGGAATAGGAGGATCTCGATCCCAAAATTTGGTGAACTTGTAGACCTTGGAATGATGATCTACTCGACCATAGGCAACAAGGACATCAAACCTATCTCTGATGATAGCAAGTTCTAAAATGAACTCAATTTTCAAACCCTCTTGAGCAAGTTGATAAACAGACAACAAATTATGAGCAATCTGAGGAATGTAGACAACATTTTCTAACCTCCTACCATCAAGATCAACATCACAAAGACCAGCAACATAGACAATATCTACATTTGCTATGAACATTTGATCAAAGTCGGCAGGCCTCAAAGTATCCCACAAGATATGGTGCTAAGAAGAAGTGACATGCCGAGAAGCACTGGAGTCAAGTACCCATCCTTCTCTATTATCAACCAAGGTAGTTATTAAAGCATGTCCCTGTCCAAGATTGTCAGCAGTAGCAATGCTAGCAAAACCAAAGGATGACTCTTCATGAGAGAGGGAGGGAGGAGATTTAACTGTAGTAGGTGGGTGAGTGATATTGTGATCCTTAAGTATTTGCCGAAGCTCATGTATCTCTCTCTTGAAACAGTTATCCTCAATGTGACCAAGCCCATTGCAGAAGGTACACTTGGGCCTTTCTCTCTTTGGCTTGTCTTCCTTAGGCTAAAAAGATGATTCAGAAGAGGCTCCTGACTTTGATTTTCCCTTATGCTTACCCTTTCCTTTCAATGATCCTGCCACCAATGCATGTGACTTGGTGGATGTATCAACTTGAGTGAGCTTGGACTGCTCTCAGGTTAGCCTTTCACAAAAAGTCTCAAATGAAGGCATAAAAAAACTATCACTAAGGCCATCCATGGTGGAATAGAAAGAAGTAGCAAAATATGAAAAGGAACCTCTCAACTTGGATAAAATCATGAAAATGCATTCTTTGTCAAACTTATCTTTTCCACATCCTGAAATCTAAGTTCTTAAAGACTTAAACCTTACCAGGTAGTCTTCAATGGAAGGAAATTTATCAACAGCAAGAGAGGAAAGTTCTACCTCCAATTGTAAAGCTCGAACATCACTAACTGAACCGAAAAGATCCTTGAGCTTGTCCCAAACCTCCTTGGGAGTCTGGCACCCCTCAATATGGAAGAACAAAGAGGTAGAGACATGAATAACAATGAGCCCCATTGCCTCTTTGCACTTAGTCGGATGCTGGAATTTCTCATATTCCTTGGTAAGATGAGGTTGATTCTCATTCAAGGTGGACCAAAGTCCCTTTGACCAAAGGAGATGTTGCATACTGACTTTCCATGTATGATAATTGTGAGGAGTAAGGATCTCAAATCCTATTTCAGCCATTGGAGAAGAACAAAAAACCAAGACAAATATTTATGACAAAAAAATCTAAATGCAGATATCTGATGAACTAGCAACTGAAGTGATGCTTCTGAAACAAATTGAAAAGCGAGAAAGAACCTCTAAACCCAAAAAACTAGGGTTTCCACTTCAACTGAGAATAAAAAATTATAGGAGCAGAATCTAGAAAAATAGAGCACACCATTGGAAATTTGACAAAAATACCTTTCCAATGATATATCGTTTGCAAATTTTTGATACTATATGCATAAGATATGGCTTCCAGAAGAATTCTGCCTAATTGAAAAAGTACTGGCTAATTGGGTGCAAAAATGGAGCACTTGGGGCTTAAAAAAAAGGGCCCTTGGTTGGTGATAGGACCGTGGGCTGAGCGCTCACAGTGAAAAAGAAATCACCACCACTCGAACGGCGTCGGAGTGGCAGGCTGGTGGCGGGAATAGTGGCTTGTTGGTGGTGGAGCCGAAGGCATCAGATAGGCGGTCGGCGTAGCCCACGGTTAGTGATGGAACCATGGTGGGGCTTTGACGAAAAACTGAGAACAGTGGTCAGCGGGAGGTCTGCGGTCACCGAGAGCAACACAGATAGATGGGAGCCGAGAAGAACACCAGCAGCAATGACAACAGCGGGAAGTCGACGATGGGACGGGTCGGCAATGGATGATGCAGACCGGTCAGTGTCTACAGACTGACAAGAATTTTTGAATATTGCAATTAAATTGCAATTCAAAAAATAAAACAAAATGCCGATATAAGAATGCCGATGGAATAATAGACCATAGCCTGTGAAAAAAATATTTCTGCTGATAGAGAATTATAATTGCAAGTCGAACTCTGCAAATTTAAATTTTTGCGATAACTATAGAAATTTTTTCCCAATAATAGCCATAATTTTTTTTTTATTTTTCTAAAAAAAAATTTCCTTGATGGAGGATAGAGAGGGATGATTTTTTTTTGCAAACATGTATGGATTTGTACAAAAAATGCAAACCCTAGATTATACCTCAAGGCTCCCAATTGAATCTACTCTGATTTTGACAAATGAATAGGTGATCTATGGGTTTTGAGGCCTTCTAGATGCAATGGAGAGGTTGGAGAGGGCCTGATTTGCACCAGAAAATAGCTTGGCTCCTGGGTAGAATCAACTAGCTTGCAACATAAAACCCTAAGCCCGCTTGAATCTTGCACTCCAAACTTCTTGGATCTAGGGCTAATGTTTCAATGGACTAGCTCTGATACCATGTTGAGATGAATGGATGCACAGCCCCTAAAGCTTCAATAAAGGACTTTATCCATGAAAGATAATCAACCACAAAAGAAGTGTTGTAACAATGGAATGCTAATTGAAGATTCTATTGATATGATGATTGATATGATATATTACAAATGAACAAGATGCCTGATTAAATAGGTAAGAGGAAAACCCTAATATGCATGAAATGTTGCCAATTGTTAAAATCTAACAACATGTGAATCCTATGGTGATGATCATTAAATGATGAGATAAGTTCTAGAAGGAATCTTATCCCACAAACTAGGAAGGGAATATTATTCCATTTATTAAATGATTTATCTAATAATACAACCTAGGACTTAATCATTAAATGCAAGACCTAAGTTAACTTATGTTAGTGTAATAATTAATTAATTAATTACACCAACAATTATGTCTCTCCACCCACTACGTCTATTTTGGGCCATTATATCCCAAAATCAGCTCCTCCATCTTCTCCTATTCATCCTTTTATCCATCCATCACCTATCCATATCACCCATCATAAATATCCCACTGTCATATCCCATAGTTAGGATCAAGAAAGGAATAGACCCACACATCCTCCATCGACATATAATCATCAAGATGCTACCACCATCATTCCACACCATCCTTCTCCTTACACCCATTCCATTGCTATTAAAATCACTTTGGATGCCAAAACAAAAATTCATCAATCTAAACATCCACATGAATCTAAAGCTACTCATTTCCCCTCTAAACAACATGTTGAAGAAAAGAAAAATAAAATCCAAAATCAAAATCAAATCCATAGGCCCCAAAGGTCCACCAAAGAAAAGATCAAAACCATGTGGATCCCAAAGAAAAAAGATGCAACACTTTCAAATGAAAAATATATAAAAACATTCAAAGTTGCTAATCCAAAAGCTAATCATTTTCATCCACCCTCTCCTAAATCGGTTTTGGGTCCCTATGTCTCGAAATTCACTCTCTCATCTCCTCCATTATCCCCGCATTCTCCATCCATTAATCCTCTTATAATTTCACATCCATCACTGTATGTGCCAGTGTTGGTCTTGAACTCACCACCCCATCACACACCTACCCTATCATTCTATCCATACCCTTTCTAGCCCCATCCTCTTGCATAATCCATTTATGCTAATAAGATTGTACCAACATCCAACAGTCACTTCACACATGAGCTCTTAACACCTTGTATGGAACTTGAAGCTTAAGTCCTTCATCCACCTCCTTATTGCATGTCTCCTAAATCCGTTTCTCTACCTCCCTATCCTTATCCATATCCTTTTACATGATATCCAAAAGGTCAAAAATCCAAAAAATTCAAAAAATCCACAAAAATGCAAAAAAAAAGTCAAAAAAAAAAAACAAAAAAGTAAAGAGAAATAATTTGTTCGATGGTGAAAACTTGGCAAACAAGCACCTTGGATAACTACCATGATGAAAACGTAGAAAATAGGAATCATGCATAAATCCCAATTAGTTCTTTTCCACACTTGGGGGCAACTTCCTAATATGCATTTCCTCCATCCGCTATGCTTCCTGCTATGCTTCCAACTATGCACCCATCTTCTTGTTATACATCCTCTTCATTCATCCACTCCATCCCACCTATCTTCCGCATCCTACCATCATATCCCATTTATCTCCCATCCCTCCATCCTTCTTGTGATCTTGATCAAAATAGAGGTACCTATCTATGCATGCTTTGGACACCTCTTGGTATACATTCCATTCATCTGTGCTCTATCATATTCCTTAGTCACCCATCCTATCCTTCTATAGTTATCTCCTTTATCTTCCCATCCACTCGTCTTCCATCCCTCATGCCTCATCATACATGACATATCTAGAGTGGGGTCATCTACTTCCTTTGTGACATAGTCCTTGGAGACATCATTGACCATAACATCTCTTCATCTCCCTATCCATTTATCACAACATACCTTCCATCTCCCCATCCTTATCTTCCTATCGATCTATCCTAGCATCCCTTTCATCTCCCAATCCTTATCCTCCTATCCATCTAAACAATCCCTTCCATCCCCCATCCCTATCTCTCTATCCATTCTTTCATCGCATCTCACAAACACTCGTCATCAGTATCTGGCTATAGGTCTCCCTCCATGCAACCCAATGCCATTTATCTCATCACCATCACTTCTACTTCTTTTACACATCTTTTCAATCTCCTATCCTTTCTCATCATTCATCTCTCTATCATATCATCCTCCCAATTCATTTTGATGATTTGGACCACTATCCCATTCCTGAGCTTCATGTGATCACCATCATCCTATCAAATCCAATAGGTCTATGTTGTTTTATCGTATCAGTCCCATCAATTTATCTCCTTATCAGTGATCATCTTGACATCCTTTATCCATCATTCATATTTGATCTTTTGTCAAACTATGTTGCCCTTGCACTTTCACGTAGGCAAGGTCAATCATTTGATCTACCCCTGGGGCTTTGTCCATCCACTCCTTTATCATCTATCATCAGTCTTTGTTTTTTTCTCTCTCCTCCTTGTCATCCACCATCAGTATTCATTGTCCTCTTTCTGCTTTTATCCATGCTTTTATCCATGTGTTAGTCTCCTATCTTGTGTCATATCTCTTGTGTTGTGTCATCAAGCTATGCCCTTATCTAGCTGGTTCTTAAAAAACAAGATGCACTTGTATCATCAAATCCATCACTTCCAAATATCTTGCATCATATTAATCTTTCAGTTTAGTATCCATCATTGGTCTCAATAGGACGCATCCTTCCTAACAAACCTCATCAATCCCACCACCCCCTTGATCCTATGGCAAAGGACATTTGAATTTGATTGTGATCTTTTGATGCCTTTTGCTTTTGTTTATTATTTGAGCTCCCTATCATCACTTGTCAAGGCTGCCTTCATCCATCATATCATGGTGTGCTTTGACTAGTACACATAGGGGTATATCTTGATCTTTTGTTTGTTTGTGTATTCTTAGTTGTCCCACATAGTACCCACCAAGATCTTTGTGGTCTTGTGTTACATTGGGGCATCCTCGTGTGCTTGTGGCTATTCCAATACCTATCTTGACCAAATTCATGGCAACTTTGGGTTGTTGGGATAGCCTTCTTGTCTGTTGTGCTTGTTTCATGCATTAGACACTAATCTGCCTTGGTTTCACATACCCTGACACTTGGTGTCTTATGCTATAGCAAAAATCAGTGCTCTGAAGATGGAAAATTGAATTAGGATTTCATTTCATCTTCCCCATCCATGCACTTTTCCATCAATCTACCTCCCCTATCCATCTAATCTTTTATCATCATCCCTTTAATCATCATCATCATCCTCGCAATTTATCCTTCCCTATCCTTTAGTGGTGTTTTGGGATGTATCCTTCCCTCGTCAAAACCACTCCTTGGAATGTATCTTGTCCTATCCTCATGTTGTTTTGGGATCTCTCATTCCCTCATTAACAACACTCCATCCATCATCAACCCCTTTTGGCTTGTACCTTGACTAGGGCAACATCACTTTTTGTCCTTAAATCCATTTGTGCATCATCCATCCCCTATTGCTTATCCTTTTCTCTTGTCCATCACTTTGCATCATCTTCCTCATCTCCCCTTGCATCACATCATCCATTTCAAGAGAACACCCGTGTTCTCTTGAACCTGCATGCCCTCTCGAGGGGTCATCCATCCCTAATCTTCATCTTCACCCCCATCATTTTTTTTATTTTTATTTTTATTTTCCTTCCTAGTCACTCCTTTGAATAACTGGGGCATCTTTTCTAATGTAACCATCTTCTTCTAGGTTCTATGTTCTAATATTCTTTGAAATGATGCTACTTCGTAACACCATCTCAAAGAGGGGAAAAATGTAGACACCTAAATTTGGACAATTAATTTATCCAAATTTATCCCCTTTTGTCTAAACATACTTTTATTTGCATCAATTAAGTAATATTACTATTATTTAATTAATACCCTTAATTCTTCCAAATCCCTAAGGTATTTAATTAATAATTAAATACCCCTTTTATCAAATTTAATTAAATAAATATGACCTTTATTTAATCCCTCACATGTCATTTTCATCTAATCCATCTCCTAATATCTTCATTGGGGATGTGCACATGCCTAATTCTTGATTAGGATGTGTCACATCCTCCAACTTTTGCAAGTTGGCTTCTAATCCTCATTAACCCCTAATTATCCTTTGATTACTGATTAGTTAAGCCTAATAAGTACCTTGGTCAACTCTCCCCATCCCCCAAAGAATTTTTTATTCTTTTTTATTCACCCTAGGTTCCCCTCTTCCTCATGTGAAATTTTAATTCACATTTTATTCTTCCTAGAATCCCCTTTTCCCATGCACCTTCTAGAATCTTTGACTTGTCACATCAAGTCACATGTAACAAACTCCCACCTTTTCAGAGACCCTCTCTTATCCACTAGATTCTCCCAAGCATGTGAATTTTTAATTCACATTTATTTCTTCAAAGAATCTTCTCATGTCCCAATGTACTTCCAAGGTACATGTCCCTACACATCACTTGTCCTTATTCCACATCACTTCCACATCATCTTATCCTTGTCCATCTCACTTTCCACATGTCAAGATGTGAGGGCTTGTGAGTCCTCAACTCACCATAGCCCTACATCTTGAACTTGTTGGCTCAATCTCAACCATTTAATTCTCTAGAGAATTCAAATTTCTCTATGAATACTCCCTCCTCTAAAGCATCGGAAAAAAAAGAGAACACTTAGTCATTTTTGCAACCTTACGTTGTCATTTTGTGCACTCATCTAGCCATCCATTTTAGCTATTTTTTATTTTCATCCCACCATCTATTTATTCTTGCATTTAGCTACATCAATAGCCATCTAAGGAGCATAAAAAACAATCCAAAATAAAGGGCCAACCAAGGAGTTTCAGTTGCAAAGAAGGTATAATCATTTTGTAATCTTCATTTTAGCTTATTTCTTTGCTTTAACAATTCCTTAGGCTAATCTTGAGGTGTCACTTTGTGTTTTCTTTCATTGCATTATTGTTGTTTTTGCATATTTGGGGTTGATAAACATTTGGGATCACAGTACCATATCAAAATTTTATTGGGATGTGTACTCCATTAACTACTTCCTCGTCACTTTGTAGAGATCAAAATCCCTCCCTTCTATTACCATTTGATATGTGTTGTGTATGGTGGTGTTTGAGTCTTCTTGGTGTGCATAGTAAATTTTATCAGTTATATCCATGGTGGTATACAATACTACTAGGTTTGTAATTGCTTTTACACTCATGATGCAACTATCTAATGTAGCCCCAATCAACTCAGTTATCCTATCATTCTTGGAAACTTTCTTAGTTGGTATCTATCCTACCATAATCAACCTTGTGATGACATGGATTTCTTCCTTTGTGACTTAGTAGGGTTTTTGCAAATAGATGAAACCACTTGAGAATTTAAGCATTTATTCCACATATCATATTTAATTTGTAGCAAGAAAGGAAAACATGAAAACAACAATCAAAGCACATAACACATGAACACCGTATTTTTACATGGAAACCCCTAAGAGGTAAAACCACAGTGAGGATTAGCTCACAATATATTATAACTAGTTATACGATATTATAGAAGGTCTCACTACCAAGTGAACTCACTGTCTAGTGGACTCACTACCCACATAATGGAAGAAAAGATAGAAGAAATGAAGTGGCACACTACCAAGATTTGAACTACTACAAATGCATCTACAATATGTAGTAGAAATAGTTCCACTAAAGCTCAATATACAAAATTAGGATGCTTCATAATTTAATCTTCTCGAACACTATGCTCCGCTCTACATTCACATCTTACTCACACTTTGATTATTGGGAATTCACACACATATCATAACATTTTATTATCATCTTACTCCAATGCAAAATCAATCTTATACTTATATCCATCACATCCAAAACACTTACAACATCAATTAGGTCATCCTAATTAGATGTATCATGCAAAATAATAGATTGTCGTCTCACCATTCAAACACACACACTTCGTGCCTTAATTCAAAACTTGCAATGCATCAAATAGGTCAAGGTAGACCTATAATATCTCCCACATAACCAATCAACACTTACTTAAACTATGAACAACCCCAAACATATTAGGTCGGCACTGTTAATGAAGAAGCACCAAAATACACCAACTAATCATCCTCAAACTGACACACAAACCTTCAAACTACACACCACTTGGAACTTAGATGAAAATGACACTTTTAAACACTTCCTCAAGTCCACAAGACTAAATTGTATTCCATAGTGGAATGTGGATCATTCAAAACACATACTCTACACTTGTGAACATTGTTCATTGGAAAACCCAATATTTTGTCAACTATATCTTCAACACCAAAGGGCCAAATGATATGAAACTTTCAATTTAGAATCCTCTAAAACCCTCAAAAAATTTCTTAGATTACAGACCAAAATTCATCAAGCTAGACAAATGCAAACCAAAAACTAGATGGATGTACACTGGAAGCCTATGTTTTGATACTTAGATAAATATTCAATCACAATTGTTAGGCGCCAGAGAAAAATATGTACAGATCTATGTTGTATTCCATCAACTCTGGCATTTATGGATGTAGACACTGAAAAATTCCCTAGGTCTGTGAGCATCATTTTTCTTGGTCTTTGTCTTCTGATAATGAAACAATTTTAATTATTTGATTATCCTTGATCATATTCCTCTATTAATTAAATAATTTTTAATGATTTAATTAATTCACTTTCTAATCTTTATTCTATCCTGATTAATTAAAATAAATTAAATGTGTCACTAACATCCCCCTTTCTTCAATAATTAAATGAATTCTTATTTATTTAATTATTTTGCTTGCCATCCTTCATCTATGGTTAAATCATTATTATTTAATTATTTAACTATTCAAGTGCTCCCCCTTTTAATTCTTCTATCACTAAATAATTGTCGAAATTATTTAATGTCTCCTTTCATATTTCCTCTCATTTAATTAAAATAATTATGAAAATTATTTTAATTAAATTCTACTTATTCTTTTTCTCAAATAAATAATTTGAATGAATTATTTATCCTCCACTTGGCCAAATATTCCTTTCTCATGAATTAATTATTTTTTAATTTTTAATTCATTCATTTCCTCCCACTTTCTCATTAATCTTTGTCATAGCCATCCTTGCCATAGCTCTCTTTCATATCTGTCAGCATCATAGCCATCAATAGCCCACCTATTTTTAGTGCATCACTCCTCCACCATTGATCTTAGAATCTTTCTAGAAGCTTAATCTTGTGTTTTCATTCAAATGGTTGTTTATAAAAGAAGCAATTCTCTTCCATTTTTCCCTTAACCACTTTATCTCCAACTTTCTACTTACTATTTACAGGTTATTGAACAAGTTCTACTTCAAATTTGAGGGAAAATTTTGCAAAAGGAGAAATAGGAGAGACAAGGGAAGTGAAGCAATTTCAATGGGGAGTGTTTTGTTTGAATGCTTTTAGTTTATTATCCATTTTTATGTTTGAATTCTTTTGTTTTCAATGAGGTTTTTGCTTAGAAGTGTTGGCTATCACTTTATCTAAGCTAGAGTGTTTTCCCCTATCTTAAATTTGTGAACCCAATGTGAAGAATTTTTTTTGAAAGATTTCATATGGCTTTCTTTCTTTTTTTTGTAGGTTTCTAGTACAGAATGACACATTCACTCAAAATAGTGACGTAATTGACAAGAAATGACACATTTGCTTAAAAGAATGATGCATCTATGCAAGGAAATGATGAGCAGGAAAGTTTGAATTTAAAATCATGACACAATTGCTTAGGTGCGATGCAACACATCATCACATTTGCTCAAAAGAAAGGTGCATCTACCTGTCTAGTATAAATTTCCAATTTTTTATTTGTTTTTTATTTTTCTTTTGGGTTTTTTTAATAGAGTAGGGTTTTTGGGCTACTAACTTTATGTTTTAGCATGTGGCTTTGGCTTGGAGCTCCCAAAAAACTATTTCTTTTGAAAAAACAAAAAAATTGAGCTCTTTAGTTTAGATTCAAATATTTTTTCTTTTTGTTTTGCTTTCAACTACAACTTGCATCAAGATCATAAGGATAAAAAGAATCTGCATTTTTCACTCATAAGGCTTTAAAAAGAACAAAAATATGCCTATTTCACTCATGGGAATTAAAATGAACTTGCATATAACATCATTGGTTTAAAATTTACAAGTGTCTTCAAATCATAATCAAGGGTGAAATCAACTAGTGTCTTTAATTTTTGGTGGTTTGCAACTGTCTTAGAAGTGCATATGCTCTCCTCTCGTGTTGTTTAGTGATCTTGAGTGACCAAAAGCATTTCTTTGGAATTTGTATAATCACACCACATATTTGGATTTGGTGCTTAAAATTAACCCAATATGAGTGTGAGGAAAAGGCACAAGGTATTCTCTCTCCTTGTGCTTCATGCGATCTGGGAGATCATAAATAAAGTGTAGTTCCTCGCTTTTATTTACCTTATATTAGAGGGACTACCTCCCCACTTTGAAAGGTGGGAATGACCCAAGTGGTAACAAAGATAAGGCAAAGCTCTTCAAAGCCACTATAAATAAATGTGCTTCTTGATGAAGTCAGTTACCAATGGGTGTGGATGTGTCATACCAACAAGTGCCACCTTCAGTAGCCCCATGAGCTAGATGTGAAAATACTTCCTTAGGGAAAGGACTAGGAGGCCTCTTGACTCACCATTTTCTTGAGCTAATCATGCCTCATGTATGGCCACTTTGAATGGATGCCCTTACTAAAAGCCAATTTGTGTTAGTTGCCAAAAACCCTTTTATATGCCCATTGATCGTAGAAGGTCAGACCTTTGAAGGTGCCCCATGTCTTCACTAATCATGTGTAGAGATAGGAATTCCTCCTTGGGGAAATGAGACTTTGTGAGCCCAAGAAGTGAGTGTTGTGAAGGGGAGCTAGTGCCACCAAGTCTCTAGTTGTCTGCCTTGTTCAAGTGGCTAGAGAAATCCAAGTGGGGATATCAACTAGTGGTTTCTTTGCCAACCATAAGGCTTGTACATTGTTTTTTATGTGTGTTTTATTTTTTCAAACATTTCTCACATCCAAAACTAGACCAAAAAGAAGTGCTTGATATTATTTTCTGTGTTTTCTAATTAGATTTCATCAAAAGCAGTCAAAACTCACTCAAAAACTAGATCATAAACCATCAAACTATAAAAAACAACTTTTTGTGAACCACAACTATCAAAAATAAAGTTGCAACTAATATTTTTCACTGCAATTGATAATTAGAAAACCAAAACTATCTACCTAAACCATATTTGTAGAAAACAGAGCCACAACTGATATTCTGAGTCGCATCTAATAACTGGAAAATTGTAACTATTTACCTGAACCACATTTGTAGAAAATAGAGCCATAATTTCCGAATAAACAAAAACTTTTAAAATCCTTGTTCAAATCCAAACATAATCAATTTCATAGTGATTTTGACTATTAAACACTGGGTGCTGCCACAATAGTGGTTTACACTTTCTGGGAGATTCTGATTTTTGCTGAAGTCACATATTTTTAGAAAATATAATGATTTAAGCCTTGAAAAGTTCCATTTAAAGGATTCCAATTGAAGAGTATTTGATCAAACCACTTTAGACCAATCCTCCTTTTATAGAACCCCACTAGTTTTAAACCATACCTATAATGAAGTCTCCTTTACACCTCTCAAAATGCTGATAAAAAATCACTTTTGATTTACCATTTGGGGGATCAAATGAATTCATTTAATTTTTTTTTTTTTCAGTATTTAGTCCTTATGATAAGATTTCAAAAAAGTATAATTTTAATAAAATTAAATTTGATTATTATATTTATTTTTTATTTCTTGTGAATGTAGGTTTTTCACTAAAAATCAAGCTCTCTATTCTACACATGTGGAAAAATAGAAGATTATAAAAAAAAAATTGAATTTTGATACATACAAAAAAAATGACATGTTAGACAATCGTGCTATGTATGAATTGTAATTGGTTTGACTTCAAAAATTGATTCAAGAAAAAATATTCAATAAAAAACCATCTAACCAAGTGGAAGCACTAGATGTCATAGTTAAAAATCTAAATTTTAGAGAATTAGAATTTTATCCTTCATGGAAAAAAAGTTATGCATTATACGGTGAGAGTTACTTTTTAAAAATGTTGTTTCCTAAGAAAAACTAGTTTTCAAGGGAGATGGAAAAAGAAGTGCAATCTAATTCCAAAATTTTTGAAAAAAATATATTTAGAATCTATAGAAAAAATTTCACGAAACTAGAGTTTGCATCATCTTCAAATTCCTCATGGTTTAGCTGCTATAGGTTCCTGAAAGTGAAGATTTAGTTAAAAGAAAATATTTCAATGTCTAGTTTGGCCTAAAATTGTAAACCACTATTGTGAGATCACCCACCTAAGACTTGCAAGCCTTTACCAAGTCATTTCCAACATTTCCATTTAGGGTTACCCCATATTTTAGGTTCCCCCCTTACCTTGTATAATCAATCTTAAACCTTAGGTTGCATCCACCTTTCAAAATTTTAGAATTTGGAAGACTATTAAGCTCTTGGATAGTCCTTGGTTGTTTTATCCATTTTTTCATTGAACTTAATCCTTTATTTTGTCAATCTTGTTCATTATCACCTTGTCAAATTTGAGTCTTAAGCTTGTGTCCTATCCTTGAATCAACCTTGTTAAAATTATTCTCTTGATTATCAAAAAGGTCAATGACATTTTGGGTTTGCTATCTTAGACCTACATTAGCTTGATTGCCATCCCTTGTCTCAAAATTTTGGAAATTCATATCCTTAGCATTACCATACCTTCATTTACATCATACCCTTTGACCATAGCTTTAATTATCATCCTATCAATCCTTAGTCTTGCATTCAAATTACACTTTCACCTTGCGTCCTTATATCCCAAAAAATACAAAAATATA
Source organism: Sequoia sempervirens (assembly GCA_007258455.2). Classification (NCBI taxonomy): domain Eukaryota; kingdom Viridiplantae; phylum Streptophyta; class Pinopsida; order Cupressales; family Cupressaceae; genus Sequoia; species Sequoia sempervirens. The sequence continues at coordinate 145,135,457 of VDFB02000017.1, forward strand.
GTTTACTTTCATCTTAACCTTAGTTACACTATTACCTTGATAATTAATTTAGTATCATTTAGTCACCTTATCATCATCCTTAATCAACCTTTGTCACAATTTAGCATCCATTGGCTTCATTTAGCTCCATCCTTTGGTCATTATTATACTTGCACAATCATCTTGCATCCTCATATCCTAAAATTCGAAAAAATTCAAAAATATAGTTTAGCTTCATCACCACCTTGCATTATCCTCCAACTTACAAAAGTGTCACATGGTTGAAACAAGGTCACAAACCAAAAGAAAGGACATGGATTTTTCAAGTGACCCTTTTCATGACACTACCCTTGGAATAGATTCAAATCATTCAACACCTCCAAGAGACCAAACCAACATATGGGAAGACCTAAGCCTAGAAAAATTCAACAAGAAATTGATTGCTCAAGAAATTGAAAGAGATTATCAAGATGCAAGAATTTTAAGCATGGTTTATCAACTTGTTAGTTTTGAACCTAATATATTCTTCTACGTGCTAGCTAAAAAGGGTGACCTCAAGGCTTTGATGTATCAACCATTGTAGAAGAAGAAATCACAAATCCATTTGCACTTGGCATGCCCTCATCACAAAAAATCATAAACATACCCCTTGGAACAACTACACACATGACTACCACTACCATACACATCCCAAGAATCTCAATAGTTGGAAATAAGGCAACCCATACCACCACACAAGGACAAAGTTTCACACTTGGAAGTTCCTCCAATTCCATGGGTAGAAGACCTTTATAAACCCCCTTTTCCAACATACAAATCAAGGTTCCATATCACAAGGCCCTACGTGCCTTTGATCCAAAATGCAAACCAAGGTCCTATTCCTACTCTCCAAAACACAAATCAAGGTTCCACATCACTAGGTCCTACACCTTTAATCCAAAATGCAAACCAAGGTCCTATACCTACTCTCCAAAACACAAATCAAGGTTCTATTTCACAAGGTCCTACACCTTTGCCCCAAAATAAAAACCAGGGTCCTATACCTACTCTACAAAACACAAATCAAGGTTCCTTATTCCAATTTCAAAGCACACCTTCATCAAGTCAACAACCACCAAATAAACCTAGAAAGGTTCACATTATCTCACAAAGGGTCCCAAATCAAAGCAATAATCAAGGATCTATTCCATCACTCCAAAATGCTAATCAAGGGTCCCTTCCACCATTCCAAAATTCTACTCAAGGGACCATTCCTTCATCTCAAAACATCAATCAAGGACCTACACCTCCATTTACAAATCAAGGACCAAATTTTAAAAACCAAGGCACAAATCAAGGGTCTACACCTCAATTCTAAAACACCATGCCACATGTAAACATGACCTTTGGAACAAACCTAAATGCCAATTTCATAACCAAAACAACACATATCAATATGGAAACCAAGGTCTTGTATCATAAAGCATCACTCCCAATTTGAATCCAATATATGACCTTAATACCAACATCATGGCACCAAACAAAAACAATTCTACACCATCTCTTAAGATATTTTGATACAATAAGTGTAGAACATCCAACAAAAATGGAAAACATGCAATTGGGGACCAACAAGAAGACCTATTCCATGGAAGAATTGTGCCCCTTTCAATTTGATAGAAATTTATACATGCCACCCTTTCCCCTTCATTTCACGACACCACCTTTGCCTAAGTATAAGGGGACAAGGGATCCAATAGAGCACATTTGAGAATTCAACACATCATGCATGGAAGTATCATATGAGCCTACCTATTTAATGAGACCATTATCGCAAATCCTTACATGGCCAGCTCTAGATTGGTTTGCACACCTTCCTCCAAGAATTAGAACATGGGGTGAACTAGCCGACAAATTCATCAATCATTTTTCTTTCAACATTAAAAAATGATGTCATCCTTGCAACATTGAGCACAACAAAAAAAGAAGGGGAATCACTTGCCTCATTCTATCAGACATGGTTAGGCTTGGTCATCAAATTCCCTTGTCACATTCCTAAAAAAAAATTACTCACCATTTTTGTTGAGAACCTTGAAAAAGAAATGATGAGTAGTCTACAAATCCAATGTTGCATAACTTTTGATGAGATCCTTAAGAAAGGTGTCCTTATTGAAAAAGGTCTTTCCGCAAAAGGACTAATCAAAATCAACAAAGAAAATCCAAAATCCAATAATGAAAAAAAAAATACTGGTCCTGAAACAAGAATGTCACAAATGGAGTTGTTGATGCCAAAATTATAACGAAAGGTCCTTCCCCATCAAATTCACCAAACACCCAACCACAAGGTCAAAACCAAACACTGAATGTAGTCTAGAATAATAAACAATGCAGAGGTCCTCCCCACATCTAGAGAACATACACCTTGTTGCATGAACCTATCGAATTAGTCCTCAAACAAATTTTGCAATCTAATTTCATCACACTACCACACAAAAAATTATGAACCTTCATTGATCAAACCCGATTGGTGGAAAGAAGATGAATATTGTGAATACCACTGTGGGAAAGGACACAAGATAGCTAGATGTTGGACACTCAAGAGTATCATTCAAAACCTTATTGAAAATGGAACTATCTCGATAGGAGAGTTACAAGGAAAAACCAATGCTAATCATACCATATTCAAAACCCCCTTGCAAGACCATGGTAAAGGAAAAGCCTCTAGCTCGGGGAATGACAATAAAGCCAATTATGCAGTTGCCAAATATGATTACAACACCATTGTCCTTAACATTAGACCCTTTGACGATTGCATTTCCACCATTACTATAGACAAGCCAAGCTCAAAATGCATTGTTACTACTTGCAGAACCAAAATAACCATTCCATGACCTCCTTCTAACCTATAGCCAAAGAATCAATACAATCTCCTAGATCAGTTTGGGAAAAACCCCCACACAAATTTCCATTTTAGAGCTCCTTCGCATATCACCACAACATAGATCTATCCTTGACAAAGAATTGCAAGAACCATCCATACCTGCTAACCTAGATGTTATGAATTTTAGGCCATGGTTGGATACTTAGCTATGCCACAACACGTCACCTTCTCCGAGCAAGACTTCTCCGCCCAAAAATCTGATCATAGTGATTCCTTACACCTTGAAGTATGCATTAATAAACATAAGATCAGATGAGTCCTAGTAAATGGTGGAGCAGGTCTGAACATTTTCTCACTAAAACTGGTGAAAGCATTGGGATACTCTGAGAACTGTATCGACCAAACCAAGAAAATTGTAATCAAAGCTTATGATGATGTTGAGTTTTCATTTGAAGACGTAATTTCACTTCTTATAAGAGTTAGACCAGCAATACATAGCACAATATTCCACATCTGAAATCTTGATTTTCATTATAATTTGTTTCTTGGATGCCTATGGATTAATTCCATGAGGGCTATCCCATCTACCTATCATCAGTGCCTCAAGTTCCCATATAATGGTACTGAAATTACTATTCTTGGTGACCCTAATCTTTTTCAATATTGTACCAACCTCAAAGAAACTATTGAGTGTCAAATTTTGATCAATCGAGAGGCTTCATCTTCCACTTCATCTACAACTCCATCTCACTACATTGATCCATCCACACTTGTCAAATCATCCATCCCATTCACTACACCTTCCACACCTAATATCCAGATTCAGGATAGAGAATGCAAAGAATAAAATATGAAGAGTCTCTTTTTCATCAAAAACTTACCTAAATCATCAAAGTCCTATGGAAAACCGCATCCCATGAAGTGCAAAGTTATCATCTAGAATTCCCTTACCACCTTCACTAAATGGGGGTAAATTTCCAAAGAATCTTTAGATGATCACATTCTCACATGGGTGTACAAAGAAGAGGACACTGAAACTAAGAAATTGATAGTTGAGCAGTATTCAAAAGGGCTCCAAATAATGAAGTGACATGGATATGATGGATAGAATAGTGTGGGACTAAATAAACAAGGAATGTTTTCACTCTTAAAACCTCCTAAATTACTAAAGAATAAATGGTTAGGGTTTGTACTAGTGAAATTGATTATCTAGGGTATCAAGTTACCTTTGAGTGAGGTTGTTGATGGTTCAGACAGGATTGAGACATATGAGGACTCTTGGGATTATGATGTCAATTCCAATGAATATGAATGGGATTCCTTATCATCCACTATTTTCATGGACCTTGATAAACTATTTTGAAACCTTTATGAGCCTTCCCTTGAAGACAAATTCAATCAAATGCTTACCATTGATTCTCTGCCAAACCTAGCTAGTCCCCATCCAAGAGTCCCACTAAAAAGAGAAGAATTGATCAAACACTTTTGGGAAACCATTGATTCTTCCTCCTAGGAACCTAATGAATATACTTCCATCTTTACCCTATCTTCCCACACAATGACTCTTGATAGTGTCGATGATGTCTTACCCCTTCTCTACCCTCAACTCATAGATTGGGATCAACAAGGACCACCAAGTTTGGACACATTTAAGAATGAGGAAGCACTCACTGAGTTCATAGGACTTTGTGAAGGTATACCAAGTGGGGATCACAAAGATGGATCTGCCATAGAACTCAATTATGTATCATACTTTGGTGAGGATGTCTTGTCCTCTAGTCACAAAAGTGAAAACAAAAAAAAGTAAAAATAAAAATAATAGGTCTTTAGGTGAAAACCAAAAGGCACGTATTGATTGTGAAAAATTAAAAATAAAGGATGTATCCGAAGGTGAAAACCTTTCTAAGGTGCCTTAGGATGGAGAACTAGATAGTCTCATTGTAGAATGGGAGAGATCACCATTTCTTATAGAAGAAATAAAAGAGGTAAACATTGGTACACAAGACAATTCTAGAATGATACAATTGGTAGCATCTTTGACCATCAAGGAAAATATTGAGTTTATAGCATTATTTTCTGAAAGGAAAGTTAATTTCACATGGTCATATGCTGACATGCCTGGATTGGATCCTAAACTTGTTCTGCATCATTTTCCATTGCTACCAAATGCTAAATAATATAAACAAATGTTGAGAAAAATGCACCCCTAGATTGCACTCCTTAACAAGGTAGAATTGAAGAAACTCCTTGATGTTGGATTCATTCATTTGATTGATTATGTAGATTGGATATCAAATCTTGTTCCTATTACCAATCCAAATGATCAAATCAAAGTATGTACAGATTCTAGAGATCTCAACAAAGCTTGTCCTAAGGATGATTTTCCTTTACCGAACATGGACATCATAGTAGACCTTATTGCTAGATATGAAATGCTATCACTCATGGATGGATTTTTGGGTTACAATCAAATAAGAACTGCTACTAAAGATCAACCAAAGATAATCTTGACATGTGCTTGGGGAACTTTCTATTGGAATTTCATGCCATTTGGACTTAAAAATGCAAGAGCTACCTATCAAAGAGCCATGAATACTATTTTTCATGATTATATGTACGTAATCATGGAGGAATATGTTGATGAACTTCTCTCAAAGTCTCTAGAATGAAGTGGTCACTTAGCAATCTTGAACAAAATCTTCACCCGACTTGAAAAGTATAAGCTTGGGCTAAATCCAAAGAAATGTGTGTTTGGGGTCCAATCAAGCAAACTTCTAGGGTATATTATCTCTTACAGAGGAATAAAAGTTGATCCCACCAAAGTAAAAGCTATCTTGGACATGCTTCCACCAACCAACATAGTCAGTTGAGAACATTACAAGGAAGATTACAATCAATCTGGAGGTTCATTTCTCAACTAGCAAACAAGATCCATCCATTTCAACATCTGTTACAGAACGGAATTCCCTTTAATTGGATGGAGAAGTGTCAAGAAGCATTTGATCAGATCAAGAATTATCTATTGACTCCATCAGTTCTTATTCTTCTTATCAATGGAAGGCATCTAATATTCTATATGATAATGACTATATCAAAACTGGGCATATTGTTAGCATATAATGATAATGATGGCAAGGAACAAGCAATTTACTATATCAGTCATGCTGTAGTTGGATATGAGTTGAATTATAGCCCTATTGAAAAAGCATGTCTAGAAGTGGTATTTTTAGCACAAAAATTGAGATATTACATGTTGAATCACAAAACAAAATTGATTGCCAAGATTGATCCTTTGAAATATCTTCTTAGCAAAGTAATTTTGACAAGAAGATTAGTTAAGTGGGTTATGATTTTGAGTGAGTTTGACATTGAGTACATTGACCAAAAAGCAATAAAAGGACAAGTGATAGCTGACCAACTCGCAAATGCACCAGTAAAAGTAGATCATCCTTTGATATCATATTTCCTAGATGAATAGATCTTTGTCATAGAAACACTGACAACATTGAAATTGTACTTTGATGGATCTTATACAAGCCATGGTTTAGGAGTTGGTATTTTTTCTATCACACCTCAAGGATATTCCACTCCCAAGTCATTATGAATAGCATTTCCATGCACAAATAACATTGTTGAGTACCAAGCATTATTGACAGGTCTTTGAATGGTAATAAATGGAAAATCAAGGATCTTTCAGTCTATTGTGATTCTCATATAGTGATTAAACAAGATAATGATTATTATGACACTAAGGATGAGAAACTAATTCCCTACAAGGGCATGTTGGATAGTTTTTTACTATACTTTGAAGCTATTTCCTTTGAAAAAATATCCAAAATCCAAAACAAATTAGCTAGCATAATGACTACAATCAGATCTCTCCTAGACATTCCCAACAATACATCACAATATGAGTTCTTGGTAGAACAATTTTTGGTCCCTACGTTCATTGCCCCTAAAACAAAACTTGTGTGTGAACAAGTGTTGGTCTCAAGTCTCCTTGGTACAAATACATTTAAAATTACTTGCATGACCAAATTATCCCTCCTGACTTGTCCCTCAACCAACACAAAACCTTTATCTAACAAGAATCTAAATATGCCATCATCAAAGACATCTTTTATTTGGTTTCAAGACTTCTGGATAAACTGTGTGCATTTTTTACATCAAAGACTTCTGGATAGACATCTTTTATTTGGTTTCAAGACATCTTTTATTGTCATAGCCTAGATAGTACCCTTCTTCGGTGTCTCAACTCAGATGAAGCAAAAATAGCCTTGCAAGAGGTACACCACAATATATGTGGAGCTCACTCTGCTAGTCTGACCTTAGCTAAAAAGCTCATGAGGATGAGATATTATTGGCCTACAATGGAACGTGATGCCTATGAATTTGTGAAGAAATGACACCAATGTTAGATTCATGGAGATTTTATACATGCACCAGCTCAGGAACTATAACTGCTTACATCACCATGGCCATTTTTTCAATGGGGACTCGACCTCATAGGAAAGATCCATCACACCTCTACTAATGGACATAAGTTTATGCGTGTTGCTATTGAGTAATTTACAAAATGGATCAAAGTCATCCCACTAACTAACATCACTAGAAAATAGATAGCCAAGTTCATGGACTGAATTACATCATTTGTTGATATGGTATCCTACAGTCCATCATTATAGATAATGGTTTCCCTTTCAAGAACTAGGATGTCCATGAGCTTTATGAAAAAATACACATCCAGCACCACTTTGCTAACCTGTATTACCCCTAGGGTAATGGCCAAGCCAGGGCATCTAATAAGACCATCCTAAAGATCTTAAAGAAGATTGTCAATGACGTTGGCTATGATTGGAACCTCCAACTTAACCCTATTTTATGGGCTTATTGTACCAGTTTTTGTACCCCTATAGGAGCTTCGTACTCCTTTTTCTTTGGATTTGAAGCAATACTTCCTATTGAGGTTGAGTTTCCATCCCTATGAGTCTCTATGCAAGTATTGTTTGACCAAGAAGAATATCATGTATCCTGTTTACATGAGCTAGAGCTATTGGATGAAAAGAGACATAATGCTTTGACACATTGCAAGCCTATCAAAATTTCCTTCAACATAGTTACAATAAGAAGGTCTAACCTAGAAGCTTTGACATTGGTGATTTAGTCTTGAAATAAATTTTGAAGAATCCAGTAGATCTAGAGAAGCCCAAAAATTTTGAACCTGATGGGTTGGGACCTTACGCCATCACAACAACATATGGATTAGATGCTTATCAACTCTCCACTCCTAAAGGAGAACCATTACCTAAACCTATCAATAGCATGCACCTTCACAAGTACTACACTTGATTCTCAAAGTATTATGTCAAAAAGTCAAAAAATACAAAAAGATAAAAAAAAAAGTAAAGAAAAAAAGGTCACCCTAATGAAAACTTGGCAAATAGGCATCTTGGTGACAACAAAAAAAATCAAAAAGTCAAAAGAATAGTCACCCTAATGAAAACCTAGCAAATAGGCATTTTGGTGGCAACAAAAAGAATTAAAAAAAAAAAAATTTAGTAAAGAGAAATAATTCATCCAAAAGTGAAAACCATGGTGAAAAACTGGCAAATAGGCACCATATGTAGTTAGTCTATGCTCCTTTGTCTACTGTCACTCCATATTTTCTTCCATTTTCACATGTCACTCGCTCATAATAAAGCTTTGTCATCCTCTCATGGCCTGAGAACCACTGACATTTAGCATCATTCACCTTCATGACTATCCCTTGCATTCACCACTATCCCTCATGCATAATAAGTTGGTCCTACACCCAACTGGGGGAAATTCTTAGAATTACGTCTTCATGGAAAATAACACATGGCAGCAACCTTTTAAAAACTCAAAATCCAAAAAAAATTAGAAAAAAAAAAATCTAAAAAAAATTCAATAAACATCAAAATCCAAAAAAATAGAAAACATCAAAAGCCAAAATAATTAGAAAACATCAAAATCAAAAAAATTAGAAAACATCAAAACTTCCAAAAATAGATCCAAAGTTTGAGTTCAAGTCTGAGATAGTCTATGTTAGAGTGGTTAAACTATGTTGTCTCTATGCATTTGCTACATAGGCAAGGCTCATCTTAAATGAGCCCCCAAGACATTAAGTTGGTCCTTTTAGGTTGTCCAAATAAAATCATGACTTAGTCTTTTATCCAATAAAATAAATTCAGGTCATGTTAAACTATGAGGTCTCTGCATGTACAATGTAGGCAATGCCATCAATCGATGATCCCTCGAGGCCACCTAGGTCAGTCCTTTAGGGTTTATCAAGTCTAGTCTTATTCATTGGTCTACAAGCCATCATCATTCAAACAAAAACATGAATCAGCAACCAAACATAACCAACAAACCTTTCATCATTAATCACTCAATCATCTCATCATCAATCAATTGATCATATCATTGACCTTATTTTAGAATGGGGCATTATGTCATTTGTCTCATTCAATCCTATCTTTTGACTTTTACCAAGATGTGTCCTTCCTAGGATTAGACTTTGTCTTTGGTCAATCTGGTCACCCACATTAAGCAAGATGTGTCTATCTTGTGGTTAGGTATCTTATCAACACTTGTCACTTGGTCAACTTTATCAGATGTGTTACCTGCCTCCAACAAGATATGTATTTCCTAAAATTGGGCATTATCACATCGATTGGCCATATCAATCACTTTGTCAAATCAATCAATCTTGTCATCTTGGTCAATTAATCCTACCTCAATTAGGATGCATCCTTCCTAAAATCAAGTGCACTCTTGACCAAATCAATTTTTCAACCCTTTTCAAACTCATCAATCAATCCTTCTCAACCTATGAATCAAACTCTATCATCTTGGTCAACCTAATCAATCATATCAAACAATCTCATCAATATCATTCGAAAACACTATCTCTACTGCAAACATTTTGTTGGTCTAGATTTGTCTTATCTTTTTGATTGGTTTTGGGTCATGTTACTAGTTACCTCAAGGATATCCAACTGGATTTAGAGGGATGATGATGGATCATGACCTCTTTTATTTTCTTATTGTCTATGGTTTGTCTTGGAAAAAAGACTGGGATAATTTGGTCCGTAGTATGAGCTAGGACATTCCTTGTCTTTTGGCCTTGTCTTTTGACTACTTGTTTCTAACAAATGGTCACCTTGCACACCTTAGTCTATGTCATACCATGGTGTTTGTGCTCCATTTATGATAATTTTGATGCCCAATAATGATAAATATACAAGCATGAAAGTTGGTCCCTTGTCCTTTTCCCATCTAACATTCCACTGCCATCTTCCCTTGTTCTTTTTCACACTAACATTCATCTCTTTTGTGATAACATTTATTCCGTCCACATCTTGATAGAGTCCTCTAATACACAAAAACATCTTGCATACATGATCATGTTAGAAAACATCATGGAAAGCATGTTCACCATAGATAGCATCATCATATTAAGTCACATATATTTGCATAAGAAAATATAAAAAATATAGAGATCATTCATATAGAATTAACATTATATTGCATTATATTATCACAACTCATGATATGACATTGTAAATTGCATAATAGTTCATTTTCATCCATCGCATTGCATAGCATTGCATTCCATGTCATATTGCATTTTACATCATGATCCATTACATCATATCACATTGCATTTCACATCACATCTCATTCCATATGCATTGCATCACATTAACAATATCGTAACACATCACATTTTACATTCATGTTAGACATTTTTAACCATCACAATTTGTATTATCATATAAGTATTCCATTACATTAACATTAAATTACATCTAAATATTATATCACATTCACAACATTTAGACATTTCCATTACATTCATCTTCTATCTTCTTATCCAAGTCAAGCAAGTTGATCCAGGTGGATCTTCAGGACCTGAAATTGAAGTGTTCCAGTTTCTCTTGGAAGCAATGCCATCGCGTAGAGCACATAATTCTGAATCCGGCGCAACTTGAACGGGCGAAAAAGGAGTCTGTTTGCTCAAGTTACGTGCAGTCAAAGTTGGGTCAACCCTTGGACCAGGAGGCTGTCAGGAGGCAGAAAATTGATGGACTCAGAATCGGCTGAAAGCAGTGTCAATTCGGAGGGCTCATTGACACGATCACAACAAAGTTCGTTTCGTCAAATTTCGAGTTCGTATGTCCGAGATATTGCCAGTCAAAGCCTGGTCAAAGGTTAGTCAACTCAGCTATCAGGGACGAGAAAAAACGCAGAAAATTCATTGTCACCAAATTGGTCAAATTTGGCATCATCGCGAAGAGCTCGTCGTCACGATTCCAACGGCGTTCGTTTCATGCAAATCGGACATCGTGTGCGCGAGTTAGAGCCAGTCAAAGTTTCCGGTTGACCAAGGTACCATGTGGTACGATTGCTGACGTCAGCATGATGTCATCCTACTGACTTGGAAGACATGTCATCGTACGGATGATGATGTGGACCAATAAGGTCTTGACACGTGGCAGATCGTACAGGTGACATGGCAGGCTGACCGAGCAGTACGGCGGACCAACTAGATCATGACACGTGTCCACTTGATGACGTGGCAGTCCGTACAGTCAACGTGGCAGCCAACTGGATGCTGACTGGGCAACTGAGTCAATGGGTGACGTGGCAGTTGACTGTGTTCTTCCGGCGAATTCCTGGTTGACACGTGGCAGCGAGCAGGCATGTTGATTGGACGTGACGTGGATGTTGACTCAGAGTCTTCGATGAATCGTTGCGCGACAGGTGGTTTCCTCTGCATGCGACACTTGGCCTTGACCAGCTCCGCCGAGGGTTTTGAATTTGTTTGTTTGTTCAAAAAGTATTCGCTGACAGGGGGATTCGATCCCACACCACTTACAAGCGAAACACCCGCATCGGCCGTTACACCAAAGCCAACGCGCTTAACTGATAACTGTGCCCGGTTTGTTTTGTTATGTGTTGGTTTCGGACGGCTATTTAAAAATAGCCGATTGGTTTGGAACCCTTGACCGGCGGGTGTGTAAAAATAGTATGCCCGTTACACCATTGAATGGTGTTTGAATTATAAGGGGGCTCGGTTTCTTTTAACCACTTGTTAAACCTGAATCCAAAACAAATAACCTATTAAAGGTTATTTACAAACAAACATTAAAACAAACCCGAATAAAATCAAAACCTATGAACAACCTAAGCCCGAAAATAAATTAAAAGAAGGGCTCCAATTTAATTTGAAAGATTAAGGGGTTGTTTATTTTGATTTATATGTAAATATGGAGGATTTTATAACTTTTTGGTTATTCCCCATATCGGGTAAACTTCAAGTATAAAGGGATGAGTCTTGGAGTATTTTTCATCAATCAATCAAGCATCCATCAATTGCTCATTCTTCTTTTGTTTTCCCTTTCTCTTGGTCTTTGAGAGGCTTTTTGTGAGAGAATTTCTTAGAGGAAATTAGGAGAATATTTTGGGATGTATTGATGTTCTGAGTCTTGTAGTAGTACCTATTAGGCAAAGTTAGTTTCCTTACTCTTTGTTAATCATCCCTAGCCTTGGAGAGCTTTTGATAGGGGTGTGAGTGAGAGATTTTTGTATAACTTTGTGGAAGGCTACAAGGTATTGTAAGCAGTGTTACAAGAGGCTCGTGGAGATTGTACTGTGTTTCAGAACATATCAATAGATTGGTCACTCGATTGAGCTGGACCCAGAGACGTAGTCCACTCGGACGAACTCCGTAATCAAATTGGTGTCTTCTTATCTCTCTCTTGATTCTATGTTTTGAATCTTCTCTAATTAATATTCCTGTTACTTCATTGTTGATGTCTTTACACCTTTGTTCATAATCACTCGCAACATTTGTCATAGATCCCTTCCGCTATACGGATCACAAGTTAGGGTTTCTTCATTAGAAGTATTCAAGTTAGCTTTCTAGAGCATTCAAGGGTTGAATCTCCATTTATTGTTATAGACTTTCAAGATAATTCACCATGGAAAGGTAATCAATTCCATTTTGCATGCTTCATTCCATTCTTTTATCATTTTTGTTTAATTACCTAAACGGGGTTTGACTAAGGCAAACCCCCATGCCCTAACATTCAACATATCTCTCTTTTTTCTTGTTTGTATGCAGATTTAGGACTCTTGGAAGCTTAGGAATCATTGAATATTGCATTTGAAAGTCATCCATGTCATCTCTTCATTGAATAAGGAAAAATATCAACAAAAAGTCATTTTTAGGCCCGAATCAGTAGTTTTCGAAGTAGACACCTATAGAAGATAGAAGTACAGATCTAGACCTATAGAATCAAGTCTTGACTTTGTAGATTCTTGTAGGAGGACTGATTCTCCATACATGGAAAACTAGTCCCACCTATAGGCCTAAAAACTAATTTTCTTAGAATTCAACTCTCAGCAGTTAGAAACCTGTTTCTGAAAGTTTTCACTAGAAGCAAGACTAATTCGCCATCTGTGTTGAATCATTCATAGTAGCCATTAATAGTGACTTTAGAAAGATTCCAGAATCTTCTAGCAACAATAATCTACCTCCAGGTGCACTCTGTTTAGTTTCATCAATTTCTATTATCATTTCCTTAAGTTTCTAGTTAATATTTGCAATCAACATGATGTTTTCAAACAAGTCTTGTTGTTTAGGTTTTATGTAGTTAATCAACCAATTCCATAGCTTAGTTGCACTTAGATCATTCCAATCAGTCTAAATAACATCACATATATCTTAATTTGAGTGCACCCCCTAGATTTTGGGTGTGGGATGTATCTCTTTCCATTAGGTGAAAGACCCTAATTGAGTAAAAGAGACAAAGCATCCCTAGTCCCCTAAAATCTATGGTTGAATTAGTAATACTATTTTCTATATTAATTTTAAATAAAATGAACTATGAAATATTTTTAGTTTTATCTATACATAATATTGTCATTTTTCCTCTTCTTTAGCCCTTGATGACTCTTCTTGTGTTCTTAACTTAGATGTCTCAACATATATTCTTTCCTCTTATGCCTCTAGATATGTACTATACCTTGTTGGATAATTTCCAATAGGTGTAATATGATGGACCTCATACTTATATGTGTTTATGGGAGGCTGGCTAATCTCTTTGTTAAGATCTCAACACATGTATGATTACATATAATGCAATGATGAGGCACACAAATGTGTGTAGATGTTTCCAAGGGTCAACTAACATTAACTAATCCACTAAGAGTATAACTATCAGGAAATTGGGAAAATTAGAAGACTATGCAATCAAATGGTCAATTAAAGAGTGTATGGCTATGAGGCTTTGTATTGCTACATTTGCAACAATGTCTAGGAATTCTATTGGTGGTGGGGGGAAATAGGAGGGGTAATATATGGACCTTGGATTTGTCACATTTCACCAGGTCTATCTTGGGGAATTCCTATACCTACTCCTTGAAATTTTCTAAATTCAAAAGAATTCACATGCTTTACTAAAACAAACCCTACATATAATATTTGGAGAAAATAAAAAGGGATATCAAGACTTTTTTTGGGTGGTTTATTGAGAAACATCCACCAACAATCCCAACAATTTCTTGTAATACCCTCATGTGTGCACTATTTGATTGAATATTAGGGCTTACACACATTAATAGGTTGTCTATTTTTGGGATTCACAAAATATTGGGTGAATTGGGCTTTGTATATTTCTGATTCTTTGACTTGATCATATGACAAACCATAAGTGTACTATAGTATCATGGATTCTCTCCACTCCCAAAATGAACTATGTTTCCTTGTGAGGGATTTCACATGGGCAATTATTCTCTCTAAGTGAGGTGTCATTGAAGACAATCTAAGGTGTCAATGGTGTATTTCTATTATGCTCTTCAATTTGAGAACTTTTCTATCAATTAATTCATGAATTGAAGGAGGGTCTGATGTATGAGGATTTGGTGGTGGGTATTGGTTTTCAATTTATTTTGCCATGTTTAGACTTGTTTGGAAGTAAAATATAAAACTAACAATTTTTCAATGAATTACTAAAATATATATAAAAAAACTAATTTATACTAAAAATTTCAAAGAAATTCTAATAAAACAAAAATAAAATGATGATAGATTGAAAGAAATAGCTAACTCGATAATTCTGACCACAACAATCAATTGAAAAAAATGGATATCTATTTTTAAAAATGGATATCTATTATTTCCTGGTGAAATGCTTTGCTTTGCCCACATGGTCACATGTTCAAATGAAGATGTTTTGGAATTTTATAAATAACTTTCAAAAATGAATATTCATTTTTGAGATCTTTTTTTTTTATAAATTTTTTAGACTGTAGGAATCGTGTAGGCCCCCTATAAATTGCAGTACACATGGTAAACTTTTTTCACGTGACCTATGATTCTAGCGCAACACACCCTCTAGTACCATAGGGACAAAGGGATATTAGACCTTGTGACCTCTTTCCTATAACAAGCTATTTTAGCCAATCGAGTTAAGCCCTCCACCACTTTTTTTATAATATTTAGTATATTATTATATTACATGTTATTTTATATACGATATATATAATGCTTTCTATTATAATATATAATTTACATATAATAATATAATGCCCACTTAAACCAATCATTTTTTTTATATATACTAATATTTTTATATATCATATATAAATTATATATAATAAAAATACATAAATAATATATAATAATATAATGTATATATAATAAATAATAATTAAATAATGTAGAATACAGTAACATAATAGATATCTGTTTAAACCAAAAAGAAAATACCAGTTTATAATGGATATCCATTTTGCTTTAGTTTTTAGCGTAGCAAAATGTATTTTATGCCTAACCCAAGTAAAAAGTCAAAGATGCATTTTTGAGCTTTTGACTAACTAAAAATGTATTATTTTTCCTCTTGCCATTATTTGGCCCATCATGATGCTACACTCACCTTAATATAAGAAAAAATTATAAGATCCATTAATGAAGTATAAGAACTATGTTAAAACTAAAGCCATAATAAACCTTCATTATTCCAAAATTTTCTATAAATTATCATATTAGGAATATATTAGATCAATTATATGTGCATAATATATGAACATTTTTTTAGCATGTAACTAACCAAATTTATGAAACCCATTTCTATCACTATTAAATGCATCATTCATTAGATGTCTAATAATATGAGAAGTATAAAACATGTGGTATAAAAATTATAAGAGAAATCATTAATTGAATGACATGGATATCATTTAACAAGTTTAAGGTAAAGGAACATCATCAAACAAAGAAGCATTCTTAACATCATTGTTATTAGTGGTAGGTACATCATTGTATGAATCATAAACCTTGAATGAACATATAATTTATGGATGATGGATTAGATGAAGATAGCATATGCCACAAATATTGTGTGTATTAGAAAAATGAACTATATTATCATCACATACACTTAAATCATTAGCATCAATAATTTCATCATGAATCAAAGATCCATCAAACGCAACATAAGAAGATAAAGAATATATATTATCATGTAGAGGGCCATCACTAGTGGTAGGGGAAATTTTTGAATAAAACATGTCACTAGGATATTCAACATAAATAGGCAATTGCAAAGTGACAACATTTCTCTAGACTCATCAAAGAAGGATTAATAAAATTTTCATCAACTATAAATGAGTGCAAGCTAATGAAGGTTAAGAAACATACTCATATAACATCACGAGTAATCAATAGAATGTCATTATCACACAAAGTATCATCCTAAAATGTAAAAGTGAATATAATTCTAAGGTAAAAGGTAGTTACTGACATAGGACAAAAATTAAATGTCATAACATATTAGCATAAGAAAATCATCCATAATAAAATGCAAGTAAAGAAAATAGACAAAAATGAATGAAAACTATAAAACAAGGATAAACCCTAAGACTAAATCCTTGAAGATTAATATCAATTAACAAATTTATATAAAGTAATAAAATAATCCTTAGTGAAGTTGTGATGGGTACAGCATGATTTATGAATCTTGCACATAGTTTCTCTCTTCTACTCTATGCCACTAACTCTAAGGATAAGAGATTTTATCTAAGAAAATTTAGATAAAGTTTCGATGGAAGAAAAGTGTTATGAAAATTTAGACAGCCATGAGATTAGTCAAAGTTGTAAAATAATTCTCATGCGCTGGTGGCATCTGTCACATGATGAGCTTCCTTTGTTTTCAAGAAAGAAAGACGTTGCTAGTTTTTTTTAACATGACAAATATTCATTTTTATTTATTGTCATTGAGAAAACCAAGGGACAAAAATCAAATATGAAAGCCCAGGGTTTATTGTAGTTTAGGCTTGACCTGAAAAATGTGTGGAAACAAATTTTCCTCCTCTACACTATGATAGAGATTCTGTGGAAGAAAAACATTAAGGCAGGATAGACAACCATGTGATTACACATTAACAAATACAAATCTCCTGTATTTTTTTAGGAAAGATTCGCTTGGAACAAAATAATATTATGGTATGAATATAAGTTAAAGAGATGTTCATACTGTATTTCTATGATGATTCCATGTAGTTTCCCTCTTCAACAATATGCCACTAATTTGAAGGACAAGAATTTTCATGGAAGAAAATTAATATAGAATTTCTATGAAAGAAAAGCGTTATGACAGAATAGACAACCATGTGGTTGGTCGTTGTAAATTTAAATATTTCATGGTTGCATAATAGTCATTTACGGTGGGAACAATTCACATGCACTAATTAAGATGAAAAGATGGTATGTGTGAGACAATGGCTGTTACGTATCACTAATAAAGAGGATGCAAAGTATCTTCATCCCAGTGTGTTTCACTTTTCGTACAGTTTGGCCTTATGTGTGCTCTGCTCTTTTGGTAGTATTCAATGAATCCTTGTTAGGTAATTCCCCTCCTCTGCTGCAGAAAAGACAGCCATGTGCATTGAATTTTTTCTAGCATGACAAACATCTAAGATTGGCGCGTTCCAACATTTTGACCGTGGAAAATCTACAAAACAATGAAAATTAGAGATATACTAGTTTATGGAAAAGCCAAACACTATTTATGAGCGTAATGGTAAGGGCTTAATGTAAGATGTCGGTCCTTCCCTCAAGATGTTGTGATTGAGTTTTCCAGGAGGTCGAGAAAATGGTGTGTATGAGATGAATGGTAATGAGCTTTCGTTCTTTCTTTCTGGAAATGAAATGAAATGAAATGAAATATTTTAATGACGTTCACGAGGCCAAAGAAGCCTATGGGACCCAAGATCAGCACCGGAACAACTCACAGCACAGCCCTAGACACAATGGAGGTGCCGTTCGAGATCAGCCCTTCGAGAGTGAAAGGAACTTGAAAATGATATAAACCATTTTTGTTTTCGTCCACTTTATGAGGAAAAAGCCGCTTTCTAAGAAGAGGCCACTTGATTTTTTTCTAACATGGAATAGTGGCGTGTTTTGATTTTTTATCCGTGGAAACACTAAAAGTCAAACAAAAATCGGATCCAGAGCCTAAATTTCAACCTTGATGATGTTTGTCGGCATCCAAAAATTTGGACTTGACTAGCTCATCGGAATTGAGCACCATTAAAGATGTTTCTTGAAACTCAGTTTTAGAACATTATGGTACGTTAGTAATTTTATTTTTAGTTGAGTAAAATTAAATTATAAAAGAGAGAAGGTAGTTGTGAAAATGGTAAAGAAATGGTATGTAATAGTAATAATATTTTTTTTAGTAAATATGTAGCCATCAATCAAATGTTTTATATTTTCATTGGCATGATAAAAATAATAATAATTGGTTAAATAAATTAGGTATTTTGATCTCTCTTAAATAGGTATTTCGTAGTGCAATATTTGTTAAACAATCATTTGAGCATTAGAATAAGCCTTGAACTTCTATATTTGAGTACTCAACTTGACCCAATATTTATGACTAAATTTACATTTTTACTTAATATTGAAATGGGGAACAAAGGATATTCTAGGAAGAAGATGGTGATACATTTATTTTATGAGAAAGGATGAGAAGTATTGGAAAGGCAATCAAGCTAGACTTCCAAGAAAATAGAAGGGATTGAGAAGCATGATTTGATATTTGATTATCTAGAACCAAAGATTGCACAAAATGAAGAAATTACTTGGAATTGTTATACAACTCAAATTGCTCTTTGATAACTAATGAAAAAGACTATTGCAAAGAAGGGAAGCCCAACAAATCACATAAGGGCGAAGAGCAATCCTACATCATTTTTTGTGTTCATTTCAAATAAGGGCCAAGGGTGTGAAGAGTCATGGAGATCCGAATATTTCTAACTTATGTTGCAAAGTTTTGAAGTTTTGAAACCTCTAGATTTAGCAATCCCTTATTGTCGTGAGGTTTCAAGATTTCCTAAACGCCTGATTTGGCAACTTTGTGATTTGAGTACATTGGCACGATATTGCTTTATCGGCACGATGTTTCCCCATGTCCCAACAACATACCAACTATGTTGGTAGGGTTGGTGTACATCGGTGTGAGGATCTCCTATCAGCGGAACAAGGTCACCTATCCTATCGATGGTCATATGAGTCCTTCAATGTGTATGTGTTCATTGGTAGGACTTCTTCATTTCGGTGGGAGTTGATTTGAGGTCTCACCGATGGGGTGATGGTAGACTCGGTAATGTATACAATACAATTCATGCAACGGTCAACGATGGTGGATAGCAACACTTGGCATAGCAAGATTAGATGAATTCCACATCATTGTTGTGGAATCCATCTCCATTGACTGACTCAATGAGCTACTGATAATGAGGTAACGAAATTGTGATACTACAACATGAGGTGAGATGAATGCTAAGGCTAACATGAAGGAATAAATAAACAATATCTAGTGATAGCAGCAATAGAGTAGAACAGAGAGGGGGTCGAGTGTGGTGAAGTGAAGAGTAGAGTGTTGCTTTGAAGAGAATATCCTACATGTATCTCTATTATTGATCAAATAAAAGATATTTTGTTCTCTTGTGCATTCATTCAATCTTTCTATGTGTGTATGTTTGTGTTGGCTATGAGATCAGATAGTCTGGAAAGGCCCTTTGATCTAAGCTGCACCAAGTGGTATCAAAGCAGGTTTGCTTCTAAGAAGGTGTCAGGCATTTACAAAGTCCTATAGAGAATTTTTGTGGGTAAGTGAACAAGAAGGAGACCCACAGTTGTAGAGGACTTGCATAAGATGGTACAAAGAGGATGAGGTAGAGGACAAGGGGTGTGAAGAGAAACAGATCCTATCCTGGTGGAAATGTGTTGGAAAATGTGCCTCAATCTCACAAGCTGAAACCTCTGAGAAAGCATGGTCACTATGACTTTCATGTTGTCTGGTCGACTGGTAGTTTAGTAACCTTGTGTTTTGCTCATGTCGTTGAGACTTTGCTTCTGTCTTGCCGACTGATGATGTCGCTGTGACTTGTGGCCTTCGCTGTAACCTTCTATCGAGTGGAGACCTCTAGCCGATGGTTTGGTCTAGCAGATGTCAGGGAAACTCATGGCGACTGGATCATCAGGGTAACTCAAGTGTGTCGGTATGTGGTCCTAGCGACTGGGAGATGTCTGGCCAACTGTATACACTCGGAGTAACTCGAGGGTCTCGATGAGAAGTCTTGGCGATATGTGAAGTCTTGCCAATAGCATCTACTTGTGGTTGTTAGTGTAACTCATATGTGTCGAAATGGTGTCTCGACAACAATAGGAAGTCTTGCCAATATCGGCATGACCTTTGGTCTGTCTGGCCGATGTGGAAATCGGTATGACTTGTTCCTATCGGCATGAAGTCTTGGCGACCAGGAGATGTCTCGCCGATAGTCATACACATGGAGTCATTGGAGTAACAAAAGAGTTTGGTAAGAACTCTTAGCAATGGGCGTTTGTCTCATCGACGGTGTGGGATGTGTTCGGCATGACTCCTGGTGAAAGGTGGGCTCAGGATAACCTAAAGACTTTGGTGTGAAGTCTTGGCGATAGGTGTTGGTCTCGCCAATGGCTGTGTGACTTCGGTGTAACCTCTTGGTGACAACGGTAAGTCTGGCCAACAGGAGACTTCAATGTAACACATGTGTTTCGATATGTTGTCTTACCGAATGTGGAAAGTCTCACCGATGGGGTTGCTAAGGTCGGTATGACTTGAAGGCTCGGTGTGAACTCTTGGCGAACCCGATTGTCTTGCCAATGGGAATCCTGATGTCAGTATGACCTTTGGACTTCGATAAGAACTCCTGGTGAACCCGATTGTCTTGCCGATGGGAAACATGATGTCGATATGACTCTTGGCGACTGCTCGGTGTTCGGTATAACATAAAGGCTCAATATGATTTCTTAGCAAAGGTGGTAAGTCTTGCCGACTATTGCTCACATCGATATGACTTTGGAGCATTGGTATGTTGTCTCATCGAATGGCGATTATCTTGCCGATGACAATACTGATGTCAATGTAACTTATGAACATCGGAGTGATGTCTTGGCGACACGGCAAAGTCTGAGCGATAGCTTTCTGGACTCGGTGTAACATCTTGTCAATAGTGAAGACTCTTGGTGATAAATACGATATGGGCTCTGTGGCATCGAGGAGACACGGTTAGTGTCTCACCAACATGCGACATAGGTTGAACGCCTTTTGACCAAGTGAAGACTAACCGACGTGGTGCGATTTGGACCAATCAGAGTGAGTAGAATGTGAACTGTTTGTCATGAGACTGTTGCAACTGTTTCTGTGTGGAAGGGAAAAATCTACACGAGGAAGTGGAAACATCTACGTTTCGATAATGATGTTGAGCTAGAGATTCTAATCCGACAGTTGGAAAAGAATGATTTCATAGAGCCTGCAGAGAATGAATGCATATATGTATGCATTGGACGTTCTGTAGCTGGGTGTTGATAAGCCAAGGTGCTAAAGATCCGGAGCTGATGAGATAGAGAAGCCAGAGAGAACGATAGAGAGAGGGCCGAGTGGCTAGCCGAAAGGCTGAGGCCATGAGGTCAAAGCAGAGGATTGAGAGGCAGAGTTAAGCTGCTGAAATCTCTCATGATCATGATTGCTTTGGGTGATCTCTCAGGGATAGTTTGCTAACAGTTGTATCCAAAATGAACAAGATGTAATCTCTGAAAGGCTAAGAGCCTGAAACTATATTGTAACTTTCTATTACTAAATAATACAATGGCTCAAACTTTGGATAGTGGGCTTTTTCACCCGAAAGGGTTTTCCCCATGTAAAATCTTTGTGTTTTGTTTTTGTAGTATCTTTCATCTGTGTTGTTGCTTGTTGTTGAATTTACTTGTGTTTTTCTCAGAAGGATCAATGTGGGAAATAAATTGTGTCTGTTTCTGCTTTAGGACATAGTAGTACGTGTCTTTGAGGCAACCTAATCGAAATTCAAGTTACCGAAGGCACTATTGTTCTTAGAGATTTCTCTGAGGTGCACCATTTTTTCCCTTACAAGTGGTATCAGAGCCTTCTTTTGGTTGTTGGTTCTAGATATTTCTCCTGTGAAGATTTATTAACTTGATGGGTTGGAAGAAATCTGGAGGAATGGACTGATGTATTGATCCTTTGATGAGTGGAAGCCTTGTGGTATTCTGAGACATCATGCATCTTGAAGGATGGTCAAGATGGAAAAGGGAGTTGATCATGTTGTGATCTGTGTCTCCTGGCTGGTAGCAGTATAACCTTAGAGTATGAGGTGGATTTCTTTGCTCTATGGTTGTGTAGCAGTAAAGCTTTCATATTGGGTAAAGCTTTCATATTGGGTGTCTGTGTGTCAGGCTCCTGGGTGATATAGAGAAGCCTAGGTTGTTTCTTAGTCATGGAAGAGAGTGCTTATGCTAGGTGGTAGTTCCTGGTGTTGGAAGGCACTATTTCATGCTAACCTCAAATGCTTGAAGGATATGGAGTTAATCATTAGATGATTTGCAAGCTTCTGAAATAGCCTTATTCTCTTTCTTAGATGCATGTACATGTTGGTGGTTTAGATTTGGCTTGAAAGGGGTCTGGATTTTCTAAACTATTGTTTCCTTTTTTAAGGATGATTTGTACTTGCATGGCTCTATGGTTTTGCAGGCTTTACATGGTTAAGCAAAACTTGTGGTTATGTGGAGTTGTTGTTAAGCTATTATTCTAGAGCCTAGTAGGGGTGTTGTTGGATGAGATAGTTGCAGTTCTGCATGCATGCTTGGTGCATGGCTTGAGGAGGTATGATTTCTTCTCTGCGTGGGAGTGTTGCTATGTGCTTTATCACTCAACATTCTTGTGGTGGTGCTTGTGGGTTTCTTGACTATGGTGCTGGTTGTGGATGTGATTGGCAAATCGGATCTGATCTTGATCTGGTGTTTGAGTCATGTTGTCTACATGGTTATTCTCTTTGAAATCTCAGTTTTTCATTTCCAATGCAATGATGGGTTTGCACACTTATGTTGAAAGGATCTATGGGTTGTGCAATGTTGTGGTATGTCTTTACCTACATGTTTGCTATGAGACAACTCAGAAGTGGACTGTCTATATCCGTGAGGTTGATTCATTGTTGGTACAAACTTGTTATTTGGCCTTGTCTGTGGTCACTTATGCATTGGTGTGGTGCTTTGAGATGAGAGGATGGATACTATTGAGTACCTGAATAGTCGGTTATGGGAACCTGTAGCAGGTAGTCATGATGCTTGGAGAGCTCAGGTGTCATGTTTCAGTGGGAGCTCTAGTAGTGATTGTGGATTCATCACGTGGTGGTGAATGGTCTTCTTTAGTGTTGCAGATGTTTCTTGGGAGAGTTCTTTGATCCTGTTGCTACAGAAGGGTTTCTTTCACATTTGCATGGACATTACTTGAAGATGTGCAACATCTTGGAACCATGGAGGATGCTTGGAGTCTTTGGCTAAGGTGTTGGTGGTGCTTGATAGGTGATGTTGATTTTGAGTCTATTTGCTTTATGTCATGGTATACTCTTGCTTGTGCACTAGAGTTTTGGCATTGTGCATTGTACTTGAGACAATGGAAAAGTCACTTGAAGCATGGGATCTCCTAAGGGGATGTGTAGATCATGGTGTCATGATAAGTTCATGATTTAGATGATTGGAGCTTTGACAGTGGTCTGGTAATTCTTTATGTATTGAGTGCTCTGATTATTTGCTTGATACTTCATGATGTTGTAGTAAAGCAGTTGAAGTTTAGCATGAGATGATCAGTTGCTAGTACTCATGGATACATGAAGAATAAGGTGAGGCTATCTTTCTCTTGTGAGAGAAGTGTTGTTGCTTGTTACTCTTATTAAATTTTTTCAGCAGAAAGTCCAAGAAGCCTTCACCTTGGTTGAACGTGAGTTCAATAAGAGACCTATGAGGAGGAGATTGCTCTTGGATTAGTCATGATGACTTGTATATATTGAAGGAGTATTCTCGTTCCAACTCTTGTCTGCTCGACAGTTTATCTAAAAGGTATTTGGCCCATTATATTTTTCAGATGTGTTTTATTACGTTCACTTTCATGATATGGATCTTGAATTGTTGTCTAATGGTTTTGGAGGATTCATAGTGGAAGTTGTACAACTTGTTTTATTTCCTTGTTACTGATGAGAATTGGGAGGAGATGTTGTATGGGCTGATTTCCTGAAATGGGGAATGTAGTAGCTTGATCTTTTCTTTTAGGATGTGAAGAAGATCATTCTTGACACAACTAGCTGTTAGAAGTGTATGTAGGAGGATGCTCTAGAGGAAGATGATGTGCAGAGTTTCTCTCTGTGGTCGTGAAGGTTTTTGGTGAGAGAAATGTTTCTTGTGGTAGGTTGTTGCAGGATGTGCATAACATTGTGGATTTTTTCCTTGGTACTACAGGGTTACATTTTCTATGTGCTAGTATTGGTAGACTTGTGATGCCTTCTAATCTTTTAGATCTGGGTTACTCAAGCAGTGGGAGTTCTTGTATGTGTCTTGTCTTCTTCGACTAGTTGACACTGGAACTTGTATTTGTTGTTAATGGATTGGCAGAAGTTTACTAATGGTGATACCTTCAAGCTATGTGAGATTGGATGGAATAGCATGAGCTATGGGTGCTAGTTCCAGTCGTGTGGGTTATCAGTTGGATGGGAGCAGTCAGTCTGATTGTTGTTCTAACTAATGTTTAGTTTCTTGTTTTTGGATAAGACTTCATGGTTGTGTTCTGATTGAAGCTTTGAAGTTGATATTGCTTCTGTATAGCATTTGAACACAGTGAAGTGGTAGCAGTATCTTATCAGTGATATCACTAGGATCTTTTTCTTGTGTTTGTTGGAATGGTGCTTATACACCTTGGCATTGTATCCTTCTTCCACAGGTGGCATGTTGGAAGATGATAGGATTGTTTCCTGAATGGTGGACATCTTGGATGTTGGAGCTGAATTCTTGATGGAGCATGAGAGCATGTTTGAGGTCTATGTGGTTTCCTAGAAGGCTATGATCAGTTGCCTTGTTGACAATGAGTTGCAGTTGGATGCCTGGTCTTTGTTGTAGATTTTCAAGTCGACTATTATCTGTGGAATCATGTTGATCGGGTGTCTTAAGTGTTGCAAGGTTTGAACTGGTGGAGTTAATGTGATCCTAGTTTCTAGTTGCTTTGGAGGTGCCTATGTGAGCTTCGTCAAGTGGGAGATTGTTGGAAAATGTGCCTCAATCTCACAAGCTGAAACCTCTGAGAAAGCATGGTCACTGTGACATTCATGTTGTTTGGCCGACTGGAAGTTTAGTAACCTTGTGTTTTGCTCATGTCACTGAGACTTTGATTTTATCTTGCCGACTGATGATGTTGCTGTGACTTGTGGCCTTCATTGTAACCTTCTGCCGAATGGAGACCTTTGGCTGACGGTTTGGTCTAGTGGATGTCGGGGAGACTCATGGCGACTGGATCATCAGGGTAACTCAAGTGTGTCGGTATGTGGTCCTAGCGACTGGGAGATGTTTGGCCGACTATATACACTCAGAGTAACTCGAGGGTCTCAGTGAGAAGTCTTGGCGATATGTGAAGTCTTTCCAATAGCATCTACTTGTGGTCATTGGTGTATCTCATATGTGTTAGAATGGTGTCTCGACGATGATAGGAAGTCTTTTTGATATCGGCATGACCTTTGGTCTGTCTAGCCGATGTGGAAATTAGTATGACTTGTTCCTATCAGCATGTCTTGGCGACTAGGAGATGTCTCGCTGATAGTCATACACATGGAGTCATCAGAGTAATGAAAGAGTTTAGTAAGAACTCTTGGCGATGGGCGTTTGTCTCACTGACGGTGTGGGATGTGTTCACCATGACTCCTGGTGAAAGGTGGGCTCGGGATAACCTAGAGACTTCGGCATGAACTCTTGGTGATAGGTGTTGGTCTCGTTGATGGCTATGTGACTTCGGTGTAACCTCTTGGTGAGAGCAGTAAGTCTGGCTGACAAGAGACTTAGGTGTAACACATGTGTTTCAGTATGTTGTCTTACCAAATGTGGAAAGTCTCGCCAATGGGGTTACTGAGGTCAGTATGACTTGAAGGCTCGGTGTGAACTCCTGGCGAACCCGATTGTCTTGCCGATGGGAATCCTGATGTCGATATGACCTTTGGACTTTGATAAGAACTAGCGAACTTGATTGTCTTTCCGATGAGAAACCTGATGTCGGTATGACTCTTGGCGACTGCTCGGTGTTTGGTATAACATAAAGGCTCGGTATGATCTCTTAGCAAAGGCGGTAAGTCTTGCCGACTGTTGCTCACATCAATATGACATTGGAACATCAGTATGTTGTCTCATTGAATGGCGATTGTCTCACTGATGAGAATACTGATGTCGATGTAACTTGTGAACATCAAAGTGATGTCTTGGCGACACAGCGAAGTCTAAGCGATAGCTTTCTGAAATCGGTGTAATGTCTTGTCGATAGTGAAGACTCTTGGTGATAAAGACAATATGGGTTATATGGCATCAGGGGGACACAGTTAGTGTCTCACCGACATGCGACATAGGTTGAACACCTTTTGACCGAGTGAAGACTATTCGACGTGGTGCGATTTGGACCAATCAGAGTGAGCAGAATGTGAACCATTTGTTGTGAGACCATTGCAACCATTTATGTGTGGAAGGGAAAAATCTACACGAGGAAGTGGAAACATCTACATTTCGATAATGATGTTGAGCTAGAGGTTCTTATCCGACAGTTGGAAAAGAACAATTTCATAGAGCCTACAAAGAATGAATGCATATATGTATGCATTGGACATTTTGTAGCTGGGTGCTGATAAGCCGAGGTGCTGAAGAGCTATAGCCGATGAGATAGAGAAGCCAAAGAGAGAACAATAGAGAGAGGGCTGAGTGGCTGGCTGAAAGGCCAAGGCCATGAGGTTGAAGCAGAGGATTGAGAGGCAGAGTTAAGCTGTTGGAATCTCTCGTGATCATGATTGCTTTGGGTGATCTCTCAAGGATAGTTTGCTACCAGTTGTATCCAAAATGAACAAGATGTAATCTCTGAAAGGCTAAGAGCCTGAAAATGTATTGTAACTTTCTGTTACTGAATAATACAATGGCTCAAACTTTGGAGAGTGGGAATTTTCACCCGAAAGGGTTTTCCCCGCATAAAATATGTGTTTTGTTTTTGTAGTATCTTTCATCTGTGTTGTTGCTTGTTGTTGAATTTACTTGTGTTTTTCTCAGAAGGATCAATGTGGGAAATAAATTGTGTCTATTTCCACTTTAGGACATGGTAGTACGTGTCTTTGAGGCAACCTAATAGAAATTAAAGTTACCGAAGGCACTACTGTTCTTAGAGATTTTTGTAAGGTGCACCATTTTTTACCTTACAAAATGTTGAGAGGGATTGTGACCAGATTAGAGGTTGTGGAGAATGCACAGTGAAGAGGTCATCTTGTCAATGATGTGAGCGACGAAAAAGAAGAAGAATAGGTTGAAGCTGAAGGAGAATAACTAGAACTTGATCGAGGGGAAGAGAGGTTCATGCGAGCCCTAACCAAAATAAATACCAAAACCCATTTTGACCCTCTTGAATACAAAGGGAATTTAAATTTCGATTAATTATTGGATTAGATTACTGAGATGGAGAAGTACTTTGAATTTGATGGTACTGAAGATGACAAGAAGGTTAAATACACCTACACAAAGTTGAAGGGTCATGCATCCCTATGGTGGGATCATTTAGAGACTGATAGACAAAGGAGAGTCAAGGAGAAGATAAAATCATGGGACCGCATGACCTAAACAAACTGAAAGCAAATTTCATGCCTACAGATTATTAGATAAGTTTTTTTAGGAAATTACATAACTTGAAGTAGAGAGGGACCAGTGTCAAAGAGTACACTGAAGAGTTCTATCGATTGAGTATTCGGGCAGACCATACTGAAGATGAGGATGAGCAAGTTGCAAGATACCTAAATGGTCTACGAGTGTCCATTCAAGATGAAATAAGTTTGCTTAAGTTGTAGAATATGGAAGAGGCTTATCAATATGCCTTGAAAGCTAAGGAGAAATTAAGCAGAAAACAATAAGGCAATAACAAAGGTAGAGGTAGAAATGTCTACGACCGAGGATAGAGCAGTGGTGGAAGAGGGTATCTACCAAGCATGATGGAGAAGGTACCTCTCAAGACACAAGAGGTAGAGGATATTTTTTAGGAAAAGGAGAGTCATCTCGAGGAAGAGGAAGTTTTGGAAGAGGAAGAGGTAGAGGATTCACTGTTACATGCTACAAATGTGGAGAGACTAGGCACAAGTCTTTTGAATGCCCACAAGTTCAAGGTGGAGGCAAAGGAAAGGAGGCTAGAGTGCATGTGGCTCAAGCTAAAGATGAAATGGTGGAAACTTCAAAGCATGGAGAAGACCCAGAAGATGGGAAATCCTTGATGATAAGGAATATTTTGTTGACTCTTGAGAAGGTGGAAGCAGAACTGGTACAAAGAAGAAATTTGTTCAGAACCAAATGCAAGTCAAGTGGTAAGTGTTGTAAAGTAATTGTACATAGTGGTAACACTGACAATATTGTGTCTGATGAGATGGTAAGGAAGTTGAGGCTGAAATGAATGAAGCATCTGAGCCCTTACAAGGTTTCATGGTTGCAAAAGGAGCATCAATCAATGGTAAGAGAATAATGTTTGGTTAATTTTAAGATTGGTAAATACAGAGATGAAATACTCTGTGATATAATTCCAATGGATGCCTACCATATTATGTTGGGAAGACCATGGCAGTTTGATCGTCAAGTTGTTCATGATGGTAAGAATAATACATGTGCCATTAAGAAGGATGGTCAAGAATTTACTTTGAATTCCATGAAGGATAAGGATGAAGACATATAAGGTACTTCCAAGATGTGTTTTATCGCACGAAAGTAGTTCCTGAAAGATCAGAAGAAGGATGATATTTGTTATGCAATGGTAGCACAATCACCTTAAAACTTGATAGCATAAAAGGAAGAAAAGTTGTTGATAGAAGTTCAAGAATTGGTTGATGAGTATGTTGGCATAATATTGAAGGAGTTATTGGATGGGTTGCCACCAGTGAGGGAAATTAGTCATTGTATGGATTTGATTCTAGGTGCAAGTTTTTCGAACAAGGCACCATATAGGATGAAACCACAAGAGAATGAAGAGGTAAATAGACAAGTCCAGGAGTTGTTGGACAAAGGTTTTATTAGGGAAAGTCTCAGTCCATGCGATGTACCTATTGTATGAGCGCCTAAGAAGGGAGGTGAATGGAGGATCATGTGTACATAATCCCATGCAATCAATAAGATCACCATCAAATATAGATTCATGTTGCCTAGAATGGATGATTTAATATAATTTTTGAGCGGATCAAGGTACTTCACAAAGATTGACCTAAAGAGTGGTTATCATCAAATCAGAACTCATGAAGGGGATGAGTGGAAAACATCATTCAAGATGAAGGATGGATTGTATGAATGGCTGGTCATGTTGTTGGGATTGAAAAATACACCTAGTACAGTCATGAGATTGATGAATCAGACGTTGAAGATATTTTAATCTTGGTAAGTTTGTCATAGTTTATCTTGATTATATTTTAATTTTTAGTAAAACAAAAGAACATTTAGAACATATTAGAGCTATTTTGCAAAGATTGAAATAAGAAAAGTTAATGGTGAATCTGAAAAAAGTGTACTCTCATGAAGGAGTTAGTATACTTGGGATTTGTGATTTCTGAGGAAGGATTAATTTAAATAGATCCTTAGAAAGTAAAAGCTATTATTGAGTGGCCATCACCAAGGAGTACTTTTGAAGCCCGTAGTTTTCATGGGTTGGCGAGCTTCTGTAGGAAGTTCAAAAGAAATTTTAGTGGGATATGTGCTCCCATCACATAGACAATGAAGGGAGCCAAAAAGGAGTTTTGATGGATAGTTGTAGAAGAGAATCTATTTTTTAGCTATTGAAAAGCAAGGTGGCAGAACAATCGGTGTTGGCATTACCAGACTTTGGAAATTTTTTCCAAGTATATTGTGATGCCAGCATAACAACAATTGGAGGAGTTCTTAGTCAAGAAGGAAGACCAATAGCATACTTCAACAAGAATTTGAATGAAGCCAAGAGGAAATATTTGTGTATGATCAAGAGTTCTATGCAATTGTGCAAGTGCTTAAGAAGTGGAGGCATTATTTATTGCCGAAATAATTTGTGTTGTATATAGATCATCATGCCATGCAATTCATAAACAACCAAGGTAAGTTGAATCAGAGGCATTTGAAGTGGGCTGAGTTTTTGCAAAGTTATTCTTTTGTGTTAAAACATAGAAATGGTAAATCCAATAGAGTTGTTGATGCAATAAGTAGGACCTTATTGCTGAATGAGACAAGAGTGAGTGTTGTTGGCTTTGATTTATTAGGTGAGCGATATGAGCATGACCCAAATTTTAGAGAAGCATGGTTAGCATGTAAGAATGCAACTGAATTGGATCAGACTCCATGGTTGGAATATTTCATTTAGGAAAACTTTTTGTTCGAAGAAAAGAAGTTGTGCATACCAAGAGTTTCCATGAGGGAGAATCTCATTAGAGAGAAGCATAGTGGTGGATTAGGAGGATGTTTTGGAATAGATAAGACAACTGCATTGTTGAAAGAAAGCTATTATTGGATTAGAATAAGTGTGGATGTCAAGAAAATGTTATAAGGATGTAAAATTTGTGAACATGCAAAGGGCATTAAACAAAATACTGGATTGTATTAGCCATTACCAATTCTGGAGAGACCATGGGAACACATTAGCATGGATTTTGTTCTGGCACTACCCCAAACTCAATGAGGTAACGATTTAGTTTTTGTGGTTGTTGATAGATTTTCATAAATGGCTCATTTTGTTCCCTGTCAGAAAACTAGCGATGCTTCCCATATAGAAAATTTATTTTTCAAAGAAATAGTTCGATTGCATGGTATGCCTAAGATTATCATATCTAATTAGGATACAAAGTTTGTTGGTCACTTCGGGCACACATTGTGGAAGAAATTAGGCACACATTTGGGTTTTAGTTCAGCTTACCATCCACAAACAGATGGTCAGATTGAAGTTGTGAACCAGAGTTTAGGTAACCTCCTTCATTGTTTGATTGGTGACAAGCCAAAGCAGTGGGACTTACTATTGTCATAGGCAGATTTTTCCTATAATAATTCAATGAACATGAGTATTGGAAAAATCCCATTCAATGTGGTATATGGTTTCAACCCTAGGGGAATAGACGAACTCAGAGACACTACATACCTAGTTAAAACAAGTGATGTGGCTAAGGATTTTGTAGAATATATCATAGATTTGCATAATGAAGTGAAAGAAAATTTGGAGAAGAGTACAACTAAGTATAAAGAGTCCATTGACCATCACAGAAGAGATCAGGATTTTTAGATTGGAGAACTAGTATGGGTTCATTTAAGAAAGGAGAGGTTTCCACATGGAACCTACAATAAGTTAAAATGGAAGAAAATAGGTCCTTGTTGGATCCTACATAAATTTTCAGCCAATGCTTATGAAGTTGAACTTCCAAAGAGTGTAGATATATATCCTATCTTCAACGTCAGTGATATGTACAAGCATTTTGATGGAGGGACAAGTACTCAATCACATCCACCTATTAATATAGATTGGGTGAACTAGCTACTAGAGAAACAAACTGAAGAAGTAGATGCAATTATTGATTCCAGAGTTGCAAAGAGAACACATGAACCTAAAGAGTACCCTGAGTACCTAGTTCGCTGGAAGGGAAAATCAGTAGAGGAAGCATCTTGGTTGAAAGTGCATGAGTTGGCTCAATTTGGACTGTCGGTTCCAGACTGACCCAAATGTTCCTGAGTCCTCACTCATGGAACATTTCTTCTACCTAGGGTGTTTGATGCAGGAGCATCTAGGGAGAAGAGAAATCATGCATCATCTTCTGTGTTCATTTTGAATAAGGGCCAAGGGTGTGAATATTCGTAGAGATCTAAGTTTTTCTAACTCATGCCATAGAGTTCTGAAGTTCTAAAACCTCTCGATTTAGCCGTACCTTTGTTGTCATGGGGTTTCAAGATTTCCTAATCTCCCAATTTGGTGACCTTGTGATTTGAGTACATTAGCGAGATATTGTTTTATTAGCATGATGTTTCCCCACATCCCAACAACATATCGACAGTGTTAGCAGGGTTGGTGTACATCAACATGAGGATCTCCTATCGGCAGAATGAGGTCACCTATCCTACTGATGGTTTGATGAGTCCTTTAGTGTGTATGTGTTCATTAGCAAGACTTCATTTCAATGGGAGTTGATTTGGAGTTTCACCAACATGGCGATGGTGGACTCGGTAGCGTATACAATACGATTTGTGCATTGGTCAACGACAGTGGATGGCGACACCTGGTAGAGCAATATTAGATGAATTCCACATCGTTGTGAAATCCATTTCCATTGGCTGACTCGATGAGCTACTAATAACGAGGTAACAAAATTGTGATACTATGACATGAGGTGAGATGAATGCCAAGGCCAACCTGAAGGAATAAATAAACAATATGTAGTGATAGCAGTAGTAGAGTAGAACAGAGAGGGGATCGAGTGTGGTGAAGTGAAGACCAAAGTGTTGCTTTGAAGAGAATATCCTGCATGTATCTCTGTTATTGATCAAATAAAAGATATTTTGTTCTCCTGTACATTCATTTGAACTTTTTGTGTGTGTATGTCTATGTTGGCTATGAGATCGGATAGTTTGGTAAGGCCCTTTGGTCTCGGCTACACCATAAGGGATGGATGGAAATGTCAATATAAGCCATAATTGTTTGGATTTCTATAATAAATATAGACTAAAGCATCAATTTTGAGCACATATAAAAATAATGATAGAGGATATCCTTGTCTAATCAAGCATTTAAAAGGGGAATAATTATATATTTAGAAATTAACCATCATGTGTGTATTAGCACCATTAAAAATCACTTGAACATAAGCATAACCTTGATGACCAAAACCAAGCAATTACATCATTTTGATGGTGCAATTCTAGTGTAGTCTATCTTAGGCTTTATCAAAATCTAAGTTGAACAACAACATAGTTTGACCTAATTGTTGGGCCCATTCATAATTTCACATGAAGGAATTAGATTATCAAGAATATCTATCCTTCCAATAAATTATATCTATTCTAATATCGTAACACCCTAAATAACTAGTTTTATTTGCATAGCTAACACCTTGGAAATAATTTTGTGAAAGGTACTTAATAAATTGATAGGGAAACAATCTAAAATAGTGTCCTCATTCCTACCCTTGGGAAAAAATTAATTAATCTTTTTTTGCTATTTTAGCTAAAATATCATTTCAAATAAAGCAGATTAAAAACATCTTTAATGTGTGGCAACATTATGTTATAAAACTCCATTATGAGTCCATCAAACCTTGGTCTTTTGTTATATTCCATAGAGAAGAATGTACGTTCAATATCTTTTAGGGAAAGGATCCAATCAAAAAATTTATATAACCAAGGTAAATTTTATTTAGAATAAAATACTTGACTATACCTTTAAGAAAATCTTATTTATCTTCCCAATGAATTCACTCTTTAAATAATTTCTCATAGAAATCTTAGTACATTATTTTTTAGACTACAAGAATTAGGTAGCATCCCATAAACTGTAGTACACTTGGTAAACTTTTTTTCATGTGACTAGTGATGCTAGCACGACATGCCCTTTGGTACCATAGGGACATGGGGAGACTAGACCTCATGAAATCTTTCCTGCAACAAGATGCTTTAGCCAATTGAGCTAGGCCCCCCAGCCCAAAAATCTTGGTACATTATGTATACATAGTTTAAGAAAAAAAGAGAGCCTCTATTATTAACTTCCTTATCCCAACAAATTCTAGTTCTTATTATACTCCTTGTCCTCTATAAGTGTCTAATTTATGTAATTGATTTTCAATAAAGGCAATACAAATTTGAATCAAATTATTGTTAGGGTTAGCAATAAGTTGTTTCCTAACATGTTCCATTTTCTACTAAAGAGATTTTTCCTCTTCATATACATTTTCAATGCATTGTTCTACCAAAGGAATGAAGGAATTCATTAAATTGAGTGAGAATTTTACACCACCATTCAATCTATATTCCTCTTCTTATGGCTTGGGTATAGAATTCTAAATTCCCACTAGGGTATAGAATTTTTTAAGTGTGGGTTATTTAGTTGTGTCGCAAAAAAGTGGACCCTTTGCTTGACATGGGATTAATTCATGATAAATGGACTTAATGAGGTCTTAATCTAGTGTTGTGAGGAATTTTATGTGTCCACACTGGGTCTTGGACCCTCGCAAATCAAATAACATTTCTTTATCGACATCTTGTAAAGGTGTTATAAAGTCTTGTAAAGGACTTTCACACTTTTCTAGACTTAATTAACTTATTTCTCTGTAATCCAACATTACAAAATGTGTTCAATAACATCATTATATCAATCTAGAATATTCTTAATATAAACTTAATGATAAACTAGTGTTGTAGTGTGATTTACACATTCACATTGGTTTTTATGCCCTTCTAAGCTATGTGGACATAATTTTAGTGTTGTAAAGTGTATTTAATCACACTTTCACATTTATTTATGTGTCCCAAGCCCTATTCAACATTTACATCATCACTAATAAGCTTTAATTGACCCATATTGTGCATCTTCAGGCTTTAATTGATCAAATACCCGACAAGATGGTATTTTAAACCTTATTTCCTATCTCAGTTTCATAGGTGTCAGAATGGCCCCTATGGGACCCATTCACCATGTGTGGTGAATGAGTCCTATCTGGCCCCCATTTTGATCCTTGAGCAGGAAAAAGTGAAATTTAAAGTCTATTTTCACTTCATGTCGGCCTGTGATGTAGTATAATTAGGATACTAAGGCACAATTGACTATAAATAAGTGTTTTTATCCTCATTTTACAAGAATCAACTCAAATTTACATCTATCCATCTCTCTCATCAATCCAAGTATCCATTCTTCATCTATCTTCTATCACAAGTCAAGCAAGTTGAGGTTTCTTCATTAGAAGTCTTCAAGTTAGCATTCTAAAGTATTCAAGGGTTGATTTTACATGTATTGCTATAGAAATACAAGATCAATCATCATTGCATGGTAATCTATTCCATTTTTACATGTCTTATTCTATTATCTCATCATTTTGGTTTAATTACCTAAACAAGGTTTGACCAAGGCAAACCCCCATGCCTTAACAATCAACAATTTCTCAAGTTTTGTGTTGTTTGTATGCAGATTTAGGTCCTTTCAAGCTTGAGAATCATTGAAGATCATATTTCAAAGTCATCCAAGTCATCCTCCTATCATTCAAGTCAAATCATCAAGAAAAAGTCATTTTCAGACCCAATTCTGGAAATTTCTGAAGTGGACACCTGTAGAAGGTTGAATTATAGATCTGAAGCTACATATTCCAGCTTTAACTTTTTAGATCCCTGAAAGAGGACTAATTTTACAAGCATGGTGAATGAGTCCCATCTATGGGCCTAAGAACTGTTTTCATCAAAATCCTATTCTTTGCACTCATAAACTTGTTTCCAGAGATTTTCATCAGAACAAGGATTGATTTGCCACAGATGGTGAATGAGTCCTATTTGGATTTAATGACATCATCAATCAGCATCCCAAGCATTCCAGGTTCATCATAGTTTTCCCAGGTATACTCTGATTTTAATCATCTCTTTTTGTCCTGCATTCTTCATTCTTTTAGTTCATATTTGCAATACACAATTTGTTTTCAAACAAGTCTTAATTATTAGACTTTGCATTCATGTTTGATTAATTTCTTAGTTTAGCAAAACTTAGACCACTCCATTTATCACTAATAACATCATACACATCCTTTATTTGAATGAACTAGTTCATATTTTTGGACCTAATCTCTTGCCTTTTGGGTGAAAAACCCTATAAGAGTTAGAGAGTCCATTGGGTCCAAAAATCTAGAGTTCATTTTGGTGAACCTGACTTTTAGAATACTTCTCTCTTTTGATTTGGTGTGTTTTGATCATAGATCTAGCATTGCATTCATTTTGCATTAGGATTTTCATTAGTTTGCATGCTAGACTTTAAAATTTGCATTCATAAAAAGTGCATTTAGATTGCATTTCTTGCGTCTAAGTTCATTTATATATTCTGAAAAATATGCATTTTCCATTTAGTTCTACATATTGGCTCTCTGAATTCATAAAAATTAGTCACAGATTTCTAAAAATTCTGAAAAAGTTCCATACTGGGACTCATTCGCCACCTCGGGCGAATCAATCCCTTCTGGCACCTGAAACAACATTTTCCAGATATCAAAAATCAGTTTTTAGGCTTTTGATTGGTGCCTTAACTTGCATATATCAGTCAGTTACCTTTCTATAGCATGCATTTTGTTAGATCTTGCTTCAATTAGCCCATTTCATGCATTCATTTCACCTTCTTGCACTCACCACATTTCATTTTCAGCTTACTTAATATATTCATAAACTAAACATTGTATTGCATTGAACTTTCTCTCACAAGATGTGCTCTTGATTTGATTAAACATGGATTTAACATGCATAATACCCCCTTTTATGAGTTTGCTTTCGAGTACCATACTAGGGACTTTAAGAAACAATCCATTAATTCAATTCTTAATCTTACATTACCCATTGATGTGAATGGTAATGTTGACAATCATAACAAACATACTTGTTCTTCTTCCAATACCTCTCCTATTTGTGACGAAGGTATTTTGTTGCAATAAGTTACAAACCTTGAAAGTCTTGACTCCAACTACATAATCATTTTCTCCTCTTACTCAAGAAGATATCTTGTCAAGACTTCTTCATGATAATTTGATCACACTCCCTCCTCGAACTCGAACGAAATGCTATTCCAAGACTTCATTTTGTGCATATCACAGAATCCATGGTCATTCAACTAATGAATGTAAGGCTTTGAGTTGTAAAATTCAACACTTTCAGGAGTTTGGTATGCTTCCCTATGTGGGGGCATCTAATTCCTTTAATTTATCTTGATTTTCACTCTTGTATACATCTCATCAAACCTTTCGGCTCACCTTTGTCCTCCACTAAGTTGGGGCAAGAGGCTAGACAACCTTGTCCTCGTATGTCACTTGTTGTTTCCTTCTTTAACTTGTTAAATTTTCATGAACATATAAGAGCAAGCTTGAGATGTGAATGAAATGTCTTAAGGTTGGATCACATTTGACATACTTATCTCTCTCAAGACATAGCTTTTCAAAAACATATGACTTGGAATAGGGCTTTCTGCAGAAGTTCTCGTGTCTTCTTCTTCTCTTCTACTTTAAAGCAATTGATTACAAAACGGGTGCTCACAACTGCTTTAAAGTTGGGGCATACATCACCACTCACATTTCATTGTTTTATTTTCTTTTTTGCAACATGATCTCTTGGAAACATTAGGTACAATGTTGTTCAGGATGAGACCTTGCACTTGTCCTCTCTTGGAAACAAGATGAGACCTTTTGCACTTTTTCCTCTCTTGGAGACATTGGGCATAATGTTCCCTAAGAAGAGACATTGCATGAATTTAAGAAAAATCCCTTTGAACATCTTTTACATTATGACATTTCTTTTACATTTTTGCATTTCTTGGCCACCTTGCATAACACAACTTGCATGCCTATAATGTCGTACTGTTTAAAACTTAACATTTGCATTTCCTTTTTCTTTGTGGCACCTTGTTAAAGTTATCGAACAGGTATAAATTTAATATGGCTGAGTGGAAAGCCCAACTAGCGGTATGAATTTTCCACATAGCCACTTTTCTATTTGTTTGTGAGTACATTCCAACTAGCGTATGTTACTCGTTTCTTTTCTTTTTTATGTTTTGGGCCTTCTCACCCTACGAACGACCCAAAGTTTTGTGGCCCCAAAGTGAGCACATCTTTTTCATCTCATTCCTCTTTCTTCCTTGCCTTTGTATGATTTTGTATCTTGGGGGCTTGGCATACATGTGGATCTCTCTTGAACGACTACTTTAGTGTGAAGAAACAAGTTTCTCTCACTAAAGTGGGGGCTAAATGTGTTGTAGAAAATTGGACCCTTTGCTTGACATGGGATTAATTCATGATTAATGGACTTAATGAGGTCTTAATATAGTGTTGTGAGGCATTTTATGTGTCCACACTAGGTCTTGGACCCTCACAAATCAAATAACATGTGTTTATCGACATCTTGTAAAGGTATTATAAAGTCTTGTAAAGGACTTTCACACTTTTCTAGACTTAATTAACTTATTTCTCCCTAATCTAACATTACAAAATGTATTCAAAATTTCTTGGATTTTCTCTATCAGCCTAGTTCTTAGGGTTCTGTATGAGGACTAAGTTGCCAATGTCAAACTTCCTAACCATAACCTTCTTGTTGTAACTGCGATAGAGACGGTTCTGATACACTTGTAGATGGTTCAGGGAAATTTTCCTTCTTTCCTCTAGCATCTCTAGCTCATGTAAGTGCGACTGTCTATACTCCTCATCATCAGTTAAACCCTTCATGGAGACTCATAGGGAAGGAATTTCAACCTCAATGAGCAAGATGGCCTCAGGTCTAAAGACCAGGGTGAAAGGAGTGGCTCTTGTAGGCGTACGAATGCTAGTGTGGTAAGCCCACAAAGAAGGGTTGAGTTGTATATGCCAATCATGACCAACATCATTAATAGTCTTTTTAAGGATTTTAACAATGGTTTTATTTGACGCCTTAGCTTGATCATTTCCTTGCGGTTAATACAAAGATGAAAAATGGTGTTTGATATGAAATCGCTCACATAACTCATGAACGTCTTGGTTTTTAAATGGACATCCATTGTCAATGATGATGGATTGTGGAAGGTCGTACAAGAAAATGATGTAGTTGAGAATGAATTTGGATATTTGTTT
The DNA here is from genome assembly GCA_007258455.2 of Sequoia sempervirens. Classification (NCBI taxonomy): domain Eukaryota; kingdom Viridiplantae; phylum Streptophyta; class Pinopsida; order Cupressales; family Cupressaceae; genus Sequoia; species Sequoia sempervirens. The sequence goes on from VDFB02000017.1 coordinate 145,174,743, forward strand.
GCTAGTTATGTATGTCAGAGGGATGGCTTCAATCGACTTCATAAAATACTCAGTGGCGGTGATAATGAATTTATGGCCATTGGACAAGGTCGGATGGATCTTACCCATGAGGTTGAGTCCCCATTGAGCAAAGGGCCAAGGAGAGGTGATCAGCCAAAGTTCCTACATTGGAGTGTGGATCAAATCACTATGAATCTGGCATTGGCGACAAGTCTTGACATATTCTAGTGCATCCTTTTCAATGGTTGGCCAGTAGTACCCAAGTCTCGTTATCTTCTTGGCCAGAGTAGGACCACTCGAATGAGACCCACATATACCATCATGTACTTTGCATAAGGTTGTACCTACTTCATTAGTGTTGAGAAATCTAAGGAGGGTCTTGTCAAAGCTACAACGGTAAAGGGTGTCACTGACAATGGCATATCTTGTGCCTTTTCAGATGAAGGACTTCCTCTGGTTGTTCGACAAATTGGGTGGAAGGGTTTGGGACTTAAGGTAGTCATGGATGTCTTGATACCAGGGAGAGTCAGGACCAACAAGTTCATAGACCATTTTTGACTTTGGAATATCATAGGCGGGGACCAACAGTTGTTCTATTAGGAATATCAGCTAAGGCATATTTCTTGGAATGTCGAGAAGAGAGCCTATTGTAGCCATTGCATTTGCTGCCTTGTTCTGTGTTCTTAGAACTTGTTCAAAAGTTACCAAGTGAAAGTACATTTGGAAATTGTCAACCATTCATTTGTAGGGCATCAAATTCTCATCTTTTGTGTTGTAGTCATCATTTACTTGGTTGATGACTAACTGAGAATCCCCATAGACATGTAGTGTTCTGATTTTCCATTTTATTGTCATTCTAAGTCCTGTAACTAGTGTCTTGTATTCCGCCACATTATTCGTGTATGGGAAAGCTATGCAGAAAGACTTAGGAATGGAGTCTACTTGAGGGGTGATGAACAATATTCCTACCCCCGAGCCATGATTTGTGTGTGATCCATCAAAGTAGAGTTGCCAAGGTGACTTAGGTTTTGTGTGGAATATCGACTCATCTAGAAAATCTACCACTAACGGGTGATCACTTTGTAAAGGTGCATCCACAAGTTGGTATGCTATGACCTTTCCTTTTATTGCCTTCCTTTCTACATATTGAATATCATATTCACTCATAATCATGAGCCATATTTTCTAGACTTCCTATTAATGCTTCCCAACTTAACAAATATTTGAGGGGGTCGATCTTTGCTACTAGGTGTGTTTGATGGCTTAACATGTAATGTCTAAGCTTATGTGCTGCAAAGACCATGGCTAGACAAACCTGTTCAATTGATGTGTAGTTCAATTCATACCCGACCAATGTCTGACTGATATAATATATAGATCTTTCTTTTTCTTCTTGGTCATTTTGCACTAGTGATGCCCCCAATGTTGAATTAGTGCCCGAGATGTATAGGATCAAAGGATTTTCATGAATGGGTGGCATGAGGACTAGCGATGACAATAAGTAGTCTTTTATTTGCTGAAAGGATTCTTGACATTTATCTATCCACACAAATGGGATGCCTTTACACAACAGATATTGGAATGGGTGACACTTGTCAGCCAATTGTGCTATGAATCACCAAATGGATTGTACCCTGCCTTGTAGGGTTCCGAGTTCACTGATTCCTCTAAGTGGAGGCATGTCTATGATGGATTTTACTTTAGCTGGATCGACCTCAATGCCTCTTCAAGAAACTATGTATCCCAAGAGTTTACCTCATGTTACACCGAAGACACATTTCTTAGGATTTAGTCAGATTTTGTATTCTTCCAGTCTCTTGAAAATTGTGTCTAACACCTTCAAATGATCCTTTCTTTATACTTATTTGGATAAAACGTCATCCACGTAATCTTCCATTATTTTATGCATCATGTTATGAAAGATTGTAGTTATAGCCCTCTAATATGTGGCGCCTGCATTTTTAAGACCAAATGGCATGACGTTCCAACAATATGTACCCCAAGGGCAAGTGAATGTTGTTTTATGCTGGACTTCAGGGGCAATACAAATCTGATTATAGCCAGAGAAACCATCCATGAGGGATAGCATCTCATATCTTGCTATGAGGTCAACTATGATATCAATATTCGGTAAAGGAAAGTCATCTTTTTGACATGCCTTATTTAGGTCTCTAAAATTTGTGCAGACTCGAATCACTGCATTTGGCTTTTTTATTGGCACAAGGTTATATATCCATTCAACATAATCAATAGATTGTATGAATCTAGCATCTAGAAGTTTCTTCAACTTAGCCTTGACCAATAGAGCGACCTGAGGATGCATTTTGCATAACTTATGTTTGAATGGTTTGGCATTAGGCAATAGTGGTAGATGGTGTAGGACCAATTCTGGGTCTAATCCTAGCATGTCAGCATAGGACCATGTGAATTTGACTTTATGCTCTGCAAAGAATTTGTGAAATTCCGGCCTCTATTCTTTAGTCAATGATGTAGCGAAGAGGACCATTTTGGGATCTTCTACAATTGATATGTTGTCTTCTATGGTGTCCTCTATAAGCATAGTTGATTTCTCTTATATTACAAGAAGAAAGTCTAGTCCTCCATCTTTGGGGCCTCAGAGAGGTTTTCACCTTGTTAGAACTGTAAAATTTTGATAATTTTAAATATTTTTTCATATTCCTAAGTTTCCAAAAAAATCCTCGCCATGTGCACAAGAGCCCTTTCTTCATAACATTTTTCCCATTTTTTGTTGTGTGGTCCCATGGAAATCATCTAGGTCTGAGTATTTCACATAAGGGTCCATATCGGCATGAGATTGTCAAGGTCTTCCCGACCCATAATGCATTCTTGCTAATATACGTCTATTTTTGCTTATCGGCAAGACGTCAGGGATGTCACAGCGATCGAAATTCACATGCAGGTTTCCCATCGGCGAGAAGATTTTCATCGGAGTGAAGTCTCAGCAAACTCTTCACGTCTCATCAACTAGCATGGAATGAGTAAACACTTCGGCAAGAGTGGTGTCTTTGGTGTGTAGTCTTGCTGAATGCTTTGTGTCTCACCGATCCCCGATTTGGATATACATCTTGGTGAGAGTTTCTTCTTTGGAGAAATGTCTTGGCGAGTGCATTGGGTCTCGCCGACAAAGCACAAAAATATTTTATCGGTGTGAGGTCTCACTAAACTCCTCTAGTCTTGCCAACAATGTGAATGGAATTGTATTAAAAGCTTTCAGAATGAAGTCATGAAGTCTTTCCGAACCTTGTGTCTCACCTATAAGGATATGCATCGGCAAGAGTCATGTTATCGAAGTAAGGTCTCGTTGAACGTTTCATGTCTCACCGAATGATAGCAAAAAGAACATATTGGTAAGACTAATGAGCATCAGAGTAATGTTTCATCGAGTGGCTCTGGTCTCACCGACAAAGGATGAAGGGATTCTATCAATGGTTTTCAGTGTTAGGTTATATAGTCTTGTCGACCCATTTTGTCACACCGACATGCAGCTTCATCAGGGAGAAAATGGTTTTGTTTTGGTGACCGGAGCATACATTAAGGAGATTTCTCGGTGAGACAAAAGGTGTATATGGGACATCTCCCTGACTATGGAATGTTACAGCAACATACATGAAGACAAAAGAACACATATCAGTGAGACACAGTGTGATCTCTGAGGATGTCTTCCCGACTCCATGGGTCACAGTGAAACGCATGAGGTGCATGGAATTATTTTGGTGAGACGTTTCTTGCAGAATGTTTCAGTGAGCATTTTTCAGAGCCCAAATACGAGCTGTTGGCCAATGTTTGGATGTACAAAGCGTTGTGTCTCTTCAGATACCTATGTATAAATATCCATTCTCAATTGTAAAGAGAGGAGGACATTAGGACTAGAGGGGAGATTAGAGGAGATACAGTAGATTGGTTAGAAATGGATTCAGTAGAATAATTTTTTTCAGAACAGAGACTATGATGTATGGTTTCAAAACTGGAGATATCAACAAAGATCAGTTGATGTGATAGCTCATTTTTGGTATCAATTGTCTGTTGTTTTTTTTATTAAAAGTATTACTAAGTTGTCTCCAAGATTGATACTTTCTGGTTGTTCAAATTGATATAACAAGTTTATCTTCAATTTATCAATGCACATTTGTTGTATCTATGTGGTTAATTGATTGGTTCTTTCAAGAAAAGATTAAATTCTTTTGGTTGATCATAGTAATTAGGGAAATTCATCTAGATTATTAAGAAGAGCTTAGCAATCACAGTCTTGCATGTTTATACAAGTTATAAACAAAACATATGCCAACAATTTGAGTGTTTTCCAGAAAGAGGTTGCTCATTGCTATTTCATTTGACTTCACATACCCAACAAGGCACTAGTCTCTACATTTCACCATTTAGATTCATTCATTTTCTTTACATTTGTTAACTGAGCATATTAGGATTTAGTTTTATGTGTGCTATACAATTTATACCAAATTTGATTTTATTTGTTCACTCCCATCTACCATTGTGGGAAAAACATTTCAAGAGAGATCAACACATTAAGCCTACTTCATTCATATAGGTACACCCGCCTAGGTCTAGCAGCACCTGAAGAGTAGAAGGTTCAATTCATTTGACCTTGTCTGTTACCCTAAAATGTACCAAGAGATTGGCAGCCTCTTGAGGTTTTCCACCTATGTTTTTGAGAGCTAACACACCCACAAATATGTCCTTTGTTTTTACTATTTTTCATTACAAGGTGCCTTTTGGTTTTCACCTAAAGACGTTTCATTTTTTAATTTTATTTTTACTTTTAATTTTGCGATTGGAGGACAGAGTAGTCTCACCGAAGTAGGCTGCACAATCTAGATCAATGGTGAATATTGCCTTGTGATCACCACTGGGTATGCCCTCACGTAATCCCATAAACTCTACAATTACCTCATCATTCTGAAAGGTGTCCAGGACTAGGGGGTCTTGTTGGTCCCAGCCGACTAGTTGAGGATAAAAAAGGGAAATTTCATCGTCAGTGTTGGTGAATTGAGGATAGGATGCAAAAAGCATGCAGATGTGTTCAGTGATGTTGTAGATGAGATTATCATCATCCAACTCCACATCGGACTCTATCCAATATTCTCCTTCATTAGTCTCATATTTGTTGTCAAAATAAGGGGTGAAGCACTTAGAGTCATGATTGTCAATGTCATTTGATAAGTCGGGTGGGTTGGACTGATGGGATTTAGATGGTGGGGTTTGTAGGTCATGGAGAATGCTAATGGGACTGTGACTATGCGGTGCCTGATCAATTTTAAATGTTTTCCAAAATATTTGTTCATAGGTCAGTTCCCTCGTTTCGACAAATAAATCATCGAGGCAACAATCACTTAAGGATCATTCGGAGCCAAATTCCCACTCTTGCGAGTCAGTTTCAGTGAGGGTTTCCTTAGCGGTCTCGACACTTTCCGAAGCATGCACTCGCTTACTCAAAATTCCAATGGTATGTCGATCGTCATTGTCGGGCGATCCAAACCCTAGTCCAAGATACTTTGGTATTTTGAAAGGTTCTATGGACTCTCTTCGTCCAGTTTTATTTCTGCCTAGGCCACTAGTGCCATCGTAGCCCTTAGCCTTCATTATGTCATATCCCTTGCCATATTTCTTAACTGGTAATGGGGGTAGTTTGACCATATCTTTATAGAGCCATCCTGTAATATCGGCTAGGTCTTTGTTACTCATGTCTCCCCATTTGATGAAAACTATTTTTGGTGGAACTTTGAAAATTTCTTTGGGTTCCATTCTAAAACATGGTTGACCATAGACCTTCAGAGACTTGGGTATTGTTGTGATGCTATATGTCGTATGTAGTTTGAATTCTCCATAGCCTAGGTCCTAGATCTTGACAGTGATCTCAACCTTAGGGTTTGTGGAAGATGGTGGTGTGGTGGAAGATGTGGATGAAGTAGACATGGAAGATGATGTGAGTGTGGATGGGTCAATGTACTTAGAAGAAGAGGGGCTAGATGCTTCTCAATTAATAGGCACTCAGTTTGCAGAAATACCCCTTAGGTTGGTACAATATTGAAAAGGGTCGGGGTATCCATATATAGTGATTTATGTGCCATCAAATGGGAATTTTAAGCACTGGTGATATGTGGATGGAATAGATTTGAAGGCGTGAATCCATGGGTGACCGAGCAAGATGTTGTAAGGTAATTATAGATCTAGGACCTGGCAGGTTGTATCCACAATGACTGGTCCCACTCTGATAGGAAGAGAAATAATGCATCGTGAAGAGTGTTCTTCATCATCATATTCTTTGATCACTATACTCTTTGTAGGGTCCACACATGCATCAGAAAATCCTAGAGCCTTAACCAGTTTCAAGGAGCATATGTTCAATCCTACTCTACCATCTACTAAAACTCTTCTGACCTTGTTCTTATGGAGGAAAGTTTCAATGTGTAATGCATAGTTATGGTTGGTCTTAGGTTATGAATAGTATTAATCAGAAAAGGTGACGTGGTGAGGCATAGTGAGGTATCCCACCATGGTCTCAAACTGATTGCCATCCATATCCTTGGGGACTAACAACTCTTGCAGGGTTTTATCTAGTATAGCCTTATGCGTGGGAGAGATGCAAAGCAAATTTAGTATAGAAATTTGTGTAGGAGTTTTGCCAAGCTGGTCGATAAGGTTGAACTGACTCTTTAGTTGCCACTATTTTGTGGTTGAGACAGGTTTTAACTGTTTAGGAGATGGGCCATGTATGGTGATTTTGGGTTGCCTAGTGGGAGGCAGACCAACTATGGTGACCCTGCCACTTCGAGTAGTAGCATTTCATTGGGGTGCTCTCTTGACCATGATGGTGTTCATGTATTCATCATCAGTTCAGACATTATGTATAGTGGTTCCACCAGAATAGTCATACTTGGCTTGGGTGAAATTTGCTTGGTTATTGTTTATTTGTGGACCTGATGTGGAAGCATTATTAGAACCATGGTCTTGCAATGGGTTCTTATGAATGGTATGATCTGAATTAGAGGAAAATTGTGATCCACCTACCTCAATGATATGACTCTCGATAAGGTCTTGTACCAGGTTTTTCAGTTGTCAATAGGTAGAAATTTTATGTCCTTTTGCACAATGATAATCATAAAATGCATTATCATCCCACCATGCTTGTTTGAATTGTCCTAGGTCATATGGTTTTGGTTCTTGAAGTGTGATGACACCATTCTGAAGGCATTTCTTGAGGACTTCCTCAATGGGTTCACCCAAGGGAGTGTATGTGCGACCCCTGGGGAATTGTCTCATTTGATGGTATTGTGGTATTGTCCTTAATTGTTTTGGCCACTTTGGTTGTTTGAAGGGACATTGGTAGGGGGTGTCAATATCGTTGTTGGTTTTTTTTGCAGTTGAACCCCTTTTAGAGCCAGTACAAGATCCATAGTGTTTGCAGCCTTGGCGTCAACAACACCATCCTTTGTAACATTTTTTTTTTACCCAATATTTATTTTTGTCAGTGGGAGGATTGGAATTTGTGTTTTTAGGACCATATCTTAGTTCTCCCTTTGCGATAAGGGCTTTCTCAATCTGGACACCTTTTTCGACTAGGTTCATGAAGGTTGTGCAACAATGCACTTGCAATGCATATTTGAGGGGGCCTAGAAGTGTTTGAACGAACATGTCCACCTTTTCCTTTTTGGGTATGTCGATGTGACACTAACTAGCTAGACTTCTCCATTTTTGAAAGAATGGGATGAATGTATCACTAGCATCCTCTTGCGTGAGATTGCATAAGCTGGTAATAGAGGTGTCCATGTCAATGTTATACGCGTGATTTTTTATAAATTTGTGTTTAAGCTCATCCATGTTTGGATATCCTTTTGGGCAAGACCTGCAAGACTTTTGGGAAAATTTCTCATCAACTACATTTGTTCATAATCAACGTCCATACAATTGGTTGCAAATTCGTGGACATGTTCAATGGGGTTTGTCTTTCCTCTATATTTGGTGAGATTAGGTGACACATACCTGGAGGAAAGGGTGGAATTTATAAGTTCATGTCGAAGGGATATACATTTAGATCATATGACACTTCTAATTTCTTGCCAGATATTTGTATATTTTCTATGGTCTTCTCTAGACCCATCAGTTTTGCTTGTAAGGCATCTATTATAGGGTTGTTTGTGGTCCCATACATTGGATTGATTGGTACGCCATAGGTCCCCGTTTGTTGTGTGTGGATATTGGTGTATTGTGGAGGGATGGATTGTTGTGACATGTATGATGTGTTTAGATTGACGTGTTGTTGGTATTGAAATTTTGGGTTGGGGGTATGTTGGTGAGTATGAATGTGAGATGAGTATGTTGGGATGTGTCCCCCAGCCATTTGGGTCGATATTTGGGGAATATGGTGACCCTGAACATTGTGATGTGTTAATGATGCCATAGGCTGTGTTTTTTGACTACCTTGTCCAAATTGTTGGGTTTGTTCAAGGGGAATGTTTGTATTGTGTCCTTGGGAGGTGATGGTATTGAACTGTGTTGACGTGTTAACATTTTGTTGTCCTTGAATAAAGATACGTTGTTTACCTCCCCCCAAAGGATTTTGTGAGGTACCAATGAGAGGATATGACGAAGGTGTACTCATGGTACTAGACATAGTTGTCAAGGGGGGATTGGTATGACTTGATGATTCCCCCGTGGCATTTACCGTAGTGGTAAAGATAGGATTGGAGTAACTTGCCCACATTGTCGAGGAGCCAAAGATGGTTCCAGCCGATTGTGACGATGTTGTGGATATTGTGGGCACTGTGACAGATTATGATCCTCCAATGGATGTAGTGTTTATTGAGTTGGAGGTGTTAGGAAAGTTGGAGGTAGCATGCACGGTCGTTGTAGTGTCAAAGAAAGTATTGCTCGTAGTGTTTGGAGGTTGACCACTATTTGACATGTTATAAGCGTTGTTGAAATTAAGGTCAGGAGATGTTGATCTCAACGTGTTAACATCGAATCCATGGGGTAACTTAGCTCCTTGACTTAATAGTATGGCCAAATATATGTCTCTATCATATAGGACCATTTGTTCCACAAATTGAGAGGCCTTTGGATCTTGTGTTGCTACCTCTAGGTTTTCCTCAAGTATTTTTTTGTATTCATCCTTATGTAAGAATGGTTCAAAGGGATTGTTGGATGAGGATGGTATGGTCATGAGATGTTGATTGTTCGTGTTGGAAAATGGACTGTCAAAAGTCCAATTTGGGTCATACATGGGATTGTTGACATTGGAAGTGGAGTCTTGTCCAAAGTTTGCCATTTGTCATTTATGTTTTTGGAGTCTAGTTTCCACCATAAAATGAGATTGCTCAAAATGAGGATGACAACTAAATGCAAGGACAACACTATGCAAGGTCTAGGTTTGAAATGATGACTAGGATGAGTAATATTTTTGGATTTTTGGGAATAAAACATGCAATGTCTAAACTAGAATGCAATTTGAGAAAAGGACACCTAAGCACTTCTAAGCTCAATCTTTGTTTTCGATCTCAGTTACTAAAGGACTTGTTGAAAATGACAAAGTGATAGGGTCAAAATGACTAATGAGTTAGAAAATCTCACAAAAGGGACAATGACTGAAAAAGGGAATGATAATTAATTCCACGATAACCTAGTTTCGAGAGCAATGACGTTGCAAATTGTGTTGCGATTTTACTAATCCAAAGTATGCAAGTATTAAAACCTAGGGTATGCCTAATGTATGCAACTAAAAAAAATGAAGGATGAAACCTATGGTCAAGAATGCAAACTAATGGTCAAAAAACTTGAGCAATTTCAAAGTTGATTTCTGACATAATCCCTTTAGAAACAATGTTTGACAAAAGATTGATAAGCTATAGACTTAGATTTGACTTTGTATCAGGATTTCACTTTGTGACAGGAAAATGCATCGTTTAAGGCCTCAAATGCATCACAGTGTCCCAAATGTGGTTTAATTTGAGCGAATGTGGCTCTGGGACTGACAAATGTGACTATGTTTTACAGATGTGGCTCTGTGAGGTTTAGATGCATCGCGACTCATACAAATGCGGTGTTTGAGAGATCAAATGCGATTTAATAGTACGATTGCATCTTAGTATTTTTAGATGCATTGCAGAAAAGCGAATGCGTTCCAACAATTGTGACATAGTTTATTTTCTTGACATATTGAGAGAAAATTTGATCTATCTAATGTTGAATGTTTTGTCCAAAAATGTAGATGTGGTGAATAGTGTTTGAGAAATCCAGCAAGCACTTGACAAGCACAATGTTTTGAGTGTAAGAAAGCACACATAATACAATTACAATCCTAAAAGGCTAGTAGGCCAAGGGTTTGTATACTTGATATAGCCCACCAATATACCCCGGATTTGTGCTAAACACCTTTCCTTCTTGAGAGCGGATAGCTTAGAATTTTGGTGGCATTGGCTCCCCTCCATGGCTTATTAACGTCATTCGAGCACACCAAATTTGGATTCTTGGGTAGTGACTTCCCAAGAATTGCTATCTCTACTCAAGGGAATCAGTAGTGAGTGTCTTTGGGCATGATATTGTACCCTGCACTATATCAAGTAACGAACAAAAAAGGTTGGACTCTAAAACAAAAGGTGTTTAGTATGGGCATGATCCATGTGGCAAGAGTCCCCTTTCAGATCCATCTCATCAGAATCATACGCGTGATTCTTGTGATTTCCCCAAGAATCCACTAAATTATATACTGGCTAGAATTCCCTCATTGTCAGGGTGCTACCGGTCTGAGTCATCCTGGGGTGAGTACTTTTTCCCACTAGAATAGGCCCAAGTTCTAGAGTTAGTAACCATTTCTCTTACACCCAGGATCACCCAAAAGTGCAAGGGGAGAGGATACTTTGATTACTAAGTCATGAGGGTAATAACACATAAAAATGGGTCTCATTTTTTTATCACCATGTTTTCACAAGGTGAGAGCATAATCACCTACCCTCTTGCAAACACATTTAGGAAAAGCATAAACACAAGTTCGTTTTATGTGCACCAAAAATAAATGTGTTTTAATCTAAGAAAAATATAGGCACAATGTTTAGTAATGATTCTTCGACATTTGAACCTGCAAGACCACAAGTTAGAGGTTTTAACCACTAGTCTTGGACCCACGAAGGTAATCGTCACATGCTACAAACTACGATTAGTAACACAAAAAAAAAATTATGCTAGACAGAATGCAGAAGAAAACTAGAATGCAGGAGAAAAACCAAAAAGTAAACAAAAAAGAGCAGGAAAACAGAAAAAACCTGAATGCCAAAAGGAAGAAAATCTTACTAGGCAAATGCGGCACGAAAGAGAAAATGTGTCGCTCTGTGTTGCAAATGCGGCTCGGGAGGTCAAATGCGGCTTTCCAGACTTCATTTGCAGCACAACAGAGCGATTTTGTCATTTCAGAAGGCGAATGCATCGCTTCGTACCTATATCTGCAAAAATGACAGAAAACAAAAAACCCTATGGAAATAATAAAACTAATACAAAGTCGGGTTCACCAATGTATCTAAGGGTTAAATTTAGGTTAGATTAGATGTTAGCAAATCAACAAAAACTAAACCCAAAGAACTATGAAGTACAAAGGAAATTAAAAGTAAGAACGATTATAGCTGTTCTTCGAATCTTCCATGATTACCTCCATAGCACCTCCTAGCTTGCAACATATGATTGATGCCCTTAGATTGAGTGTGTGAGCATTTCAACTATGACATTGTCCTATGCAAGTTTTGAAGGATTTAAAATAAATTCCTATGACAATGATTCTCAAATACTAAATAACTCTAATATGAATGCGCCAGAATAATAAAATCTAAGTGTGTAATCTAAAAATGAGAGAAAAATAGTATTTTATAGAAAATGCCATTTTGAATGGACAAAGGAGATTGACTTTCGACAGAGACCTAAAATCAGAGGATGAGACTAAATCTGATAATCCTTAATCAGGGTTAGGGAAAAATCCTTAAACGAGTGGTCAAGATGTCATTTGAGAAAATCGAATCGACGGTGGAGAATAAATGAGATAATTAGAAAAATAAAGATTTTCAAAAATCAAGAAGATAAAGACTACCTGATTTGTGAGATTCAAAAAATCAAGAAGATAAGGGCTGAACTAAAGATTAGATTTGGAAAATCAATAATTTGCTCAATTACTTGATTTTTGGAAGAAAGTTACCAATTTGAATTAAATCAACTCAAAATATGGGTTTTGTGAGATAATAAATAATCGATTTTCAGATTATTTACTAAAATGAACGGTGAGTCAAGAATGTGATATCATTTTAAATAATTAACTTATTTAAAATGAGAGAAATGTTAATTTTGACAATTAAATAATTATAGATAATTATTTAATTTAGCATATATGATTAATAATTAAATAAATTAATCAATTCATTTAATTATGACAATTAGTGACATATTACATAAATAAATAAAATTTATTTATTTAATAATCAAGAAGAAATGAATGAAGAAAGGTAATTAAATAAATTAAGAAATTTATTTAATTAAGGGAAGACTTAGACAATTAATGACGTATTTAATAGATAAATAAAATTTATTTATTTAATAATCATGAAGAATTAAAGGACATGAATTAATTAAATAATTTTGAATTATTTAATCAATAGTCGAATGTCCTTGGAGGCCTAGGTCATTTTTAAGTGTCTACAGCTAATTGTATCATACATTTATATTTTTTATGGTGCTTTATTTTGGGTAGATATATGAGGGCCTTCTTCTTTATCTAATGTACTCATATGCAAACCTAAGAAAGATTTTATTTTCTTATCTAATAGAAAATTTCCCTATAACTATGTGTTGATCAAGATAGTTACTACAAAGGTTAACTTATGGTCATGCATGTTGATATGAATATTTTCCTATGTATTCAAAATATCAACGTGACTTAGTTGTTATATATTTATGAATTTAACTTGTTCTTGTGATTGATCCTCCGTCCAATTTTTAGACTTGTGTATAACATAGATTGTTCTAAGGTATCAAGCAATGAATGTAAAGTTGCAAGGGCTAAGAATATGTGTTCTAAATTAGAAGAAGATAATTCAAGCAAGGTTTTGTTTGTATATGAGTGTCTTTATAGCAATATATATTGTATTTCAAGGAAGCCTTTGAAACTAGTTGCTAGTTCCCATTTGCCACACTTGCTAGCATAATTGTAATAAGACTAGATGAATGTATGACAACATCCTAATGTATCACAAACCTCTTCATGATATTATTTTCTTGTTGTATGCGAGGTATTACTAACTTGATGTCCACTTATAGATGTCCATAATAATTGTGTTTGTATGCATTTACAAGCTTATTCCCATTATTAATTTGTAGGAAAGCCTTCATCTCTCTTTATAGAGCTATGATTTAGTCACCTAGTGGAGTAGGCATCATTCTAATTGTTGCTTGAGTCCAAACATATCTTGTTAAGATCAACTCTCTCTTATTAGCTCAGGGGTAGTGTTTTGTGTTCCTATGTTTACATAATCTATTAGTGCTTTCCTTATACTATATATTTTGTAATCTATTAATATAAGTTATATATCATAGTGCATATCTCTCTTGTCTATGTCAATATGTATAGTTAAGTGGATTCAATTATAGGGGTATATAAGTGAAGTAACATATAGTGCACATATAAAAAATAGTATTTTCTCATTGATGATCTTGTAAGTCTATTTGTAGCAAGTGTTTAAAAAAATTTAGTGATAATCTTAGGGATTCATAATACCTTGGTGTTGGCCTTGTCATTGCACCAAAAGGTTGACTTGTCAATGCCCGATACAAGTGTCAGTTAAGATCTACAGGAGGCAGTTAGACCATGTCACAAACCTAAGCGCTGTGTTGCAAGGAAGAACAAGGGACATACCATCTTGCAACAATCCCCCCTAGTACAAGCGAGGGGTTTGAACCTGTGACCAACTTTGATACCAATTGTTGGCCTTGCCATTGCACCAAAAGGTCGACCTGTTAATACCCGATACAAGTGTTAGGTAACATCCACAGGAGGCAGTTAGAACATGTCACAAACCCAAGCATTGTGCTATAAGGAAGACCAAGAGACACACCATCTTGCAACACTTGGCATAGTTGTAAAGATCTTGTGTCTAAATGTTCATTTACTTTTAATTTTCTTATTATGAAGACCTTAGAGAATAGCCCCTAACTTAGTAGATGTCTAGAGATAAATGTGAGCATGCACTCACAAGACTTGACTCACTTATGCCACACTTTGATCATATGTCCAACACTAGCTCATTATGACCTTCCTCGACCTTGGGTTTTGTGATTTTCTTTAGGATCTGTGGAGATACATGTTGAAGAGCCACATAAGCTTAAGAAAGTTAAGTAATACATGTTATTTCAAGCTATGGTTACTAATATGAGTTTCACATAAATTTGATTATGAACTTTAAAGTTTGTTTCTAGATGACTTACACTCATTAATGAATATATTTTTGCATGTTTCATCATTAATTCTTAAATTTATGTGTTACTATATACAAATGTGAGGATTTTTATTGGAAAATGGTTTCATACATCATCATGTTTATGAAACTAATCCTCATTCCCATAAGTTAAAATCAATGCCATCTATGAAAGATGGGGTAATAAGGATACACATAATTTGATGTTCACCATGTATACATCAAACAAAAGAGATTAAGAGAATTCACAATATTGAAGAAGCCTTTGTATGTTACAAATTAAAATAGTTTTGGAAAAAAACAAAAACCTTGTCAATTGCCTCTAGTTAAGAAAATGATATACATAGACACCCATACCACATAAAGATAAACATTTATATGTTTATCTTTGCATAGATGGTCATCATATGGATAGGATAGACACTTTACACTAACATTGGCCTTAGACCCAAGTTAACCATAAGATCTTAGCCAATGTTCACACATTATCCATCTCTCATTTCATCAAGTATATCTTAGGATCTAATTTATGGTTGCATACATGTATTATGTTAGTTTTGTGATGCCAATTTGAAGGTTGTATTCAAAATTTAAATTATTTCTCAAATCCAATCTACCTACCTTCAAATTATCTCAAAAATGATTTATTGAAACATTAGGGTTTGATATAAGGAGAGTACCTATAATTCACCCATTAATAAGATGACATCAGTACATCTTACTATCATAAAGGAGCACTCATCAATCATTATTTAACCTTCCACATTAGCTCTTAAACAAGCACATGATTAAACCTTAGCTCTTCAACTAGAACACAATACAATTTATTGTATTGCACGTCATCTACATCAAATCTCAAATATTAATCATTTAATGTCCTGACAAAAAATATTATTTTAGATTATTATTAATCATCGTAATAAATATTTTCACTCTATAAATTTTTAATTTTTAAATTTCATAATATAATTTATTATAATCTTAATTTAAAAAATATATTATAGTAAAATTTAAGTAAAAAATTTCATTTATAAAGATATTTAGCGCATCTACATCTATACATCTAAACATCTATTTAGCTGTATATCCTTGACCGTGGTAGGTAGCTATTCACTTGAAGCAATGCGTGATAATTACAGCTTATAAAATTTCGTACTCTTTTCAGATCTTCCACACAATTTTTCTCGTCTTTCTATTAGTGTACCTAGAGGGCCACTACTTGACTCTCGGCACAGTTTTTAATGGAAGAAATCAATAGGGCAGAAATGGGCATGGAATGGGTGAAGTCAAAGATATGGTGTAGGGGAGAGGGCCCAGTAGTCGTGCACCCTAACTTCACGCTTCTAATTATCCTACGTCGAAATTTCAAATCACTCCCAATTTTTTACAGCAGCTTGCTTGGCAAGTTCTCTGCTTATAACTAAGGTTTTAGGGCCACATCATCAAATATGATGCCACATCAGCATGCGTTTTTGTCAAGGTGTCCAAGAAGGCCCCAAAAAATAGTGAGACCAATTCTCGTGCATTACATCATGAGTAGTTGAGCGCTGATGTGGTATCACATGATTGGTTTCTTTTTAGATCAAAAGCATATATTTTGTTTAATTGTGGGTAGTCAAATCACAACTATTGAACATTATATAAACAACTATTCGGTATTATATTTACGATTGAGTGCGTGACTATTAGACCCCGCACGACTATTGGGCCCTCTCCCCTAGCTACCTACCATAAGAAGTGTACCCTAGAGTCAGTGGCGAGATACACCATATCTTTGAATTATACGTAGTTGGTGGAAAATTGGCATGGAATGGGTGAAGCCAAAGATATGGCGTGTTTCACCTGGTGATCCCTTTGCGTTAGAAAAGACAACCACTGATTCTAGGGTACATTTTTTAATGAAGAAAAGTATTACGACAGAAAATTCATGTGAATAAAATTGATGTGATGGGAAATTAAATCTTTCACAAGTTTCGTATCTCACACACTGAGCTCCCTTACTCTAGTTTTAAGGCCTTGATTTGTGTGCTGGAGTAGACAGCTAATAAGTTCTTATGTTCGTGATGGAAAACTGGCATTGACCGGTTAAATCAAACAGATAGCGTATTTGATACGCTGAACTGCTTAAGTAAAAACTAGCTTTGTACAGGATCTTGCTTAACTACTCTCAGACTGGTTTAACATTAAAGATGTTGTCCTTCCTCGCTATTGTTAAATTGTGGGTTGCCTTTTCTGATTTAATAGACCAAATACATGCACTTTCTTCTGATGAAGATGCCACTTGTTAATTTTTCCTATTTTAAATTTAATTGAAGAGGTATTATATATCCAAATAAAGTAAAAAGTTGTAGAGTTAAGTAAATTTTGAGAGTTTGCAATGGTTGTAAGTTCACACTTTGGACTTCTTTGATTTAAGTAGATGGTTTTTGATTATTTATTTGACAAATTTAAGGTCTTTATAATTGTATGTTTATGTGGATAGATGGTATAAGCAAAATTATTTGAATTATCATTTAATATTTTTATATATAAGACTTCAATATTTGTTGAATTTCTTTAAATAAATTTGGCTATCATGTATTTATAGGGTTAGTCATTATCAAAGTTCTCTATCATTTATTTTATAGATTTATTCATATTTTCATAGAATGTTTTTAGTGTGATACTAGACCTAAGATAACTATTGCTCAATCCATAAATGCAAATAAGAAGAGCCTAAGAGAATTAATTAATAAAGTCAAGCTATGATTAATAATATGAGTTTCAAATGATGATATTCAAATATTATTTATTGATGAATTACTTTCACTTATTAAAGAACAATTGTTTTGCAGATTTTATTATTTATCTTCATATTTATGTGCTAATATATACAAATGTGAGTTTTATTGAAAAATAGTCTCTTATATCATTATGTTTTAGTACTTATCCTCATTCCCACTAGTTCAAGTCAATGTCTATAGATGGCCAAGAGTGGCACAAGCTTGGCAATCCTGATGATATTAAATCCTTCTTCTTTCAACATTATCAACAACTGTTTATTGATCTTGTTGAAGGAGATCAGCTCCAAGAAATAGTAGAAGATATGGTTGGCACTTGCATTCCTAGCAAGATTGACTTTGAAAAACAAACTTACTTGGATCGCTTGCTCACCATTGAAGAGTTGGATGTTGCCTTGCATGATATGGTTGACTCTAAAAGTCTTGGGATTAATGGCCTACTAGTAGAATTTTACAAAATATTATGGCCATTTATTAGGGAAGACTTTTATGAGGTCTATAAAGAAGCCTTTTCTAAGGGATCCTTAGGCTCTTCTATTAACCAAGGGCTGATAAAATTAATTTCCAAAGGGAAAATGAACTTGCAGGTTGGAGACCAATCACCCTCATTAATACCTCTTACAAGATTATTGCCAAAGATATTGCCAAAATAATTAAACAAATAGTACAAGAAATTGTTAGACCTGAGCAAACTGGGTTTATAGGAGGAAGATTCATTCTTGACAATTTGGTGCTTGCTTGGGAAGCTGTTGAATGGGCTCAACAAATAGGACAAAATTGCCTCCTCATCAAATTGGACATTGAAAAAGCTTATGATAGGATTAGGTGGCAATTTATATTAAAAATGCTCAAATGGTTAGGTTTTGGACCTAAGCTTATTTCACATTTTAAACTCCTTTTTGTTGATGCTAATGCTTACCTGGCTATCAATGCTATCAATGTTTCAATCACTCAAGCATTTCCTCTTCAACAATCAATAAGACAAGGTTTCCCTTTAGCTCCTTTCCTCTATGTTCTCATAATTGATACGCTTGTGTATCTTTTAATTCATGCTAAACAACAAAATCTCTTTCATGGTATCTCTCTGCCTAGAAATGAAGTTGCTCTCAACTCTCATTTTGCTAATGACAACTTATTATTCATTCAAAACTCTTAAGAAGAGCTTAATAACACCATGGATGTCTTAGACCTATTTTGATGAGCAAGTAGTTTACAAATTTCTTTGAATAAAACTGAATTTTAGATTACTTTAGTTGATCAACCACCTCCTTGGATTCCCCCATAGTGGAAATTCAACAATCATGGAGTAATTTAAAGATACTTGTGAATTCCCTTTCGAAGAGGAGTTTCACTATCTGAAATGTGGAAATAGTTCATTAATAAATTAAAAAGCAAGCTCCAACTTTGGTCAAACAATTTTTTATCTATGGCTAGACACATTCAAATTGCCAACAAAATCGTCATAGCCAGTCATGTTTACATCTCATCATGTTGGCTTCCTTCAAAAACAGTTATAATCAACTAACTCAATTAATCAAAGCATTTCTATGGGGAAAGTGGGATAACAAAAAAGGTTTTTGAATTGTTTCATGGTTATATTTCATGTAACCAAAAAACAAACGGGGTTTAGGAGTGTGTCGCCAAAAAATGTATAGGTGAAGTGTTGTAACATCCCTCTTTTCATTAAGACTTCTAGGTTGTCTTGTAAAGGCGTTGTGAAGTATTGTAACCTACTTTCACACTTTTCTAAGACCCTTCCATCATAATTCACCTAAATTACTCCTTTTTATTACTTACCAAGTCTTATTTCAAAGT
This sequence comes from Sequoia sempervirens, assembly GCA_007258455.2. Taxonomy (NCBI): domain Eukaryota; kingdom Viridiplantae; phylum Streptophyta; class Pinopsida; order Cupressales; family Cupressaceae; genus Sequoia; species Sequoia sempervirens. Next base: position 145,193,818 of record VDFB02000017.1, read on the forward strand.
GTTGTAAAGTGTTGTAACCCACTTTCATGCTTTTCTAGACTTTTCATCACTAATTCAACCCTTTCTCATGTATAAATGACCCTTTAATACAATTTTCGGTCATTTTCAAGTGTGTTTTTGAGGATACTCTTGTTGGACAACATTTAATGCCCCATAATTCTTGACACCCACTTAATTTTCTTAAGTGGTACTAAGTCGCCGATAGGGGTGACTTGGTCCTTTTTGGCACAAAACTCAAAATAATTTTAAATTTCTAGTGGGATTTTGTCCTCTAACCCTTGAGGTCAGCCTGTGATGTGTTATTTTTGGGAAATTTTAGTAAAATCAAGTATAAATAAGGGTTTTCCTCCTCATTCTACATCTCCTACAATCTCTTAGTTCATCAAGCATTCAAATAGTCATAATTCTCAAGCAATTAAGTAATCAAGCATTATCAAGTCATCCATTGGAGCACTTCATTGCATATCCTCAGATTTCTACATCAAGGGATTGGTAAGTTTATGACATTGCATGTTGTTTATTTATCATTATCCTTTCATTTCATTTCATTTCATAGGGTTTGATTACCAAAGTGTGGTTTGACCAAGGCAAACCCTAAAACTCTAACCCTCAACCATTTTTCCCCTTTTGCATGTGTGTTTGCAAACTTTATATGCAGATTTGTCAAGTAAATAGGTGTTGAAAAGTGTTCAAGAAGTCTTCAAAGTCAATCAAGTCATCACAACCCTAGAATTCAAGCTTGGGGAGACTTTCTACCCCATTTTCTATAGAATCAAGTGCGAAAACCTATCAAGAAAGCAAGTGCAGACCTGAGACTACAAGATTTTGTCTTGAAACTCCTAAGATTTGTAGGACTAAGTCGCCACTACTGGCAGATTAGTCCCACTTTTGGGCCTAAAACGTGATTTTGACATTTTTGGACAACAATTTGGTACATTCTTGTTTTGGCAAAGTTTCCTAAAACTAGGACTAAGTCGCCCAACTTGGTGTAAGTGTCCCAGTTAGCATTTTAAACCAATTTTTTAGGATTCCAAAATCTCCCAGTATTATATTCCATATTATAGGTGCACCTCTTTTATTATGTTATGTTATTTCATCATTTACTTGCATTTTTAGGCATTTATGCATATCATAGTGTGTTTTCTAGCACCTCACATTTCTTAGGTTTTGCATAATTAGATCATCTCATTTTTAGACCAGAGCATTCAAGCATCTTAATTAGACACAATACATCTCACTTACATTAACTTTGAGTATAGACATTATCATTTTGGCCTATCTCTCTCCTTTTAGGTGACAAAGCCTAAAAGTGCAAGAGAGTATTAAGGTGCAAAAATCATTGTCCACAAGGAGTAATTGATCCCCTTAGTCAAGGGATCTACCTTATTGCTAAATGGATTACTATATCTCTTAATGGAGCAACACTATGGAAATCTCTTATTAGGCATAAAATTGCTACAGCCAAAGCCAATAATGCCTGAAAAGAGGTTGGGTGGAAAGATAAAATCCTAATGGCTAAATACTTCAAACCTCAAGCATCCAGAAATTTTTTAAGCATATGGAAATCTTGGCAACATGTTTCTCCTCTTCTTGAATGGAAAGGACAAGATCTTAGTCATGGAATGAGTTTTGTTGCTTCATCTATTTGGTGGAATAGATTGATATGCTTTCATGAGCAACTTTAGCGACCATCTCTTAGTTGCATAGCAAACTCTTATTCAAAAAAGGCATCAAGGAATTCATGTACATTTGCCAATTCACAACTCTAACTTGGAAAAGTGGCATGCAACTTCAATAGGACTTCAAGCTATCTAATGTGCTTATCAATGACATTTACAAGGTGCAAGATGTTGTTCCTTTTGAGTTGCAACTAAAATTGTGCACTCCTATTTATTGCAATTTTTTCAAGGATTGGAGTTGGTTTCCAGGCTATAATATTGAAACTTTTCCTCTCAAAAATATTTATCTTAATATCCTTCCTCCAATTAAAATTCATCTTAGATTAAATTTGAAATGGAATCTAAAATGGTCCAAGTCTAAATGGTTCAGCTTGAGTACTACTGTTTGGAAATCAAAAGTTGAGGCCAAAGCTCAATTTTTAGCATGGAAGATTATTCATTACAAAATTGTTGTGGGAGAATGCCTCACCTTTCTACATAGTAAATCCACCAAATGTCCCTTTTTTCACAAAATAGAAACCATCAAACATGCATTTTGGTCATGCAAACACTCACAATTGATTTGGAAAACAATTATGACTCTTATTTCTGACATGTTTAATAGAAAATTAAAATGGAAATAAGCTCTTTTAGGGATACAATGTTCTCAAAATATAATTTCAGAATCTTTTCATTAATGTATCCTTCAATATATTTGGTTGCTCAAATGTAAAACTATTTTTTCTAATGCTTTTCCTCCTATAGAAGTGATCATGCACGGTTTATTATCTAATATTATTTTGCAGTAATCAACTCTTGCTAAAGTTGTGAAGGAGAAACACAATAACATCTCAAAGCTTCAAACCCAACTATCTAAAGTTTAGTCTCAGCTAACAACTATTGCTAAAAAAGCATAATGGAGCTCTATGCTCAATGTTTAATGTCATTATGAAAGAACATGTACTACACACTCTTGGAGAAATGTGATTCTCTTGTAAACTATATGTTGCCCATAAGTAGCTTATTTCAATTGTCTTTACTGATTTGTACTTTGTTTCTAGTATTATTGTCTCTTTTGATTGGGATATATCTCCTCAAGGCACTTTTTCTCTCTTATAAATTATTTTCTTTTATTAATATAATGCATTTTCTCAATAAAAGAAAATTCAATGTCATACTTGGAAGATGGGAAAATGAGAATGCAACTAGTGTAAAAAACAACATGAATACCCTCAAACTGAAAAGGATTTAGAGAGTGGAGGAGTCACCATATATGATATTGGAACAAGTTTTGGAACAAAATCTTATCATTTTGACTCTTGTTAATAAAATAGAAACATCTAGAGATTTGCAATATACTAGGATAAAAAATTTAAATATAGGTAGAACTATCATCACATACATTGCAAT
>VDFB02000017.1:145196985-145269009 GCA_007258455.2 Sequoia sempervirens
AGAAATGCAATGTACATAAAGAAAAATGCAGTTAGAAACTGCAAAAGAACAAATCAGCAATTACATAAACAGCACCAAATACATAGCTGCCAACTGAAGCAAATTGCTTAACAACAGAGAATAACACAATTACAGCACATAGCAGCAAGCTGGAGCAGCAACATGACCAAAAAGAACAGCAGAGACGTAGATCAACAACAAATGCAGTGAGCTGAAGCAACAAGATCAAAACTGGGACCTCAGAGCCTGTGATATATGAGGACCTTTCTTGCTTAATAGCTGGTTCACTTGCAGTTTGATTTGATGAATGTGGCCCTCCAGCATAAGATCTTTTTCGGACTTCGCCTGCAATTGCATGAATAAAGAAGCAAGACAATAAAATGCGTCAGAGTAAAGCTTTAAAACTGCAACTTCCTGGTGATTGCAATGAATGTTAAAAATTGCATTACATCTGGTTCTCCATATATGCAACAATATGATCTGTCTGAGACTAGCAGCAATAACATTATCATGCAGCCCTGTCCCCAGAAGAGCCTCTTTCCATCTTAATTTATGATAAAAAATAGCAGGCAAGTCATTAAAATAATGAAATAAATAACAAATAACATTCTAACCCGCAATGAAAAACATCGGAGAAACCCATTCCACCAAGCCAATGTGAAAGTGAAAGGCTACAATAAGGAGCTCTTATTTTTGATGTAGCTTATCAACAATTGTCGTCAAAGCTGGGAGGGTTCTCCAATCTTCACCCTTCCTCACAGCCCACGCACACCACTTCTTTATTTGTCCTTTAGAGAGAGAATAATGTCCAATTTCCCGCTCCTTAGAGTCATACAATTTTGGAAAACAATCCTGGAATTGACTGTGCTTCAAGCAAAACTCCATATAATATTGGGCGCTAATTATCGTGGTAATTATCCATTCTCGTGGTCGCTGGTCGTACATGGTGGGAGGTTCAGCAGAGCAGAATTGCAGTACTGAACGTAGAGTAGAGCTACAGACCTCAACCACACCGCATACGATAATTGCACTCACTGATCCCTCGACATTATCTAACCAGTTACAGAGAGTGGCTGCATCTTCGAAAAATGTAGCCTCACAAAGCAGAGAAGGGTTCAAATTTGACTTCGCTCCATCTGCTGGTTCTCCAATCACTTGAATAAAGGTTGACGGCACACTCTGAAATTAAAAAGGAACAAACTCTTAGTTTATACAAAGGAAGTATTTTCATTTGCAGATCCACTTCATACATTACTTAGCAAATCAGCACAGCATTAATGAGAATAAATCTGATGGCTCATTAGAACTCAAAAAGAAAAATACCATTGCATGTTAAAAGAAGGGTTGAAAGTAATACCTTCAACTTGCCAATGCAATCCTGTATTAATGCATTGTTGCAAAATAAAAGCTGCATTGCTTCCAATGCCTTCAGTTCTTCAATGCCTGCTATTTTTTCCAGTTTATCGCAATGGGCAATGCTAATACTCTTCAGGCAGCTCAGTCTGGCAAGACATGGCAACTCCTCAATGTTTGGACATTTACTAACGTGTATATATTCAAGCTTTACAGGAAAACCGGTTCCTGCCACTCGCTGCAATTTTCTGCAGCTGTCCACTGTGAGTTTGATGAGTGTAGTGGGCAGTGTTATGTTGTGCAGCCTATCACAGAAATCAATGTAAATACTTTCCAAATAGCACATTTCGGAAAGAATTGGCAACTCCTCAAGCTCATTACAGCCCCAAATATAGATCTCTCTGAGCTTTGTAAGATTGGCGGTTGTTGCCACTTGCCGCAATCCTTTGCACAAGCTCACATTGAGTTTGATGAGTGTAGTTGGCAGTGTTATGTTGTGCAGCCTATCACAGAAACCAATCTCAATACTCTCCAAACAGCACATTTCGGAAAGAATTGGCAACTCCTCAAGCTCATTACAGTCCCAAATATATATCTCTCTGAGCTTTGTAAGATTGGCAGTTGTTGCCACTTGCCGCAATCCTTTGCACATGCGCACTTTGAGTTTGATGAGTGTAGTTGGCAGTGTTATGTTGTGCAGCCTCTCACAGTATTCAATGTTAATACTTTCCAAACAGCTCATTTCAGAAAGATCTGGCAACACCTCTTGCTCATAACAGCCATAAATAGAGATCTTTCTGAGTTTTGCAAAATTGCCTGTTGTTGCCACTTGCCGCAATCCTTTGCACCTCCTCACTTTGAGTTTGATGAGTGTAGTTGGCAGTGTTATGCTGTGCAGCCTCTCACAGTAACCAATTTCAATACTTTCCAAACAGAACATTTCGGAAAGAATTGGCAACTCGTCGAGCTCATCACATTCACAAATGGAGATCTCTCTGAGCTTTGTAAAGTTGCCGGTTCCTGCTACTCGCTGCAATTTTCTGCAGCTGTGCACTGTGAGTTTGATGAGCGTAGTTGGCAGTATTATGTTGTGCAGCCTCTCACAGTAATCAACGCTTATACTTTCCAAACAGCACAGTTCGGAAAGAATTGGCAACTCCTCAAGCTCATTACAGTGACTAACAGAGACCTCTATAAGCTTTGTAAGATTGCCGGTTGTTGCCACTCGCTGCAATTTTCTGCACCTGTGCACTGTGAGTTTGATGAGTGTAGTTGGCAGTGTTATTTTGTGCGACTGCCCACGGGAATTAAGTTGAATACTTTCCAAACAGCCCATTGCGGAAAGAGTTGGCAACTCCTCAAGCTTATGACATTCAGAAATATATGTCTCTGAGTTTGTAAAATTGCCTGTTGTTGCCACTTGCCGCAATCATGCACCCGCTCAGTTCGAGTTTGATGTGTAGTTGGCAGTGTTATGTTGCGCAGCCTCTCACAGTAACCAATGTCAATACTTTCCAAACAGCACATTTCGGAAAGAATTGGCAACTCTTCAAGCTCATCACATCGAGAAATAACCATGTCTGTAAGCTTTGAAAGATTGTCGATTCCCGCCACTATTTGACATCCTACGGACCCGTGCACTGTGAGTTTGATGAGTGTAGTTGGCAGTGTTATGTTGCGCAGTCTCTCACAGTAACCAATGTTAATACTTTCCAAACAGCACATTTCGGAAAGAATTGGCAACTCTTCAAGCTCATCACATTGAGAAATATCCATGTCTCTAAGCTTTGTAAGATTGTCGATTCCTGCCAGTCGCTGAAGTTTTCTGCAGCTGTGCACTGTGAGTTTGATGAGTGTAGTTGGCAGTGTTATGTTGCGCAGCCTCTCACAGTAACCAATGTTAATACTTTCCAAACAGCACATTTCGGAAAGAATTGGCAACTCTTCAAGCTCATCACATTGAGAAATAACCATGCCTGTAAGCTTTGTAAGATTGTCGATTCCTGCCAGTCGCTGAAATTTTCTGCACCTGCGCACTGTGAGTTTGATGAGTGTAGTTGGCAGTGTTATTTTGTGCAACTTCTCGCAACAATCGATGTCAATACTTTCCAAGCCGCTCATTTTGGAAAGAATTGGCAACTCCTCAAGCTCATGACAGTCACTAATGGAGATCTTTGTAAGCTTTGTAAGATTGTTGATTCCCTCCACCATTTGCAATCCTCTACACCTGTGCACTGAGAGTTCGTTGGAAGTCGCTGGTAGTGTTATGTTGCGCAGCTTTTGACAAGAGTCAATGTTAATACTGATCAAGCAGCTCAGTCGCGCAAGACTTGGTAACTCATCAAGATCCTCACACTCACTAATTCGCAGCTCTGTAAGACCATCCATTCGTGCAATCGTTGGCAAATGTCTGCAACATTGCAGAAGGAGTTTCATGAATTTGGTTGGTAGTGTTATGTTTTGCAGCTTATCACATGATTCAATGTGAATTGTCTCCAAGTATCTCAGTCCCGGACAATCGCATATCGATAACTCCTCAAGCTCCGGACAGTCACTAATGCACAGATCCATAACCTCTTTAAGGTCAGACATTCCTGCAATCCTTTGCAATCGTCTGCAATTTTTGACAATGAGTTTGTTGAATGTCGTTGACAGTGTTATGTTGTACAGCTTATCACATGAGTCAATATTAATGCTCTTCATCCAGCTTTGTCCGGCAAGGACTGGTAACTCCGCAAGCTCCGAACACTCACTAATATAGAGCTCTCTAAGCTCTGTAAGACCATCCATTCCTGCAATCCTTCTCAAATGTCTGCAACATTGCACAGTGAGTTTGATGAGTTTTGTTGGTAGTGTTATATTTTGCAGCTTCTCACATGAGTCAATGTCAATACTTTCCAAGCAGGTCATTCCGGCAAGAATTGGCAGCTCCTCAAGCTCAGGACACTCACTAATGGACATCTTTGTAAGCTTTGTAAGATTGCCGATTCCTTCTATCATTTGGCAAATACAACGCTGCACCGAGAGTTCGTTGAGTGGTGTTGGCAGCGTTAAGTTGTGCGGCTTCTTACAAGAGTCAATTTTAATCCTGATCAAGCAGCTCAGTCCAGCAAGACTTGGTAACTCATCAAGCTCCTCACACTCACTAATGCACAGCTCTGTAAGATCATCCACTCCTGAAATCCTTGGCAAATGTCTGCAACGTTGCAGAATGAATTTGATTAATTTTGTTGGCAGTGTTATGTTTTCCAGCTTATCACATGATTCAATACTAATATTCTCCAAGCACCTCAGTCCCGGACAATCACGTATGGATAACTCCTCGAGCTCAGGACAATCATATATGGATAACCTTTCCACATCAAAGTTACCCGATACACTCTTCAGATTTTGACATTTCTTCAACAGAAAAGACTTGAGCTTCCCACATCCATCAAACATGATGCTCTGGAGAGAGTTCATGCCCTCGAGATGCATCTTAAGCTCAAGCTGCCAACACTGAGAAATAATTAGTTGAACAAGATTATTGAGATGAGATATTTCTGACACACTTTGTAGTTCTGTACAAGTATCCAAGTGAAGAAGCTTCAGAGTAGTTGGCAAAGTTATTTCTTGAAGCTTCTCGCACCTGAAAATGTGAACCTCCTCAAGGAAAGATGGATGTTCAAAACGTGACAGCTCTTCAAGCTCCGGACAATCCCATAACCACAACTGTGCAAAGTTACCCGACACTCCTTTCAAATTCCCACAACGATTCACCCGAAGATTGAGCTTTCCGCATCCATCAATTGTAATCCTTTCAAGGCAAGTTGGACCACAAATAACTGGCAGCTCTTCAAGCTCAGGACAGTCGCTAATGCAGAGCTCTATAAGATCTTTAAAATCAGACTTTCCTTCAATCCTTTTCAAATGTCTGCAACAATGCACAGTGAGTTTGATGAGTTTTATTGGTAGTTGTATTATTTGCAGCTTATCGCATGAGACAATTTTAATCCTCTCAAAGTGGCTTGCTTGGGCAAGGCTTGGTATCTCCTCAAGTTCCGGACACTCACTAATGTAGAGCTCTGTAAGCTCTGTTAAATCTTCCAATCCTGCAATCCTTTGCATGTTTCTGCACTTCTGCACTTTGAGTTCTCTGAGGGTCACTGGCAGTGTCATATTATGCACATTGCAATGCTCAACAGAAATCCTATACAGGCAGTTCGATTCAGAAAGATGCAAATCAACCTCAAGCTCGGGGGAATTTTTTATATTCAGCTCTACAAGTTCTGTTACATCAGTCAATCCTTCTACTTTTTTCAATTCTAAGCAACCTTCCAATCTGAGTTTAGTGAGGCTTGATGGCAGTGCTATGCTCTGCATCTTCTCAGATTTAATAATGGCAATATTCTCCAAACAGCTCATGCCCGAGAGACACAACTCAAGCTCGAGCTTAGGGCATGCACGAATATTCAATTCTACCATTTTTTTAAGTGCGGATATTTCTGTGAGACTTTTGAGTTCTCCACAAGCATTCAACTCAAGACACTTCAGAGTCATTGGCAAAGTTAAGTTTTGCAGGTTCCCACACCGAAGGATATGAATCTCCTTAAGACATATCATACGCCCAAAACATGGCAGCTCTTCAAGCATTGGGCAATCCTTGATGGACAATTCTGCCAGATCAAAGTTACCAGATACTCTTTTCAAAATTCTACAATCCATCAACTCGAGGTAATTGAGCTTTACACATTCATTAATTGTAATTTTCTCCAGGTAACTTGCACCACAAATAACTGGCAATTCCCTAAGCTCCAAACAGGCACTAATGTTTATCATTTGGATCTTTCGGAAATCAATGTCTGCTCCTGATACAGTTTCCAGAATTTTACAACCATCCAGCTCAAAACATTTAACCTTGAGAGATGAATCAATTGTTATCCTCTTCAGAAAGTTCAAACCCACCATATGCAACTCAAACTGAAGCTTCCAGCACAAGGAAATGCTTAGTTCTACAAGGTTCGGAAGATCAGATATACCTGTCAAAATTTTCAAATTTTTACATTCTCCAATGATAACTTTTTCCAGACAGCCCAGTTGTACAAGACTTAACCCATGAAGCATTGAACATTTACTGATGTTCAATTCTAGGAGCATCCTAAAACCCGATATTCCTGGCACACTTTTCAATTTACAATCTGCAATTGTAATCCTTTTCAAATAGCCCAGATGGCCAAGATTTGCCTCCTCAAGCTGAGAGCATGCACTAATGTTCAATTCTTCAAGCTTTGTAAGATTGGATGTCACTAACAATCTTTTAAAATTTTCACAATTGCTAATCTTAAGACAATTAAATGTTTCAAAATCTTCACAATTGCTAAACTTCACTTCAATAAGATTTTCCATGCAAAAAAGTTCCAAGGTCTGAAGTTTTGGACAAAGATTTCCACTAATTACAATCTTTATTATATTTTCTTGCTCGCTAATTACTAAAGCTTCAAGCAAGCTCAATGGAGACTTAATGTTAGCAGACTCTAGACCATCATTCGAATCTAAAACATGAAGATTCGTTGGGGAGGATGCTATTAATGGCAGACCTTCTATAGCCACCATGTGTTCACCTTCAATGACTTCCTTTTCCACATTAGTTAATATTCCTAAGAAATCCGGGAACTGTTCCAAAGAAGTTCTAGAAATTTCTAGTACTTTCAATTGGGAAGGAGCCTGAAAATCAAAATCAAATTGTTTTCAACTTTCCAATGGTAGCCAGGAAATTACTGTAACATAAAGCATTGATTATGGGATCAATAGAGAGTTTTTCTTTTTAATGGAAAAGAAGAGAATACCTGTACATCTTGCCTCCACAATCTATTGAAATAACCATTGTAGACTGTGAAACACTGAATATTTTGAAGTGGAACCCATGAAGGAATTGAATCGGAGGAATACCCCTCCACATCCAGTTGAAGCAATAGCAAAGAAGTTGATGTTGCAGCACTATCATCCAATTCCCCCAAAAGGAACGTAATTTTAGATTTCAGGGACTCGTCATAAAAGGAATGGAAACACCTTCTTTTGGTTTGAGTAACTATGTTTTGAAATCCCATTGATTCCTGGATTCACATAAGTTAACGAGTTAGAATGTCATTTGAGTTGATCCATAAAAATTAAAAGATGCATTGAGGGGGACCGGGGAACAAGCATACCAAATTTTTAATTTCTCGAGGACGCCACAGGCGAGGAGGATAGCTCGGTTCGTTTGCCATTTCTCTTCCCAAGTCCCGCAGATGGTCATGCATTCTCAATACAGGCACTGGATCATCTATTTCTTCAACAAGATACTCGTCTTCAAAGAGTTCTTCAGCAACTTCTTCAACAAGACACCTGTCTTTTAATGTTTGCAGTCCATATTGAGCGTTCCATCCTGATGCCTCCCATACTCTTATGGCTATAGATTTCAATTGGTCAACAAAAAAACATGCAATATCTATGAAAATTTGTTTTTCCTCATATTCCAAACCGTCAAAACTTATTTGAAGCTTTTGTTTAATGTCTGGATGCAGCTTCCCATCAAATTTTTTAAGCACAGACCTCCAATAATCTGCATTTCTACCACGGACGTGCCTTCCCAAAACTTGAAGAGAGAGGGGTAACCTTCCACACACGCGAACGAAGTCGTCAACAAGATCCTCGTATCCTCTGGCTGGATGACGGTGGGAGAAAGCATGCAAACTAAAAAGCTGTTTGGCATCTTCTTTATCCATTTTCTTTAAATGATAACGTACTTCAATCCCCTCGGCAATAAGTATTCCTTCATTCCGGGTTGTAATTATTACCAGACTATTGCCAGGCATATGCGTGAACCGTAGAGCATCTAACTGTTCCAGATGATCAATATCATCTAGTACAATTAGGAAGCTCGAAGAATAACTACTTGCTATACGATTACAGATATAGCTTGACCCTTCTTCTGCACTTTCAAAACTGAGCATTTTTACACTGAAGAGATCTTTGAGGAGTTTCTTTTGCAAAGAAGGTAAATTGCTTCTAGCTGAGGTTTCTCGGACATCAAATAGAAAACAGGCACGATCATATTGATGACGCATTCTGTTAAACAACTCTTTGCAAAGAGTTGTTTTGCCTACCCCACCCATTCCGAAAACGCCTACGATCCCAGCCTTCCTTTCTCCTCTTTTCATTCCACAGTGGATTTCAAAATCTTGTACAAGCTTATCAAGGCATCGACTTTCAAAATCGTGCACAAGCTTATCAAGTGCTACCGGATGTATGGCAACCTGCAAAGGTTTTGTACGTTGAACTTCCCTTTGCACTGCCGTTACTATGCTTTTCAAGTCACGCAGGCTTCACAAAGGGATGGAGGAATTTGATGAGAAATAAATTTACTCGCTAAAAGAAACCATATATCATTTGCAAAGGCATAAAACAAAGTAGGATGGAAACAAGGAAATCTTACTTCAAATCCTTTATTTCGTGACCTGTAGTAAATGAAATAGATTGGAGCGCTTCCTTCCACTCATCAAGCTTCTCCAAGTACCTGGATTTGTTGTGGTATTCAGTGAATGCATTAGCGTACGCTCCCTTTTCTATGTGGCGCAGTTCCCAGGGTTCCACCCCATAAAAAACGGGAATAATCTTAGCTTTACTCTGTTGCATAAGAACCAGTTCCGCCAAACACCAAGGGGACTCTGCATATCTCCTGGAGAAGATAGCGATATGAACTGCCGCAGAGCTGATAGCAGTCTCAATGGTAGAAGGAAAGGATTGTCCAAGTTCCATCTCCTCTATATCAAGAAAAGTCAGTATTCCTAAGTCCTGAAGGGACTCGTAGAGCGGAAGAGCCAGAGTTTGTTTAGAATCAGGGCCTCTGTGATTGATGAAGACATCATACAATGTTGTCGATTCAGAAATATTTCGCCTTGTGCCCGGAGATTCAATTCCTGCGAAACCACGATCTTTCCTTTTGGATAATGAAGAAGATGCCATTGTTTTCGGCTCAAAAGCTTACCGCACTTTTAGAAATTTGGAAGAGTAAGAGAAGAGTGAATTGCACTAGATCGGAGTTAGCATATTTCGAATACGAATATAGGAGAGGGCTCAATAGTCGTGCACCCAATCGTAAATATAATACCCAATAGTCGTTTATATAATGTCCAATAGTTGTGATTTGACTACCCATAATTAAACAAAATGTATGCTTTTGATCTAAAAAGCAACCAATCATGTGATACCACATCAGCGCTCAACTACTCATGATGTAATGCACGAGAATTGGTCTCACTATTTTTGGGGCCTTTTTCGACACCTTGACAAAAACGCATGCTGATGTGGCATCATATTTGATGATGTGGCCCTGAAACCTTAGTTATAAGCAGAGAACTTGCCAAGTAAGCCACTGTAAAAAATTGGGAGTGATTTGAAATTTCGACGTAGGATAATTAGAAGCGCGAAGTTAGGGTGCATGACTACTGGGCCCTCTCCTAAGAATTTGTAGGCAGGTTCACTTGTCCCTCAGAAACAACGAGGAAAATGGACAAAGGCCGACTTGTAAGTTGTACATACGAAAAATAGGAATGAATGGAAGATACAGGTTAGGAAAGTTACCTTTAACGGCCACCATTAGAAAGGTAAAATTCCTTTTATTGTAATTTGTATCAGAAATCCGACTTTAGTATTTCTCAAGTTTTCGAAGTGTTGCGGTTTCCGTGTGGGGTCCATTTATCGGTAAAATTCTTCTATTTTTAATTTGTATCAGAAAACATCATCTGACTTTCGTATTGCTCAATTTTTTGAAGTGTCGCGATAATAGGGGTTTCCGCGTGAGGCCCATTTATCGTTAAAATTCTTATATATTTAATTTGTATGAAATAATCATCCGACTTTATATCGTTATTTCACATAGGACAAAAGATCCAAATGGTGAACAGCCATTAAATTTGAGTGACGTAGAAGCCTCCCACCATGACGTAGGAGCCTCCCACCATGAAGTAACGAAAGTTTAAGAAACATTTTATTTTTATTTTTTTAATTTATTTGGACATATTATGCATTTATATTTTAAGAAATGATTTATGCTAAAATGTTAATTGTTAGTTCAAAATTTATAGGTTTTATAAAAAGAAGTCAAATTATTTAAACTGTAAATGAAAAATATTTTTTATTTGAGATTTAGGTTAAATAAATAGGATGCATATAAATTATTATGTATTTGATCATTATTTTCATTTCATAATAGTTTATAATGGAATAGTATAAATAGTTACAACAAGTAGTAATCAAGATCTATACTAGCAACATTTTTATTATAGTTAGTATTCCAAACAAACTTTTGTTGGAGTTGATAGCGAACCCCACAGTTCGAGTGATCCTTTGCAATCATACAACCTATCATGCACAAGAAATCAAAGCAATGATTATGCTATACAACCTTGAGAAGAAAGAGATTGGTTCAGAAATGCACTAATATATGCAATTATTTGCCAATCTAATAATTAAATATGCAATTCTTAGGTTTAGCTTAAGTGAATAAAGTAATAAGGGACTTAATAATTAATTGATTAGTAACTAATTATTAATTGATTATCTTAATTATTGTAACACCCTCACAAATATTAACTATCAAAAAACAACTTATAACTAGAATTAATAGGTAATCAACGAAATGAAGGACCTGGAGATAAGTTATTATTCTTAAAATGATATAAATGTAGAATCAAATATTGAAGTTCCAGCCACAATAACCAAACATTGGTTTACTCGAAAGTTTAGACATTTGTGAACCTAAATTATAGAGTTGATAATTTTTTTTAATAGTGAAGGAAATAGAAATAATAAATTCTAGATTACCATGTATTGGCACATTAATGAGTTTCCATAATAAAGATTTAAACTTATGAGTCATTAGTAATTTTTTGTTCTTTAATCTGCCAATTGATGAGATAAAACTAGAGGGATCATTTCCACTATGGTCCAATTGAACATTCACTCCCTGATTCCTTCTGCCTATCAAAGAAACCATATTTTAGGGCTTGACATAATGCAGCGACATCTAGAATTGTTCAATTATTTTGACCAATATGATAACTATGTAAGAAGTAATGTTTAGGGGCAAGATAAACAAAATCGATCAAGAGCAATTCATAATATTGAGGACAAGTTTTGTATTCTGATTGAGTTTGTTTTATTGACATGTCAAATATGTTGCCAGGTTTCAGCTTGCTACTAGATTACCAATTCAAACAACGACATAGTCCTAAATCGTGGTGTTCATATCTTACCGCATATCTTTCATATCTTAACTGGGACTGCGTAACAAATGTATGCATACTTAGGGAATTCGAGTAGAAGGTTTGGTTGAAGCACAAAAATTTTATACAAGAAAGCCATCAAATTTTTGAAAGCAAAGGCCAGGAATCCAAGAGCTCAACATTCCAACCATAAATAAACTTCCCCAACTCTTCCACTTCTAGAAAAATGAAAGAGTATATAAATTAAAATTGAAACATATTCCTCAATAATAAAAGAAAATTAAACAACTTCCAACATCCCAATCCCTTCCCCAGCTTGCAAAAATTTTAAATAAATTAATTCAAAAGAACTTAAATAATTTCCTAAACATATGGACTTTGCCTCTATTAAGGACATGGCCTGCACAACTCAATAAAAGCATTAGTACCTTTTTGGAAATAAACATTAAAATACAATATATATATATACAATCATGGAAATTCTCTTAGCATCATAAAATCCACCATATATAAATTTAAAACCATCTACTATTGTATAATTAGACATTTATCTAAACTTTTACATAATCAATACCATATTACTAAATGAACATAATGCAATATCCATAAAGGCATGTTATCAAAAATATATCACATCATCCGCAACCAATGAACGCCTAGTTATGCATATTTAATGTCTAAGTCCACAAATTAAAAATTAGCAATATTCATGTCCCACCAGCACAACACATAAATGAAAAATCCAAGTCAAATATCTCAAGCATAGTACTAGCTTAGTCCTACAATTACTCCAACACCTCCCCTTGAGAAAAACTTAGGGAGTAGCTAGAAATTGATGAATGATGTATGAATGAATGCAGGAAAGTATGAATGGGTCCCGACTACTAGGCCATGTTAAGTACCAATGTACATATAGGTAAAAGCATGACGTTGTGTCACACTTTCAGCCAACTTATCAGCACAACTGAATTTAAGTATTTCTAACTAAAAAATTATTTTTAGTCAAACATATGATCTAGTAAGATTCATTCTAGCTAGGTTAGATACTTCCACAACTTTTTCAACTAAAATTGTTGGCTAAAAATATATGGAGCACCATTTTGAGTCCAATTTACCAAAAAAATAAAATTATTTGAAAAACTTAAAGTTTCAATAATTCCTGCTAATGTAAATAATATTTTTAAAAATATATAAAAATACCCTTTTATAGATCCATAAGTGTAGTTTTCAAACATATATTTATTTTAATAGTTTAATTTTTTTATATTTAATTTTTTATTTTTACTAAAAGTAGGTTATCAACACAAAATATTAGATTGATTACTATGCCAAGGAAAAATACTAAAACTTATTAAAAAAATTTGAAAAAAATATGATGCATTAGATAAAATAATCTATTTTAAGATGGTATAATTTTTTTTCCATTTTAAATGAATATTTAATATGAAAGTTGACGTCTGATGAAAACAACTATTTTTTTATTCATGCATATTTGAATATTTATTTAAAAATATATATTTATCAAAATTGAAAAAAAATATCCATGCACTAAAATTTTAAGTTATAAATACACAAAAAAAATGAAAGAAAAAAAAAAAAATTACTATAAAAAGTTTGATTTCCTATGCAATTTCATTTTTAGCATTTTATGAGCAACTAAATTATAGTTTTAACTTATTAAAAAATAGCTTGAAATAATTTTTTTATTTAAAAAAAAAAATACAAACATACATAAAATATACTAAAATATATTTTACTAGTTTACATCATTTCAAAATTCAAAACATATATGCCACTTTTTAGTGATTCATGTTTAAAAATTGGATCAATGTTGGTCATTTCTTTTATAAAGTGTGACACAACTTTGTGTTTTTACCCATATGCAATGCAATCAAGTGATGAGATGGACAAGGATAGAGGGAGGACTCAATGTGACTCCCCTAGGATTGCTTCTATCATGCAAGTACAATATATGTCCCCCAATAGGAGAGAGAAAATAAAGATAAGAATCCCTTCATAAAGAAAGAGTTCATATGTCAAAGATGAATGCCTAAAGACAAAATATGATCCACTATTTGCAAACAACATTTAAGGGGAGAAATAGATCCATTGGTTATTCAAAAAATATAATCCATAAATATGGTTGAATCTAGAATCCAAATCCACATGGTGTGTGTCTTTGAAAATTTCTCAAGTGTCCACATGTCGAATAGCGATGATGTCGATCCAAAAACTAGTGAAGACTAATGTAAAACATGCTCTAAAGACAATGAAGATGATGGTGGGCTAACACTGATGATGTGGTTGTCAACACAGAGGAGATGAATTTCCTCAAAACCTTCCAACCAAGAGATTTGAAAAACAGAGATTTTCTATTCCTCAAAAAGAAAATAATTACATAATGAATAATACGAGAGAATGAATGCTTTATGAGAGAAACCCTAATGATAAAGGGATTAGATCATGACAAGTGTCAACATCCCGCAATGAGACAGAATGATCTAATATCAGCTTTTAATTAACATAAATAAAACATTGAGTTAACTAATAAAGTAATCCTAAGTTTACCTTAAGTGCATGCTAATTAGAAGAATAATTAATTAACGATTATTATCTAATTTATGATAACTCTAACACCTCCCCAAGTGTAACTTAGGAAGCAGCTAAGAACTCTAAATACCAATGCATACAATCAAAGAAAGCATGAATGGGTCCCTACAACCAGGCATTGGCATCGACAAGATCCCATAATAATGGGTTACACCTCTTTTGGCCAATTTGATTATCAAAGAGATTTTGAGAAAAAATCACTTTTGACACCTATAGTAGGTAAACTATTAGGAATTTGAAGATGATCCAAACTAGTGGATTTGTGAGATTTTGTTTATAGATTTTAAATGTATTTTTTAAAAAAATAAAAACATAAAAATGGAATTTTTTGCGTCAACTTTGATAACTAGTTTTTAATAGTAAACAATATTTTTAAAAAGTGATGTGTACTTTTAATTGCATAACTTTTTTTCTACCAAGGGTAAAATTTTTCTTTTTTGAATTTAGGTAACACTGATATCTAGTGCTTCCATTTCATTCCATAATGTTTTGTTGAATATTTTCTTTTAATTAAGTTTTGAAGTCAAACCAATTACAATTTAGACATATGTGCACTTTCAATGACATAACTTTTTGTATGTATTGAAATTCAATTTTATTTATTTTTGTTTAAATGAGGACATAAATACTTAGTGCATACATATTTTTCAAAAAAAAATCCACTAATTTACTATTTTTCTACAATGGTTTTTCACCAAACTTGATGTTCTATGAAAAACCTATGTTTAGTAAAAGTAAAAAACTAAAGAAAAATATATCAAATTTATAGTAGTTGGGAAGCTCATTTCGAGGACTATGGTTCTCCAACTTGGTTCAATATTTGAAATCGAGTTTCAAAAGTCAAAAAATGCATTAATTTTGCAATTAAAAGGTAAAAGTTAAAAAAGGGGTGTTCATTTGAACCCCCCTTCTAATGAAGGGGGTTCATTAGAAGGGGGGATGTTCATTCGAACCCCCTTCATTAGAATAGGTAAGCCGTTTTAAATTTTTTGATGGGAATTTTCTAAAAAAAAATCGTGCGAAAAATTGTAACCCACTATTGTGGGTTTATTAATCTAGTACAATAAAAAAAATCTCTCATAATTGGAGAAAAGTAGAAAAATTCATGGGAAAAACTTATCTCCTAAAGAGAGATGAAAGCATGTAAAAATATATGAAGGAAGGAGGCCTCATGAAGACCCCCTAAGGATAACTTCCTTCACCCCAAGCATAGATTAGAACTGGAGGTAACAAGGCAAAGCTAAAGGTTTTTTGAAGATTTCTACAACTTGCTCCTCTGTAGGCATGCACTTCAAGGTGAGAAAACCATCCTATCAACTGTTGTATGAAGTGCATGTGGATCTCTATGTGGTTAGTATGTTGATACTCCATTGAATTGTGAGAAATCTGAATGGAACTATTATTGTCACACTAATGAATAGTGGGACTATCAGGAGGAAAATTGAACTCAGTCAATTAGTGACAAAGCCACAAAACCTCTTGGCTGGTCAAAACTGTTACACGATACTCAACCTTTATGGATGATAATGCAATGAAGGACATTGAGAATCTAGCAGTCAAGTATACTTCCATGATGATTGGATACAAAATATTTTTCACTAACAAGGAGAATTCAATGTCTGCTACTACCATCAACACTACATATGAGATAGTTTTGAATAGTTTAGATTCTGATCTATGTGAATTGTTGAGGGAAAATTTATTGGAAAATTTATAGAAGACTAAGGACTCAAAGTACCCTTCAATTTTTTTACTTGATCATTTTTTTTTACTTTCTCCATGAGATTCCTCGAACTAAGAACATAGTATGAATTCAAAGGACAAGCCATGTTGACTTTTCCTATTAGAGATGACCTAAGAAGGTTGGTTGATGCAAATGCACATGAAGAAGCATTATGGGGATTCTTTAAAACCTTTAAAAAGAACATGCAAGCCAAAGAAAGGATTCCCTGAAGCATGGTGGAGAAGTACAAGAATGATATCACTTTTTTTAGTTTCAAAAGATTATTGCATAACATTGGTTGTTAAGCCTAGGATGTTGAGATCCTAGAGATGGGATATGAAATTAGAGAGGAAGAAATCATTGGTTCAGTAGACCATATATGTTGAGTAAGCCTAGTGACATATATGAGGAAAGGTATGACACATATAAAGAGAATTCAATGCCAAGTGCACATGGATCAAAGATAGAAATAGATAAAGAGAACTATTGAGAGAGTGAATGCACAAGTTGCAAAGATGATGGGTCTTTCAAAGGAACAAGAGAAGTCCAAAGGCTTATTTGGATCTTTGGGAGGTACATCCAATGTAAGGAGATCTGGTAGAACATCTACCCCCTCTTTAGTTTCCCTCAAGTCCTTCAAGAATAAGCTTATCATTGGTGAAAAGAGAAAATAATCCACAAGTGCCTCTATCGAAGAAAAAAATACTCCAATAAAGCAACAAAATCCTTTACCGAGGAGGGAAATAAAGGAAAAATCTAAGAGAGACAAGTTTGTTAATGTTAATGTCAATGAGGAAGAGGAAGAGGAAGAAGAGGAATCAATTCCTATGATCTAGAAAAGGAAATATGATACATTTGAAGAAGATTCTAGTGGAAAGAAACAAAGAGTTGACATTGTGGACACAGATAGTGAAGCAAAAGAGGAAAAATAAAAGGAAGGCTATAGAATTCAAATGAGGGAGAAGAAATTAGAGTCTAGAAAGAAAGAGAAACTAGTAAAGAAGAAGGATAAAATCCCTCCAATTCTAAAACAAACCCCAATGAAGCTAGAGGTGTTGGTGAGATACATTGGTGAATATGGAAACCTTGAGGAAACTACTACTTTATACCCTATTCCTAATGATGCAAATAAGGAAAGAATAGAAGAAGCAATTGTAAGGCATATTATTGCATTTGATGTTAGACTAAAAGATATTGAGATTCAATTGCTAGAATAATTTTGTATTAAACACCAGAAGAGTCTAAGAGGCTATAAATGAGGAAGATAAGTTAAGATATTTTACCTTAGAGAAGGTTCTTTTTACATTTTTTGATGACAATAAAGATACATTAGCTCAATTATATAATATAATAAGGAGTTCCCAACCAAACAAGGGTAACTACCCTTATGATTAAAGATAAGGAGGATGTAGAAAGCTTAAGAAATGAAATTATGGAGAAGGTTGCTAATTTGGAAAAAAGGTTAGGAATGACTCTAGATACTTAAGAGAAAACACATGATGATGTTTTTATTTTGAAAGTTAATGTACCAAAAGATGTACAATAGGTAGATGCTCTAGAACATGAGCATGGGACTGAGAAAGGAAATGTGCAAAAGGATACTGATGATACCCCTCCAGTTTTAGAAGAAAATGTTACTGATAACACTCCTCCGGTAGGAGAAAATATTGTTGTATAAGAGCATGTTGAAGAGCCATAGAAGGAGGATGCACTTATAGAACATAACTCCCTCCTCTAGAACCAAAGAAGAAAGTTGAAGAAGAGGTTGTACAAGACAACCTAAAGAAACATGAGGCACAAAATAAAAAAACATGCCTCCTTTGAATAACAGTAAAAAAATTGTTGACATGATGAGAAGAAGCATGAGGAAGAGCTTTTGAGAAGAATGATGAAAAAGAGAAAAACAAAATTGTTGACAAGGAAAAGGCTTTGGAAAAGAAAAATATAGAAGAGAATGTAAATATGGTTGGATAATCCTCCAATACCTCTAGAGATTCCTTGAAGAATTTGTTGAATATGCAACTCCAATTCCAACCTATTAAATTTTTGCCTAGTTGTTGAAAATTCCAATGCAACAAGGGAAAGTTGATATGGATAAGGTATCTCCTTTGCACAAGTTATAGTTAGGTGATGCATTTCGTCAAGAAATAAATTTGTAAAAATATCAAAAGAGTGTGGAGCTAATAGATGAAGCAATGAAGGTGTTATAGGAGAGTATTCCCGATGCAAGTATTGATAATTCATTATTGGAATGCAAAATTTAAAGATTTTACCTAATTCTCTTAAAGAGTATTCTAGTGGACTAGAAGAGAATTTGGAGGAGATCAAAAAGAAGGTGGATGATAAAAGGTTAGTAGATATAATAGATAAATGTGCTACTACACATGGAAAAGTTTAGAACAATCTTAAGGATGTGTAAAGTTGTGTTGAAGAAGCCTTGAGGTTTTATTTTATTTTTTCTTGAAGTGGCCTAGTTCCACCAAAACCATAAAGGATGAGATGGAATCCATTGAGTCCCAGATTGAAAAGGTATCTAGAGCCTTATGATCTGGCTAATAATGTAGATAGGCACACAAGATTGGCTATTGGGAATCTACATGGATAGTTCTTCCAACTACAAGAACAAAAGGAGAATATTATTGTACAATTCAAATAAATCAAAGACCTGCTAAATGAAATTTTCACACCCATTTCTAGTGCTTTGAATAATTTAGAGGAAGAAATAAGGATGAATCTATTACCCAACACTCCAAATGATGGAGAAGAACTCCTTGTGGAGTTTAAGACATAGATCCACATGCTTGGATTGGCCAAGAAATGATGGGAAGAAGGTAAAAAGGATTAGGAGGCACACCTTGCAAAATTTCAAGTGTCAAACACTTCTAGCTGACTATATACATTTCTTTTTTTTCTATACATTTTAGTTTTCTTAGCTAGATTTCATTGTGCATATGCAAAAGCTAGAAAACATGTTTCCAATGCCAATTTTGATTTGGTTTGATGGATATCACAATTAGGGGGAGTTGGTCAGGTTTTTAGAGTTTTTACTCTCATGTATACATGTATATATCAGTTAGGGTGAGTATCTATGTAATCCGATGGAGAGTTGATTGATAATGTAAAATCAGGTGAAAGGGGGAAAAGAGAAGGTAACAATAATATATGTGTATATGTTTTGTGCCCTTTTCCCTTGATGTCAAAGATGGAGAAGATTTGAGAAGATTTTTTGCATGTTGTCATCAATGACAAAAGGGGAGATTGTTGGAAGTTTAAGGAGTTTTTCATTGATATGCTTATGGGCAACATGAGATATAGAGTGAGAAAATATAGTGTTGGCATTGATGTCAAGATTATGGATTGGGATCTACATTAAGGTGCAGTTGGTCTAGTGTGCATAAGTACTTGAATTAATAGTAATACAATAGAGAGTTGTAGATTTTTTACTCTGGTGCATAACAATTATGATTGAATATTTGTCTAAGTATCAAAATATAGGCTTTCAGTGTATAAGACATTTAGGTTTTGGTCTGCATTGGTTCGAATTCATGAATTTTGCTGTCATTGTAAGGTAATTTTTGAGGATGTTAGAGGAGACTAAATCCAAGGTTTCATATCCTTTGGCCCTCTATTGTCAAAGATACAATTGACAAAATATTAGGTCTACTAATGATAATGTTTGTGAGTGTAGAGTATGTGTTTTGAATGATTTCCATTGCAATGTGGACTAATATTTAGTGTTGCAAACTTGAGGGAGTATTTACAATTGTCATTTTCATCTAATTTCCAAGTGGTATGTAGTTCGTAGGTCCATGTGTTGGTTTGAGGATGATCATTTGGTGTATTTTGGTGCTTCTTCATCAACAATGCTGACCTAATATGTTTGGGGTTATGCAAATTTTAAATAAGTGTTGATTGGTTATGTGGGAGCTATTATAGGTCTACCTCAGCCTATTTTATGCATTACAAGTTTTGAATTATGGCATGATGTGTGTATGTTTGAATGGTGAGTTGACAAGTTATTATTTTGCGAGATACATTTAATTAGGCTAACCTAATTGATGTTGTAAGCATTTTTGGATGTGATTAATATAAGTATAAAATCATTTTTGTGTTGGAGTAATATGATAAGTGAATGTTGTGATATGTGTGTGAATTTTTGATAATCAAGTGCGAGTAAGATGTGAATGCAGAGTAGAGTAGAGTGTTAGAGAAGATTATTATGAAGTGTGTTAATTTTGTATATAGAACTTTAATTGAAATGTATCTATTGCATATTGTAGATGCATTTTTAGTAGTTCAAATCTTGGCAGTGTGCCACCCTATTTCTTCTATCTTTTCTTCCATTATGTGGGTAGTGATTCCATTGAATAATGAGTTCACTTGGAAATGATCCCTTCTATAATATCTTATAATTGATTATAATATATTGTGAGCTAATCCTCACCATGGCTTTTCCCTTTTTGGGTTTTCTGCATAAAAATATAGTGTTTATGCATTATGTGCTTTGATGGTTTTTTTAATCCTTTCCTTTCTTACTGCAACTTGAATATGCTATGTAGAATAAATGCTTAAATTGTTAAGTGGTTTCATCTATTTGGACAGACCCTATTGAATCACAAAGGAAGCAATCCATGTCGTCACAAGGTTGATTATGGTAGGAGAGATACCAACAAAGAAGGTTGCCAAGAATGATAGGATAACCAAGCTAATTGGGGCCGCATTAGATGGTTGCATCTTGAGTGTAAAAGAAATTACAAACCCTATAGTATGGTACGCCACCATGGATATAACCTATAAAATTTACTACACACACCAAGAAGACTCAAAAACCACCATGCACAACATATATCAAATGGTGGTGGAAGGGACAGACTTCGATCTCTAGAAAGTGATGAGGAAGTAGTTAATAGAGAACATTCATAAAATAAACACTTCCCAATACAAATATTGATATAGTACACTACTAATTTTTTACTTTAGCATTCTATTTTCTTAATGAAACCCCTACATTCAAAGGGAAGGCATGGTAAACAAACCTAACAGTAACAACACAAATCAAGTACGATACACAACAATTCAAAGATAAACCAACATACATTGCTACCTACTATGGATTTTTCAAAAGCTTTCAACTACAAATGCAAGCTAGAAAATGGATCACTGAAGAATATTTCAAAAAATAGATCAACAACATAACTTCCTTGGTAGAAAAGGACTACACTACATGGAGATGGTAAATCCAATAGTAACCTAGATACCTAAGCTTCATTATGAAGTTACACAACAAGAATTTGATGCTTATTCTACAAAAAAATTAAGCAAACCAAAGGACTCAAATGTAGAGATATTTGGGACATACAAGGAGATCATGGATAGTATACGTAAGAAAAATTTAAAGGAAATGGTAGAAAAGAACAAATCTAATAACTACATAAATAGTGGGTTATCCCATTGAAAGGGCTAGTATAGAAATCTTCTTCTGTACCACTTGATAGGTCCAGATAATGGCCTTTTTTTGTTGTTTTTATACATGTTTTAAGATAATTTTAGATACTCTCTGGATAATGTTTCTACATTATACTATCCTTTCATATCCATTATGCAGACTTGAACCTTAAATATGATGATGGAATTATGGTTATAATATATTAGTATTATATGGTTTATATGAATATATGTATGGAATTTTGATGGAATGCTGTGAATTAATTGTGGTAGTTATCCTTGTGTACATGTTTTGTGGAATTAATTTGTTTGTGGCTAAAGAGGAACCATCGCATAGTAGTTGCGAGATGAACCCATAGCAAAAGGAATGACTAGTCACCAAAACAAGGGAAGCTCCAGGATAAGCTGAACATGGTGATCGTTGATCAAAGGTACTTAATGAAGGTTGGATGTCTATTATTATAACTAGTTCAATTATCACTAAAGAAGAGGTCTCCTTCACTTATGAAATTTTGAAAAGTCATTGTATGTTTACATACAATTATGTTTTGACAAAGTTCTAGTTCTAATAGGATTCTCTTTCCTTTTCAATTATAGGTTGAATTATTGAAGTCTTAATTGTATGCTCTATTAACTAGGAGTGGAGTTAATGATTTTGATTAAGTTATTTCTTTCAATAAATATTCCCTCAAGCTTGTATATAGTTGTTGGTTGAATTCATCGGATAGTTAGTTGGTTTTTCTCAATTTTATGATATAAGTTACTTTCAGTTTCAAGACATGAAAAATATTCATAATGATTGAGTTTAATATGTGGAAAGATCTTTCATAATATTTTATGATATGAAATGAATGATGTTAATCTTATGGGATGCATAGAATCTATTAGCTAAATTTGAGTTCAATTAAAGTGGGAACAGTTACTTGAGCAAGCCACTCAAGGTATTATTCTTCACTTTAGTTTCCAAATATTTATTTATGTTTTGTAGCTGCTATTAATTTATCATTGTTTCATGAATCATTTACAAGTTAATTAGAATTTCATCTCTTGTTTTGAATGAATTCTTATGAATATACATGTAATGGTTATTAGTAGCACTTGGGAGGATAGTTCAAATGAGTCATTAGTTTTTATTAAGTTTTTAGCTGATATAGTATTATTTCATTAGTAATAGCTCAGTTACAGTCTAAGTTATAGGTACCTATAGCAACTAGTTCTGGTTTATGATTTTACTGTTTTGTAGTTCTGTGAATTTCTAGCAAGTAGGATAACTTAAGTAAGGACAGTTCGAGTACTTTTGAGTCCAGGAAGACATGTATAATGTTACACCATCATAATCTTACAAGCCTTGGGTTGACAATTTAATGTGGTCTTAAACAATGTAAAGTGGATTGTTCAACAAGTTAAACCTCTGATCTGAGTAGGTTCTACAAAGTTTACAGTACATTAGCTTAGACTCTACATTTTTGGTGTTGTTTTTGTGGATGGTGCTATCTTCATAGACATGTTTTTATAGTTTTCATAGTTAACTTTTCTTTGAAAGCATTAGGACTATTAGATACAATATTTTTCCAACATTGGAGATAAACTAACATTGTGCAGGACCACTAAATCTAAAGCGATATTTTGTGTGTGTAGAGGGAAAGAGATTCCTTCCCTCCACATGACAAGAAGCTATAGCAAAGATTGGTGACCATAGTACTCAAAGTGAAGGTACCACCAAAGAAGAAATTTCCTTCTCACCAACATCTAGCACACATATAAAAGGAATATATCACACCATGGGTGATACAGAAGATGATGATGTTGAAAGACCAACATTTGAGTTCCCCATCACTAACTAGCAAAGGGCTACAGTGTTGAAGAACATTCCTCCTTCATCATTATTAGTATTCTATAGGTAAGTGACTGAGGACCTAGATACATTCCTCTTTGAATTTGATGCCCTATGCTAAAGTTATGACTATACTTTTGATGCACATAGGCTAAAGCTTTTCCTTGCCACCCTAAAAGATGCAGCTTTGAGATGGTTCATGGGATAAGGTAAGGATGTTGTTCCTGATTGGGACACTATGAAGACAATGTTCCTAGAAAATTATCAGGATTATTGTAGAGGACCTGATAGGAGGAAAGATGTTATATTCAAAATGACAAAAAATGATGATGAGCCCTTAGAATATTGTGGAGAGATTTTAGTTTTCTCTAAAGAAAAATGCACAAAACAAGTTGTCAGAAGAGTCTCTCAAGTTAGTCTTTTTGAGGGGAGTCAATGATGACTACATGGATGCCTTGAATCTCATTGGCCAAGGAGATATTTCTTAGATACCATTTTCAAAAATTTGTAGGGTCTATAGGAATTATTCCAACATCTTTACTAAAAGGCCAAGAGGAGAAAGAACAGCAGTTATTGGTAAATCATCCACAGGGGTTTCAAAAATAGAGCTAAGCAATATGTTATCCAACATGAAGGAGGATATCATCAATCACTTGGAAACTCAATTGGATACTCACCACATTAAAAAAAGCAGGAGGAAGTTGAGGCAATCCTAACTTAATATTATCCAGGCTGCAGGTAAAGAAAAAAAAAATGTAAATGCAAAAGAGTGGTAAGTATCCAACAAGATAAGGTTGAGAAACCTGACTTTCAGCCAATTATAGGAGATGATGGAAAAAAAAATTATATAGCACAAAGGAGGCCATGACAGCCAAGAAAAGGTATGCCACAAGACCCCCATAGCTTTAACTCATCCTTTCCTATTGGGAATCAAAAATTTTCTGCTTGGAACTCTTAGCCCTGGCAAGCAAACCAAAACTAGTGGTAGAACCCTCAATAATGGCCACAAGCTCAACCAAATTGGAACCAGTAGCTTGTTGAAAATTGAGGTGGTTTCCTAGCTTAATACTTTGTAAAACTTTAATATTGCTGATCTAAATATGCTTTTCCTTTGTTATAGATTCTTTGTGGGTGATTATCTGATTAATCCATTTTACTATTTGTAGAATGTAGAGAGAAGTTGATAGAAGTAGACAAAATATCAGAAAGATTACACAAGCATGTACCATGGAGAAACCCTTTTGGGAAAAAAATCCACCAAAAATTTGTAAAACTTTAATATTGCTGATCTAAATATGCTTTTCCTTTGTTATAGATTCTTTGTGGGTGATTATCTGATTAATCCATTTTACTATTTGTAGAATGTAGAGAGAAGTTGATAGAAGTAGACAAAATATCAGAAAGATTACACAAGCATGTACCATGGAGAAACCCTTTTGGGAAAAAAATCCACCAAAAATCCACCACATTTATCACCAAGAGAGAAAAGACATCTAGTTCACAAATGTTTTTCATACTCCTAGGTATCTGTTATCTATTTTATACTAGGCCTGATAACATCATGAGAAGATGTATCAGGGAAGATGAGATCTTTGACATCATGAAGAATTTCATGATGAGCCATGTGGAGGTCATTTTGCAGCAAAGAGAACAACCTTTAAGATCCTCACAACTAGCTATTATTGGCCTACTTTGCATAAAGATGTTAAATACACAAGTTGTGATAGGTGTCAAAGGATGGGAAGGCCAACCAAGAGTGATGAGATGCCCTTACAACCTCAGTTGACATTAGCACCTTTTGACATATGGGGTTTAGACTTCATTGGTCCAATCTCCCATACATCTAACAACAAGGAATATATCCTTGTTTGGACTGATTACTTGAGAAAATGGGTAGAAGTCAAGGCCTCACAATTTTCTAGAGATGCCGATATTGGCATGGTGTGATGGTTTATTGGTGGCAATGTTGTTCTTGTCATCAAGGTTCAAACCCTGTTGGGGTGGTATTGTTGAATGGTTGTATCTGGTTCATAGCTCCAGTCAAAAGCGTTTACCCCTTGAAAAAAAATTAAAAAAATTTCTAGAGATGGTAATGTGGCTAAGTTCTTATATGAAGATATTTTTACTAGGTATGGAGTACTTAGAGAAATAGTTAATGATTAATATCCCTAATTTAATTTTGATCTAATTTCCAAGTTGGTTGAGGAATACCAAATTAGACACAAGAAATCAACACCCTACCACCCACAGGATAATGGTAAGGTGAAATTCACTAATAGGGAGATTGAAAGTATTCTCACCAAGAAAATGCATCTACATAGGAAAGATTGGGTTTCAAGGTTACTTGAAGCAATTTGGGCAAACATAACTACATGGAAAACTACCACTGGATTTACACCCTATGAGTTAGTCTATGGAAAGACAGTAGTCCTTCCTATTGAATTTGAATATAAAACATTGAGGATAGTAGTAGAACTGGGAATAGATTTAACAGATGCACAAAAGGAAATGGTTCATTCTTTAAATGGGTTAGATGAGATAAGAATGGAAGCAATACATCATGTAGATGTAGTACACCAATAGAGGATGAAGTGGCATGATCAATACATAAAAACAAAAGAGTTCACTATGGAGGATTGGGCCTTACTATATGATTCACAATATAAGAATTCAAGGGAAAATTTCAATCCAAATGGTTGGGCCCCTATGAGATTAGAAAAGTTTACCCTAACGGGGCAATACAATTACACACCTTTGATGCAGTCTGATTTTCCCTTCTTGTTAATGGCCATAGACTGAAGTTATATAAGAAGCTATTACAAAAGGATGACTTCATATTTTCACTGTTCCAACAATATGGTGATCTCAGTGAACCCAATATAAAATATGATACTTAGAGTGATACTTCCACAGCACATGACATACCCAACACTTTTGGTGGCCTAGAGATTGAGTTACACAACTCTGTCGTTGATCTCCCTTGGCATTAAGTTTTTATTTTTTTTCTCTCACAAGCACATACATGTTATAATAATGTTCACAATATCTTCAAAGGGACTTTTTATCAATATTCACAAAGGGTCTTGATGTCGTAGGGACCTGTAGCTTCATATTGTCAACATTTAGAATAGGTCCTAACACTACAGGTGCCTACAACAACGTCTACCAACCAAGAAGACTATTTAACTCACTTGGCACCATATTTAGTACAAGTTCATGCACATTCATTTCAAATATATTTTTGTATCCTATCCATCATTTCACACAAATTAAAGTGACATAATTCTTTTATTGCTCACTCCCATTCCAATTACTTGAGTTGTCAAATTACCAGCTCATACTTTTCATTCCCATCCCATCATATCCATTCACCACCCACTATTCATTACCTTGTGGTTAATACACATCAAATCAAATCAATGAAAAAATATATTCTTTTCATTTTCCATGCATGATAGATGGTTATTTCTTCAAGGCAATACTCCAGGTAAACTAAAATAGTTATTCTAGTTTTCTTTAAACTTTCATGCACTTTTTCATATTACTCCATGCATGTGAAATGTTATATCACTAATTACCATCATTTCAAATTTAAGACTCCTCAAAATCATAAACGTGAAGTGAGGTCATGTGTCATAGAAAAATGGACCTTTGACATTTTCATGACCATTTAGGTCTTTTTCCTTTGATTCTTAGTCTATTTTGCTTAATTTAATGTTGTAATGTGGCTTATACATTCACACTAGGTCTTGAATATTTAAATTATTAAGATTTTATCATTCTTCTAAAGGTGTTGTGAAGTGTTGTAACACATTTCTACACTTTTCTAGACTCTTCTTATTATAATTCATCTAAATATTCCCTTTTTATTCCTTACCAAGTCCTATTTTGAAGTGTTGTAAAGTCTTGTAATAAACTTTCATGCTTCTCTAGGCTTGTCATCACTAATTACACCTTTCTTATGCCTTATTTGGCCCCTTTATGCACTTATAGGTCATAATTAAGTGTATTCTTGAATTCAAACCCGATAAACATCATTAAATGCATCTTAATCCACAACACCCATTTGCATGCCTTGAGTGGGACTCATTCACCATGGGTGGCAAATGAGTCCCTCTTGGCACAAAATTCAAAATAATTTCAAATTTCTTCCCGGTTTTTATTCTTAAAGACCTTAGGTTGGCCTGTGATGTGGTATTTTTTGGAAATTAGGGCATAAGTGTGTATAAGTATATTTTTTTCTCTCATTTTATCATCCCATTCATTCAAGTATTCATGCATCTTATCTCTCTTAGCATTCAAGCATCATTACATTATTTCATCAAGCAATAATCAAGCATTTTAGAGTAGCCATTGACATATCTTCAAACTTCATCATCAAGGGTTTAGTAAGTTTATGATATTTTCATGTTATTTGTCTATCATTCTCTTCATATTTCATTCCATTATCTAGGGTTTGATTACCAAAGTAGGGTTTGACCAAGGCAAACCCCTATACTCTAACCCTCAACCATTTTTCCTCTCTTTGCATGTGTGTTTATAGGTATTGTAGGAAGATTTTTCAAAGAAATAGATGTTGAAAAGTGGTCAATAAGTCATAAAAGATATTATATTCAACAAAGTCCTAATTCAAGCTTGGAGAAGACATTGAACCCATTTTCTACAAATTTGAACCAATCAACCTGACAAGAAGACAAGTGCAAATTTGGTCGCACAAAGTTGACTTCAGAATTTGCAGTTTTCTGTAGGAGGATTGATTTTCCATCAGTGGAAAATGAGTCCCACTGCTAGGCTGGAAAAGTTGTTTTTTGAGGTTTTCAGTTTCTGACATTTTGAAACCTATTTCAACAAAGTTTACCAAAACCAGAACTGATTCTCCATCAATGGTGAATGAGTCCCACTAGTCATCAACAATGAAATTTACATCATTCCAGAACCTCCTTAGATCTGCAATCTACATGTAGGTACACTCCATTCAATCCCATTCAATTTTGTTTTCATTTGTGCATGTTTCTAGTTTATGTTTGCAAACAACATTGTGTTTTGCAACACTTCACATTTCTTAAGTTTTGCATAAATAATCATTCATTTTTATCAGTTTACTACATCTTGGACATTTCATTTGGGTAAAATTTCATTGTACTAGCATTAGTTTGAGTGAACCACCTAGATTTTAGGATCTATCTCTCTCCTTTAGGTGAAAAACCCTAATTGAGTAAGAGAGAACATACCTTTACCCAAAAATCTATGGTTCATTTTGGTGAACCTGCATTTTAAACATTTTTCTTTCTAATTTTCAATTGCATCTTGGATCCTAGGTTTAAATTGCATCAATATTGCATCAGGTTTGTTTTGTTTTTGCATCCTAGGGTTTCTAAAATTGCATTAGTGAAAGAATCATATAGATTTCATTTTTGCACACTAAATCATTAAAAAACTAAAAACTTGCATTTGCATCCTGGTTTTGCATATTAAAAGCATAAAAATAATTTATTTATTTTTTGAAAAAACACAAAAAAATCCATCCCTGGACTCATTTTCCACCCTAGGCGAATCAATCCAGTTGCACTTTTTGCACAACAATTTCTATCAAATGTTTCACATTATTTCCTACATTTTTGTTTTCTATTACTACCTTCCTATTTCAATTTACAGAATTTTGTTATTTGTATTTTATTGTTCCTAGTTTTCATTTGCATCCACCCCATCTCTTATGGTTTTTGTATGAGTGTTTGGTGCCCTATTGATAATACTTTAGTGAGACGAAGTTCTAGATTCATGGCTTCCTGCAATAACACATTCGCTATGGACCTCGGGTTATCAAGAGCTCCTACTCCTAGTATTGACAATGGTGCATTAGGCATGGATACTACCACTAGTACCCCTTTGCCTCCCAATAACATGCATGTTCACACACAAACTAATTCCATTCCACAAGACAAATTAGTTAATATTCATGAGGACCTATCACATCTTTAACATAACTTGTGTCTTGAAAACATTTCAACCACTACTATTCCTACTATAGATAACATCCATCGATTGCTTGAAAGTGATGAGGGCTTATATGTGATGAAACACATTGTTGAGATATATCAAAAACATTCCCCTAGCACATCTCAACCAACAAACACCATGGTTAGCCAAGGAGGATCCCACATTTCTCCTCCTTCAATCATTGCATCCATACCCACCTATACTAGACTCCTCAAGTTACAACAACCATGCAACAACTTAGTCATGTGAATCCTTCCTTCACTATTCCAACTAGCATTCCTAGTTCTTTTGTGGCATTGAATATTGCATCCTCCACCACCTTTACCCCTCTCATTGTTCCCTTCACTTGTCCTACCATTACATACACTCCCTCACCATTCTCTCTTCCACCTCATACCACTTATACCGATCCCCTTATCACACAACTCTTCCACACTGTTTCCTCCATGCAACAACAAATATCTACCATAAACCAAAGCCAAAATGTACCACCCACCTACTATGTTCATAGTAGTCCATTATCTTTAGAAATATTAAGAACCTCGATGCCACAAGGAATTGAGATGCCTAGGTTTGAGTACGGAAACAAAAGAGACCCTACTAATCATGTCAATTCCTATACCTCATTATGCAATGATTTTTTCCTAGATGATAAACTGCTAGATAAACTGTTTCATAAGACTTTAAAGGATATTTCCTTGGAGTGGTTAAATTCCTCTTTACCCAATCATTCAATTAGTTCATTTAATGAACTTTTTGATGCCTTTATAAGTCATTTTCAAGTCCACATGACTTCAAAAAATACAATGGTTGATTTGATGAGGTGTAAACAAAATGTGGATGAAAAGGTTACTGATTTCATTTCATGCTATCAGTCATTCTATGCTCAAGTAGATGTCAAAGTTTCTAATTCGCATCTCCAAAAGATGTTTTTTGAAAACTTGCAATCTTACATTCAGGATAAATTGACTATGATGAAATTCCCTTCTTTCATGCATTTATGCACAACCCTTTGTGACTATCACAACTTGGTTACTAGTCGTGATGCAAAATCCACTTCTAACTGAGCTAAGAAGTTTGAACAAAGCAACCAAAACAACTCACAAACTTTAGAAAACAAACCTAAGGGTTTTTACAGTTTAACCCCCCTCCTCCACAACCAACTCCACCTATTAATAACTAGGTGGTGGCCACTAAATTAGTTGTACCCTTTACCTATGGGGACCTGAAGAGATAGTTCACCCCCGTGCCTGATACCCTACATAATACTATGAATCAATTGCTACAACAAAAAATGATTACTTTTCCTACCATTAAACCACTTGATCCAACCAAGTCTTTACCCCCCACCTTTAAACCCAATGCTTATTGTCATTTTCATCACCAAAATGGACATGATACCGAACAATGTAAGTGTATCAAACACTTAGTGCAAGGCCTCATTGATTCTAGTCGTCTGCCCATAGCAGGTGTCAATGATTAGGGCAATAAGTTTGTTGCCCCTCCTAATCAAAATTTGCAAATATTTACCAACCCCATGCCTAAACACAATGTTTCATTTGTCAAATCCAATGAACCTTCAAACACTGATGTGATGAACGTTGATATCAATGATGAACAACATGATATCACTCCAAATGTTACCCATATTAATCCTATGGATGAAATGGTGGGAATGATAGACATTATCCCTCATAAGGGCCCAATTACCAAATCTCTTGATATTACATTTTCTACTCAAGATATACTTAAAAAACTTCCTAATGGTCCTCTTTACATAGCCGGTCGAATCTATGACAAGCCCACCAATGGGATATTAATAGATCTCGCTTGTGGTGAGAATGTGATCACAGAAGAGTTTTTAGTATTACATGATCTCGATCAAGATGATTTTGACTGTAGACATCCAAATTTGGACACTTCCATTTGTCCAAATTTATCCCTTTTCATCCAAACATCCTCTTGCACTAATTAAGTAATATTGCAATTATTTAATTAATACCCTCAATTCTTCTAAATCCCTAAGGTATTTAGTTAATAATCAAATACCTTACCCTTTATAACTACTTTCCTCAAAAGAATTAAATAAATAACACATTTATTTAATCTCTCACATATCGCATCATCTATCATTTTCATCTAATCTTAATCCACCTCCTAATCCCATCATCAAAGATGTGCACATGTCTAATACATGATTAGGATGTGTCACATCCTCCAAATTTTGCAAGTTGGCTCCTAATCTTCATTAGCTATTAATTTTCTTCTAATCATTGATTAGTTAGTCTAATCTGCATCTTGGTCAACTCTCTCTCATTCCCCAAGGAATTTTTAATTCCTTTTTGTCTTCCCATGTGAATTTAAAATTTATTTTTATTCCTTCAAGGAATCTTCTCTTCTCCATGTGATCATTGAAGGGTCACATTAGTCAAATGAGGACAAGTACTTCCCCTTTTGGGAACCTTGTCTTATCCTTAGGATACTCCCAGTCATTGTGAATTTAAAATTCACTTTTATTCTCCCTAAGCTTTCCCATGTGATCATTGAGAGGTAACATCAATCACATGTCAAAGTACTTGCAAGTACCTTCCCATCACATGTCACCTTCCACCTCATGTGTCCTTGTGACACATCATCTGCCACATGGAAATATGTGAGGGCTTGTGAGTCCTCAACTCACCTCAAGCCTTCATCTTGCCCATGTTGGCTCAATCTCAACCGTCCATCTCTCTAGGGCTTCTTTCCATAAAATGAAGGATTTTTCTTTCATTTTTCAACACAACACTTCATTCATGCAACAATCTCTCAATCAAATCTCAAACTTTTGCATCTACCTTCATCCACCATTGTTGCTCACATTCAAGTTTTCATCCCATCCATTGTATTCATCTTCTCAACTACCCACTTTGTTCATTGCATTCCTTATCAAACTCTCAACATTTTGAATCCACTTTAGCATCTTGCCATCAAAGGGACCACACATTAATAAACCATTAAGGGCCAACCAATCATCAATTCAATACAAGGTATAATTAGCTTCATTTTCTATCTTTATTTTGTTTTGAATTCAACTAGGCTAATCGTGAGGTGTTAGTTCTCTTTTCCTTTCTTTTTGCATCTTGTTTTGCATCTTTTAGAGTAGGTTAAGATCACTGGTTCAGATTTTTGGCACGCCTAGTGGGACCCACAAATGGGTCCCTATATTTTATGTTTGTTGTTGTTTCATTTTTTGCACGTTCAAGTTGCAGAAAGGCGATCCCGCCCACTATTGTCCAAACCTAACTTGTAGAGGGGTGAACCTGCCCTTGATTTGGGTGAACCTGCCCTAGTTTGGGAAAAGTTTCCCAAGGTTGGGTGAACCTACCCCATAGAGGGGCGGATTTTCCCCTACAGAGGGGTGAACCTGCACCAAATAGGGGTGAACTTGCTCAAACAAAGCTTTTCAGGAGGTAAAATAGTCATTTCAGCTTCATTTTCACTTATGTTTTTTTATCGTTTTGAGATTCTAACCCCCTAACATCATTTTTTTGTGAGTGTTCTTATGTTTTTTCTAACATTTGTGTTGCTTATTTCATGCTTGATGAAGAATGGGGATATAAAACAACTACCACCTTTCTTGCAGAACAAATGGTTTATCTAGTTTGTTTATCATTTTCCTTATTGTTTTCGCTGATTAATCTAGGCACATAGTCTAATTAGGGGGAATAAACTTATTTATTTTCATGTCTATAAGCCCATTGTGTCACCCAAGGGGGAACTACTTCATTCACACTTTCCCCTTGCACTTCGTGTGAGATTGGGGAGTAGCTGAAAATTATTAGTGCACTTTTTCTAGTGAGACCTACTTGGGGATTTCATCACCCCAAGGGATGATCCCAACCACATATACGAGTGGGGTATACAAAGGGGGGAGAGCCAAATTTGTGCCCCAATCCAGTCACATTATGTTTGGTAGAGTGTTGACACTAGGGTGATACCTAGATAGACGTGAAGAGTTGGTCTAAGCCCTTCAGTATCTCGTTGGACTTACCGACTCACGCCTATGATGGGCTGGTGTTCACAGTTGTACCTCATGTATTGATAGTATATTGAAGAATTCCTAGACACCTTGTTCATCCTAGATTAAAGATTGTGTTGGCCATACCCCTCATCACTAATCTTAGGATTGTGTTGTCTGTATTGTCTTCTTTGTGCAAAACTAGTGTGTTTCTTGCCATTTGCTTGTTGTTTGCAATATTTTTGATCCTTTGCCTTAGCCATTTTCATCTGAATTGAGTCTAAGTTAGCTAACATAGGTGACCTTTCCCTCAACTTGGGTGAACTTTCCCTTAATCGGGGTGAACCTACCCTCTATCTTAGTCATTTTGTAGCCTATTTTTGTCAAAATTGTCAATCTTTTAACTGAACAGGTGAACCTTCCCTTGCATGGGAAAACCTTCCCCTTGGTTTGGGTGAACCTATCATTAACTTGGGTGAAATTTCCCTGAATTGGGTGAACTTTCACAAACTTGGGCGAATCTTCCATCCAAAGAGCCTTTTTCACCTTCCGTTTAGCCATTTTGAGCACCCATTTGCCCATTTTGAGCACCTGTTTGCTCGTTTCAAGTACTCGTTTGCCTGTTTTGAGCAGCCATCTCCCCATTCTGAACATCCTTTCAACATATTGAGCAATCATCCCCTCATTCAAAGTAGTCACCCCCTCGTTCCGAGCACCTGTGTACTTGATCCGAGCATCCATTTCTTCCTATTTTTCACTGAACAACCAAACTTGACCTATAGTTGGGAAAACCTGCCCCAACTTGGGTGAAATTTCCATAACTTGGGAAAACCTGCCCTCCCAATAGCCTTTTTCATCATTCGTTCAACCATTTCGAGCACCCATTTTCCCATTTCGGGCACCCGTTTGCTCATTTCGAGTACTCGTTTGCCCATTTCGAGCATTTGTCTCTTCATTTAGAACACCCATTCCCCATCCCAAACATTAATCTCCTTGATCCAAACATTCATCCCCTCATTCAGAGTACCCATTTACCTGATCTGATCACCCATTTTCTACCTATCTTTCACCAACGGGCAAATTTTGTTAGTGTAATTAATATTTAATTACACTTGCATAACTTTACTTAGGTATTATTTATTTCCTAGGTTAATTAATTCTCATCCTTATCTTTTGAGCTATCTTGTTGCTCAATATAAGATTAGGGTTATGCATATCTTTGATTTTATAAAGCAAATCATTTTCACGTAATTAATGAATTCCTGAATAATTATATTGCACATCTTTTTGCAATCTCTCTTCTTTTTCTATTTTTATCTTCTATGGAAGGATATTCTGGTTTGCAAATCTGATCTTGGTTTATAACATGGTATCAGAGCCTTGATTTGCAGCCCCTTCTCAGATTTTTTGAAAAAATCATTGCAGGGTTCGTTCGGGATTCCTCAAGGGTATCATGCCTTGAGTTCATTCATGAGGAATTTTGGATTAGATCAGGCTTCACAATTGGATTTAGAGTGCTAGAAAAAGTTAGGATTGACTTTTGTTTTACAGATTTTGGCCATCGTATGCTAGATCTGTGAGGGTTTGAAGTTTGGAGTTTTTTGCAAGATTTGGGGGTAGCCAAATTTTTGGAGCAGTTTGGGCAGAAATGAAGGTCACCATTGTGTTCGCAATAGCCAAAAACCTTAAGATCGCCTTTCATTTTGTCGATTTTGGTGAAATTTGTTTTTGAGGCAAAAAAATTTTGCGAGGGAGGCCATACGGCCTCCCCAGCTTGCTTCCCAAGGCACGAAAAATGAAAAAAAAATTAAAAAATGGTGTATTTTTGGGGTATGTGTTGTGTTGCCAGTTCAAAAAATTTCCTCCACTCGGTGCCCACTGGGAGGCCACCCAAACTCCGCCGCTGCTCATTTTTGCTGCTAGTCTCCATTTCCGCCCCCGCAGGCCCCTTATGCACTGGCTTCGGTCATATCGAGGACCAGGTGGTCCACGCCTAGCCCCCGGCTGAGCGTAGCCCCCACCCGCAGTCTTATTTAAGACCAGGAGCCCTACATCCTCTACCCTCCAGCCACAGAATATTCTGGCATTGGTGAGCATATTCCAGGAGGACCCATAGAATATTCCATTTTGCAAACATCATATTCTTGATGGTCATCATTTTTTTGCAGAGGGGTTTTTTTTTGCCCCGATGGCCAGATGGCCGTCAATTTTAAGCTCGTGAAGTGTTGACGTCAGTGGTTGTACGATGCCTCTTTGCCCCTCCTAGCCCTAATTTTTCCTAAGGGAGTAGTTTTTTTCTTTTGTCATAACTTGGGCATACGGTATCAAAATCGAGCAAATGAGATATCGCCAAAAAGCTAGTTCCAAGCACTTTCTAGTGGTGTAGGTTGTTTTTAGAATTTTTCTATTTATCTATTGTTTTTTTTGTTTGAAGTAAAATGTTTATTTTGGACTTTTGAGCTCATAAATTTTTACCACAATCTCCAATTTTTGTCCTCTTTGCAGCGTTGGAAAGGTATTGAGGAGCTCTATCTTGCTGTCCATGCAATTTTTTTTTGTATCTATACCAAGTTTTTTGTTATTCCAGATTTGTCCCGATGGGTGTTTTGGAGATTACTTAGATGTTTTGGTACTTGGAAAGGTGAAACTTGCACATTTGTACTTCATTTCAGTATCACATCATGTTATTTTCTATTTATGCATGTTTGTATGCTCTCCTTTTACAATCGTCTGGTTATTGTAATAAATGAACTATGATAAAGTTCCATTCAGGGGCGTTTCTTGCATAATAAATCCGATTAGAGTGTGCATGCACTTTGATCTCCATATTTATATTGTTTTGATGGCAACTCGCATGAGATATCTGGTTTCTTAGTTTCTTTTGGCCATATTTTTGTCTTGCTTGACACATATCAGATTCATTGATTCACACTTCAATTGAGAGATTATGTTTCTTGATCCGCATTGGTTTAGATTCTTCTCAGTTTGAGGGCCATGTTTTTATGGTTATTGTGCCAAAGTCTATTTTTGGTACTCCTTCCCATGGAAGAGTTTCAGTCACAGTTTGGCATCGACATCAAGATACACGGTTTCTAGATTCTGTCATCATCTCATCTACTGTTGCTTCACAGATTCTAGGGTTGTTCCAGTTTGTGAGTTTTTGAGTGTTTTGTGGCATCGGGTCTGCTGTCACATTATCATGATTTCATTTTGGTTTCTTGTAGATAGAGGTATCTTTCCTTGCTTTCCGGATTGCAGTTCCAGTGTTATTCCACAGTGTTCTTCCAGTGCTTCTCTGTAGTAGTCATCTCATTGTAGGGGGGTTTTGTCCCACTGGGTTTTCCTTCTCTACTTCATTATTGCATTTGTACTTGGGTACCTGATCAGGCCTTGTTGTCAAGACCCATTCATGCTTTCTTGCATTCATCTTAGTTTTAGGTGCATGCTTTATTAGTCTCCCTAAGTTGCACTTATGGGGGGGTGTTAGTGTAATTAATATTTAATTACACTTGCATAACTTTACTTAGGTATTATTTATTTCCTAGGTTAATTAATTCTCATCTTTATCTTTTGAGCTATCTTGTTGCTCAAGATAAGATTAGGGTTATGCATATCTTTGCTTTTATAAAGAAAATCATTATTATGTAATTAATGAATTCCTGAATAATTATATTGCACATCTTTTTGCAATCTCTCTACTTTTTCTGTTTTTCTCTTTTGTGGAAGGATATTCTGGTTTGCAAATCTGATCTTGGTTTCTAACAAATTTGACCTACCCTTAGGCAAACTTGCCCTTATCCTTGGGTAAACCCGCCCTTAAGTTAGGAGAACTTGCCCTAACTTGGGTGAATCTTCCCTAACTTGGGTGAACCTTCCCTCCAAATAGCTATTTTCACCCCTCGTTCAATCATTTTGAGCACTCGTTTGCCCATTCCAAGCCTTCGTTCCTCCATTCTGGGTACCCGTTTACCCATTTTGAGCATTCATCTCCTTATTCTGAACATTTTTTCCTCACTTTGAGAATTCGTCCCCTTGATTCAAGTCTTGATTCTCTGATTTTGAGCACTCGTTTGCCTATTCTGAGCATCTGTTTACTTGTTTCACACATCTGTTTGCTTATTCTAAGTTGTCATTTCTTCGTTTTGAGCATCCGCTTTGCCATTTTGAGCATTCATCCCCTCGATCCAAGAGTTCATCCCCTTTTTTTGAATATCTATTCCTCATTTTGAGCATTCATCTTCTCATTCTAAGCACCCGTTTACCCATTCTAAGCACTTGTATCCTCATTCTAAGTAGTCATCTCCCCTTCCTAGCATCCATCTCCTCATTTCAAGTATCCATTTCTTCATTTCGAGTGTCCGTTTGCTCATTTTGAATATATGTTCCCCATTTTGAGCATTCATCTTCTCCTTCTAAGCACACGTTTTCCCATTCTAAGCACCTATATCCTCATTTCGAGTTGTCATCTCCCCTTCTAGGATCCATCTCCTCGTTTCAAGTATCCATTTATTCATTCTGAGCATCCATTTGCTCGTTCTGATACCCCGTTTCCCTATTCCAAGACATTGTTTGCCTGTTTCTAGCCTGTTTCACCCCTTTTCTATTCTGAAAGTTGACTTGGGTGAACCTGACTTATCCTTTGGGTGAACCTGACCTTTGGGCGAACCTAACTTGACCTTTGGGCGAACTTGACCTATCCTTTGGGTGAACTTGATCTGACCTTTGGGTGAACCTAACTTGTCCTTTAGGTGAACTCGACCTTTGGGTGAACTTGACCTTGAATGGGTGAACGTGACCTTGAATGGGCTAACTTGACCTTCAATAGGTGAACCTAACCTCTAGTTGGGCGAACCTGACCTTCCTCTAGTCACTTTGCATCCTCTATTTACCTATAGTCTACATTT
This sequence comes from Sequoia sempervirens, assembly GCA_007258455.2. Lineage (NCBI taxonomy): Eukaryota > Viridiplantae > Streptophyta > Pinopsida > Cupressales > Cupressaceae > Sequoia > Sequoia sempervirens. Next base: position 145,235,093 of record VDFB02000017.1, read on the forward strand.
CAATCCATCAACACTTTCAAAAGTCATCATTTCATCAACCAAATCACATGGGTGCATCTTAGAACATCATTAGATTCCATATTCATCATCAAATCATCCATCCCAATCACCTAGACTTCATTTTAGGGGTTTTCATTTTTATTCAGAAACTTTTGGAGACCATAACTTTTGACTCAGGTGTCTGATTGGGCTAGAATTTTAAGGGTGGTTGCATTATGAGGTGACACGTGTATTCCCAATTGACTCTCGCTAGGTTGACCCCCTTTTGGCATATTTTAGGGGCTTCAAACTTTCTTCTTGACCCTCAAAATCGTCATTTAGTGTTTTTTTCTAGTTTTTGAAAAATCATTTTTGTTAATAACTTGGAATGCATGTATAAGATCTAGGATGTTAGTTGTAAATTCATCCTACCTTGGTTTGAGGAAGTTTTTGGGAAAAAAATGGACTCTCAAAGGTATGCCTCTGAAGTTTTCTAAAATGGCAAAATTTGATAATTTTTGAAAACTGCCAAATCTAGTAAAAATTTGATTGTCAACACCTTGCATCATCTTGTTAAAACCCATGAATTTGGTTTATAATCAATCCTATAATATCCTTTGATCCAATCCCAATCTGAGCTCTAATCCAATCCTAATCTAAGTTTTGATCCAATCCCAATCTGAGCTCTAATCCAATCCTAATCTAAGCTTCGATCCAATCCCAATCTGAGCTCTAATCCAATCCTAATTTGAGCTTCAGTCCATTCTAAATCTGAGCTTTAATCCAATCCTAATTTGGGCTTTGATCCAATCCAAATTTGAGCTCTAATCCAATCCTAATTTGAGCTTCAATCCAATCTAAATCTAAGCTTTAATCCAATCCTAATCTAAGCTTTAATCCAATCCCAATCTGAGCTTGAATCTAAAATCTTGATCTGAGCTTTAGTCCATCTACATCCAAATATTTTTTATATCATCTTCTTTAGATCTATCATTTTATCTATTCATCACCTTTTCTTTCTTTCTAATCATCTGTTCCCATCTTTCTAATCCATATCGATCTAGTCCAACATCATGAATCCTGATCCTTCACCAATTCAACTAAAGATAGTAGTAAAGGGAAACCCTAATTACATTAACGATGATAATGAGAGTCTTGTTGATAAAGAGGTATATGATATCAATCCTCTTGATGCTATCATTGCTAGCAAGCTTTCTCCAACCACTTTCCAAACTCCAATCGCTCATCCAAGCTATCCGGTTACTTCTGCATCCATACCTAGTATTGCTCCTTATGCTACCTTTGACAAGGGATATCCATCATATTCTTATCCAACACCCATGTCCTCTTATCCCAATCCACCATCACAACATTCCTATTCTAATCCACCATCCACATTCTCCTATCTAAATCCTTCATCCACATATACCCACTATCCTAATCCTCCATACCAATCTTCATATTATTATCCTACATCCACACCTTCTTATCCTAATCCAACATCCACACCTTCTTATCCTAATCTACCCTCCATGTCCTCCTATCTTAATCCACCATCTCAATCTTCCCATCCTAATTTGATGTCCCAATACATCTACTGCAATCCACCACCCATATCCTCTTGTCCTAATCCACCATCCCAATATCCCTATCTTAATTCCTCATCTACTTCCTCCAACACCAATCCACCATCCATTTCCTTCTATTAAAACACACCATCCCAATATCTCTACCTTAACCCTCCATCCAATCCTAATCCTCAATCTACTCCTAGTCCTACATCCAATCCCATTCCCCCATCTAATCCTAATCCTCCACCAATCCATAATCCTTCACCCACTCCTACCTCACCATCTAAGCCTCAAGTGTGCACAATCCTCACACCAGAATTTCTCCAAGGACTTATGACAAAGAAGACATCCCCAACTCCACCACCTGAAGTCATGGAACCATGCCATCCCAATCCATCATTCACAGTCACTAGTGATGGGACCCTTCTCCAACCCACACCTATCATTGATGCTACCTCCTCTAGCACTACTCAAACTATTGAAACCATCACATCCACCAAATTCATTGAACCCCCATCTCCTACTCTGAGATATGTTGAGCCCATCGAAGATAACCAAAGCCAGTCATCATCTTCTACTACTAGATCCACCCAATCTAATGAAGACACTTACGTCCAATCCACTCTTCTCACTCCTAATATCACCAAAATCCCTTCCCATGAACTTCATGAATCCTCCATCCTTTCATCTTCCCCACTTGAGAAGTCCCTCCAACACTCGATCATCCTACCACCCACACAAGATGAGTCATGCTAAGAGCCTTATCCATAGCATGCCAACATATCCCCTTCTCCACATCAAGATCCTATCATCCCATATAATCCACCTAAAGATCATAGTCCTCCATCCATTCCATCCCATGATCCCCTTGTTACTCAAGATCCAATCACTCAATCTCATGAGCCCTTATCACCCCTTTCCACAAAGCCAGATCTTGTCATATCACCTAATCCCCCTCCTAATACCACCCACCAAGATGCTTCTATCCCACCATCTCCATCTCATGATACTCCATCGTTGCCTAAACCTACTATTCCCACACCACTTTTATATCCCCTTGGTACACTCAAATTATTCCATAGTGGTCTCCTTGTAGAAGAAAAACAAAGCATATATACCACCCATCCTCCTAATAATGGACTCACATCATTCTTCCAAAATAAAAAGAATCTTGTCATGGATCAAATACTCAAGAACATAAATCATCAAGGAAAAGGTTTAGGCCTTCATGATCAAGGTATTTTAGAGCCCATCCAAGTCGAAGAATACCCCTACACATGTGGTCTTGGTTATACCTCTCAAGACTTGCAATCCAAAAATGTTGGTACAACCTCTGTCCATTCTCAAAAAGCCTCTTCCACAAGGATAAGAGACTCCTCCAATCACTCCAAAAAATAATTTTCCGCCATCCCCCTCCATCGTATCATCTCAAAACAACCATCCATATTCCTCCTTTGTCTTTCAAATCCATTTTGGGTCTCTATGTCCCTCCATCCACCATCACCTATCATTCACCTACTCCATCTATCTTGGGTCCTTATGTCCCTCTATCCACCATCACACATCCTCCAGCTACTAAGTCCATTTTGGGCCCTTATACCCCACACTTACCTCTTCCATCCCATCCTATTCATCATTTTATCCACCAATCACCTATCCGTGTCACCCATCATGAACATCCCTCTCTCATATTCCCTAATCAGGATCAACAAAGGCACATACCTACACATCTTCTATCCCCATATCATCCCCAAAATACAAGCTCCATCACTCCACATCATCCATCTCCTTGCACCTGTCCTATTGCTCTTAAAAGCACTTTGGATGTTGAAGTAAAAATGCATGAATTTCAACATCCATATGAATCTAAATCTCCTCATGTCCCCTTAAAGAGACATGTTGAAGTAAAGAAAAATCAAATCCAAAATCAAAATCATACCCACAGGCCACAAAGGCCTACCAAAGCAAAGATCAAAACCATGTGGATCCCAAAGAAAAAAGATACAATGCCTTCAAATGAAAATTCTGTAATAATATCCAAAGTTGCTAATCAAAAACTAATCATACACCCCTTCCATCTCCTAAATCTGTTTTGGGTCCTTATGCCCCAAAATTTACTATCCCATCTCCTCCATTAATCCTCCTATCATTTCACATCCACCACCATATATGCCAATGTTGATCCTTGAAACATCCCCCCATCACACGCCTACCCCATTATTCCATCCATACCCTTTCCAACATCCCATCCATTATCCCCCATATCTCCCCCATCAAATCACTTTAATCCATTCTCTTGCATAATCCATTTATCCTAGTAAGGTTGTACCAACCTCAAATAGGCACTTCACACATGGGCTCTTAATACCTCATATGGAACTTGATGCTTGATTCCTTCATCCATATCCTTATCACAAGTCTTCTAAATCCACTTATCCATCTCCATCCACATTCTATCCAAAAAGTCAAAAAAATAAAAAAAAAGTCAAGAAGAAAGCAAAAAATCAAAAATGTAAAGAGAAAAAATTGTCCAATTGTGAAAACTTGGCAAACAAGTGCCTTGGATAAGTACCATAATGAAAACCTGGAAAATAGGCATCATGTGTAAATCCCCATTCATCTCCTTCCACAATTGGGGGCAGCTTCATCCCTTTTATCCATTTCCTCCATCCTACCTATCTTCTACAACCTACCATCATGTCCCATTTATCTTCAACCCCACCATCCTCCTTGTGATCTTGATCAAGATAGGGGCACCTATCTGTGCATGCTTTGGGCACCTCTTGGTATACATTCCCTTCATCCATGGACTATGGTATTCCTTTTTCACATCCATCAAACTCCCTCATCCACCCATCTTATCTTCCTCCATTTACCCCCTTTATCATCCCATCCACTTGTCTTCCATCCCTCCTGCCTTATCCCACATGACATATCTAGAGTGGGGGCATATATCTTCTTTTGTGACATAAGTCCTTGGAGACATCATTCATCCATCATGTCATCCCCTCCATCTCCCCATCTTTTCTGTACATCATAACCATCCCTTTCATCTCCCCATCCTTATCTTCCTATCCATCCCAATAATCCCTTTCATCTCCCCATCCTTACCTCCCCATCCTTCTATTATAACATCCCTTCCATCCCCCATCCAAAGAATCCCTACCATCTCCTCATCCTTATATTCTTATCCAAACAATCCCTTTCATTTCCCCATCCATGTCTTCCTATTTATCTCTCATATCATCCCTATCCTATCCAAACAATCCCTTCCATATCCCCATCCTTATCTCTCTATCCATTCTCTCATCTTTATCCTCATCTCATCTCCTAATCCCTTGTCATTGGTATCTAGCAATAGGCCTCCCTCCACACAATCCAATTTCATTGATATCATCATCATTTATCCCCTCTTCTTTCGCACATCTTTCCAATCTCCTATCACTTCTCATCATTCATCCCTCCATCATGTCATTCTCCCAATTCACCTTTTGATGATTTGGATAACTATCCCATCCCTGAGCTTCATGTGATCACCATCATCCTATCTTATCCAACAGGTCTATCTTGTCTCATCATATTGGTCCCCTCTTTTGATCCACTTATCTTGGTCATCTCATCATCCCTTGTCCACCATTTTTTGAACTACGTTGCCCCTACACTTTCACATAGGAAAGGTCGATCATTTGATCCACTCTGAGGATTTTTTCCATCCTATCTTGGTCATCCATCTAGGTCTTCATTGTCCTCTTTTTTCTTTTATCCATGGTTAATCATCAATCTTTTATCGAACTATGAGGGATCTGCACTTTCACATAGGTAAGGCTAATCTATGATCGACCCCTGAGCCCCTAGGTCATTAGGATGTGTCAGTCTTGTGTCTCGTGTCTTCTATCATGTCATCGGGTATGTCCTTATCTAGCTGGTTCTTCAAAAATGAGAGCCACTCGTATCATGAGATCCACTCGGTTTTGGAATTTCTTGCATCATAATCGATCTTTTAGTTTAGTATCCATCATCGATCTCCATAGGATGCATCCTTCCTAATAGACCTTATCAACCCCATCCACCCTCTTGATCATATGGAAAAGGACATTTTGAAATTGATTGCTATCTTTTGATACTTTTGGTTTTGTTTATCATTTGAGCTCCCTATCATCACTTGTCATGGCTACCATGATCCATTATATTATGGTGCGCTCTAACTAGTCAACATAGGGGCATATCTTGATCTTTTTTGCTTTGTTGTTGTCTTCCTGGTTGTCCCACGTAGTACCCACCAAGATCCTCGAGTTCTTGTGTTACACTAGGGCATCCTTTTGTGTTTGTGGTTATCCTAATGCCTGACCCAACCAAGGTATTCACGACTTTGGGGTATTGGGATAACCTTCTTGTTTGATGTGTTTGTTTTATGCATCAAACACTAATCGGCCTTGGTTCTTCATACCTTGGCATCCTGTGTCTTATGCTATAGTAAAAAACAATGCTCTACAAATGGCAAATTGCATTCGTATTGCATCTCCCATCCTCTCATCTATCTAAATCTCCCCATATCCCATCCTCTCATCTATCAAAATCTCCCCATCCCCCATTCTCTCATCTCTCAAAATCTCCCCATCCCCCATCCTTTCATCCATCAAAATTCCCCCCTCATCCATTCATCCTTCATCACTCTCCCTCCTCTATCCATCCAACTTCTTATCATCATTTCTTCAACCTTCTTAGAATAATATAGATTGGTTATTCTAAGCATCTTGTAACCCCATCATTTTTATTCCTTTCATCCATCTCACATCTCAATCCAATCCTCATCAACTCAATCTAGCACAAATCATCTAATCACATCCTTGGTCTTGTTCCTAGCCTTTCTATAAGCCTTGATCCAATCACCATCATGATCATCATCGAGATGTATCCTTCCCTTTCCTTTGGTGTTGTTTTGGGATGTATCCTTCCCTATCCTTGTGTTGTTTTGGGATGTATCCTTCCCTCATCAACAACACTTTCATCATCATCATCAGGATGTATTATCCCTATCCTCGTGTTGTCTTAGGATATATCATTCCTTCGTCAACAACACTCCATCCATCATCAACCCATTTCAGCTTGTAGCTTGACTGGGGCAACATCACCTTTGTCCTTAAATCCATTTTTTCTTTCCAATCACCTATCGCTTATCATCCTCTCTTACCCATCACTTTGCATCATCTTCCTCATCTCCCCTTTCATCATCTCATCCATTTCAAGAGCACACCTGTGTTCTCTTGAACCTGCATGTCCTCTTGAGGGTGCATCCTCAATCCCTAATCTTCATCTTCATCCCCATCTTCTTTCTTCCCAGTTACTCCTTTGATGACTAGGGCATCTTTCCCAATCTAACCATCTTCTTCCAGGTTCTATGTTTTAATATTCTTTGAAATGATGCTACTTCATAACACCATCTCAAAGAGGGGAAAAATGTAGACATCCAAATTTGGATACTTCCATTTGTCCAAATTTATCCCTTTTTGTCTAAACATCCTCTTACTTGCATTAATTAAGTAATATTTCTATTATTTAATTAATACCCTTAATTCTTTTAAATCCCTAAGGTATTTAGTTAATAATCAAATACCTTACCCTTTATCACCACTTTCTTGAAAAGAATTAAATAAATAACACATTTATTTAATCCCTCACATGTCACATCCTCCATCATTTTCATCTAATCTTAATCCACCTCATAATCCCATCATTAGGGATGTGTCACATCCTCCAAATTTTGCAAGTTGGGTCCTAATCTTCATTATCCATTAACTGTCTTCTAATCATTGATTAGTTATTCTAATCTGCATCTTAGTCAACTCTCTCTCATTCCCCAAGGAATTTTTAATTCCTTTTTGTCTTCGCCATGTGAATTTAAAATTCACTTTTATTCCTCCAAGAATATTCTCTTCCCCATGTGATCATTAAAGGGTCACATTAGTCACATGAGGAGAAGTACTTCCCCTTTTGGGAACCTTGTCTTATCCTTACGATACTCCCAATTATTGTGAATTTAAAATTCACTTTTATTCTCCCTAAGCTTCCCTCTTTTCCATGTGATCATTGAGAGGTCACATTAGTCACATGTTAAGGTACTTACAAGTACCTTCCCATCACATGTCACCTTCCACCTTGTGTGTCCTTGTGACACATCATCTGCCACATGGAAAGATGTGAGAGCTTGTGAGTCCTCAACTCACCTCATCCCTTCATCTTTCCCATGTTGGCTCAATCTCAACCGTCCATCTCTCTAAGGCTTCTTTCCATAAAATGAAGGATTTTTCTTTCATTTTTCAACACAACACTTCATTCATGCAACAATCTCTCAATTAACTCTAAAGCTTTTGCATCTACCTTCATCAACCATTGTTGCTCACATTCAAGTTTTCATCCCATCCATTGTATTCATCTTCTCAACTACCCTCTTTGCTCATTGCATTCCTTATCAAACCCTCAACATTTTGAATCCACTTTAGCATCTTGTCATCAAAGGGAGAACACATTAATCAACCATCAAGGGCCAACCAAGCATCAATTCAAGACAAGGTATAATCAACTTCATTTTCTATCTTTATTTTGTTTGAATTCAACTAGGCTAATCGTGAGGTGTTAGTGCTTTTTTCCTTTCTTTTTGCATCTTTTTTTGCATCTTTTAGAGTAGGTTAAGATCACTAGTTCACAATGACAAACCAACAACATGAATTAAAACACATAATGGTTTTGCGTTCCCTACGATCAGATTGATCATACTCCCATTATAGGTAGGACCTAAAACATTGGATGTAACATTCTCTATTATTCCACAATCGGAACAGCTTTGTCTATGGCTAGGTCATCCTTAGCTTTGCTCGATGAAATTTTTTCCTTCAGTCATTTATAAATGTTTGAAGTTTCTACTTGACAATGAGATATATACTGTACACCATAGTGTCTTTAATCCATTGTCTTCTAAAGGTAACTTTTCCTTGGAAGCCTTTTGGCCTGAACTTATGGAACCCATCACCCCTCACAAAGAATTCTTTTTCATTGCCTATCAAAAGTTCAAAGCCAAAAAAATAGCCAAATTGTCTCTTCACAACATGTCCCTATCCACTTCCCAAACTCCTATCCTAGATGAGACAATTCTTTAACCTAAATCCAAATCTAAACAAACATTACAACCTCCATAGAAACCAACAATAAACACTTTAGCCTCTTCATCTAAATGACCAAGAGATACTAAAACAAACTCCGCTATGCCTCCTCACATTAAATAAGTTTATAAAGATAAAGAGAAAGTGATTGACCCATCTCCTTCGGTTCGTCCCCCCTGGGAATAAAATGAGCCTATAGTGGATCCATTCACTCTTACACCTAAACAAATTCAAAATAGAATTAAAAGAAACAATGGTGCTAGAGAATGTAGGCATTGTCGTTGTCTCCTTGCTCATCAGTTACATGCAAAAGAAAACAAAGAAAATCACAATCCACATCTGATAGAATCAATTCCTAACAACCCTCCTCCTAACCCACCAAAAGATAATACAACCCAACCATCACAACAAGGGGTGCCATCTCCTTTGGGTATAATCATTCGTCCTGTTGTTGTGATCAACTTAGATGGCGATGAGGAAACCACAAAGATTGATGATGAAATACATGATGAATTGAATACATTGTTTCCATCGTACATTAGTTTCATTGAGATATATCTTATTCAGAGTGATGAGCCTGGCACTTCACCTAGTACAAACCTTGCTCTTGTCCCTCTCACCAGTTGTTCACCTTCTGACCATGATTGGGAGGCAGATGACTTGTTAGATGGTTGACATGCATTCACCTTGCTAGCCTTTTTACATTTTCTTTTTTCTTGATTGCATGTGTGTAATGTGATCCCCCCTGTTGTGTGTTTTATTTTTTCTCTCTCTTTGTGCACTTCTTCTATTTGTACCTTCATTCTTCTATATGTCATACATCACTTTTGCTTTTTGTCTTTTGTTTTGTGTTTTCCTTTTGGGGATAACACAAAGCATTGAGATGCCCTATGTCTCTTCCATGTTGACCCAAAAGGTCCCTTTTTCCTTTTTCACTTTTCTTTTCTTGTGTTTTCCTTTTGGGGATGATGCAAGGAATTGAGACCGAAATGTCTCCTTCATGTTGACCCAAAAGGATTCCTTTTTCATTTCGCCTTTTTCTTTTCTCTTTTCACTTTTGTTTTGTGTTTTCCTTTTGGGGATGATGCAAAGTGTTGAGATACCCTATGTCTCTTCCATGTTGACCCAAAAGGGTTCTTTTTCTTTTGTTTTTTCTCTCTTTGTGTCTTTCTAGTTCTATGTATTCAGGGAATGATAACAATTCCAAGCTCTTTAATAAAATCATTGTAGCAATGAACATACTGACCCCAAATCCATAGATCCCCTATGTGTTTGGTGTTTTCCTTTTTGGGGGAAATCCATATTTCTTTTTCTTTTTCTTCACATGAAACAACCTTACTTGAAAACATATGACTTGGCATAGGGGCTTTTCGAGTTGGCTCTCATGTCTTCCTTTTTCTTTGCATTTTTCATTCACTACTTTAAAGTAATTGCTCACATAACGGTGTGTAGCAATTCCTTTAAAGTGGGGGCATACATTGTCATTATCATTTTGCATTTTTCCTTTTTCTTGGTTCTTATTGCAACCTTGCTACTTCACACGATGTGTTTTTCACTTTGTGGATGACATTGGGTGTGATGTCCTTCATAAGTGTGATCTATCTTAGCATATTGCATTCCTCTTAGTGGATTGATGTGATGCACTACATCCCATAAGTTGCAAATATTCTATATTTTGATTGGTCATCTCTTGGAGATATTAGACACAATTTTCCCTAAGTTATAGACCTTGCATGAACCAAACAACACTCTTTTGAACATCTTTGCATTTTTACATTTTTGCATGGCCACCTTGCATAATGCAACTTGCATGTCTATGGTGCTATCTTTTTTGTTCATCAATTCTAAGCATACAAAGCTATGCTTGACTCATGGAGCTTAGACCAACCTTTTCCTTTGTGGTTCCTTATTAAAGTTATCAAGAAGTATAACTTTGGTATGGTTGAGTGGGAAGCCCATTATGAGGCACGACTTTCCCCATAGTCACCTATGTGTTTATGAGTGCATACTAACTAGTGTATGTTCCTCACCTTTTGGGCCTTCTCACCCACTAGACAACCATAAGTTCTGTTGCCACAGAGTGAGTATGCATTTTTCTTTTTGGACAAATAGCCTAGATCTGATTTAGAACTAGTTGGACAAATGATCAAAGATTGATCTTCCTTTTTCCTTTTTCTCTTTCTCTCTTTTTCTCTTTCATGTGTGTTCCTTTGTTCTTTTGTTTAGTTCACCATGGGATCTTCATCTTGAGGGCTTCATCATCCCTCTTGATTGTTGTTATCCCATATTTCTAGCATCAGTACATTTAGATCCCTCTCGATGTGCATGGCTACTTTAGTGTGAGTTTGAAGCAAGTTCATCCTCTCACTAAAGTGGGGGCTAAATGTCTCATAGAAAAATGGACCTTTGACATTTTCACGATCATTTAGGTCTTTTTCCTTTGATGCTTGGTCTATTTTTTTTTATTTAATGTTGTAATGTGGCTTATACATTCACATTAGGTCTTGAATATTTAAATTATTAGGATTTTATCATGTCTTGTAAAGGTGTTATGAAGTGTTGTAACACATCTCTACACTTTTCTAGACTCTTCTTATCATAATTCATCTAAATATTCCCTTTTTATTCCTTACCAAGTCCTATTTTTAACTGTTGTAAAGTCTTGTAACAAACTTTCACACTTCTCTAGGCTTTTCATTACTAATTACACCTTTCTTATGCCTTATTTGGCCCCTTTATGCACTTATAGTTCATAATTAATTGTATTTTTGAATTCAAACCTAATAAACATCATTAAATGCATCTTAATACCCAACACCCACTTGCATGCCTTGAGTGGGATCCATTCACCATGGGTGGTGAATGAGTCCCTCTTGGCACAAAATTCAAAATAATTTCAAATTTCTTTCGGGTTTTATTCTTAAAGACCTTACGTCAACCTGTGATGTGGTATTTTTAGGAAATTAGGGCATAAGTGTGTATAAATATATGTTTTTTTCTCATTTTATCATCACATTCATTCAAGTATTCATGCATATTATCTCTCTTAGCATTCAAGCATCATTACATCATTTCATCAAGCAATAATCAAGAAACTTCATCATCAAGGGTTTGGTAATTTTATGACATTTGCATGTTATTTGTTTATCATTCTCTTCATATTTCATTCCATTATCTAGGGTTTGATTACCAAAGTGAGGTTTGACCAAGGAAAACCCCTATACTCTAACCCTCAACCATTTTCCCCCTCTTTGCATGTGTGTTTACAAGACTTGTAGGAAGATTTTTCAAATAAATAGGTGTTGAAAAGTGGTCAATAAGTCATCAAAGCTATTCAAGTCAAAAAAGTCCTAATTCAAGCTTAGAGAAGACATTCAACCCATTTTTTGCATATTTGAAATAGTCAACCTAACAAGAAGACAAGTGCAGATCTAGTCGCACAGAGTTGACTTCAGAATTTGTAGTTTTTTGTAGGAGGAATGATTCTCCATTGGTGGTGAATGATTCCCACTACTAGGCTAGAATGATTTATTTTTGAGGTTTTCAATTTCTGACACTCCAAACCTATTTCAGTAAAGTTTACCAGAACGAGGACTGATTCACCATCAATGGTGAATAAGCCCCATTGGTCATCAACAGTGAAATTTATAGTATTCCAAAACCTCCTCAGATTTACAATCTTCCTCCAAGTGCACTCTATTCAATCCCATTCAATTCTATTTTCATTTGTGCATGTTTTCTAGTTTATGTTTGCAAACAACACTGTGTTTTCGAGCACTTCACATTTATGAATTTTTACATAAATAATCATTCATTTTTATTAGCTTACTACGTATAGGACATTTCATTTAGGAAAATTTTCATTATACTAGGATTAGTTTGAGTGAAACACCTAGATTTTGGCGTCTAGCTCTCTACTTTAGGTGAAAGACCCTAATTAAGCAAGAGAGAACATGCTTTTACCAAAAAATCTACGGTTCAGGTCACTTCACCAATGAAGTTGGGGGAGGGTACACCTTACTCATTCTTTTTTCTAGTTCTTTCGAATCTGCCATCCAAATAAAATTTAATGAATATCATGACATGCAAAACCCTTAGTTGTGTTTTATTTTTGCTCCTATTTCCACTGCCATTTTTAAAATTTCTAAACTTGAAACCCTGAGAACTTATGAGAATTCTAGCTTAGTTTAGGCTAGGGTTGAACTTAGAAGGGAATTTTCAGTTGCAGTATGGCATATTAGTAAGGAAATATGAGGAAACAAAGGTTTTGATGTGGTAGAGAAGTTTGAAGGTGGTAGGAAAGATAGAATTTAATTTTTAGAGCTAAATTTTGTACATTGAGTAGAGAAGTAAGCAAGGATGGGAGATGTTATAAGAAGAGAGCCAACAGCTCACCAAAAAATTCTGGAGGATGTAGCAGTCCTACCCATCTTTACAATGGTTGGTTGGATCGACTACTTTTTGAAATTGATGGAATTTAGTGATGAATTAACAAGAATGTTTGAAAACACTCTTCAATATGATGAGGTGATGGTAAAATAACTACCAGTTGACTCATCTAAAAATACCATTACTCAAGTCACAAGACTACCGAGAATAGGGATATAATTTCTAGCTTGGGCCAATGCAGTTGCAGCTTAAGAAGAATTTTGCATACAAAGTGAAGAGTTAGATCCCTCATCACAAGGTATGAAGAGAATTTCTCTCCATTGGTTGTGGGTAAGATGTACCTATTACATTATTAGATGCATTATCTATGATGGTAGGTAAAACCTTTTGTACATAGTCCATTTCAAATTATTGAGTCATCTCAGGCATAATAGGGTAGTGAATGTACCAAATTTTCTTTACAACTTGTTGAAATGAATGGCCTCAAAATACTAGAGAAAGAAAAGTGACACTTCCCTCTATCATCACTGCCTAGTTACCTTACTGATAAAAGAGTTTAAGAATTCAATATCCACAAGTTAAGTGGGAAAATTTTAGGGAATGGATAGACATTAATAGTTTGTTGGATACACCCATAGTGTTTGAGGATACCAAAATCTAGAATGAGCCTCAAAATGAGCTTGAATAGGAAAACCCTCATGTTTCACCTATGGTTTCCTTTTCCCATAGCCAAATTGAGCATGAGGAACCTAAAGAACTAGAATTTGGGCCGTCGATAAATGGGGAATTACCTTCTTCTAAGTCACGAAAATCTAAGAGTTAGAGAGGTAGTGTATCTACCTCCTCTACACCCTCTAAACCAGAAGAAGATATTTCAAAGAAAAATATAGATACTGAAAAGAAGAAAAAGGAGGATGTTCCTAAAAGGAAAAAGAGTGTTAAAAAGGAAAAGAGGAAAACTAAGGAATAATTACTCACACCTAGATGATCTAGTAGGCTCAAGAAACAAAGTGCACAAAGGAAAATATTGGGGAAATTGAAAGAAAAGAGACGGGTAAAGAACAACCTCAAGAAGAACAACCTTAGAGAGAATAACATCAGAAAGAACAACCTCAGGAAAATGTTGACTCTGAATTAGAAGGGAATGTTCTTGGTAAAGAGAATATACCAAAAAAAAGAGAAGGTATTTAGTGACAGCTTCTGATTTTGAATCAAAAGATATATTTAATGACAAGAAATTTTGGACAAAAACCTTCCCCATTCCTGGAGATTATGAAGAAAGTAATGAAAATTTTGAAAATGTTGAAAATGTTGAGGAAGTTTACATTGAATATAGAGATGCAATAAAGGAACTCCAAGAGGGACTGGACATAATTAAACACCTAGAGAAATTGGTGCAAAATTATGAATAGAAGGATAAGGAAAGAGAGGAAAAAATGTAGGAGATGGGGGAGAAACTATAGCTATATGGTCATGGCACTAAACTAGATGTGTTGGCATAGTTGACTATTACTAAGACAAGGGACAAAGAATTAGTAGTGCCAAATGAGAAACTCCCTCCTCTCAAAACTCCTGATTATCGTACAACCTTCTCACTTGGTTGCTAATTATGGAAAGTGACTAATAAATTTGCACAGGAAAGGGAGAATTGGGGAAAGGAAAAAGAAGAGTATGTGAAGGAATTGTAGAAAAAGAGATATGGAATTAAACAGAACAACAACTCAATTGGAGGAGATAGCAGATAAGGATGCACAAATTGTTAGATGTAGTGCACTATTTTTAAAAGAAAGGTTTTTATGCTTTTAGTTCAATAGATTAGTTAGCAATCATTCAATTAGCATGAGTCAAAATTTTGAGTTTCTTGAAATTTTTGCTGCTTCCACACATGAAGAACATGATCAGTTGTATGAATTTTATTTGCACAACTATGTAATACCCAATGAGATAGAATGGAACCCTTTAATCTTTGTGGGAGATCTTCAAATCAGGGCACTTGCCTCTTACTATAGGAATGGAAAACTTAGAGGTGAGATTATGAAAGAGTATGAAGAAAAAGAAAAATCCACTTCACTTCCAATCAAAAGAGAGGCCAAGGATCCAAATACAGTCATTGATGAATGGTTGAAACTCCTTGCACATAAGGGAGTAGTTAAGAAAATCATGAAGCTCAGGGAGGCAGACTATGAAAGAATGAAG
The DNA here is from genome assembly GCA_007258455.2 of Sequoia sempervirens. Lineage (NCBI taxonomy): Eukaryota > Viridiplantae > Streptophyta > Pinopsida > Cupressales > Cupressaceae > Sequoia > Sequoia sempervirens. The sequence continues at coordinate 145,250,385 of VDFB02000017.1, forward strand.
ATGTTGGCTATAGGTATTGGAAAAAAATGTTATAAGCATGTACATAATAGATGGAATAGTCTAACACCTAAATTGAAGAAGAAAGATCCCCATTATGTATAAAATTTACTGCTATGCTTCAGAGGGAACATTAGTATATGGAAATTAGTGTCAGCAAGGGAGTTCATTGGGCACCACTCACCTTCAATCCACCTATTCTCCTCCATCCAATCCCACATTGGACTAGGGAGAAGGGTAATGAATGTGAGAGGGAATGAAATATTAGGATGAGGTAACTTTTAGAATATCAAGGTTTTTATTTGAGACAAATTCAGGGGGTTAGCATAGTCATGGACTTGAGACAAATTGTTCTGTAGTACAATCAAGACCCCTAGTGTTTTTCTTGGGGACAAGAAAAAGGGTAGTTGGTAGGAGATGATAGGTCGAAATAATGGCTTATTTTTTGTTGTTTTAATACATTTTTTAATATACTTTTGGATACATTCTTCAAAAAATGTTCCTACATTATACTGTCCTTTCATATCCACTATGTAGACTCAAACCTTAACTATGATGATGCAATTATGGTTACAATATATTAGTATTATATGGTTTATATGAATATATGTATGGAATGTCGATGAAATGCTATGAATTAATTGTGATAGTTATCCTTGTGTACATGTTTTGTCGAATTATCTTGTTTACAACTAAAGAGGAACCATGGTAAAGTAGTTGTGGGATGAACCTGTAGCAAAAGGAATGACTAGACATCGAAACAAGGGAAGATCCAAGATAAGCTGAATGTGGTGATCATTGATCAAAGGAACTTAATGATGGTTGGACGTGTGCTATTATAACTAGTTCAATAAACATTGAAGAAGAGGTCTCCTTATGGAATTTTGACAAGTGGTTGTATGTTTACATACAATTCTATTTTGACAAAGTTCTAGTTATGATAGGATTCTCTTTCCTTTCCAGTTATAGGTTGAATAATTCAAGTCTTAATTCTATGCTCTATTATCTAGGAGTGGGGTTAATAATTTCAGTTAAGTTGTTGCTTTCAATAAAGATTCCCTCAAGCTTGTATATAGCTATTGGTTGAATCTGTAGGATAGTTAGTTGGTTTTCATCAATTTTATGTTATCAGTTACTTTTAGTTTCAAGACATGAAAAATATTCAGAATGGTTGAGTCAATCTGTAGAAAGATCTTTTGTGATCTTTTATGATATGCAATGAATGGAGTTAATCTTATGGGATGCGTAGAATCTATTAGCTAGATTTGAGTTCAATTAAAGTGGGAATAATTACTTGATTAGGCCACTCAAGGTATTTTTCTTCACTTTAGTTTCTAGTTATTTTTTTATATTTAGTAGTTGTTATTAATTTATCATTGTTTCATGAATCATATGCAAGTTAATTAGAATTTCATCTCTTGCTTATTTTGAATGAATGCTTGTGAATATGCATGTAATGGTTATTAGTAACACTGTGGAGGATAGTTCAACTGATTCATTAGTTTTTATTAACTTTTCAGAGGATACAATATTATTTCATTAGTAATAGTTCACTTACAAGCTAAGCTATAGGTATCTATAACAACAACTTCTGGTTTTTGCTTTTACTTTTTTGAAGTTTTGTTAATTTATAGCAAGTAGGATAACTTAAGTAGGAAATTTTGAGTAGTTTTGAGTCTATGAAGGCATATATAATGTTACACCATCATAAGCTTACAAGCCTAGGGTTGATAATTTACTGTGGTCTTAAGAAATATACAGTGGACTATTTAGCTAGTTACACCTCTGAATTGAGTAGGCTCTACCATATTTATAATACATTAGCTCAGAATCTACACCACTCCCAGAAGCAACTGCATGTCAGTAGCAAGAAGTTCTAGGAGACTACATGGAGTTTCTAGTGCATAGTTAGAAGGACCTACCTCATCTTCACAAACAATGTCCATTCCAAAGGTACAAGAGGTCTCAAAGACCCTAATGCGGATGAGAACAAAGAAAGGTTCTAGAAAGGAAAGGAAAAAATAATTGGTTAAAAGAAAGATAATCTAGATTTCTAGAGAGGAGGAAGAAGAATAAATTGAAGAAGTACAAAAGCCTCCACAATAGAAGAAGAAAATGAAGAAAATTATGGAAATCCTATAGCAAGAGGTTTCGATACAACAAAATCCCCAAAGAATAGATATCAATGCCACTAAAAATTCCATCATTTACCATGGTATGCTATTGAAAGTGCTCAACATGTATGAAGAAGTAAATGCAAAGAACAAAGAAATAATAGTCCAATACTTGATTAGGTACATCAATAAATTTAATGAGTTTGGATGAATTTATTAATCGCTTCTCAAAAACAATCATTTTAGTAATAAGGGAGTGCTTAGTTAAAAAATGGACGCTTTATGGTTTAAGACATAGAACATCACTTTTCTCCAACTAACATTCAAGAATGCCCTAGATATCTCAACCCAATTAAGAATGAAGAGATCTAACAATAGGGTATCATAGGATATGTTTAGAGATTAATGAGGGGTCCACCACCAAGTTTAAACTTCAAAATGACAACGAAATGCAATATGAAATGCAAAACCCTAATTTGATGCAATCTTGAATTAAATGACCTAGAAATGCATATAAAATAGAATGGAAGGCTATAAAATCAAAAGAGTGCACCTGAAACTTGTAGAGGCTTCAATGGAGACTAGAAATTCTTTTTTTTTTGAAATTTTGGCTTATTAGAACTCATTCACCATTTTGGGTGAATCAGTCCCAGTTCTGGATTTTTGCATAAGAGCAGGTTTTATGCAAATGGGTATCCAAATCTACAAAGATCTCTAAAAAATACCTATAGTGGGACTCATTCACCACTTGTGGCAAATGAGTCCAGTTTGACTTTTCTAGAAATTCAAAGTCTGAGTCTGCTCTTCTTAGTTTGCTCAATCTGTTCCTCGAGGTTCCTAAATCTAAAACTTTAATTTCAGGGCTATATATGACCTTTTAGTGAATGCAAATGGGGAGACAAATCCAACAAGCTTGTAACCTAATCTTCAATGATCTCCAATTCTTCAAAGCACCTAGATTTGTAATTACACAAAGAAAGAGAGAAAAAATGTTGATTGTTAGGGAATAGGGGTTTGCCTTGGTCAAACCCCTTTTAGGTAATTAAACCAAATGATAAAGAAATGAAACAACGACATGAAACATGAAACATAGGATATGAAACATGAACAATGATACCTTGAATTATATTGTCTTGTAAATCTACAACTCAACATAAAATGGCCATGAAGGATGTAGATCTTGATCTTTGACAATAAGAATGGAACAATGCTTGGTCTTGGATCTTCAATGCTACATCACAACACTAGCTCACTAACATGCTCGATGCTTGATATGCTTGACATGATGATAGATCATGAATTTTTGTGACAATTGATGAAGAAATATTCCCTTGAATGCCTTAGAAATGATCTTGAATGCTATCTTGATGATGTTGTAAAGACTTGGAATGCTTAGTTATTGCTTGCTTGACTTGATAATATGAATGTGTGATGAAATAATGATTTGGAAGCTTGTTTATAAATCCACTCACATGACCGTTAATTTGATCCCCAAGGCTGACATGGAAGAAATTTGAACTTAAACCCTGGTTTTTCCCACTCAAACCTTGAAAAATAGTTCAAATGGTATTCATTTGCCATCCTAGGTGAATGAGTGCCACCTGGATGGGACTCATTCTCCAAAGGTGGTGAATAGGTCCCACAGGGGCTATTTTTCCAGCTAGAATGTCGAGGAGTCAGGAAATTAAGCTTATATTTTGATCTTGTTGGGTTTTTTATTAAAATATACCTTTGGATGCACAATATAGAGTCATAGGGGCCTATTAATGATGATATTAAGGTCATTAATGTAATGGGGTCAAAAATACATTGTGAAAGTGTAAATAAATACACTTTACAACACTAAATTAAGGGAAAATTAGGTCTATTTAGCTTAGAAGAGCCCTAAATCCCATGTGAATGTGTAAAACAAATTACAACACTAGATTTGAAATGAGACTAATTCCCAAATTTAAATGCAATGTTTTAAATTGATTTCTACAGATTAAAAAATAAAATTTATGTATAAAATTTTAATATAATATTTAAAGCTCAATTAGAGACTTTGAAATTAAATTGTGCATATAATGAATTGATCAACAATTTCACTTAAATAAATTCAATCATGCTGTAAATAAATTATTAATTAAAAAAAAAACTCAAAGGTTTTAAAACAAATTTATTGCTTAGATAATTTATCAGCATTAACACTTATCTTTGAAATGTGCGGAAGAAATCCCCAACTATTGCTGGAATGGTCCTTGGTTCAACCTCTTTCGTAGGTGAGTAGTCTGGGAGGAAAGAAGACTTTGCTGCTCTACACGAGTGTTGGTTCCACTGGAACAATGCTCAACACTCGCGCCACAAAACCATGTCCTGGCCAGGACTATCCTCAGTGCACGCACTTGTACCCTAGGTTGGACACCCATTGTAGGAGTGCCCCTTCTTCATCCTACTCACAACCTACTAACCTGAAACCCTATTCCCGCAATGTGCTCCACTTGATTTTCCTTTTTTTTTCATGTCCCTCAGTAATTTAGTTTCCACAAGTTTTATACAACACAAAGGGTAGTTCCAACCAACACACCCTTTTACAAATAATAATTACATCCTGTGAAAACTCTAATTATTATTTTATTACATTTTCTTTCTTGAACTATTACATTAGTTCTTATATTTATTTACTTTTATTCTTTTTCTTTTCCTTACATGGGGAAAAAGTCTCATAACAATTCTCCCCCTGTTGTTTAGTTGTTGCCCTCAATAGCTTGATGATTTTTTGCATCACACATACATATAAATAAAATAGCCTTTAGTTAAACAAATGAGGATATTGGTCTTTAATAAAATTAACATTTTCCCAAGTAGCACTATCATTATCACAATGAATCCATTTAATTTTTACTTCATTTATAACTTTATTTCTCAATATTCTAGATCATTTTTTCAATTATTTATTCTGGTACAACCTTAAATTCACAAGAAGGTTCAATAGAAATAGTTTTCCAATCAATAACATGATTTGCATTGTATATATATTTCTTAAGTAAACTTACATGAAATGCATTATGGATTTCCAATTGAGGGGTTAAAGCAAGTTTATAAGCAACATACCCTAATCTTTCTAATATTTCAAAAGGCCCAGAAAAATGAGCAACTATCTTAGAATATTTACCCAGTTTTAATGAACTCCTTTTTGGTTTGACTCTAAGAAAAACATGTTCACCAACCTCAAAATATCAAGTAGGCCTCTTAGAATTTTCTCAACTTTTATACCTATCTTGGGTAGTCTTCATATTTTTTTTAGCTTTATTAATAATGGCTTCCATCTCTAACAAGTTTTCATTCTCATACCAAACTTTATGGACAGGATTAGACCATGAAATGGGTGTACTACAATTTTGGCCATAGATAGCTTTAAAAGGTGAGATCTTAATGGTGGAATGATATCCTTGATTGTATGCAAACCTTACCAAGTGTAAATAGTCTTCCTATGACCTAGGTTTATCCATGGTATACATTCACAACATGTCTTCTAAGATTCTATTAACCCTTTCTGTTTGGCCATTAGACTCAGGATGATAGGTAGTACTAAAATTTAATTAAGTACCAAGTTCTACAAATAGAGATTTCCAAAAGGAGGAGGTAAACCTAAGATCTTGATCTGAAATAATGTTCTTTGGAATACCATGTAACCTAACAATTTCTTTGACAAAAATACGGGCAATATCAAAAGCAGAGGATTTTATTTTGATAGGTATGAAATGTGCCATCTTGGTTAATCTATCCACCACTACAAAAATAGAGTCATGTCCTTTACGTGTTCGAGGTAATCCATTAATGAATTCCATACTAATTGACTCAAATTTCCAAGTCGGAATAGACAACGGTTGCAAGAGGCCTGGAGTTTTACATTGTTCCACTTTTACCTTTTGACAAGTTAAACATTGTTGAACATAAGTACGAATTTCAGTCTTCATTTGAGGCCAAAAGTAGTTTCTTTTGATTGAGAGATATGTCTTCTAGGATCCAGTGTGTCTGGCTATTGGGATATCATGGGAGTCTTTTAGTATTTGAGATTTAAGGTTAGGTATATTGGGAATGCACAACCTTCCTTTGTAATAAAGGAGACCATTTCTACTCAACAAATAAGATTCTAATCGTTCTTTCAAATGGACATTAGCGGAGGGGTTTTGGAGACCTTTATAAATGGATTGAAAGTAGTCATCAATAGGTAACTTGGATTTTATATCTTGTTCAAATTGGTTTCTCTCAAGGGTCAAGGCATTAACACACAGTCATCTTCGACTTAAGGCATCTGCCACTACAGTTTCTTTTCCATGAACATATTGGATGATAAAATCATATTCAGTTAAGAGTTCCACCCATCTTCTTTGTCTCATATTAAGGTGAGGTTGAGTAAAGATGTGTTGGAGACTACGATGGTCAGTTTTTAATATAAACTTATTCCCTAATAAATAATGGTGCCAAACCTTTAAAGCATGGACAATGCCTAGTAATTCAAGATCATGGACTGGATAATTTCTTTCAGTAGGTAATAAATTTCTAGATTCATAACACACCACTCAGTTATCTTGCATTAGAACACTGTCGATACTTGTACCGCATGCATCGGTGATCACAACAAAAGGCTTACTAAAATTATGAATACAAAGGATAGGTGCAGATGTTAATAAATTCTTTAGTGTGTGTAAAGCTTTATCACATTTTGGGGTCCAATTATAGCTTTTTTCTTTCTTAGTTAGATCAGTCAAAGGTGAAGCTATCTTGGAATAATTATTAACAAAACGACAGTAAAACCCAGATAATCCTAGGAAAATTTTAACTTCATGTGAATCCTTTGGGATAGGCCAATCTTGAATTGCCTTAATTTTAGCAAGGTTGGGTGAAATACCTTTTTTCAGAAATAACATGTCCTAAGTAAGATACTTCTGATTTGAAGAATTCACACTTGCTAAGTTTGGCATATAACTTATTCTTTCGCAAGGTTTCTAGTACCATTCTGAGATGTTTTTCATGTTCTTTTTTATTTTTTGAGTATATTAAGATATCATATAGGAAAATGATTACAAACACATCCAAAAATGGGTGAAAGATATCGTGCATTAAGGTCATAAAAGTTGTAGGTGCGTTAATTAAACCAAAAGGCATAACTAAAAATTCATAATGACCATATCATGTTTGAAAGGTAGTTTTGGAAATGTCAGATTATTTAATATGAATTTGATGGTATCCTGATCATAAAGCAATTTTGGAAAAACATTTAGCACCATGTAATTGATCTAGGATATCATCAATTCAAGGCAAGGGATACTTATTTTTTATGGTTAATTTATTAAGTTGTCGATAATCTATACATAACCTCATGGTGCCATCTTTCTTTTTGACAAATAATATTGGTGCACCCCAAGGAGAGACACTTGGTCTTATTTTTCCTTAATTAATTGTGTCAACTGAATTTTTAGTTATGTTAATTCAGGGATAGATTGATGATAGGGAGCTCTAGAGACTGGTTCTGCTCCGTGAACTAAATCAATTGTATGTTCTACAAATATTTTTGGGGGTAGACTATCTAAATCTTTAGGAAAAACATCTTTGAATTCTTGCACTACAGGTTTGATATTGATGTCTAACTTGAATTTATCACCTATTTGAAAAATCATAGCACAAAATATCTTACAATTTTTCCTAGCACTACGCTTGATTTGCATAGCTGAAATGGTTTTAATTTGAAGAGGCCTTTTCTCCCCCTGTAAAATTTGACATGTCCTCATGTTAGAGTTTATGATGAATTTTTTGTTTTCACAACCAAGGAGGGTATTATTTCTTTCCAACCAACTCATACCTAGAATAGCATCATATTTACCAATATTCAATACATGAAAATGATCACATGTTACAAAGTTATCTAACTCAAATTCTAAGCTTTCAATAAGCATACCAGTTTATTTTACTATTCTACCATCTACCATTTCCATCACTAAGGGCTCAATTAACTTAGATGCAATTTTTAGTTTAGAGAAAACTTTAGGAGAGATAAAATTATGACTACTACCAGAATCAGCAATGAAGATAATGGGATGACCATGTATGAATCCTTTAATTTCAATTAAGGAGGGTTGAAAATGCACCATACTTGCATCAATGGCTGCATAAATCTTCATGTTGGGTTGTGGAGTAGAGGTAGTGGTGCCTTGTTTTTGGTTTTATAGTCTTCTTGTCTACAAGGACAACAATGTTGGTAATGGTTCTCACCACAAGTCCAACATTTTATTTTAGGAGGTGTTGGTTTATTTTGGTTGGGTTTAACCATCTTGGTTAATCAAAAATGGACTTTCTTTTGACCAAATTCATTATGCTTTCTTTTACGCTTTTCCCTGGCTTGCCTTGAAATTTGATTAAGTGTTTTAGACTTTTTCGCAATTTAGGTTGCTTCATCTACTGAGGTGGGTTTACCACACCACACATTAGCTGCTATGCATGTCTTAAACCATTTATGAATCGAACCACTTGATCATGTCCTTCAATGAATGGTACAAATCTATTGAGCCTTTCAAAATCTTGTTTGTATTCATTTACTAATTGACCTCATTGTTTTAATTCAATTAACTCAATTCTCTTTTCTTGTACAAAGAAATCAGAAAGGTATTTTTGTGAAAACAATTGTTTAAATTGTGACCATTTCACTTTGTTGGCTTTCAATTTTTGAGATCTAATTATATCTTTCCACCAATTCAAGGCACCATTTTTAAGTTGATAAGTGGCAATCCGAATCCTACCATATAACTACTAGTGCTTTGCAATTTGAAGTATCTTTCTAAGTTGGTTAGCCATTGTTCTGCTTCCTCTCTAGTGCCGGTATTGCCACTATACTTTGGTAATTTAATCTTTCAAGAAAATTTGTCTAATTCTTTTTGTGTTTTTTTACTATTATCATCTTCAGGGGATTTAGATTCAAAAGTGTGAGAAGTACTATCACTGGAAGTTGAGTCTTCCTCTAATGATATTGGTCATTTCTTGGATTTTTTTATTTACTTTTGCTTCTTTTCCTACTTGTCTTTGAACTCTTCTTTCTTTCTGATAGTTCTACATTGTTTAGTCCTTTTTGTTCTAGTGCTTCTTGCCTAAGTTGTTGTACTTGGGCAACTAATGTAGCAACTTCTTGCATTAATGCTTGGTTGGTCCTCTCCAAATTCTCATAAGCTTTTTGGTTGCTCTCAGATGTCATTGTGGTAGGTCAATCTGTTTATGTAAGGGAATTAAATCAATATTGATTTTTTTAAAAGTTGCTTTTTTAAAACTTGCAAAAGAAAGCTCAAAAGATATTTAAGGGTGAAACTAAGGTTTCAAAATGTGAATCAATTTAGAGGGTTAAATTTAATGTCACTGCCAATATAATATTACCTTATGTGAAGACAACAAATTATACTATGCACACTAATTCGATGGTCTCTTGATTGAAACTATACCTTTCACATTCAGGAAATTTATGCAGATTTAGAGAATGCATTGGGATATATGTGTGATCATTATATTTGAATGTCAACTGTAAATTTTGTGCACTTAATTATGAAATCTAGGTCAGTGGAGATTGAACTTTGTTATCCTTTATTTCACATAGATTATGTAATGGTGTTTTAAAATTGATGATAAGAGTTTTGATATTGGTAAAATAATGGCAGAAAATATTATCCCTATCCCAGTTGTAAAAATTATAGTGGTTGTTGTTCGATGTAGGGACAATGATATAAAACCAGATGGGTGAGGATTTAGCACAATATAATATGTAAAAATTTAGCGTGGAAGTCTCATGCAATGTAATACCAATTTTAGTATGTGAGGATTCAGCGCAAAAGTTGCATATAATATAATAGGTGAGTAGCTCGTTGAAATAGTAAATTGTAGAGCGATAAAGAGTTTCCAGCAGCAACTTTGTTGCAGCATAACATTCACAAATTTTTAACCCTATGTTTAATTCCCTTTGTGCACTATGGAGAGTTTATTACATCTACTATAATTTCCTTTATATAAAGTAATTATTTGTATTCAATCCCTATCATGAAGATGGAGGAAATCTGTGCTGGTTGTAACCCAGATGTAAAAAACAAAAAATAGTTATATCTTTCTAGGAAGTGAATATTTAATTACAACTAACTCTCCCAAAATTTATGAATGGTAATTAGAAGGTGAAAGCTTAATCATTAAGGAAAAATAAATAAATAAATAGTTTCTAACTATCTGGAGATCTACCATATGTGACAAGAAAATTAGTATGGATGGTTTCTATTTTTCTCAATTCCAAAATAAACAGTTTATTAAATCTAGTAGCAAAAATGCAATGATAAGATTTAGTTGTGAATTTACTGGATGAAAAAGAAAACACAAATTATTAAATATCCAATTTGAAGTTTGATGTAAATTCAAAAACCATAAGTTACTCCAAATATAAAATAAATAAATAAATAAATAAAATAGGTTTGAGTGAAAATTTATTTTATTTTCTTTTAAATTAGTTTCCCATGAAAATTTATAGATAACTTCAATTTTAAAAAATCATCCCATGAAACAAATTGTGAATAAAGAAATTCAAAGGTAAAAAATAAATGAATAATTTTAGATGATGAAACAAATTGTGAATAAAGAAATTGAAAGGTTAAAAGTAAATGAGTAATTTTATTATTAAAATTTTAGTTTAAAAAGAGTAAATATCCTTAAATATTTTAACCTTTTAAACATAATGCATAATTGATAAAGAAATCAAGAATCAATTTAAACTATTATAAAATCTAGTTTATCTATTTATTTAACTTTTGAACATAATAAATAATTGATAAAAAAAAAATATAAGAATCAATTTGAACTATTATATAATCTAATCTATCTATTTATTATTATTATTTAAATTTATATATATATATATATTCAGAAAATAAATGCAATGAAATTAATTGATGATCGGAAAGGCTCTGATACCAAATGAAATGAGACTAATTCCCAAATTTAAATGCAATGTTTTAAATTGATTTCTACAGATTAAAAAATAAAATTTATGTATAAAATTTTAATATAATATTTAAAGCTTAATTAAAGACTTTGAAATTAAATTGTGCATATAATGAATTGATCAACAATTTCACTCAAATACATTCAATCATGTTGTAAGTAAATTATTAATTCAAAAAAATCTCAAAGGTTTTAAAACAAATTTATTGCTCAGATAATTTATCAGCATTAACACTTATCTTTGAAATGTGCAGAAGAAATCCCTAGCTATTGCTAGAATGGTCCCTAGTTTAGCCTCTTCCATTTGTGAGCAATCTAGGAGGAAAGCAAACTTTGCTGCTCTACATGAGTGTTGGTTCCACTGGAACAATGCTCAACACTCGTGCCACAAAACCGTGTCCTGGCCAGGACCGTCCTGAGTGCACACACTTGTACCCCAGGTTGGACACCCACTGTAGGAGTGCCCCTTCTCCATCCTACACACAACCTGCTAACCTGGAACCCTATTCCCGCAATGTGCTCCACCTGATTTTCCTCTTTTTTTTCATGTCCCTTATTAATTTAGTTTCCATGGGTTTTATACAACACAAAGGGTAGTTCCAACCGATACACCCTTTTACAAATAATAATTACATCCCATGAAAACTCTAACTATTATTTTATTACATTTTCTTTCTTGAACTATTACATTAGTTCTTATATTTATTTACTTATTTATTTATTTACTTTTATTCTATTTTCCTTTTTTTTTTCTTTTCCTTCCATGGGGAAAATGTCTCATAACAAGATTAGGTCCAATTTAGTTTACAAGCCCCTTAAATTTAATGTGAAAGTGTAAATAAATACATTTTACAACATTAAATTAAGGAAAAGTTAAGTTAATTTAGCTTAAAAGGGGCCCAAGACCTAATGTGGATGTGTAAAACACCTCACAACACTAGACCAAAGTGACATTAAGTTCAATTTATCATTAATTATTCCCATATCAAGTGTGAAAATGTTAATGGATACATTTTTTTACACTATAGGGAAAAAAGAGAAAAATCCTTAAAACAAGAAGAAGAGATAAGAGAAAAGGAAATACAAGATGTGGGGCTTGACTTTACCATTCAACATTTAAGAAGAAATTACAACAAGCATAAGAAAAAGAGATGCAAACAAAATAGAGGTTAGACACCCTAATGGAGGGAGATAAAATAAAAATGACTAAGGTACAGAAAGAAGCAATAAAGCTTAGGAAGAAACTCCATGAATCCATCCTAGAGGAATAACAAAAAAACAACAAATAGTAAATCCTCTAGAACGTGGCCAACCAAGTAAGGTAGATGATGGGGAATAAGAGGTAAACATTGAAAAAGCCTCCACATCTATCTCCCTTATACAATCAATGGACTCCTTAGCACATCAAAAGAAGTTGTAGCATGCACCCACACCACAACTATTGTAGTTGCTAGTAGTGAGTTCCCAAGTGAACCTCTCAAGAATTTCTCAACTACAAAAGCTTTAGTTAGGGGACATATTCCATTCCACTATTACAAAAGAGATCTTGCAATATCATGTGGAGAGTGTGGAGAAACTATAATATATGTAGGGTAAAAATACAAAGTTGTGTCACACTTTTATAAAGGAACCAACCAACACTGATCTAACTTTTAAACTTGAATCACTAGAAAGTGGCATATATGTTTATAATTTTGAAATGATGTAAACTAAAAAAATGTTTTTTTAGTATATTTTATGTTTGAATTTTTTTGACAAAATTAAAAATTATTTGAATATAGTTTTTAATAAATTATCACTATAATTTAGTTGCTGATAAAATGTTGAAAAATGATGTTACATGAGATTTCAAGCTTTATATAGTAAATTTCTTCTTTTTTTCCTTCAATTATTGTGTGTATATTTATAACTTGAAACTTTAGGGCATGGATACATTTTTGCAATTTTAATAAATATATGTTTTTAAATAAATATTCAAATGTGTGTGTATTAAAACATGACTGTTTCCAGTCAACATCAATTTTTATATTAAATATTTATCTAAAATAGAAAACAAATTATACTATCTTTAGATTCTTTTATCTAGGCATCGTATTTAAAAAAAAAAAAAATCAATGAGTTTTAGTATTTTCTTGACATGCTAATCAACCTAATATTTTTGTGCTCATAACCTACTTTTAGTAAAAAATAAAAATAATAATTGAACTATTAAAATAAATATATATTTGAAAACTACACTTATGAATCTACAAAAGGTACTTTTACATTTTAAAGAAAATGTTATTTATAAGAATAGGAATTGTTGAAACATTAATTTTTTTAAATAATTTCATTTTTTTAGTAAAGTGGCCTCAAAGTGGTGTTACATATGCATTTAGCCAACAATTTTAGTTGGGAAAGTTGTGGACATATTTAACTTATGTAAAACGAATCTTACTAGATCATATGTTTGACCAAAATTTATTTTTAGTTATAAATATTAAAATTCACTTGTGTTGATAAGTTGGTTGAAAGTGTGATACAACTTTGTACTTTTACCCTATAGTGAACATATTATAGAATAGCATACCACACATACACATGGACACTTCCCTTCCCTTGCTATAACAATTCTCACAGTTGGTGGATGCCCTACAATCAAATTTGTAGTGACAAAAGGCCAACATAAGACAAGAAGGCTAGAAGGAGATTTTGAAGAATAAAGACAATGAGGCCATAAAGAAGTGTGCATCAACATAGTCTCAATAGAAGTATAATAGAGGCCAATGTTATCAATTTTATCTTTAGTAGGCCAACCTTACCAAAAACCTTAAAGATCAAATTACTCAATTAGAGGTCCAAATAGTGTCGATTACCCTTACATATGACCCTCTAAAAGATATGGATGGTGTTGTAAGAGAAAAAAAATAGAAAATATATATACACAACTATAAAAAGTTTAGGATCATAGGGAGAAAATTAAGATGTATCTATCAAACAATTAAGAGAGACAATGAGTATAAAACTTGTGCACTTGATCGGAATTTTAGGGGAAGCAAAGAATGAAGCACATCAAATACAAATACCTAGTAGTCTTGTAGAGGAAAACACAACACATCGACACCCAAGGATACATTAAAGTCCTACAACAAGCAAAGAATCAATGCGACACTACACTTGCATAGTTGAAGGTAATCTAGAAGAATATTCTTCTTGGGAACTAAACATCATGTCTTGAGAAGAAATCTTTTTAAAAGGGTACCCTTGCTTACTAAATCCTTCTTATACTTTGTATTTATTTTCTATATCTATTTCCTTTTTTATAAATGAAATAATTTCATATGCTCTATAAAATATTGTACCCCAACACTTCATTTTTATTCTTAATATCTCTTAATTTTGATGCATTTTGGAGGTTGTTAGTGTATGCTTTATAAAATCTAGATATTTTCATATACTTTTTTCATGAAATGAACTATTTTAACTCTACTTGTCCTAACACTATATCCCAATTATGTACCTTGTAACCTACACTTCATATTATTGGTCTCTAATCTCATATTCAATTATACATTTCATATTATAGAATTTTGCTGCAACATCTCAATAATCAACATTCGCATTACATTGAATTCTGAGTAAGTTTCTTATTTGTCTCAATCACATTAGCCTTTCTTTTTCAGAATTCACAGTATATTGAATTCTGAGTAAGTTCTATTTTAGTGTCTCCACGGATAGAAAATCAAAACACGCCATTGTTCCATGTTAGAAAAAAATCAAGAGGCCTCTTCTTAGAAAGTGACTTTTTCCTCGTAAAGCAAACAAAAACAAATATGTTTGGTTTGTATCACTTTCAAGTTCCTTTCCAGAAAGAAAGGATGAAAGCTCATTATCATTCATCTCATACACACCATTTTCTAGACCTCCTAGAAAACTCAATCCTAACATTTGTAAGGGAAGGACCGATGCATCTTCCCTTAGGCACTGTCTATGTAGGCTACAATTTGCACCAACCCATCTGATGTCTATGCCATGCTCCTGCATACTCCTCTGACCGTCCATGCACCAACTAGCCATGTGCTGCAAGTAGGTTGTATTTGTCATAATTTTTTGGTTTACAATGCCCAATAAATATTTTTATTGCTTTTTTTAAGTGTTCCATTTGCTATTTTTTGTTGCTTTGCTCATGGCTATTGGTTTCCACTCCTCCAAACTCTTCCCGCTGGTATTGACCTTACACTTTATAATTTAGCGAGCTACAACCTGAAAATTAGGTTTATACGAAGGTTTTAAAGTATGTTTAATAAAATGAAAATAATTAATATATTAAGTATATATTAGCATAATTAATATATAACATATATTTTATATATTATATTTTTAACAAAACTATTAAATATAATAGTAATAATAATCCTATATATGTATTTAATAGTTTTGTTAAAAACTATAATATATAATAATAATTAGTATAATTATATTATTTATAAAAAAATTTATTATATAAAATATACATTATATATTAATTATGTTAATATATACTTAATTACGATAAACCAAAATTAATGGATAAGAATATAATTATATATATTAGGATTTTAATAAATAATATTAAAATCATTTTAAGGCTGAAACCAATTAGTATTTTAATATATAATGTATTTTTTTTTTAGACTACAGGAATCAAAGCACGACCCCTATAAACTACAGGTGCGCCTGGAAAAATTTTTAACATGATCGGCGACGCTGGTGCGACACGCCCTCCGGTACCATGGGGGTGAGGGAGACTAGACCTCGTGACCAACCTCCTGCAACAGGAAAGATTTAGCCAACCGAGCTAGGGCCCCAACCCTTAATATATAATGTATATTTTATATAATAAAAAATAAATTATAAATAATATAATTCTACTAATTATTATTATATAATATATTTTTTTAACAAAACTATTAAATACATATATAAAATTATTTAAACTATATTTAATATAATTAGTATAATTATACTATTTATAATTTTTTTTTATAGTTTTAAAATTGCACATTTATATTATACTAAGGATAGCGTAATTATAATATACATTAAATATATTAAAATACAAATTTGTTTCAACCTTAAAATGATTTTAATATTATCCATTGAAATCCTAATATATATAATTAAATTCTTATCCATTAACCCACCCTAATTCTATAACTAACACTAATTCTAATTACAACCCTAACCCTAATTCTAACTCTAATTCTAACCCTAACCCTAACCCTAACCCTAACCCTAACCCTAATCTTACTACTAACTCTAACCTAACTCTAATCCTAATTTTATCTCTAACCCTAACCCTAACCCTAATCTTACTACTAGCACTACCCTAACCCTAATCCTAATTTTATCTCTAACCCTAACCCTATTCTTATCTCTAATTGTAACCCTAAACTTATTCATAACTTCAACCCCAATCCTAATCCTAACCCTAACCCTAACCCTAACCCTAACCCTAACCCTAACCCTATCCCTATCCCTATCCCTAATTTTAACCCCAACCCTAATCTCTAACACTAAATATAACCCTAATCCTTACCCTCACCCTATTTCTAAGCCTAACCCATTTTATACATGCTAACTCCAACCCTAACCTTATCTCTCATCTCAAACACATTTTTAAACTTAACCCTTTTTATATATTTTAGTATATTTAATATAAAAAATTAATGTAAGTTATAGTTAAGGGTCAAACATGTTTAGGTTCAAACTTTTATTAGGGTTGGGATTAATTTTATTATTTGGAATAGCGTTAGGGTTAGGTTTAGAGATATAAGTGGTATCAGGGTTGGAGTTAGTATTAGCGTTAGGATTAGGTTTAGGGTTACGTTTACGGTTAGCATATATAAAAAGGGTTAAGTTTAAAAATGTGTTTGGGATGAGCAATAGGGTTAGGGTTGGAGTTAGCATGTATAAAATGGGTTAGGCTTAGAAATAGGGTGAGGGTAAGGATTAGGGTTATATTTAGTATTAGAGATTAGGGTTGGGGTTAAAATTAGGGCTAGGGATAGGGATAGGGATAGAGTTAGGGTTAGGGTTAGGGTTAGGATTATGATTAGGATTGAAGTTATGAATAATTTTAGGGTTACAATTAGGGATAAAAATAGGGTTAGGGTTAGAGATAAAATTAGGATTAGGGTTAGGATAGTGTTAGTAGTAAGATTAGGATTAGGGTTAGGGTTAGAGATAAAATTAGGATTAGGGTTAGGTTAGCGTTAGTAGTAAGATTAGGCTTAGGGTTAGGATTAGGGTTAGGGTTAGAATTAGAGTTAGAATTAGGGTTAGGGTTGTAATTAGAATTAGTGTTAGTTATATAATTAGGGTGGGTTAATGGATAAGAATTTAATTATATATATTAGTATTTCAATGGATAATATTAAAATCATTTTAAGGCTGAAACTGATCTATATACGGATCTAGACTATTTGCAATATTGAATGCTTAATTAAAAACAATTAAAGGAATTACAAATCCAAGCATACATTAATGAAATTATGCATCAAAACTTAAGGTGAGAAACAGAATTGAGAGAGAAGAAGATAGAAAGTGCAAACAAAGTTTGATTACGGAGTTCACCACAAATGTGATTACATCTCTGGGTCCACTCCAATAGAGTGAGACCGATCCAATTAATCTCCAAAATCAATTATAAATGCACTATGACCATTCCTTCTAACACTTCAACAGCATAACAATACTCTGACGTGCAAGAATGGCTGAAAGAACTCCTTAGAAAATCTCATTGTTTCTCTAATCACCACCTAGACTTCAAAAATCTCCATGAATGAATAACTCTCACACCTAAACCCCCTTTTTACATAAATTTTGCATAGGGGGTTAAAAACCACCATAATAAATAAAATAACAATTTAACCCCCCTCCTTTGGCTTTTATAATTATAAGCCTTACAAAAAAAACACTACCCATTTATATAAAAACAATAACTTCCCCATTAAAAGTAAAAACATTAAACAACCCCTTAAATAAACATTTGGAATTTGTTTTTAAGCCCTTGTCTTATTATATTCACAGGCTATTTGAGTTTAGGGAGTTTAGTTTAAAATTAAAACAACAATTTAGTGTTATTTTAGGAGGTTTTATTTTATGAGATTTTGTTTTAATCACACCAAATCCACTAATCCCACAAAATCCGATCCCACCAAATCCTCGTGGGATCCCACAAAATCTGATGGATTTTTGTGAGATAAAATAATCCTCCACACCTTATTTTCAAAAATAAAGCATGGTACATGGATTTTGTGAGATTTTTGCCACATCACCTACAATTCCATGTCACCATCTAGTCAACTACCATGTCACATGCTGACATCATGCTAATGTCACCAGCTGCACCACCAAGTCAACTAAACTTTGACTACCAATATCTCAAGCATACGGTGTCAGATTTTGATGAAACAAACGTTGTTGGAATCATCTCGATGAGCCCTTCAATTTGATGTTGCTTCTATGAATTTTTGAAACAATCATTTTTT
>VDFB02000017.1:145269109-145373767 GCA_007258455.2 Sequoia sempervirens
GCATGTGGCTACCTCCAATTGAGGTAAACACATGTCATTATTATTTTAACAAAAAAAAATCAACCTACCTAAGTGAGCCTACTCTAGGTTCATAATGTGCAATAAAATAAATAACTAAATGGAAGAAATAAAATAATGGACCAACAGCCCCATCATAAGCATAACTTAGGTGCATATATATGAGCCCTATAAATATGTGCCCATTTTAGGTACACATATACAATATGTCCCCTTAAAAAAAAAGAGGAAGAAAAATTGTAGGAAAAGAACACCCTCTCAAGAAGGGGAAATATGAAATAATATCCTAAAATCCCTATAAGATAAAGCCCATAAATTCCTCTACATATAAGACAAAAAATATAGATGTAGATAATCACATAATAAATTATTTTAGAGGTCCCTTTAAAATAAATGATGCATTTATCTTTCAAAAGAAATAAATTAAGTGAGCTATAGATCTATTTAATTCCATTCAAGTGGTGAAGTGAATGAAGGAATTCTAGGATGAAAGTTTCCAAAAACTACTCAATATTATCAATGCTAGTACTAAGCTATGAGTGAAACTGATGAATGATATTAGCCTAGGCCCATGCAAAAGGATTCAAAGTAAACATTGATGAAGGTGAGTATTAAGACTCAAGAAGTGTAGAATTTACCACCATGTAAGAACATAGAAATAGAGAAAAAATAAGATGGTTAGAACATTTGTTCATTAAATCTGAATTAGGAGATACAACTCCACGTGAGTTATCAATAAAAAGGAGAAAAATATCCTCAATGGTTTCTTTTAAAACTTAAATATTAAATTATACAAACATAATATGTATGTCAAATAAATATAGGTTTGAATAATCAGGAAGATAAATATTAACTCTATATAATTAGTAGGTGGAGATATTGAAGTTTATACGACTACATGTTCATCACATGATGTGTCTATAGTAAAAAAATATTAAATCTATTCAAGGTAGAGGAATCTAAGTGGATATCAAATGGCCAAACTACACATTCTATGTGATCACATTGGTTTCATGAGCATGAAAATTTATAAAATAGGTGTTAGTAGGTGTCTTAATATCATGTACATGTGAAATTTCCTCTAATGAAATGTCACTTTTAGATGTTGATTCAAGATCTCCATATAGTTTCCTAGGTAATTAAAATGCATTCTGAATGAGTGATTTGATGGATTATATCCTCCAAAATAGTGAGATAAATGATACCATTAATGTATTCCTTGTTCTCACATCATTTATCCTTCTAATATAGACCACTTGGTTCAAGAACATATCCATTGAGATGGTGATAAACCATACATATGGAAATGATTCTTGATCCATGAATTTTTTATAAGTAATTCACATGATCCACAATGATAAATAGCATCCATAATTGTTACAACACAATTTAAAAATTTAAATAGATTAGATAATTTAAAAACTAATGAAAATTCCTCGAGAATAGAGTGTGATGGTGGCACTTTGTACATAGTATGATTATATATGAACCTAACAAAAGGAACCCCATAAACCTCAATTAAAATATCACTCCTAAAAAAAAAGGTTACACTTTTTAACAAGTACAAATACAACTTCCTTAAAGTAGTGAAGTGATCTTGATCTTTCTATATTTTAAATACCATGAATGTTAATGTGCTAAAGTATAATTTAGATATGTGATCATGGGAAAAGCAAACTAAATCAATGATAGTAAATAAAAAAATATTCGCTTTCAAAAAAATTACACCTAAATATATTTTTATATAAGCTCAAACAAAGCCTAAGAAGCTACCAAATTATGGATGTTGACGTCACCCTATATGATCTACTTGCCAAATTATTATTTTTAAAATAATGTTATACCTAGGTGACCCAACCTATAACTAAGGAATATTATATTATTTATTGATTCTAATTGTCTATAATGTATGAAGTAATGTGATTTTATGAACTCTATATGAAATATTTTTTAAAGATTCTCTCATGGCCTTTAAAATAATCAATTTTTTCTATTGTAATAAAATATAGTCATGCTTTATATGAAAATATATTTTTTTGGACTTCTAGACTCAATGATGATATTTAATTTTTTTCTAAGAGGTCTCCAACAAAATCTTACCTCAAAAACCCCCACAAAAAAGTGTAAATTAGAAACCCACTTGTCAAACCCATTGGTGTAAATAGGTATTTTACCTAACTAGCAAATTAGTGTGTCGTTTACATGTTAATGTTTAATTAGGTAATGGGTGGTTTTCTAGAAGTCTTATTTATCTAGATAAGATATTATCATATCTTATCTAGTTGGCTTTTATTTAATGCTTTTTTCCTATGTCATTTAATATTTTTGAGGTAGTTGTCTCATTATATAGGATTAAGACACATGCCAAGATCTTATCTTATCCTATCTTACAACTTTCCTTTATAAGCAAGGAATCAAATGTAAATTACATATTCAATCTTGGAATCTTGAATCCATAACTATAGCAAGCTATTCATACTATTTTCTCCCATGTGGAAGATATTTTGTCTAGCAATTATACTTTGGGGTGTTGGGAGTCACCATTCACTCCTACATGCTATCAAACCTCCATTGTTGCAAATTCCTTTCAAGATATAAGGGATTAATCTTGGCTTGAATATTTTTTTGAGCATATTTTGAGGTGTCAAAGACCTCATGTTTGAATCCAAGACATCAAATAAAGTCAAGTTTTCCTTTCATTTTTTCAAATTTTGTTATGTTTTCTCTGCTCTACAAGGGTTTCAAGTAGTATTAAAGTTACCAGAGCTAGGAGGTATATAAATTTATGGGGTGAATTGAATTGAATATGATTTTACATTGCATCAAAAAGGCTCTAAAACCTAAATATTGAATATCAAATCATTGAAATCGAACAATTTTATCTTAGGGGCATCAAAGGTTTCTTTCTTATCGTCGCCATTTGTATGGAATCCGTATGATATAGATCCATATCATACAACTTTGGCATACTCTCGTTGGTGTCAAATCTATCCTCTACAGGTGTTAGTGGTATTTTCTATGGTATCAGCATCTTGTAGTGAATTTTTTTATTTATATAAGAACATGTACTTTTCTACACAATCAGTGTCACTTTAGTCATGTCATAGTATGTCTCTTGGCATCATCTAACATCACTTTGTGTCACCATACAAAGTGGTTGATGGTCGTTTAAATTTTGTGAAATGTTTCTAATGGTCATATCACCCACCTATCACTAGCCAAATGGAGCTTTAAATATTAGCAGCACCAGCAGGTGGCCAAAGTATCTCACCCTCGCCACTTGAGTAGTATTTATGCCTTGTGCGATGACCCTTATTTTCCTTTGATAGAACCCATCGTCATGTGGGGTGACTTACCACCAACCCCCAAGGGGCTTATGAATTTCCCTTGGAGCACAAATTGGGTCATTATTTTCCACAAAGCATATTTTTTTGTGAGAATATCAAAAAAATCAAATGAGATACCCATAAAAGGCTGGTTATGTCTAGTTAATAGTGGTGTAGGTATTTTTTCTAGGTTATGTTGTAGTTACATTTAATTGATGATTGAAGTCAAATCTTATGTTTTGGCTCTTGAGATCATAATATTTTGTCATAATTTTTTATTTTCATGATTCTTACAACATTGGAAAGGTATTGAGGAGCTCTATCCAGCCATCCATGCACTTTTCTTATTTCTTTCCTAGGTATATAATTGATTTAGTTCTTCTGAAATGCAACTAATTCTCAAATTTAAAATGCAGTAATTAAAATGATTTCATGATTTACTTTAAAAAAACTTTTTATGCTAAGAAAATAATATAGTATTTAAAAATTTACAACTAAATGGAATATAATAAATTAATTAACCATTCTGCTCAGTACATTCAAGCATGTCGTAAATAAATTATTAATTTAATAAACTTAAAAGACTTAAACACTTTATTGCTCAAATAATTTATTAAGCTTTAATACTTATCTGTGGAAATGTGCAAAAGAAATCCCAACTATTGCTGGAATGGTCCTTGGTTCATCCTCTTCCATCTGTGAGTAGTTTGGGAGGAAAGCAGACTTTGCTACTCTACACGAGTGCTGGTTCCACTGGAACAATGCTCAACACTCATGCCACAAAACCATGCCCTGGCCAGGACCGTCCTGAGTGCACGCACTTGTACCCCAGGTTGGACACCCACTGTAGGAGTGCCCCTTCTCCGTCCTACTCACAGCCTGCTAACCTTGAAACCCTATTTCCGCAATGTGCTCCACTTTATTTTCCTCTTTTCTTCATGTCCCACAATAATTTAGTTTTCACGGGTTTTATACAACACAAAGGGTAGTTCCAACCGACACACCCTTTTACAAATAATAATTACATCCCGTGAAAACTCTAATTATTATTTTATTACATTTTCTTTCAGGAACTATTACATTAGTTCTTATATTTATTTACTTATTTACTTAGTTACTTTTATTCTATTTTATTTTTTTTACTTTTCTTCCACGGGAAAAAAGTCTCATAACAATTATCCCCCTGTTGTTTAGTTGCTGCCCTCAGTAGCTTGATGATTTTCTGCATCACACATACATATGAATAAAATAGCCTTTAGCTAAACAAATGAGGATATTGGTCTTTAATAAAATCAACATTTTCCCAAGTAGCACTATCATTATCACAATGACTCCATTTAATTTTTACTTCATTTATAACTTTATTTCTCAATATTCTAGATCTTTTTTCAATTATTTGTTCTGGTTCAACCTTAAATTCACAAGAAGGTTCAATAGAAATAGTTTTCCAATCAATAACATGATTTGCATTGTATATATATTTCTTAAGTAAACTTACGTGAAATACATTATGGATTTGCAATTGAGGGGGTAAAGCAAGTTTATAAGCAACATCCCCTAATCTTTCTAATATTTCAAAAGGTCCACAAAAACGAGGAGCTATCTTAGAATATTTACCCAGTTTTAACGAACTCCTTTTTGGTTTGACTCTAAGAAAAACATGTTCACCAACCTCAAAATCTCGAGTAGTCCTCTTAGAATCTGCCCAACTTTTATACCTATCTTGGGCAGCTTTCATATTTTGTTTGGCTTTATTAATAATGGCTTCCATCTCTAACAAGTTTTCATTCTCATACCAAACTTTATGGACAGGATCAGACCATGAAATGGGTGTATTACAATTTCGTCCATAGACAGCTTCAAAAGGTGACATCTTAATGGTGGAATGATATCCTTGATTGTATGCAAACTCTACCAAGTGTAAATAGTCTTCCCATGACCCAGGTTTATCCATGGTATACATTCGCAACATGTCTTCTAAGATTCTATTAACCCTTTCTGTTTGGCCATCCGACTCAGGATGATAGGCAGTACTAAAATTTAAATGAGTACCAAGTTCTACAAATAGAGATTTCCAAAAAGAGGACGTAAACCTAGGATCTCGATCTGAAATAATGTTCTTTGGAATACCATGTAACCTAACAATTTCTTTGACAAAAATGTGGGCAATATCAGAAGCAGAGGATTTTATTTTGATAGGTATGAAATGTGCCATCTTGGTTAATCTATCCACCACTACAAAAATAGAGTCATGTCCTTTACGTGTTCAAGGTAATCCAGTAATGAAGTCCATACTAATTGACTCCCATTTCCAAGTTGGAATAGACAAGGGTTGCAAGAGGCCTGGAGTTTTACATTGTTCCGCTTTTACCTTTTGGCAAGTTAAACATTGTTGAACATAAGTACGAATTTCAGTCTTCATTTGAGGCCAAAAGTAGTTTCTTTTGATTGAGAGATAGGTCTTCTAGAATCCAGGGTGTCCGGCTATTGGGATATCATGAGAGTCTTTCAGTATTTGAGATTTAAGGTTAGGTATATTGGGAATGCACAACCTTCCTTTGTAATAAAGGAGACCATTGTTACTCAACAAATAAGATTCTAATCGATCTTTCAAATGGACATTAGAGGAGGGGTTTTGGAGGCCTTCATAAATGGATTGAAAGTAGTCATCATTAGGTAACTTGGATTTTATATCTTGTTCAAATTGGCTTCTCTCAAGGGTCAAGGCATTAACACATAATCATCTTCGACTTAAGGCATCTGCCACTACATTTTCTTTTCCAGGAACATATTGGATGGTGAAATCATATTCAGTTAAGAGTTCCATCCATCTTCTTTGTCTCATATTAAGGTGAGGTTGAGTAAAGATGTGTTGGAGACTACGATGGTTAGTTTTTAATATAAAATTATTCCCTAATAAATAATGGCGCCAAACCTTTAAAGCGTGGACAATTCCTAGTAATTCAAGATCATGGATTGGATAATTTCTTTCAGTAGGTAACAACTTTCTAGATTCATAACACACCACTTGGTTATCTTGCATTAGAACACCGCCGATACCTGTACCACATGCATCGGTGATCACAACAAAAGGCTTACTAAAATTAGGAATACAAAGGATAGGTGCAGATGTTAATAAAGTCTTTAGTGTGTGGAAAGCTTTATCACATTCTGGAGTCCAATTATAGCTTTGTTCTTTCTTCGTTAGATCGGTCAAAGGTGAAGCTATCTTGGAATAATTCTTAACAAAATGACGGTAAAACCCAAATAATCCTAGGAAACTTTAACTTCATGTGCATCGTTTGGGATAGGCCAATCTTGAATTGCCTTAATTTTAGTAGGGTCAGGTAAAATACCTTTTTTAGAAATAACATGTCCTAAGTAAGATACTTCTGATTTAAAGAATTCACACTTGCTAAGTTTGGCATATAACTTATTCTTTCGTAAGGTTTCTAGTACCATTCTAAGATGTTTTTCATGTTCTTTTTCATTTTTTGAGTATATTAAGATATCATCTAGAAAGATGATTACAAACACATCCAAAAATGGGTGAAAGATATCATGCATTAAGGTCATAAAAGTTGCAGGTGCATTAGTTAAACCAAAAGGCATAACTACAAATTCATAAGGACCATATCGTGTTCGAAAGGCAGTTTTGGAAATGTCAGATTC
This sequence comes from Sequoia sempervirens, assembly GCA_007258455.2. NCBI lineage: Eukaryota > Viridiplantae > Streptophyta > Pinopsida > Cupressales > Cupressaceae > Sequoia > Sequoia sempervirens. The sequence continues at coordinate 145,276,126 of VDFB02000017.1, forward strand.
TTTAATATGAATTTGATGGTATCCTGATCGCAAATCAATTTTGGAAAAAAATTTAGCACCATGTAATTGATCTAGGAGAACATCAATTTGAGGTAAGGGATACTTATTTTTTATGGTTAATTTATTAAGTTGTTGATAATCTATACATAACCTCATGGTGCCATCTTTCTTTTTGACAAATAATACTGGTGCACCCCAAGGAGAGACACTTGGTCTTATTTTTCCTTAAGTAATTGTGTCAACTGAATTTTTAGTTCTGTTAATTCAGGGATAGATTGACGATAGGGAGCTCTAGAGACTAGTTATGCTTTGGGAACTAAATCAATTGCATTTTCTACAGATCTTTTTGGGGGTAGACTATCTAAATCTTAAGGAAAAACATCTTTGAATTCTTTCCTCTGGAGTTTGATAATACATTGTGTCTTAGTTTTATCCACATGTTTGAAAGTGCTAGCATAAATTCTTCTGGTGCCACCCTAGCACCTCAGCTTGGTTTCCATAGCTTTGGAAATGAGACTTTAGATTTGAGAGAGGTCTTTTCTCCTCACGATTTGGCTATCCATGTTAGGGACGTTTATGATGAATTGAACATTTCACAACCAAAAGGGAGGACATTATTTCTTTTCCATCAACTTTCTATACCTGGGAATGGCACATCCATATTTTAAGATTCAATACATGAAGTGATACATGTTCACAAAGTTCTCTAACTCCAAGATTCAAAGGTTTTTAATAAGCATGCAGGGTTCCACATTTTTGCTATTCTGCCATCACAGAATTTCCATCACCTAAGGGCTCCAATTAACTTAGATTAGTAGTTTTTTAAGTTTGGGGGACAGCTTTGAGGAGATAAGAATTGCTTGTGGCTACACACTACTAGAGATCAAAAGGGAAGATAATGGGATGACCATGTATGAATCCTTTAATTTCAATTAAGGAGGGTTGAAAATGCACCATACCTGCATCACCGGCTGCATAAATCTTCATGTTGGGTTGTGGAGTAGAGGTAGTGGTGCCTTGTTTTTGGTTTTATAGTCTCCTTGTCTACAAGGACAACAATGTTGGTAATGGTTCTCACCACAAGTCCAACATTTTATTTTAGGAGGTGTTGGTTTATTTTGGTTGGGTTTAACCATCTTGGTTAATCAAAAATGGACTTTCTTTTGACCAAATTCATTATGCTTTCTTTTACGCTTTTCCCTGGCTTGCCTTGAAATTTGATTAAGTGTTTTAGACTTTTTCGCAATTTAGGTTGCTTCATCTACTGAGGTGGGTTTACCACACCACACATTAGCTGCTATGCATGTCTTAAACCATTTATGAATCGAACCACTTGATCATGTCCTTCAATGAATGGTACAAATCTATTGAGCCTTTCAAAATCTTGTTTGTATTCATTTACTAATTGACCTCATTGTTTTAATTCAATTAACTCAATTCTCTTTTCTTGTACAAAGAAATCAGAAAGGTATTTTTGTGAAAACAATTGTTTAAATTGTGACCATTTCACTTTGTTGGCTTTCAATTTTTGAGATCTAATTATATCTTTCCACCAATTCAAGGCACCATTTTTAAGTTGATAAGTGGCAATCCGAATCCTACCATATAACTACTAGTGCTTTGCAATTTGAAGTATCTTTCTAAGTTGGTTAGCCATTGTTCTGCTTCCTCTCTAGTGCCGGTATTGCCACTATACTTTGGTAATTTAATCTTTCAAGAAAATTTGTCTAATTCTTTTTGTGTTTTTTTACTATTATCATCTTCAGGGGATTTAGATTCAAAAGTGTGAGAAGTACTATCACTGGAAGTTGAGTCTTCCTCTAATGATATTGGTCATTTCTTGGATTTTTTTATTTACTTTTGCTTCTTTTCCTACTTGTCTTTGAACTCTTCTTTCTTTCTGATAGTTCTACATTGTTTAGTCCTTTTTGTTCTAGTGCTTCTTGCCTAAGTTGTTGTACTTGGGCAACTAATGTAGCAACTTCTTGCATTAATGCTTGGTTGGTCCTCTCCAAATTCTCATAAGCTTTTTGGTTGCTCTCAGATGTCATTGTGGTAGGTCAATCTGTTTATGTAAGGGAATTAAATCAATATTGATTTTTTTAAAAGTTGCTTTTTTAAAACTTGCAAAAGAAAGCTCAAAAGATATTTAAGGGTGAAACTAAGGTTTCAAAATGTGAATCAATTTAGAGGGTTAAATTTAATGTCACTGCCAATATAATATTACCTTATGTGAAGACAACAAATTATACTATGCACACTAATTCGATGGTCTCTTGATTGAAACTATACCTTTCACATTCAGGAAATTTATGCAGATTTAGAGAATGCATTGGGATATATGTGTGATCATTATATTTGAATGTCAACTGTAAATTTTGTGCACTTAATTATGAAATCTAGGTCAGTGGAGATTGAACTTTGTTATCCTTTATTTCACATAGATTATGTAATGGTGTTTTAAAATTGATGATAAGAGTTTTGATATTGGTAAAATAATGGCAGAAAATATTATCCCTATCCCAGTTGTAAAAATTATAGTGGTTGTTGTTCGATGTAGGGACAATGATATAAAACCAGATGGGTGAGGATTTAGCACAATATAATATGTAAAAATTTAGCGTGGAAGTCTCATGCAATGTAATACCAATTTTAGTATGTGAGGATTCAGCGCAAAAGTTGCATATAATATAATAGGTGAGTAGCTCGTTGAAATAGTAAATTGTAGAGCGATAAAGAGTTTCCAGCAGCAACTTTGTTGCAGCATAACATTCACAAATTTTTAACCCTATGTTTAATTCCCTTTGTGCACTATGGAGAGTTTATTACATCTACTATAATTTCCTTTATATAAAGTAATTATTTGTATTCAATCCCTATCATGAAGATGGAGGAAATCTGTGCTGGTTGTAACCCAGATGTAAAAAACAAAAAATAGTTATATCTTTCTAGGAAGTGAATATTTAATTACAACTAACTCTCCCAAAATTTATGAATGGTAATTAGAAGGTGAAAGCTTAATCATTAAGGAAAAATAAATAAATAAATAGTTTCTAACTATCTGGAGATCTACCATATGTGACAAGAAAATTAGTATGGATGGTTTCTATTTTTCTCAATTCCAAAATAAACAGTTTATTAAATCTAGTAGCAAAAATGCAATGATAAGATTTAGTTGTGAATTTACTGGATGAAAAAGAAAACACAAATTATTAAATATCCAATTTGAAGTTTGATGTAAATTCAAAAACCATAAGTTACTCCAAATATAAAATAAATAAATAAATAAATAAAATAGGTTTGAGTGAAAATTTATTTTATTTTCTTTTAAATTAGTTTCCCATGAAAATTTATAGATAACTTCAATTTTAAAAAATCATCCCATGAAACAAATTGTGAATAAAGAAATTCAAAGGTAAAAAATAAATGAATAATTTTAGATGATGAAACAAATTGTGAATAAAGAAATTGAAAGGTTAAAAGTAAATGAGTAATTTTATTATTAAAATTTTAGTTTAAAAAGAGTAAATATCCTTAAATATTTTAACCTTTTAAACATAATGCATAATTGATAAAGAAATCAAGAATCAATTTAAACTATTATAAAATCTAGTTTATCTATTTATTTAACTTTTGAACATAATAAATAATTGATAAAAAAAAAATATAAGAATCAATTTGAACTATTATATAATCTAATCTATCTATATTATTATTATTTAAATTTATATATATATATATATTCAGAAAATAAATGCAATGAAATTAATTGATGATCGGAAAGGCTCTGATACCAAATGAAATGAGACTAATTCCCAAATTTAAATGCAATGTTTTAAATTGATTTCTACAGATTAAAAAATAAAATTTATGTATAAAATTTTAATATAATATTTAAAGCTTAATTAAAGACTTTGAAATTAAATTGTGCATATAATGAATTGATCAACAATTTCACTCAAATACATTCAATCATGTTGTAAGTAAATTATTAATTCAAAAAAATCTCAAAGGTTTTAAAACAAATTTATTGCTCAGATAATTTATCAGCATTAACACTTATCTTTGAAATGTGCAGAAGAAATCCCTAGCTATTGCTAGAATGGTCCCTAGTTTAGCCTCTTCCATTTGTGAGCAATCTAGGAGGAAAGCAAACTTTGCTGCTCTACATGAGTGTTGGTTCCACTGGAACAATGCTCAACACTCGTGCCACAAAACCGTGTCCTGGCCAGGACCGTCCTGAGTGCACACACTTGTACCCCAGGTTGGACACCCACTGTAGGAGTGCCCCTTCTCCATCCTACACACAACCTGCTAACCTGGAACCCTATTCCCGCAATGTGCTCCACCTGATTTTCCTCTTTTTTTTCATGTCCCTTATTAATTTAGTTTCCATGGGTTTTATACAACACAAAGGGTAGTTCCAACCGATACACCCTTTTACAAATAATAATTACATCCCATGAAAACTCTAACTATTATTTTATTACATTTTCTTTCTTGAACTATTACATTAGTTCTTATATTTATTTACTTATTTATTTATTTACTTTTATTCTATTTTCCTTTTTTTTTTCTTTTCCTTCCATGGGGAAAATGTCTCATAACAAGATTAGGTCCAATTTAGTTTACAAGCCCCTTAAATTTAATGTGAAAGTGTAAATAAATACATTTTACAACATTAAATTAAGGAAAAGTTAAGTTAATTTAGCTTAAAAGGGGCCCAAGACCTAATGTGGATGTGTAAAACACCTCACAACACTAGACCAAAGTGACATTAAGTTCAATTTATCATTAATTATTCCCATATCAAGTGTGAAAATGTTAATGGATACATTTTTTTACACTATAGGGAAAAAAGAGAAAAATCCTTAAAACAAGAAGAAGAGATAAGAGAAAAGGAAATACAAGATGTGGGGCTTGACTTTACCATTCAACATTTAAGAAGAAATTACAACAAGCATAAGAAAAAGAGATGCAAACAAAATAGAGGTTAGACACCCTAATGGAGGGAGATAAAATAAAAATGACTAAGGTACAGAAAGAAGCAATAAAGCTTAGGAAGAAACTCCATGAATCCATCCTAGAGGAATAACAAAAAAACAACAAATAGTAAATCCTCTAGAACGTGGCCAACCAAGTAAGGTAGATGATGGGGAATAAGAGGTAAACATTGAAAAAGCCTCCACATCTATCTCCCTTATACAATCAATGGACTCCTTAGCACATCAAAAGAAGTTGTAGCATGCACCCACACCACAACTATTGTAGTTGCTAGTAGTGAGTTCCCAAGTGAACCTCTCAAGAATTTCTCAACTACAAAAGCTTTAGTTAGGGGACATATTCCATTCCACTATTACAAAAGAGATCTTGCAATATCATGTGGAGAGTGTGGAGAAACTATAATATATGTAGGGTAAAAATACAAAGTTGTGTCACACTTTTATAAAGGAACCAACCAACACTGATCTAACTTTTAAACTTGAATCACTAGAAAGTGGCATATATGTTTATAATTTTGAAATGATGTAAACTAAAAAAATGTTTTTTTAGTATATTTTATGTTTGAATTTTTTTGACAAAATTAAAAATTATTTGAATATAGTTTTTAATAAATTATCACTATAATTTAGTTGCTGATAAAATGTTGAAAAATGATGTTACATGAGATTTCAAGCTTTATATAGTAAATTTCTTCTTTTTTTCCTTCAATTATTGTGTGTATATTTATAACTTGAAACTTTAGGGCATGGATACATTTTTGCAATTTTAATAAATATATGTTTTTAAATAAATATTCAAATGTGTGTGTATTAAAACATGACTGTTTCCAGTCAACATCAATTTTTATATTAAATATTTATCTAAAATAGAAAACAAATTATACTATCTTTAGATTCTTTTATCTAGGCATCGTATTTAAAAAAAAAAAAAATCAATGAGTTTTAGTATTTTCTTGACATGCTAATCAACCTAATATTTTTGTGCTCATAACCTACTTTTAGTAAAAAATAAAAATAATAATTGAACTATTAAAATAAATATATATTTGAAAACTACACTTATGAATCTACAAAAGGTACTTTTACATTTTAAAGAAAATGTTATTTATAAGAATAGGAATTGTTGAAACATTAATTTTTTTAAATAATTTCATTTTTTTAGTAAAGTGGCCTCAAAGTGGTGTTACATATGCATTTAGCCAACAATTTTAGTTGGGAAAGTTGTGGACATATTTAACTTATGTAAAACGAATCTTACTAGATCATATGTTTGACCAAAATTTATTTTTAGTTATAAATATTAAAATTCACTTGTGTTGATAAGTTGGTTGAAAGTGTGATACAACTTTGTACTTTTACCCTATAGTGAACATATTATAGAATAGCATACCACACATACACATGGACACTTCCCTTCCCTTGCTATAACAATTCTCACAGTTGGTGGATGCCCTACAATCAAATTTGTAGTGACAAAAGGCCAACATAAGACAAGAAGGCTAGAAGGAGATTTTGAAGAATAAAGACAATGAGGCCATAAAGAAGTGTGCATCAACATAGTCTCAATAGAAGTATAATAGAGGCCAATGTTATCAATTTTATCTTTAGTAGGCCAACCTTACCAAAAACCTTAAAGATCAAATTACTCAATTAGAGGTCCAAATAGTGTCGATTACCCTTACATATGACCCTCTAAAAGATATGGATGGTGTTGTAAGAGAAAAAAAATAGAAAATATATATACACAACTATAAAAAGTTTAGGATCATAGGGAGAAAATTAAGATGTATCTATCAAACAATTAAGAGAGACAATGAGTATAAAACTTGTGCACTTGATCGGAATTTTAGGGGAAGCAAAGAATGAAGCACATCAAATACAAATACCTAGTAGTCTTGTAGAGGAAAACACAACACATCGACACCCAAGGATACATTAAAGTCCTACAACAAGCAAAGAATCAATGCGACACTACACTTGCATAGTTGAAGGTAATCTAGAAGAATATTCTTCTTGGGAACTAAACATCATGTCTTGAGAAGAAATCTTTTTAAAAGGGTACCCTTGCTTACTAAATCCTTCTTATACTTTGTATTTATTTTCTATATCTATTTCCTTTTTTATAAATGAAATAATTTCATATGCTCTATAAAATATTGTACCCCAACACTTCATTTTTATTCTTAATATCTCTTAATTTTGATGCATTTTGGAGGTTGTTAGTGTATGCTTTATAAAATCTAGATATTTTCATATACTTTTTTCATGAAATGAACTATTTTAACTCTACTTGTCCTAACACTATATCCCAATTATGTACCTTGTAACCTACACTTCATATTATTGGTCTCTAATCTCATATTCAATTATACATTTCATATTATAGAATTTTGCTGCAACATCTCAATAATCAACATTCGCATTACATTGAATTCTGAGTAAGTTTCTTATTTGTCTCAATCACATTAGCCTTTCTTTTTCAGAATTCACAGTATATTGAATTCTGAGTAAGTTCTATTTTAGTGTCTCCACGGATAGAAAATCAAAACACGCCATTGTTCCATGTTAGAAAAAAATCAAGAGGCCTCTTCTTAGAAAGTGACTTTTTCCTCGTAAAGCAAACAAAAACAAATATGTTTGGTTTGTATCACTTTCAAGTTCCTTTCCAGAAAGAAAGGATGAAAGCTCATTATCATTCATCTCATACACACCATTTTCTAGACCTCCTAGAAAACTCAATCCTAACATTTGTAAGGGAAGGACCGATGCATCTTCCCTTAGGCACTGTCTATGTAGGCTACAATTTGCACCAACCCATCTGATGTCTATGCCATGCTCCTGCATACTCCTCTGACCGTCCATGCACCAACTAGCCATGTGCTGCAAGTAGGTTGTATTTGTCATAATTTTTTGGTTTACAATGCCCAATAAATATTTTTATTGCTTTTTTTAAGTGTTCCATTTGCTATTTTTTGTTGCTTTGCTCATGGCTATTGGTTTCCACTCCTCCAAACTCTTCCCGCTGGTATTGACCTTACACTTTATAATTTAGCGAGCTACAACCTGAAAATTAGGTTTATACGAAGGTTTTAAAGTATGTTTAATAAAATGAAAATAATTAATATATTAAGTATATATTAGCATAATTAATATATAACATATATTTTATATATTATATTTTTAACAAAACTATTAAATATAATAGTAATAATAATCCTATATATGTATTTAATAGTTTTGTTAAAAACTATAATATATAATAATAATTAGTATAATTATATTATTTATAAAAAAATTTATTATATAAAATATACATTATATATTAATTATGTTAATATATACTTAATTACGATAAACCAAAATTAATGGATAAGAATATAATTATATATATTAGGATTTTAATAAATAATATTAAAATCATTTTAAGGCTCAAACCAATTAGTATTTTAATATATAATGTATATTTTTTTTTTAGACTACAGGAATCGGGTAGCACGACCCCTATAAACTACAGGTGCGCCTGGAAAAATTTTTAACATGATCGGCGACGCTGGTGCGACACGCCCTCCGGTACCATGGGGGTGAGGGAGACTAGACCTCGTGACCAACCTCCTGCAACAGGAAAGATTTAGCCAACCGAGCTAGGGCCCCAACCCTTAATATATAATGTATATTTTATATAATAAAAAATAAATTATAAATAATATAATTCTACTAATTATTATTATATAATATATTTTTTTAACAAAACTATTAAATACATATATAAAATTATTTAAACTATATTTAATATAATTAGTATAATTATACTATTTATAATTTTTTTTTATAGTTTTAAAATTGCACATTTATATTATACTAAGGATAGCGTAATTATAATATACATTAAATATATTAAAATACAAATTTGTTTCAACCTTAAAATGATTTTAATATTATCCATTGAAATCCTAATATATATAATTAAATTCTTATCCATTAACCCACCCTAATTCTATAACTAACACTAATTCTAATTACAACCCTAACCCTAATTCTAACTCTAATTCTAACCCTAACCCTAACCCTAACCCTAACCCTAACCCTAATCTTACTACTAACTCTAACCTAACTCTAATCCTAATTTTATCTCTAACCCTAACCCTAACCCTAATCTTACTACTAGCACTACCCTAACCCTAATCCTAATTTTATCTCTAACCCTAACCCTATTCTTATCTCTAATTGTAACCCTAAACTTATTCATAACTTCAACCCCAATCCTAATCCTAACCCTAACCCTAACCCTAACCCTAACCCTAACCCTAACCCTATCCCTATCCCTATCCCTAATTTTAACCCCAACCCTAATCTCTAACACTAAATATAACCCTAATCCTTACCCTCACCCTATTTCTAAGCCTAACCCATTTTATACATGCTAACTCCAACCCTAACCTTATCTCTCATCTCAAACACATTTTTAAACTTAACCCTTTTTATATATTTTAGTATATTTAATATAAAAAATTAATGTAAGTTATAGTTAAGGGTCAAACATGTTTAGGTTCAAACTTTTATTAGGGTTGGGATTAATTTTATTATTTGGAATAGCGTTAGGGTTAGGTTTAGAGATATAAGTGGTATCAGGGTTGGAGTTAGTATTAGCGTTAGGATTAGGTTTAGGGTTACGTTTACGGTTAGCATATATAAAAAGGGTTAAGTTTAAAAATGTGTTTGGGATGAGCAATAGGGTTAGGGTTGGAGTTAGCATGTATAAAATGGGTTAGGCTTAGAAATAGGGTGAGGGTAAGGATTAGGGTTATATTTAGTATTAGAGATTAGGGTTGGGGTTAAAATTAGGGCTAGGGATAGGGATAGGGATAGAGTTAGGGTTAGGGTTAGGGTTAGGATTATGATTAGGATTGAAGTTATGAATAATTTTAGGGTTACAATTAGGGATAAAAATAGGGTTAGGGTTAGAGATAAAATTAGGATTAGGGTTAGGATAGTGTTAGTAGTAAGATTAGGATTAGGGTTAGGGTTAGAGATAAAATTAGGATTAGGGTTAGGTTAGCGTTAGTAGTAAGATTAGGCTTAGGGTTAGGATTAGGGTTAGGGTTAGAATTAGAGTTAGAATTAGGGTTAGGGTTGTAATTAGAATTAGTGTTAGTTATATAATTAGGGTGGGTTAATGGATAAGAATTTAATTATATATATTAGTATTTCAATGGATAATATTAAAATCATTTTAAGGCTGAAACTGATCTATATACGGATCTAGACTATTTGCAATATTGAATGCTTAATTAAAAACAATTAAAGGAATTACAAATCCAAGCATACATTAATGAAATTATGCATCAAAACTTAAGGTGAGAAACAGAATTGAGAGAGAAGAAGATAGAAAGTGCAAACAAAGTTTGATTACGGAGTTCACCACAAATGTGATTACATCTCTGGGTCCACTCCAATAGAGTGAGACCGATCCAATTAATCTCCAAAATCAATTATAAATGCACTATGACCATTCCTTCTAACACTTCAACAGCATAACAATACTCTGACGTGCAAGAATGGCTGAAAGAACTCCTTAGAAAATCTCATTGTTTCTCTAATCACCACCTAGACTTCAAAAATCTCCATGAATGAATAACTCTCACACCTAAACCCCCTTTTTACATAAATTTTGCATAGGGGGTTAAAAACCACCATAATAAATAAAATAACAATTTAACCCCCCTCCTTTGGCTTTTATAATTATAAGCCTTACAAAAAAAACACTACCCATTTATATAAAAACAATAACTTCCCCATTAAAAGTAAAAACATTAAACAACCCCTTAAATAAACATTTGGAATTTGTTTTTAAGCCCTTGTCTTATTATATTCACAGGCTATTTGAGTTTAGGGAGTTTAGTTTAAAATTAAAACAACAATTTAGTGTTATTTTAGGAGGTTTTATTTTATGAGATTTTGTTTTAATCACACCAAATCCACTAATCCCACAAAATCCGATCCCACCAAATCCTCGTGGGATCCCACAAAATCTGATGGATTTTTGTGAGATAAAATAATCCTCCACACCTTATTTTCAAAAATAAAGCATGGTACATGGATTTTGTGAGATTTTTGCCACATCACCTACAATTCCATGTCACCATCTAGTCAACTACCATGTCACATGCTGACATCATGCTAATGTCACCAGCTGCACCACCAAGTCAACTAAACTTTGACTACCAATATCTCAAGCATACGGTGTCAGATTTTGATGAAACAAACGTTGTTGGAATCATCTCGATGAGCCTTTCAATTTGATGTTGCTTCTATCAATTTTTGAGATGATCATTTTTTTCACCTTCTGGACAACCCTTGGTACTAGTTTGACCCAAGGTTTGACTAGCCGTAACTTGTGCAAACAGACTCCTTTTCGCTCCGTTCAAGTTGCGCTAGAATCAGGATAATGATATCTTTCTGATGGTGCTAAAATATGGAGTATTGAAGAAACTTTAATTTTCACTAAAAAATATCCCCCAGATCAGGTCTCCCCACTGGAGAACTTTTGGACATCCAAAAGTGGCATTTATTCAAACATCAAGTGAGGACTTGGCCTCCCCACTTGTCCTGTATCATCTGTACATCTGTATACCTGGCTCACAATCACAATAAAGATTGCAACAACATTGTTGAACATAAACATCATTCTATCACTTCCATAAGCATCTACATCAACTATTGTAGCCACTAACCAACAAAAATTGACTAGCATCAAGCTGAAAATAAATGCAGAGATGAAAGAGAATAAATCAACAACATATTGATCTTCCACAATAGAAACATGTTTACCCAAGGGACCATCAATGCTTTCATTCATCATTCCCTCATGTTGTATTGTGGGTGCATCCTACGACATCTGACCCTGGTTAGCTACTCCAAGTTCCTGTCTAGAACCACCTGTGCTGACAGACATAAGAGTTAAATATTGACTTGCATTAATTACCCTCTTTAACTGCCCTGTGTTTGCAAAAGAATGATCAGTCTTAATCCTGTGAGAATGTACAATATACTAAATGCCATCCTTAAACAAGTGAATGATTCTTTTCCCTGTAGAAAATTGCTTTCCGATCATAAAGATAAGGGCTACCAAGCACTATCCCACAGATATCCAGTGGAACCACATCAAACTATACTACATCCACAAACTTACTAGTGATTGTGAACCTTAAAGTGCATTGTTCTGTTACTTTCAACTTATCATTCTCACAAATCCAACCTAGTGGATAAGGTTTCTTATGCTGTGTAGTTTTTAATCCTAAGTTTCTTACAACACTTTCTGAAATTAAGTTCACTTAAGAATCACTATCTATGAGTGCATCAATTTTAGTGTTCTTAGCAACAACCCTTAAATGAAGAAGCTCATTCATTTTCTTATCTTCAGAGAAATCATTAACTGTAGAAGTAGAAGCACAACTAGGAATAGAAACACCAGAAATAGGAGCTTTACCTTTTAAACCCATAGCTGTTATCTTAGTCTCATCATCTGAATCTGAACCAAGATCCAAAACAACATTCATGGCTTTCTCCTTACCTTTCTGTTTCTGATTACATCTGTGAGCCCACTTAGGCCTCAGTTCTAGATGTAACTGCCAACAATGTTCTTCATCATGACCCTTCCTGTCACAATGAGTGCAAGAAAGTTTCTCATCCTTCTTAACTATAGCTGCCTTCTTTCCTTTCCCTGTCTCTGCAGCCTTAGAAGATTTATTTACATCATTATCAAACTTATCAATGAAATATCCTTTACCCCTTGACTCTAAGTGTGTAGCTTGAACAGACACTTCATCCAAATTACAAGGGTTCAAAACCAAAATGGAATGCCTAAGGTAGGAATGCAGACCTCCTATGTACTTCAACAAGGTGTCCTAGGTGTACAAAGGAACATTCAAAGCAATAGCCCTTTTCCTGAATTCATGGGTGTACTCTTGGACAGTTTGACCCTTCCCTTGCCTAAAAATTTGCCAGCCCATCATTAACTGTTGCATATGGCCTAGGGGATAAAATTGCTTCTTAAGAGCATTAACAAACTCTACCCAAGTTAAACTGACTCTACCATGTTGTGAAACTTCTGCCTTAGTCTTACTCTCCCACCAGGTTAAAGTTGTACCTCCTAACCAAAGAGTAGCTAATTGGGTCCTATCAACATCATCTAATAGGTTTTGAACTCCTCAGTAGACTTCTACTTGCTGAATCCAATCATCCAATTTTTCAGCATTTTTTTCACCACAATACTTAGGAAAATCAAATTTTACATCCAACTTGATCTTAGGCTTATACCCACTCTTGAAAGGATTAAAAGAAATATAATGAAGAGAAGATGGAGAAGAAGGAGAAGAGGGAGGAAAAGGAGAAAAGGGGTGATCTGGTTGCTTGCCACCATCTCCATGTTGTTTCCCTTTCTTATCTTTGTGATTTTGTTGCTTTGATGAACCTCCTTCATGTTCTTTCCGCTCTTGTCTCTCTTGGAAAAGAATGTCCACCTTAGACTTCATCTCGAGGAATGCTCTTCGAAATTCCTGCTCACTGATTTCTTCAGGAACCCCCATTCTAGACAAGGACATCTTCGGAAAAGTTCTTCGCTTCCCGATCTCAGGATCAAAGTCTTCCAGCTTCCCTTCACCCTTCTGAATCCTGTATCTCGTTAGCATTCAAAAAACAAATAACTGCAATAATAGTCAACTAAGCTCTGATACCAACTTGATCTGTATACGGATCTAGACTATTTGTAGTATTGAATGCTTAATTAAAAACACTTAAAGGAATTACAAATCCAAGCATACATTAATGAAATTATGCATCAAAACTTAAGGTGAGAAACAGAATTGAGAGAGAAGAAGATGGAAAGTGCAAACAAAGTTTCATTATGGAGTTCGCCACAAATGTGACTACGTCTCCGGGTCCGCTCCAATAGAGTGAGACTGATCCGATTAATCTCCAAAATCAATTACAAATGCACTATGACCATTCCTTCTAACACTTCAGCAGCATAACAATACTCTGACGTGCAAGAATGGCTGAAAGAACTCCTTAGAAAATCTCACTATTTCTCTAATCACCACCTAGACTTCAAAAATCTCTATGAATGAATAACTCTCACACCTAAACCCCCTTTTTACATAAATTTTGCATATGGGGTTAAAAACCACCATAATAAATAAAATAACAATTTAACCCCCCTCCTTTGGCTTTTATAATTATAAGCCTTACAAAAAAAACACTACCCATTTATATAAAAACAATAACTTCCCCATTAAAAATAAAAACATTAAACAACCCCTTAAATAAACATTTGGAATTTGTTTTTAAGCCCGTGTCTTATTATATTCACGGGCTATTTGAGTTTAGGGAGTTTAGTTTAAAATTAAAACAACAATTTAGTGTTATTCTAGGAGGTTTTATTTTATGAGATTTTGTTTTAATCCCACCAAATCCACTAATCCCACAAAATTTGATGGATTTTTGTGAGATAAAATAATCCTCCACACCTTATTTTCAAAAATAAAGCATGGTACGTGAATTTTGTGAGATTTTTGCCACATCACCTATAATTCCATGTCACCATCTAGTCAACTACCATGTCACATGCTGACATCATGCTGATGTCACCAGCTGCACCACCAAGTCAACTAAACTTTGACTACCAATATCTCAAGCATATGGTGTCAGATTTTGATGAAACAAACGTTGTTGGAATCATCTCAATGAGCCCTTCAATTTGATGTTGCTTCTATCAATTTTTGAGATGATCATTTTTTCACCTTCTGGACAACCCTTGGTACCAGTTTGACTCAAGGTTTGACTGGTCGTAACTTGTGCAAACAGACTCCTTTTCGCTCCGTTCAAGTTGCTCTAGAATCAGGACAATGAGATCTTTCTGATGGTGTTGAAATATGGAGTATTGAAGACATTTTAATTTTCACTAAAAAATATCCCCCGGATCAGAAACCAATTAGTATTGTAATATATTTAATGTATATTATAATTATGCTATCCTTAGTATAATCTAAATGTGCAATTTCTAAACTACAATTTTTTTTTATAAATAGTATAATTATACTAATTATATTAAATATAGTTTTAATAATTTTATTTATGTATTTAATACTTTTGTTAAAAAATATAATATATAATAATAATTAGTAGAATTATATTATTTATAATTTATTTTTTATTATATAAAATATACATTATATATTAAAATACTAATTAGTTTCAGCCTTAAAATGATTTTAATACTATTTATTAAAATCCTAATATATATAATTATATTCTTATCCATTAATTTTGATTTATCGTAGTTAAGTATATATTAACATAATTAATATATAATGTATATTTTATATAATAAAAAAATTATAAATAATATAATTATACTAATTAGTATTATATATTATATTTTTTAACAAAACTATTAAATACATATATAGGATTATTATTACTATTATATTTAATAGTTTTGTTAAAAATATAATATATAAAATATACATTATATATTAATTATGCTAATATATACTTAATATATTAATTATTTTCATTTTATTAAACATACTTTAAAACCTTTGTATAAACCTAATTTTTAGGTTGTAGCTCGCTAAATTATAAAGTGTAAGGTCAATACCAGCGGGAAGAGTTTGGAGGAGCGAAAACTAATAGCCGCGGGCAAAGCAGCAAAAAAGGGCGAATGGAAAACTTAAAAAGCACAGTAAAAATATTTATTGGGCACTATAAACCAAATAATTCTAACAAATACGACCTACCTGCAACACGCGGTCGGTTGGTGCATGGACAGTCAGGAGTATGCAGGAGCATGGCATAGACATCAAATGGGTTGGTACAAATTGTGGCCTCCATAGACAGTGTCATGTCTTTCTATGCCTCACACAAGCTATTTCCCTCCTCTGCCCTTTCCACAAAGTATTTATGGTAGAGTAGATGGCCATGTGAACCCGCATCAACTATATGTCTTTATTGGTTAACGTAAATATGCATTGAACTTTACACTATTCCTTGGTGTGTTACATACTCTGTATTGTTCATATGTTCTTTTTATCTGTCCTGCATGCCATTTCCTTCTAGTGTTTTTGTAATAAGCTTGAGTTCTTTCATACTATCTTGATACACCATATTATGGAAGAAATGCATTACGGCATAATTCGCAGCCATGGATGTGTTCAGCCAAAAAGATAGGAGATTCCTTTCTCTGCCATTTTCTTTCCAGGAATGAACTTGGAACTTAATGAGCCATAAAATTAAAATTGTTCCACTTGTTAGGACAACTAGCTTAGATTATGCTCAACTTCTTTCCAATTAAGTTTTAGTGCATTTTAGTTCATCATTTGTGAGATAAATAATTCATGCCTACAGAAGAAAAGGAAATCAGAGCACATACAATATAATATAGTCATTGCATTTAAAATAGAGGTTTAAAATTTTAAAGTTTAAATTAAATATGCTTCAAAGTTCGACACCCTTGCAAAAAGGACAGCTTGCTGGTTGAACCATAATGCACTTCAATCTATCCCCCATAGGTAGCTTGCAGTGCAAAATTTCAAAACCAACACTTGTGCATCAAAATCAGCTTTAGAACACCATATCTGAGCACTTAATTTGCACCAAAATTTGATGCTAAATCCACTTCTGGTTCAAGCGAGAAGCAATATTGCAACTAGGCAAAAGCTTCAAATATATGACGATAAGATAACCATTTCCAATCTCAAAAAAAGTAGCAATCCCTTGAAGTACAAAACTTCATAGACAAATCCACTAGTTTTCTGTTTTTAGAGATTTGTCTACTATTTTTAATCATGATTTGTCTTGGAAAGAGGCTATTTTCGGCTTTGGCATGCAAAAAGATGTGATTGTTGATTCTATTCGACATGTTGTTTTGAAAAACATATGGAAGATTAGGTGTGTTGTAATGTTTTCTAGCAACTCTTATCAGATTGTTGGGGCTTTAAGGCTTTACTCTGACATATATCTATAGGTGATTGTTCTTTTGTCGCAGATTCAGGTTATACGTAAGAAGAATGAGCAGGATAAACAAAGACTACTGCAAATTAAAGAGCAGATCGCAAAGTTTCAACTAGTCAATAAGATTGAGCATTGTAATATTATACAACTTTTGTAATCCGTCTTCTTGTGGCTGTTTCTTTTGGCTGATGCCTTGTTCAGCCTCTGATATTGTCATTTGATTTATGTATCTTTGGCTTTGTCTAGCTTCTTTTGGTTAGATTATTTTTCAGCTACTGCTGGTAGCTTTCTTCTTGTAATTCTTTCTACTTTGTTCAATATAAAAAAAAAGCTTAAATTAAATAAAAATTTAAAATTGTATTTTTAACATGAATCACAATTTTAATATGAATCTAAATATAATTTATTAAAGGAATTTATAATTTCTGATTCTAAATCTTTTTATTGACTTAAGATATTTTATTATTTAGAAAAAATCATAAATAAATCATATTACTATTGAATTTATCTATTTTTATCATGCATTTACTATTAGTGAATAATGCTTTCTCTTTTGAATTTTATATTACTAAAAAAATCATTCTTCAATGTAGATTGTAATGTTCATTGCTACAAAATTCTTAAATATTGTTGTTAGTCTAATCAATTGATGGTTCAATAAACTTGAAATTATTATTATTTTTTATTTGCAAAAGCATATATTCAAAAGATACTAAGTGTTAGTAAAGATAAATAGAGTATGTCTTTGGTAAATATTTCTATAATGTAATATTACATATTTAAAATTGGGTATGGAGGAATATACACAAAATATCACCTATTGTTCGTAATTTGAATAACCTATATAGCTTGCAATAAGAATTGCCCAATTGTTTCAATCAACTTCATCTTCCTTATTGGGAGGCAAGCAAAATTTTCCATTGAAATGGATTGGGGGTGACCATGTAATTTGATTGTTTAAATTACCATTGTAGGGTACTCTACTTTTTGGATGAGATATAGAGATTATAAATGAGAACAAGGAGAGGAGTTATTTTAGTTATTGAGCAAGATGTTAGTTTGTAGGCCTCAAATTTAGATGGGCACTCACACAATCCAAATGGGTAGTTCAAAAATCAGATTGCAATGTGTTTTCCTATGTAAATACATTTTAGCTATTTAATATTAATCTACTACCACATCTTCCAACTACCAAAGTATCATATTTGATATTCCGCACAAAAATTAGTTGAAGTGGTTCAAATTTATTGTCAATCAAACTATATTGGACATATACATGCACTCCAAAATCTATTGAATACACAACAAGCTCTTTAGAAATATTTTCACCTTATACATTTAAAATCTTGGTCACCTTAATGAACCTTTCACCACCTCACATTGTAGAAAAATAAATAAAATATAAACAATTTATTGCCAAACATTGAGAACAAGATAAAAATAAACTAAAATAATAATAATGATAATTTTAGAGGAAACCCAATGCTTCAAACATAGGGGAAGTACGACCAAACAAGGGGAGCACTGCAGAAACAATTTTTCCTGGGTTGAACCTATTGGGAATAGCTTCTCAGGAGAAGAATGGAGGTTGTTGTGTAGGTGGAGATTGTAGCGAAGGAAGAGATGGATAGGGTAGCCCAAAAGAAAGAGATGGGAAGCCTTCAATACCAAATGGTGCAGGCTCTGCTACTGCTTTTGATTCAATCACCTTGGAATTAGATGGAGAGTTGGTGAAAGTAGTGGCTTTCAATGAAAAATTCTTCTCTAGGTTGGCTTGATTAGGAGATTTAGGGGTTACTGGCCATGTTTGCTTGACCTTCATCAATGGATTTCTAACTATTGGAGGCCCCTACTGGAAGGGTATGTTCAAATTTATCCAATGGCTAGAGATTTTTTTATTGTTGTTTTCAAAAAAGAATAGGATATAAATAAGATCCTCTATGATTATCACTGGGACTGGGAAGAGAAACGTATACTGATGTTAAAGCCATGGCATCTAGATTATAACCCAGCCACAAAAGTGTTTGAGAGGGTCCCCCAATGGGTGAGACTTCCTAACCCCCTTGCAGTTCTAGTTTGATTCATGCTTAGAGGCTATAAGGAACTCTTTGGGAACCTTCGTAATGGTGGATGAGGGTTCTTTGAATCTTCTGCACTCGACTTATGCCCAGATTTTGGTAGAAATGAATGTGTCCAAGGTTCCTCTGAAGGAGATTCAACTAAAATATCCAAAGGGTTGTTGGGTGTAGCCCCTGGACTATGAAGGGGTGCCTTTTAGATGTAGAATCTATCATCAAATAGGGCACTTGGTAGCTAAGTGTGCTAAACACAAAACTAAAAAAATTGCTTCTTGGTGGAAAGATACATCCACCCAACACTATACGATGGAGAAACAGGAGGTGAAGAAAGGGGGCTCTCAGCTAAAAGGCACTGAGGTGGAAAGTCAGGCTTCAGAGGAGTTGAATCTAGTAGAGAAGTTGTTGTTGTAGGAGACTAGAAATAAGGAGCAACAACAGACTAGGGTAGCCCTAACTCAGGAAGGGTTTTTGGCTAAAAATAGTGCTAAAGTTGTTCTTAGTGGAAGTGCCAAGGATATTACCATTAAAATTGGGGCTACTACACCAGAGTGTCAGGAAAAGAAAGGTGGAATGAAACCTTAGATGAAAGAAGCTGGAAAACAGAAGGTTGATGATCAACTTGAGCAAGTTAGTAGTGGGAATGGTGCTTGGAGGAATCCCCAAGATTTACCTTTGGACTGGTAGAAGGAGGCTACAAGGTTTGAGGGTGGGTGGCAAATGTTTATGGGGAAGAAAGATAAGAAGGAGAAGAAGAAGGCTTTTACTATGGTCCTATGATCTCAGACTAAAGGAAGAACAAAGAAAGCTTCAAACTCCTGACCTGTTAATAGGTGCTATAGGGGTTTGGAATTTAAGCTTGGTTGTTATTTGTATTTCAGTCTTTAATCTTTGTGTGGGATGGTTTTAGCTAGATCGGGGCCAACTCTTTAGTTTTTAATTTCAAATTTGGTGGGGTGTGGTAGGGACTGCAATGGACATTATTGTGGTATTAGTTTTTTAATCCTTTTATTTCAATCTTCAATCAAATAAACCTGTTACCGACCAAAAAAAATAATAATAACGATAATTTTAATAGGATTTTTATTTCCTAGTATTTATGACATTGTTTAAAAATCTACAACCAAGATTTGTTAATGGTATTCATTTTAATATCCATCGTCAATCTGTGTAATTCATCTCATGCTCCTCAAGGGAATGCATATTATTTAAAGATAGTGAATAATTGACAACATGTTCTTACTAAAAGATGGTAATTAATTTGAATGTAATATGATGTTATTTTTATCCATTTCTATAGATTGATTTTGATATGTTATTTGTAGATAATTCTTTTAGGTAAAATTTGTAGGCACAAAATCAATTTCATTCATTTCCAGGGTATAGAATGACTATATTTTTAAGTTTAAATTTAAATATGAGTTCAAGTAGACTCCCTCCTCAATAGTTATGATTTGTTGACTTGAACCTAAAAAAATGATAATTTTTATGCTATAGTGTTGTATAGATTAAGACAACTCCCAATTCATTGTTAATATGTAGAAAACTATATAGAAATTAAAAAGCATCTAATATGCATATAAAAAATAATCATTTGACATATTCATCAACATGACATCAACATGGGCATATTTCATGTTTGGTTTCTATCTTAGATCATTAATAAAAAAAACTATTAAATGGGATCCATGTGTTTAACATTAGTATAACAAATTCTTACATATTAAACTCTTAATGATCTTAATTGAAATTATAAAGAATTTATTGTAAGTATATATACATCAAGGTAATTGCAAATTAGAGGTCCAAAATATGACAAATGAAATATACACAAGAAGAATAAATCTAAAAGTTAGAGATTGATTTTTCATTCGCAAATATCATTTATGTAGATACAAAAATGACCAAAAGCAATAGGCAGTAGATTAATTAGTCCAAAGGTAATTTTTTGATAAATTCCAAGGTGCTAAAATAATAATGATTATTAGTAGAATCATCAATACATGTAGAGAGAAACTATTGGTGAGTGCACCAAATTAGGGGATAAAAAGAGTTGACAAATCAAATTTTTTGATGAATGTACAAGCATGTTCAGTAAAATTTATCATAAATATATGTAATAGCTCAATTAATTTATCTAAAATTAACACATTTTTTCCAATCTAATAAACATTCATTCATTTGTATACTCACACGCTGCTTATTCATATGAGACAGGTATTTAGCTAGGTTCAAGACAAACATCCAACCTTACAAGTTAGGCATCTATCCATGTAGAACAAGAACTCATCTATCCATTTGGGATAGGCATCCACCTAAATTGGGTAGGAATATATCATAAAAGATCTAGGTATATGGTTTGACCATAGTCTTAGACTCTTTGAGGCCATCCGGGTCCTTAGTCACTTCCGTGAAGACCATACTTCCCCATTGGGAGTGTATTGTGTTGGTTTTCTAATTTTCCTAACCACTATCTTAGAATGATCTAAAGTATAGCCAATTCAAATGATTGATTGTCTTAATGGGTAGGCCAATGAACAAGAAAAGATAGAGAAACCTTTTCCTCTCCACTTCAAGCTCTACATAACCTAGGAGGGTAATCCTACACAATATTCATCAAGGTATATAGATTTCTTAAGGTGATCAAGTGGATATAGAATATCCATAATTATAAAGAATATTGTCTTAAGCAAATATGTTCTCACAAATCAATCAAGAATTACATAAATATCACCATGTGAGCTTCTTATTATGGTAGTTCCACATAAGTTTGCATGCACCAATTCCAAAGGGCCTACGATAGAATATTCCTTGGTCTTGAACCTCTTCTTTGTTTTCTTTCCAAATTGAGATAATTCCTTACATGTTGCATTGATAGGATTTGTATCTTTGGCAATTCTCTCATAGCATATAAAGAGAATTGATCTTCACTAGGCTATCACAATTGATGTGACCCATTCTTCTATGCCATAGCCAACTTTCATTGATTTGAGACACAAAGCACTTAACACCACTACCTTTGAGATGATAAACATTACCTTTTTTCCATGTTCCAACAACAACTAAAGTACTGAATCTTCCTTTGTGATTTCACAACCATCATCTTGAAACACAAGATTACATCCTCTGCTACACATTTTTCTTACACTTAAAATACTATGTTGGAGACCCTTGATGCCAAAAAAAACATTTATTTTAAGCTTTTCATCAAAACTAATTGAAAATTTTCCACAAATCTTATCAAATGTATCATCACAAAACTTAATAAGACTACCATCATATTTCTAAACTTTAACAAAATTACTCTTATCACCTATCATAAGATTTGAGCATCCACTATATCTAGTAATTCCTCTTCTCTCTTGCATGTAAACTAGTCATCATAGTTCCTTCAAACTTATGACCTATTACAAGACCACCATAATATTTCTAAACTTTAAAAAACTTACTCTTATCATCTGTCATATGATTTGACCATCCACTATCAATTATCCAGTAATTCCTCTTCTCTCTTGCATGAAAAGAAATCATCATAATTCCTTCAACCTTATGACCTATTTTTGAAGCACTTTCCTTCACACATCTTTCATAATTAGTAGAATTAGTTCCAACATTTAAATCCATGAACACACATTCATCATTGTCTTCACTAGGATAGTTAGATTCTTCATCATTAGATACACCATTATATTTTTCAACATAATAACTCTTCTTGACATATTTACCTTTTTGATCATTTGTACTTTGATTGAGCATTTAGAAGCATAATGAACTATCTTTCCATAATTGGAACATTTAAAAAGTAACTTACCTCTATATTTGTAAGTGGCCTTTTTCAATCTCCTTACATTTTTTTCTTCCACCTCATCAAGATCATCCAAATATGATTCATTGATCCTTCTCTACTTTGCAAAATTTAAAATTATTTTCTTTACTTGTAGCATCTTTAAAAAACTCTCTAATTTCAAAATAAGTTAAAGCACCAAACATCTAATCTCTAGAATAATTATCCAAATTTAGAGATTCCTCAATTGAAAAAACTTTAGAACTATAAGACTTAGGAAGAGTTCTTAATACGTTTTTCACAACTTCACTTCCCTCTAACTTTCCACCAAGACCATTGATAGCATTGACAACTTCAGCAACTCTCAACATGTAGGTAGTAATATCTTGATATTTAGACATCATTAGGGTTTCAAATTTTTCTTTGTAGTTCTACATATTTTCTTGTTTGACCTTATCATCTCCTTCATAAATGCTCTCCAACATTTTCTAGATATCTTTAGCACATTTCAAACTTATCACCTTTCCAAGTTCAAAATCATAAAGACCACTAAGGATCACATTCCTTGCTTTGTGATTATTTTTATAATCATTTATCTCATCATCACTTGTCAGACCATTAGTAGGAAAGCTATATCCTTTCTCAATTGATTGCCAGACTCCAAATCTAAGAGAAACTAGAAATGATTCCACCCTAACTTTCTAGTAGGCATAATTTGTTCCATCAAACATAGGAGCTTTGACACCCTTCATGTGCACCATCTAGATCTACCTCAAGTGGTTAAGCTTCTTCCAAGGAACCACAACTCTAATACCAATTGTTAGATGCACAAGACAACTGAGAGGGGGGGCTATAAAAGTATACTTAAAACATTCAATCCCTCATTAACATTGAAACCCTTATCAACCTTTAAACCCTTATCATGCATTAGGAGAATGTAAACATATGAAATAGTAATGAAAACATGGCCAAAAACATAACAAAACTATATTTACATGGAAAAACCAAGAAGGGAAAATCCACGATGAGGATTAGCTCACATATATATGAATTGCAACATTGAATAAAATTAGGCTCACTACCTAGAAAAAGAAGAAAGGATCACTAGCAGAAGGGCTCATTGTCTAGAAGAAAGAAGAATAGAAGAATAGAAGAAAGAGTGGCTCACTACCAAATATGAACCATTAACAATGCATCTAACTTATGCTAAAAGTATAATTCCACTAAAGCACAAGAAACTCACTTAACATACTAAAAAGTAGACACCTTCTCACTGCATCCGAAAGTCATAAGTGTTTAAGTTCACACTCAAATGGCCACACTTTATCACATTCACATCTTTTGCATAACACACACTACACTCAACATCTCCAATAGGGTGAAGCCACAATAGTGGTTTGTAATTCAAGTGAGGAAGGAAAACTCACAAAAAATGACCCCAAAGAAAAAAAGTAATTTTGGGGGTTCGTACAAACCATTGGTTTGGGTGAACCCATTTGAGGTTCGCCCAAACTAAGGTTCGACCGAACCCCTTTGAATTTTGACTGCCAAAAAACCAAAAAATCTATATAGCAAAGGGGTTCGAGCGAACCCCTAGGGGTTCATACCACACCCCTTATCCCTCATCCACCCTAGGACACAAAAAAAAACCTAAATTTTGGCACTTCAGAGCTCAGGTTGAGGATGAAAATGGAGGAATCTTCACAAACCCAACTGGAATCAGGTAGTCCTCAGAACGAGCTATCCAACGAATATAATTTTAATATGTTTTGGTTTTATTATGTATTTGTTTTTTAAGTTTTATTAAACATAGTGTTTTCATTGAAAATGAAGGTCTTTGTTCTACACATGGAAAAATAACAGATTATCAAAAAAATTGGAAAAATATGAGAGCACAAGATATTGAAGTCCTTGATCCAACAAAAATAAAATTGAATCTTGATATATACAAAAAAAATTACGCGTTATACAATCGCACTATGTCTAAATTGTAATTGGTTTGACTTTGAAACTTTATTAAGGAAAAAATATTCAATAAAAAACTATCTAACCAAGTGGAAGCACTAGATATTGGAGTTACAAATCTAAATTTGAAAGAATTAGAATTTTATCCTTCATGGAAAAAAAGTTATGCATTATACGGTGTGCATCACTTTTTTAAAATGTTGTTTAATTGAAAAAGCCAATTTTTGTGGGAGATGGAAAACTAAGTACAATCTGATTCCAAAAATTTTGAAAAAAATATTTTTAGAATCTACAGACAAAATGTGATGAGACTTTATTTTGCATCATCTTCAAATTCCTCATGGTTTAGCCACTATAGGTGCTTGAATGTGAAGATTTAGTTAAAAATAATAATTTTAGTGTCCAGTTTGGCCAAAAATTGTAAACCACTATTGTGGGATCA
Source organism: Sequoia sempervirens (assembly GCA_007258455.2). Taxonomy (NCBI): domain Eukaryota; kingdom Viridiplantae; phylum Streptophyta; class Pinopsida; order Cupressales; family Cupressaceae; genus Sequoia; species Sequoia sempervirens. The sequence continues at coordinate 145,301,404 of VDFB02000017.1, forward strand.
CCCAACAACTTGTTAAAAGGTGCAGGACAACTGAGAGGGGGTGAATCAACTGTCACCAAATTCAAACACAAAACTTTAAACACTTATTAACTTCACAGCCACACTATTCTATTATTAAGTATGAACATGAGATGTATATAATAGAAAACAAAATCAACACAATGAACACTAGATTCTACATGGAAATCCCAATGAGGGAAAAACCACGATGAGGATTAACTCACAATATAAAGTGATAGCAAAACTGAATACAAGAGGCTCACAACCCAAATACAAAGGCTCACTATGTACAAAAAAGACTCACTATCCAACAAGGAGGCTCACTGCCTATAGATACAAAAAATAATAGAAAGATCCACCAAAATAATTTACACACATCCATAGCCTTGAATAGAAGATTGCAAAAACCTTCAACTCACTGCTTTCAGGAATCTAACACAATGAAGTATTGTTTCCTCAACTCACTTTCACACACTTCTTTTCTTCATTTGTGGCTTACTTCGTTACTTGTGTATATATTAATCCTTCACATCTCGAATTGCATTTATACCATCTTCAACCTTAGGAACTTTCTCCAAGGTTGGTCACATAAACTTCATTTCATAAATTCAAATTAGTTCAGCAACTCAACATTCTCGCAGTGGAAAAAAATGAGAGTGGACCAATTAAGCACTTCACCAAGACCAAAAACAATTTCTTGAATCAACCACACACTTCCTTAATTAAATTTTAATTCTTCATATGAAGTGTAAACACCAGGTCAACAAAACCTAATGAAAACACAAATGAACATTGAAGTACATGCTTCCCAACAAGAAGATAACATGTGGACAATGCAACACGCTTCATTATGCATGAGAACACTTCTTAGGTTCCTTCAAATACATCTACAACAAGTGTAACAACCTTTGAACACAAAACATCTTCCATCAATCCATCTAGACTGTGCAAACACATACAACAACTCTAAAACTCAACTTATGAATCACCAAACCAAAAACATCTTTACCAGAACCTAGATAACACCGTTACAAGACATATTCCAAATCCATAGGATCTAAAATAGAATAGCGGAGGACTGGGGAGCATAAAAATTTCTCCCAATCCGTAGATAACCAACTCTGCCAAACTAGTTCACACACTGGTGAACACAACTTTCACGCACCATCAAACTAGAAGTAATAAATTAGGAGATATCATCATCAGATCATCAACAACAAACCTTTAGATCCACACAAGCATAGGATCAAAATAGAAGAAATGTGGAGCACATATTAGAGCACATTCTAAACCCATACATAAATCTGACTTCACTCTTTATTAATTTTATCAAAAGCACTTGGAAACTCATCATTTCATCACCTCTACAACATCATAAGGATAGCTCCATGTATTCACAACATCTCAAAAACATGTAAACTATACATGCACAATCTGCAACATATTGAATTATGTTGACATCAATGACAACATTAATGACAACACCACCAAACTTGATCATACTTGCAACAATCTCCCCCTTTGTCATTGATGGCAACACATGATGTGAAAAACCATCAAAGACAACTCTCTTCCTCTTCATGAATCTCTCTCCTTCTTTCTTCTACTAATTTTCACATGACTTTCTCTCCCCTTTGACATAAATGGAAAAGATCAAAATCTTGTACTACTCCCCCTTCAGAGTACACCCATTCAAATCATACTACAAGAATGAAAAAAATTCCTACTCCCCCTATGGAGTAGACCCATTCATCAGTCTAGATAAATGAAGAATCTGTGAATTCACTGGACTGATGCACCTCCATGTGAACCTAGTTTGGAGGGCCAATGACCACCAACCTGTCCCTAAGATACTCAAAAGTATCCTTCGAAAGGGCCTTAGTAAATATATTTGCAATTTTATTCCTTCGTTGACATATACTCTAGCATGACTTTATTTTCCAAAACCTTCTCTCTTAGTAAATGATATTTGATAGATATGTGTTTTGTTCTTGAATGCATCACTAGATTCTTTGAAATGTTTATAGCACTTGTGTTGTCATAGAAAATAGGAATAGACTCATCACATATCACTCCAATGTCTTTCAGAGTTTGATTCCTCCACAAAACCTATGTGTCAGAGCAAGATGCTACAACAATATATTATGCCTCTATCATGGATAAAGAAACCAATTCTTGTTTCTTACTCAACCAAGACACCAATCTTCCACCAAGAAAGAAAGCACCTTCACTAGTACTCTTCTGGTCATCCACACAACCAACCCAATCTACATCAGTATAAGCACTTATTTAAGTGAAATCAACATCCTTAGGATACCATAAGCCATAAGCTGATGTGCCTTTAAGATATCTAAATATACTCTTTACAGCTGTAACATGTGCCTCTTTAGGATCTGCTTGAAATATGCCAACTAAACATACTACATGCATGTTTTCTGGTCTGGTAGTAGTAAAATACAACCCAGCAATCATAGATTTGTATTTGCTAGTGCAGGAGCACCTTTGGGAAAATATTGTCAATCAAGGTCATTGCTAAGTAGGCTTTAGGGTGTTTTGTGTAATTTTTCATTAAATAAGGTCATATAGACCATTTTCTTGATGTAATAAGTCCATTAGGTGATTAGGAGGTCTAAATTGCAAAATACTGCAAAATAATGCAAAAAAGTTGTCATTTTGTGCAAAATTGTAAACTTGCAAAAAAGTTGCAAAAAGGCAGATTTGTGGAATGCCAATGGTCAAGAAAATCAAAAGGCAGTTTTTGTTGGTTATTTAGTTTGTTTTTGGAGGGAGAGTGTTTAAATTGGTGGCAAACATCATTGTAAATCTCCCTTGAAGATTGAAAATAAGAAATCAATCAAAAATCTCTACTTTTACTATTATTTCTCTACATTTTCATTGTTTCTAGCCTATGTAAAATTCCGTATAGAAGGTTCTTGTTCTAAATGTTTTTAAAATTGATAAATACATGTGTTATCCTTCATCTAGTGGTGGTTTGATCAAATTCCATTGAAGTTTGAGGTTTATATAAGAAAAATTCTGAGAACGGTTGTGTATTCCTTGTTTTAAGGGTTTTGTTGCTTTAAACATGAAAATTGACCCATTCCACCTTTTGTAAACACTATACCTCAATGGAATGGGTAGCATCAAGTAGGAATAGGTGTGTAAATGATTCTTATGTGTAGGAGAGGTCTTTGAAGGTGTGGGATTGTTGCCCTAGTTTGAAGAAATGGTATTTTGTTGAATGAAATAAAGAGGTTTGAGAGAGGAAATGTATGAAATTCTTGGAGGCAGTGGTTTTTAGTGAACTTTTAAGTTTTTTTAGGTGTATTAGGACCTGATTGAAGTGGTTTCAAGGTTGTTAGAGACTTGGAAGGCTGAATTTCAATGAACCCCCATATAAATTGCCAAAAAAGAGGGTTTCATGGTTAGGGTTCTTAGAGATCGATTCCTTTGATAAAAATTATGGAATCCAAGGTTTGGTGACCTGGTAAATGATTCCCCATTGATTTTTGAGGTTGGGAAAAATATTTGAAACAAGTTTCTTTGTAAATGTGACTTAATTTGAGGTCTAGGTCAATGTAGGTGCCTTAATTTGAATAAGATGTTTCAAAGTAACCTATTGAGGTTTTGTGATATGTTTTTGTGTGCCCTAATGGGTCTCTAAAAAGGTGTTGGTCCTGAGTTGAAAGGGCCTTCTCTAAAAGATATACCTGATTCATTCAAGTGGAAATACTACAAGGAATTAGTGAAGGTTTGATGTGATAAGGAGAAGTTGAAGTTTTGAGACTTGGGGAGTTGTAGTTTTTGGTTGAGATTGTGTTGAATGGTTTGAAGACATCCCTGATTGACATCAATTTGGTATCATAGCATAGGGATTATATTCCTAGAAAGTTGAAAGTTGCAGATTGAAGAAAGGGTAAGTTTAAGGTGAAAGGACAAAGTGTCAAAATGCCCCCAAAAGGGAAAAATATGGCCAAGGAGAAGAGTGATTTGAAGGATAAGTATGTTAGGGAGATCAAAGAATTGAAGGAAAGATTGGAAACTTTGGAAACAAACAAGAGAAGAGATGATGTTGAAAGTGATTATGATGAGGAAGAGGAAGAAGAGTTTAAATATGTGGATTAAGAATTAGATCCAAAAGATCAAAGAATGGGAAGAAGAGATGAGGTTGAAAGTAATTCTAATGAGGAAGAGGAAGAAGAGTTTAAAGATGTGGATGAAGAATTAGATCCAAAAGATCAAAGAATGGAAAAGTTGTTAAGGGCAATTAAGAGTGACAAGCACAAGGTAAAGATTCATGTTCCAAGGTTTGGTGGGAACCTAAATGAGGAAGAGTTACTAGATTGGATTGCATCTTTAGATAACTATTTCGAGTGTGAAGATATTCCTGAAGAAAAAAGAGTCAAGATTGGTAAGACAAAACTAAAAGGTCATGCAATTTTGTGGTGGGGCTATGAGCAGTCTGAGAGAAGAAAGAGAGGAAAATCCAAGATTGTATCATGGGACAAGATGGTATCCAAGATGAAAGGTAAATTTATGCCTTCTGATTATGCTATTCAAATGTTTAGGAAGCTACAAAGTTTCAGGAAAAAAGAAATGGATGTGAAAACATACACTAAAGAATTTTATTAGTTAAGCATGAGATCTAACCATAATGAGAATGAGGATGAAAAGATAGCTAGGTACTTGGGTGCTTTGAGATTGAATATTCAAGATGAACTAGCTTTGAAAAATCCAAGGAGTGTTGAAGAATGTTATCAAATGGATCTAAAGGTAGAAGAAAAAGTGAAGAGAAGGAAAGAAAAGATAGTGAGAGGTAGAGGAAACACTACAAGAGGAAGAGGATCTTTCACTACTTCAAGACAAACAAGTGAGAGACAAGATCAAGAGGCAAATAAAAGAGAAGAGCAAGTTGCAAATATCAAAAGTGGTTTTAGAGGAACAAGAGGCAGATTTGGTGGTGGCAGAAATTCAAATACATTTTCTGGTAGGTGCTATAATTGCAATGAGTTTGGTCATCCATCCTACAAGTTCCCTAAAAATTTTGGTTCTACATCAAGTGGTGGAGAAAGGATAAGTAAAAGAAGATCTCAAATTGTCCAAGAAGATGAATGTGAGAGTTCAAATTCTTTAAGTCATGTTGTTTCTCCAGAGGTGGGAGAATCATTGATGATGAAGAGACAAATCTTTAAGATATCCAAGGAGAAGGAGTTGATTCAAAGAAGAGAATTATTTAGGACAACTTGCAAATGCAAAAACAAGGTATGTAAGGTGATAGTAGATTCAGGATGCACTGACAATAAGGTGTCTCATGAAATGGTGGACAAACTGAGATTGGATAGAGTACCTAGGGAAACACCTTACAAAGTATCTTGGGTAAGTGATAATCAATCAAGGAACAAGCTTCAGTTGAGTTCCAAATTGGTGGATATAGAGACAAGGTTCTTTGTGATATTTTTCCTATGAGTTGTTGCCATGTGTTACTTGGAGGGCCCTGGTAGTTTGATAGGTCTGCAATTTATGATGGGAGATAAAATATCTATACTATTGAGAAAGATAGGAATACATTCACATTAACTCCATTGACTTAAGAAACTAAGGAACAAGGTAAGGAAACTAAGATCATCATGATAGGAAAGAGAGAGTTTATAAGCACTGAGGAAGACAAGAGTACGAGGTATGTAGCCATTTCAAGGATTGACAATGTTGGAACAACAAATAGAAGGAATAAAGACAATGTGCAAATAGTAGGTAGGAAGGATGCTTCCATGTTGAAGAAAAAAGATGGATTAGGGTCACAGTTTGATATAGAGCAGATTAAGGGTGAATTGCTTGTAGAAAGGCAAGAAAAACATGGTGAAATCATAGTTGGGATAGTCATATGTCCATTGACAGAAAAAGGGATGAAAGGATAGTTAATTTATCTCCCCTAACTTAGATTTAGCTTTGACTGATTCTATTTTTTCATCAGACTTGTGCTCTTTGCTTTTGGAATTTTGCTCCTTAATGAAAAGACCAGCAGGACTTCCTTGTTCACCATTGACTGTTCTATTCCTTATATGATATAAACTTCTGGCTTAGGTAGCCAAGGCCATAGTATACCTTGCAATCTCTTCATATGTGTACCTTCTCAAGGACACACCATCTTCAATTGCTTCCAAATTATATACCTCAATATCACTATCAACATCCTCATCAAATAGAACTTGTTGATGATATCCATTAGCAATTTTCCTTTGATTATCTACATCCACCTCATAGAATTTCATATTAGAAGAGAATTCACTACCAACAACATCAAAATCACCCATAACCATAAGTATATAAATACCCTCCTCATGTGAATGATCATAGTCTTTAGGTATTTCTTCCACTTCAAACATCAATGCAACTGCACATTGTTAAGGAGAATGTGGCATTTGGAAAACTATGCACCAAGGGGTGTCTTCAACAAAATTTCCTGAATTCTTCTGTAGAGAATCTGAAGGGACCTTATTTTGGGCATTTCTTTGATTATTAGGAACATGCTTCCCCTTATACCAATTAGTATTACATGGGTGATCCTACAACTGAGGAGGTTTTTTGTTTCTTTGATATTTTTTTGGCTAAGCCTTTTCTTGTCACACAATTTTTGCATTTATAGTTTTCATAAATTATCGATCTTATCCTCCAGAGTGCCCCCTTTAGTACCTAGACTTTAATCCTCCTTCAAATTTTTGAAAAGTTTTGGATCATCTCTTCTACCAACTTTACTAGTTACTCTACTGATATTCTCAATATGTTCTGCCATCTTTTAAGCCTCCCTCAATGTCTGAGGACTCTTATCCAGCTGACGATAGCTCATTTTTGTATCAAAAGCATTGCAGTAATTTACCAAGCACATGTTCTCATTCAATTGTAGATGAGGAGGCAACCTCTTCCTAGCCTTTTGGAACCTTGTATTAAACTCAGCCACTGACTCATTTGGAACTTTAGTAATTTTATTAAACTGATTTAGAAAAAAAATGAATCAGTCTTATCATTGTATTGCTCTCTAAATATCCTTTTGAATTCCTCCCAAGAGCTAATGCTCTTGGCAAGAAAACTCCTATGCCACTCTCGAGCAATTTCAATGAGAGACTACATAAAAAATTTCATCATAACATCCTCTACCTCTACCTCAAATTCATCCATAACATTGGAAAATGCTTTGAGATGGTCTTCATCACTCAGAGCATTGTTTCCAGCAAATCTTATTAGAGCATGTATGAAATCTTTAGGAAATCAGTTGGGATAGCCAAGTATTCCGGTGAAACACAACTGTTGTTATCTATCTACTTGGAGTGGTCTTCTATTATATTGATCTATGTGAGTGCTCATCATCTCTTTTGTTGTTATATTGATTTATATCCTTACCTTTTCCACTCTCATCACCACCATCCCCATTTTTGTCTCCTTGATCATCTTCATAATAAAAATTCCTATTCTTATTATTTCCACCACCTCCACCACCTTGATCCCCACCACCACCTCCACTAGTATTGTGTCCTTTAGGATTCTTCTTTTCTAATCACTAATAGTATGTCCAGAACTTGAAGCCTCTAGAGTGGGTGTGGACATCTTAAGAAAAGCAGTCTTCCTGGCTAGTTTTGCATTAGAAGCTTCTATCTTAGCTTTCTTCAAATATTCTTACAATTTATCATTCTTCAATTGCAATTTCAAGACCTTAGGATCTAGGGGTGGAGTGGATGGAGTAGGATCAATTTTAGCATTCTATGTGGGGGTTTCAATAGAAGAAGTGTGGGTATTAGTAGTGGTATTAAAGGTATTTTTCTTTGACTGATCAATGGGCTTCTTCCCATAATCTATAACTGATGTTTTCTTAGCAATAGAAGGATCTAAGGCTCTAGTAGTTGAAACAAATGTGGTATAAGTATCAACAACAAAGGTTCCCATCTGGATTGTTACTTTAGGAATTCTAGGGGTAATCTATGTGGCCAACTTGAAGACATTTTCCTGAAAAGCCCTATACCTGGCAGCATCTTCTCTCATCTTCTCTATTTTTTGTTTCCGAACATCTCTCTCAAGCTACTTGGCTCTAATCTTATCTTCTTTTTCTTTTAACACCCTCAGTCTATTCTCTTCTTCTTCCTTAAGACTCAGTTCTTCTCTGTCTAAGGCTTGCATGTCCTTGTCTATATCTTCTTCATTTTCTAGGATATCTCCAAGCTCACTCGGTGCAAGAGTATAGTAGGGTTGATCAATAGGATCTTCCTCAAGAGAAAGGTGCACTTCTACATTATGAGATTCACCTCGTGGCTTGAAAAATTTTCCATTAAAAATGGATCCAACTCTAGGGGTTAGAGGTTTTGAGAACTTCTTGTTCTTACCCAAAAAATCCCACATATCCCCCTCTCTTGAAATGCTAAGTTCATTATCAAACACTTGCTCAATAGGAAAAAATTCCTTGATCTATGTTAGACACTTCAACTTCATGTGCCTCTTCCTGGATATTTGCACTAATTACTTCGATATTAAAGATAGGAGATGCATCAATAGGGGAATCAACATATTGACTTGATTCAAAGCTTTTCTTAACCTAGACAGATTGCTTCTCTTTTGCAAGTTTAGATTATGCCCTATGCTTAGGATGCTTCTTTGTATAACTCTTGGTCTTCTTCATGATGTCAATTATGTCAGAATCGTTTTTCTTACATTCCTTTTGAGAATTTATCTTTATACTGGTATTAGAGACTTCAAAGTCACCACCCAAAATGTTGGCAAATAGAAAGTGATTGCACTTTGACTTTGTACTTGTAATCTCAAAAAAGATTTTAAACATAACTTGACACAAGGTGACAGAATGAACCAAGACTTGACGCATAAGATTGGGTATGACATGACTAGTCCAACACAATTTAAACTAATTATTCTTCAGAATGTAAAGAATATCATAATAAAATACTTGACTTTGACTATACCAAATTTGAACTAGAGACTTTGGACTTAGCTAGTCTCCAATAGAGTTGCCAATCTGTTGGTTATTTTTTAAGAACCAAGCTGATCTCCAAAGATACCTATAGACTTTTCCATTTCCAATACTTAGTACTCTAAAGGGATTGGCCAACGAACGAGTAAAAGCTCCAAAAATTCTACTCCTACACTTTGGTCTCTATGAAACCTAGGTGGGTAATCCCACAATGTATACTCAAGAATTTATATGACTAACACTCAAATACATTGTCAACAATAGATAATTCTCACCTAAACAATGTAGTATATCAAACAAGTTGGCAACTCATTTATTAATACCCTACACTTGGAGTATGAGAATAACGAAACTCAATACATAACAAATATAGTGGTACTCATTTGAAATTTTGTAAATTAAAGGTGATTAGCTAATGAATCAACCCAAAAATTGAATTATGAATACTTTGCACAAACCAATGCCTTATCCCAAACACAAAGTCAATTTAAACCTATGCAACTAGACAGCAACTCAATAATAGCAACATACAATCTCAAGAAACACTGCATTACAACACTCCCACATTACGTTCATGATCATCACTACTTACAAATATCCTAGCACCTAATTTTTATGAGTTGATAATCTTGTCCAAGCATTTACATTAACTCATTGAACTAATAAGCAGGAATGAAATTAAACATCCATTGAGAAACAACAAAGATGGACAAAAAATCCTTGATCATTTTCATTCATAACTCATAAAATGAGTACAAAGGAGAGACAATAAGCATGAAATTGGTATCACTTTGTATTGTATTTTCTATATTGTTATCAAAATTACACACATAACAATAGACTTTGAACTTAAGATTAAACTTATATAAAATTATTGATATTCCTTTTATAATTCATAGTGTTGATTGCAAAACCAACGTACCCCTACTTTTTGGCCTTGAATTGATTTTATAGAAACGAAGGATCAAAAAACAAGCTTCAGGCCAAAAATTACACATGTCAATACACTATTGGACTGCTACACATATATTCCATTTTTAGTTACTCTGCATTCCCAAGAGGTGGGAAACATGTGGGGAATAAGAGTAGTCTTCATTCATTGTTGGAGATTCGGTCCACCTTTCAAAAGGCATCATCAAATAGTTTCCTCAAAAATTGTTCCCACGCACATCAAGTGAAAAGACAAAAAGCATGAAAGAAATAGAAAGGAAAGGACAAAGAACATCTCCACATCTGCAACCTTTCCACCCATTCACTTTGAAGAAAATGCACTATATGTTCCATACTTTAGAAAAAGCCTAATCAGTACTAAATCTAGGCTATGCAATGTATTTTCACCTATCTGTTATTCATCATGATTGTAGACATCAAAATAAAAAAATTTAATCACCACCTTTCCATTTCATATCAAACCACCACTCCCTCCAAGTATCTGCCTCTCCATGTTAGGAATTCTTCTTCAGTAGGCCAATTGAAATTCATGACCTCATCTACCTTTTTCCCTATAAGGCCCATACTTGGTAACAATTTGGTTGGCCTCTTTGTCAAATTCCAACAAAACAATCTCTACGTGAGCCAACATGTCCATATTTTGCTAGAGTGTTCCCATATCATATCTTTGACAAATTGAAATTGCCTGATCAAAAATAGTTTTATTAGTTTAATCTTTCCATTCCTATAGCATTTTTATGCTACCATCATCCCTCATAATGGATGGAAGGAGATCATGATGTCTTTCATGAAAGGATTTCACTAACTCTCTTGATCTCCAAAGGTTCAATATTTCCCTTGTACCCCTCAATTCTAGCTACAAGAGTGACAATGGGCTTAAAATTTTCAAGAGGGTTGGCATCCTACCTAGCTCCAATTGCCATCAATCTCATTTCCTTCATCCTAGGGATCCATGCTTCCATAAGTGGAAAGGCTCTTTCCCTGTTATTGTCAAAGCTATTTCTAGTAGCTACCATGTGTGAATAATTATCATGAATTCTATTCAATCTATTATTCACTCTTCTATTCAAATGTTCCAATACTATAGTGAAAATATCCATAGTACTATTAAAAACCTCCTTATCATGATTGTCACATCTCTATATTTGTTCAGTTGCCTAAGCAATTCTTCCCTGTTGATATCTTCTTTAGGTTGTGGCCTTTTGGTTGTACTAGGCTCTATTATTGAAATGGGCACATTCTCCATGTTGTATGGAAAAATTTCCCATGAAGATCTCACTTCAATGGTAAATTCTTGGGATCTAGCTTCTTGTGAAGTGGTAGGGGAATCAACATCAGTTTGCTTATGCTTCCCTAGTTGAAAACTTTGCAACTTATCCTCCAATAATACTAACTTTGTCTGCAACTACATATTTTGTTGTTCAAGCTTTACATAATTAACTTACAAATTATTGTATTTTTTCCTAAGCTTATCATTTTTTGTAGTTACCAATTCTACAGTGGCCCTTGTAAATTGTGCAACATGTACTGACATGTTTGCTACCTCTAGAGCTAATGTTTCTAACACTCTCTTTATTATTAGTCCTCCACTATAGTTAGGTGTCGCCTCAGTGATGTCAGGCATCCTTGTAGTTGTGGCTAGAGACCAGATGGCTAAGGCATCCCATTGTTCACTGAAGGAAGACCCTTGTAATGCAATTGCAACCTCTTCTTCTAAATTGTAGAGTGATTTGTCACATCTCTTTAGTGTATCAAAGGAGATGGCGAAAGCTAAATTGCATTTTGGAAGTAATAAAATACCACTATTTCTCACTAATTCTCTTCCTTCCTTTGCAATCATCCTTTGGAGCCTAGCTCTCATTTCATTCAAAAAATTTGACTGGATAGTGGCGTCAGGTAATTTTGGATGAAGGCTTTTTTCTATGGCCATGATTTTGATGTATTCATCTCTTTTAGCACTGTATGCAAATTCCATAAAAGCTTGAGATTTTACAAACAAGTCATCATCCAAAAACTTTGAGCATGCTTCCACCCCCATATCATCTTTTCCATGGAGCCTAGTGAGATCAAATTTTACTCAACCTCATTCCTAACTACTATGTCACCCTCATTGCTTGTCCATTGGGCATTCCTTCTTGTATTTCCTACTCTGATATCCAACTTTCATCATTAGAGTCTTCATCAGCATATTCCACCAAGCCAGTTACTTCAAACTTTTGTTTCTTCAATGGTGGCTCTTTTGGTGGTGATGCACTAAGTGGTGGAGCATCAAGATCCACAATTTCAAGCTTTGTTGGCCTTGGAGGAGATGGTAGTGGTATTTTTGACACGAGAGAAGGAGGATTTTGCTCCTCTTGTTGGGAGGGAGTAGGAGTTGCATCATTTTTTCTTTGCCTTACTTCTTACAAAGAACTTTATTCTTGGTTCATTAGGAGCTTGAGATGTAAATATTTCTTCCATGGAAAGGACCTCTCCCCCACCCTATTCATCTTCAATGGGGGACTTCCCTTTATCTTTACTTATCACCCCTTTAGTTTCAAGGTGGCCCACTATTGTCTCAAAATTCTGGGATAGATGTTCCACCTTATGTATTACATTTTCAATCTCTGGGAGAACCTTGAAATGATGCTCTTCTTTCTTTATCTTCCTCTACATATTATTGAAGGAAATCCACCTTACTTTTTCTTTCTCTTGTTCCACAAGTTCGAAAACATTTATTATCACATCCTTAGGATATTGGAAAATGTGCACATATTTGCATCTCTTATTCCTTTCCTTCAACTAGGCCATGAAACCTTCAAGATCATATCTGACCCTCTCCACTGATCTTTGCATGCAGTAGTCCTTGAGTATATCAAGTATTTTATTCCATCCTCTTTTTGTAATTATAAAATTAGAAAAGCATGTGTATGAAGGAAAGAAAGTTATGTTTCCTTGATTCAATAGATGCTCTTTTTCTATAGTTCCCAATTGTCATATCACTTGATGAAAACCAATTCTCTTTGGCACAAATATAGGTAGCAAGTGAGGTAAAACCATGGAGCCATACACTCTTAAAATAGTGTAATCAGGATATGGGATGAAATCCCCCCAATTTTGATCAACTTCCAACTCAGGCTTTCTTTCCTTGGGTTTCAAGAAATCATGCAGGGTTATGGGAACTCTAGGAATATTCACAACCAAAACTCTCTTCAATTCTGCAACAAACAAGTTCTAAAATGTCACATAATCATATGTCCTATCATCTTTGTCTAAAACAGTAGTCCAACACTACACGGATAAATCCAAGTTGCCCTCCTTCATATCCAAAGTCATATTATGCCCAAAGTAAGGTGCACCTTTGAACACAAAAATATGCATCAACAATGAATACCAACTGAACCTTACTCCTAATTCACCCTTCTTCAATCTTATCAAACCCTCATGAATATTTTCTGCAGGAAACCCCACATAGTCATACACAGTGCAATATTGAGGGTGTTGAATATGAGCTGTCATGTACATCCATGTCATAGGCATTCTTGTGACAGGATCATAACCAATTATCTAGAAAATGGAGTAAAATGTCTTTTGGAAATAGGGAATAAAATAATTAATAGGGAAATGCTCCTTATCATGTTGTCCTATGACAATCCTTCGACCCACAATTTCTGCTAGATATCTTGGCAATTTATGGACTCTAGATGCAATCTTAGTCTTATTATATTCCTCTTTAAGAGCATTCTCATTGATTTTAGGCATTTCATTACTCCACCTAGTGAGTCTAAAAAAAAGAACAATTTCCTCCTTGGTAATTTTGACCATTTCCTTCCCATCATACGTTCTTATGGTCCTTGTAATAGGGTCATAATTGGCAGCCATTGCTTTAAGCAAGTCAAAATCCATGTAGACATTGGGTACAATCAACCTCCCTAGGTCACAATTCCAAGGGTTACCCATTGGAATACCCATGTTTCTATTCTTGAACCAACTATAGAATAATTCCCATCCAATGTAAGGCAATTTGGCATCCTTAATAAAACTATTTTTGTCAATCAAACCCTCAACTACTTGCATTCCTTGAAGAAGCAGTTGACCCTTAGGTTTGTCACTAGTTGAGGGTGGCAACTAGTCAGTGAGATCTTTACTTAAAGGCCTTTTGGGATCATAAGCTTCCCCTTTAGATGAGGATGCATTTGATTGTGCTATGGGAGCCATGACACAAGAAGTATTATAAGGCAATGTTTTTAGTTTCCTGGAACAAGACTTACGAATTATAGAAGGGTTTGACATGAATTATGACAATGCAGAACTAACAAATTATTTTTTATGAATATCAAACCTTAAAATGCTAAACCAATAAAACCCTAATTGACTCAGAGACTTGAAGGACCACAATTTATCAATAATTTAGATGGGAGGGCAATAGTTGACTCACTGGTTTTCTTCACAAGTTGACAAACCTAACACCGACATAGAAAAATACTAAAGACCACAACATGAGTTCCTGAAGTGTATAAAATATCTTTCACAATGTTGAATTATGCCTTTAGCATAGGTTTTAAATAATTATGCAACCTCCTACTTTAGTAGCTCGATGTCCTTTTGGCTATTAAGGCTCACTCGCGTGAACTAGAATATCTCACTTGCCCTCAAACTGAGTTTTGAATGACAGCGATTGATCATGTGAGTGTGTTAGATGATGATTGATCCAGATTTAGTCAGCTCGATTTGAATAATCTAACTCTACACATTGATGCAGAGTGGCAGGGGAAGCAACACCTTTTCTCAAAAAATTCCTCTCAAACACTCTATGTGCACACATCTTTTCATTGTTTCTTTCAACAAAGCAACTTAATCACCAACATGAATCTCTCATCCAGACATCACTATAGACTTGGGGATGATTTGAATACTCCCAAAATGACAAATCATGATCAGAAAAATAGATTTTGCACACAAAAACAGTCACTCTCCCATCGCTTTCAAACAAGCCATGCATTCTTGTAGTACAGGCCAAATAGGACAGTCATGATTAAATCTTGTTAAATAAATAACTCGACCAAAGAGAACTGGTTTTAGACATCTAACATCAACCCCTACAAATCCCCAAAAGCACAAAACCAAATGCTAACAACAGATGATTCAAAAGAATGATTTTCAAGCCACCAAAGAAGCTTAACTAGGCCTGTACAAGGAAAAATTCAACTTGTCAAGACACACCCCAACACCCCTAATGCCTTTAAAAGACTCCAACAGGTTCTCCAAGTCCCATTTCACATGTTTCATCCATTCTATTTACTCAAATAATCAGAAATTGAAAGAAATGCTTACAAATGATCATTTTCTGGACTATTTCAAGGTAAAACCAGACCTAGGGCATCACATAACTTTTGCAAACCTCCATTTTTCAATATGAAACAAATTTCAGCATGTAAAGGAGTCCTAAATCTACCAATCCACCAATTTTTATATTTTTTCCACAGTGGAAATGGGAATTACATCCATTTTGGTGACCAAACCCTTGTTTTGCAAGGTTTCAGACCCACTTTCATTAAAATTGATGTAACTTACTCAATACTTGATGAAAATGAGTCAAATCACCACCAAAAGAAAGTATACTCTACCCTCTTTCAAAAAATTTAAATTTGGAGTCCATAAAATTATGTACCAGACCGTACCAAGCACGGGATCAGGAAAAAATGCTGTAAAAAATAAAAAAACAAAGTTTTCTTCTTATTAAATGCTTCAAAACTTCAAAACTGCCAACAACAGCCCAACCTCGACCCAAGGGAGGATTTTTAAATTTTTTTCCCATCATTTACAACTTCCCTCAACTGATTTTTGAAGAAGGGAACCATTAGTTAATGAAATTACATCATTAATGTTGATTTTATGCCAAATTTCCTTATGACAACTTTGCATTTTGAAGCAACTTTGCAATCCTAAAGACCTAAAACCTTAACAACCATTCAAATAACATTGAAACAGCCTTATTAAATTTTCAAGACCCCAAACCTTGCACACTTACATAAAAATTCACATTTTTGCCTTCAAATGCTACAAAAGCAACTTTTAGTGCAAGATTGCATTGTTGCACATTTTGACTCAAAACTCAAAAAATCACCCTAGATCTTGCTCAATGGTCTTGATTGACCTTATTAATGACAAAAGGACTCAAAAATAATAACTCTAACCTCCTAACAACATGTTTTCATCAAATGAGCAAAAATGGAGGATGAGTTGTAGGTGCTCTTGCACCACACATCCACAATATTTACCAAATGACAAAATGCCACATGGAACTACTTGTTAGTGGTCTATGGGATCCACCATTCCTTTCTTACTATAGTCAAAATCCACATGTCTTCTTTCCCTCACTCTCATGAGTCATAACCCATGTGCAATTTTCATGAACAGGGAGATGGGGAAAGGTTGAGATTAAATCTCACGGCTCCAACATACACACATCCTAAGTTAAGACCACTGCCCGTAGCATTATTCTTCTTACATCATCAACGACCCAGATTAAAAGATCTTCAAACATGTGCATTATATCTTCTTTAGTAGCATACACTTTATTCTTCATGTCCTGTGTTGAAATATGTGATTAATATTTGTCCATTCTTCAATGCTTCCATGCCTTCAGGTTTATTTTATGTGGCAATCGCCCACCTCCCCATTGAGAAATAGGCATTAGTGGAGGGACCTGCATGGGATAATGGGGAGTGGTCAGGATAGACCCATGTCACCCATTGTCAACCGTTGATTCACTTGAAATTTTTGCCAATTTGATTGCTTGAAAACACTAGGCCCACTGCTAGACTAGACACACGACAATTTCCCATCAGGCCATGTGATTATTTTAATGGAGAAAGAAAATAAACGGGCCTGTAGGGAATGACCAAGATGCAGCCACATCATTCAACAACCACCATTGATTTCCTCTAAAAGCCACCTATATGTCATAACATGGACACTAGGCCCGCCAATGTATAAAACACATGGCTTTCGTCCATGAGCCCATGAGAATAAAACAATAAGTAATGAAATGGAACGGGCGCGTGGGGAATGGTGGCAATCTATTTGCAATAATTGAATGGTCATCGGGGATCCTCATATCTTCACATGTCAAAATTGTTAATCTTAAAAGAGGGACCCAACTAGGTCGATGGGACCACTACCCATGGGAGAAAAGACTCAAGGCTTCAAACAATTTAATTAGGAAATATTTAGCCTGACTTAGGAAAAATTAAAACAGTGGCCCAACATATAACAAGTAAAACAAGACCAAAGGGTTGGTTACTTCATGGCACATGCTATAACTTAAGATACCAAGAACTGACAACAAGGAGTCAATGGAGAAATAAAACCTTGGTAAGAATACAAACCCAAGGATTTTTAACATAGATCCCAGATAACACAAAACCCTAAGCCCTCAGTTACCAATTTAACCCAGAATTTAGCAGGATTTGGATATGGAACATGAAAAATTAGGAGTTCCATCAAGTCTATTATTCAATTGTAAAGAGAGGTTAGATAATGTAGAGTGGAAGAGGCCATGGAAATTTTGCTTCACCACTTGGAAGGATGCTCACTAGCCATCAAGACTATACAAAAAATACTTATCTATGCATGCAATAGAAATAAAACAATCTAAATTATCATATTTCTACATCAATTCCATTGTAATAATATGGACAATACACTAGAAAGGTATTCAAGTGGAAAATTTTAAGAGCATATAGAGGTGAACCTTTGCGCATGGTGAAATAAAATGTCTCCTAAGAGGTAAATGTGGATCCTCTTTCCATGGGACCTAGGAAAATATTCATCTTAGGTGTTATATGAGGATTGAAAGCATCACATAGCAGAGAATGTTGAACATGGTACTATATAAAATTATGTTGAGCTTAGGGAACATCTTAGAAATGATGGCCAAGTGTTGAAAAGATTATTTCTATAATACTTGATTATTGCAAATTATGCTATTGTATCATCTTATGTGTTGAAGATTGAAGATATACTATGAAGGATTCATCTTAGAGATTATATTATAATTTTTCTATCATTGATAATATATTGAGGCTCTCTTCTTGCTTTACTTTTTTACTTGAAAGGGTTTTCCTAGGTTATATTAGATGTCTCTTCAATTCTACTCTTTATTTTCTCTACTTTTATTCTATGTTTATTTATGTCTAATTTATATTAACAAGATTCAATTAATTTTTAGGTTCCTAGTTGATGAGAGATATAGATAAAAATATTTAACCAATATATTCATCCACATTAGGTTTGTCTATTAATGCAATTGTATGATGAAGATTCTTCTAATGCTATTGATGATAATTAAATGGGTTTTATGATCATAGTGTGACATATGTTGAGATTATAAAATAGCATGCATATAAGGAAAAAATAGAACAAATATAGTTCTTTAAAGGAATAATTCATGTTGGACATCTTTATTTCACACTTTTATTCACAAAGGCACACTTCATGATGGAATGCATTATATTGGTCTATATTTTCATAAAATATTATTATTTTTATTATGAAAAGTAGATAAAAGATCTTGAATATGTTCAACTTGTACGTTTCCTAAGCTTGTAAAATATTATATTCAAGTGTGTAATGTATTTATCTAAGATTGCAATGTATGTGATGATAGTTCTATATTTAAAATATTTATCCTTGTATGTTGCAAATCTCTAGATGTTTCTATTTTATTAACAAGAGTCAAAATGATAAGATTTTGTTCCAAAACTTGTTCCAATATCATATATGGTGACTCCTCCACTCTCTAAATCCTTTTCAGTTTGAGGGTATTCATGTTGTTTTTTACACTAGTTGCATTCTCATTTTCCCATCTTCCAAGTATGACATTGAATTTTCTTTTATTGAGAAAATGCATTATATTAATAAAAGAAAATAATTTATAAGAGAGAAAAAGTGCCTTGAGGAGATATATCCCAATCAAAAGAGACAATAATACTAGAAACAAAGTACAAATCAGTAAAGACAATTGAAATAAGCTACTTATGGGCAACATATAGTTTACAAGAGAATCACATTTCTCCAAGAGTGTGTAGTACATGTTCTTTCATAATGACATTAAACATTGAGCATAGAGCTCCATTATGCTTTTTTAGCAATAGTTGTTAGCTGAGACTAAACTTTAGATAGTTGGGTTTGAAGCTTTGAGATGTTATTGTGTTTCTCCTTCACAACTTTAGCAAGAGTTGATTACTGCAAAATAATATTAGATAATAAACCGTGCATGATCACTTCTATAGGAGGAAAAGCATTAGAAAAAATAGTTTTACATTTGAGCAACCAAATATATTGAAGGATACATTAATGAAAAGATTCTGAAATTATATTTTGAGAACATTGTATCCCTAAAAGAGCTTATTTCCATTTTAATTTTCTATTAAACATGTCAGAAATAAGAGTCATAATTGTTTTCCAAATCAATTGTGAGTGTTTGCATGACCAAAATGCATGTTTGATGGTTTCTATTTTGTGAAAAAAGGGACATTTGGTGGATTTACTATGTAGAAAGGTGAGGCATTCTCCCACAACAATTTTGTAATGAATAATCTTCCATGCTAAAAATTGAGCTTTGGCCTCAACTTTTGATTTCCAAACAGTAGTACTCAAGCTGAACCATTTAGACTTGGACCATTTTAGATTCCATTTCAAATTTAATCTAAGATGAATTTTAATTGGAGGAAGGATATTAAGATAAATATTTTTGAGAGGAAAAGTTTCAATATTATAGCCTGGAAACCAACTCCAATCCTTGAAAAAATTGCAATAAATAGGAGTGCACAATTTTAGTTGCAACTCAAAAGGAACAACATCTTGCACCTTGTAAATGTCATTGATAAGCACATTAGATAGCTTGAAGTCCTATTGAAGTTGCATGCCACTTTTCCAAGTTAGAGTTGTGAATTGGCAAATGTACATGAATTCCTTGATGCCTTTTTTGAATAAGAGTTTGCTATGCAACTAAGAGATGGTCGCTAAAGTTGCTCATGAAAGCATATCAATCTATTCCACCAAATAGATGAAGCAACAAAACTCATTCCATGACTAAGATCTTGTCCTTTCCATTCAAGAAGAGGAGAAACATGTTGCCAAGATTTCCATATGCTTAAAAAATTTCTGGATGCTTGAGGTTTGAAGTATTTAGCCATTAGGATTTTATCTTTCCACCCAACCTCTTTTCAGGCATTATTGGCTTTGGCTGTAGCAATTTTATGCCTAATAAGAGATTTCCATAGTGTTGCTCCATTAAGAGATATAGTAATCCATTTAGCAATAAGGTAGATCCCTTGACTAAGGGGATCAATTACTCCTTGTGGACAATGATTTTTGCACCTTAATACTCTCTTGCACTTTTAGGCTTTGTCACCTAAAAGGAGAGAGATAGGCCAAAATGATAATGTCTATACTCAAAGTTAATGTAAGTGAGATGTATTGTGTCTAATTAAGATGCTTGAATGCTCTGGTCTAAAAATGAGATGATCTAATTATGCAAAACCTAAGAAATGTGAGGTGCTAGAAAACACACTATGATATGCATAAATGCCTAAAAATGCAAGTAAATGATGAAATAACATAACATAATAAAAGAGGTGCACCTATAATATGGAATATAATACTGGGAGATTTTGGAATCCTAAAAAATTGGTTTAAAATGCTAACTGGGACACTTACACCAAGTTGGGCGACTTAGTCCTAGTTTTAGGAAACTTTGCCAAAACAAGAATGTACCAAATTGTTGTCCAAAAATGTCAAAATCACGTTTTAGGCCCAAAAGTGGGACTAATCTGCCAGTAGTGGCGACTTAGTCCTACAAATCTTAGGAGTTTCAAGACAAAATCTTGTAGTCTCAGGTCTGCACTTGCTTTCTTGATAGGTTTTCGCACTTGATTCTATAGAAAATGGGGTAGAAAGTCTCCCCAAGCTTGAATTCTAGGGTTGTGATGACTTGATTGACTTTGAAGACTTCTTGAACACTTTTCAACACCTATTTACTTGACAAATCTGCATATAAAGTTTGCAAACACACATGCAAAAGGGGAAAAATGGTTGAGGGTTAGAGTTTTAGGGTTTGCCTTGGTCAAACCACACTTTGGTAATCAAACCCTATGAAATGAAATGAAATGAAAGGATAATGATAAATAAACAACATGCAATGTCATAAACTTACCAATCCCTTGATGTAGAAATCTGAGGATATGCAATGAAGTGCTCCAATGGATGACTTGATAATGCTTGATTACTTAATTGCTTGAGAATTATGACTATTTGAATGCTTGATGAACTAAGAGATTGTAGGAGATGTAGAATGAGGAGGAAAACCCTTATTTATACTTGATTTTACTAAAATTTCCCAAAAATAACACATCACAGGCTGACCTCAAGGGTTAGAGGACAAAATCCCACTAGAAATTTAAAATTATTTTGAGTTTTGTGCCAAAAAGGACCAAGTCACCCCTATCGGCGACTTAGTACCACTTAAGAAAATTAAGTGGGTGTCAAGAATTATGGGGCATTAAATGTTGTCCAACAAGAGTATCCTCAAAAACACACTTGAAAATGACCGAAAATTGTATTAAAGGGTCATTTATACATGAGAAAGGGTTGAATTAGTGATGAAAAGTCTAGAAAAGCATGAAAGTGGGTTACAACACTTTACAACACTTTGAAATAAGACTTGGTAAGTAATAAAAAGGAGTAATTTAGGTGAATTATGATGGAAGGGTCTTAGAAAAGTGTGAAAGTAGGTTACAATACTTCACAACGCCTTTACAAGACAACCTAGAAGTCTTAATGAAAAGAGGGATGTTACAACACTTCACCTATACATTTTTTGGCGACACACTCCTAAACCCCGTTTGTTTTTTGGTTACATGAAATATAACCATGAAACAATTCAAAAACCTTTTTTGTTATCCCACTTTCCCCATAGAAATGCTTTGATTAATTGAGTTAGTTGATTATAACTGTTTTTGAAGGAAGCCAACATGATGAGATGTAAACATGACTGGCTATGACGATTTTGTTGGCAATTTGAATGTGTCTAGCCATAGATAAAAAATTGTTTGACCAAAGTTGGAGCTTGCTTTTTAATTTATTAATGAACTATTTCCACATTTCAGATAGTGAAACTCCTCTTCGAAAGGGAATTCACAAGTATCTTTAAATTACTCCATGATTGTTGAATTTCCACTATGGGGGAATCCAAGGAGGTGGTTGATCAACTAAAGTAATCTAAAATTCAGTTTTATTCAAAGAAATTTGTAAACTACTTGCTCATCAAAATAGGTCTAAGACATCCATGGTGTTATTAAGCTCTTCTTAAGAGTTTTGAATGAATAATAAGTTGTCATTAGCAAAATGAGAGTTGAGAGCAACTTCATTTCTAGGCAGAGAGATACCATGAAAGAGATTTTGTTGTTTAGCATGAATTAAAAGATACACAAGCGTATCAATTATGAGAACATAGAGGAAAGGAGCTAAAGGGAAACCTTGTCTTATTGATTGTTGAAGAGGAAATGCTTGAGTGATTGAAACATTGATAGCCAGGTAAGCATTAGCATCAACAAAAAGGAGTTTAAAATGTGAAATAAGCTTAGGTCCAAAACCTAACCATTTGAGCATTTTTAATATAAATTGCCACCTAATCCTATCATAAGCTTTTTCAATGTCCAATTTGATGAGGAGGCAATTTTGTCCTATTTGTTGAGCCCATTCAACAGCTTCCCAAGCAAGCACCAAATTGTCAAGAATGAATCTTCCTCCTATAAACCCAGTTTGCTCAGGTCTAACAATTTCTTGTACTATTTGTTTAATTATTTTGGCAATATCTTTGGCAATAATCTTGTAAGAGGTATTAATGAGGGTGATTGGTCTCCAACCTGCAAGTTCATTTTCCCTTTGGAAATTAATTTTATCAGCCCTTGGTTAATAGAAGAGCCTAAGGATCCCTTAGAAAAGGCTTCTTTATAGACCTCATAAAAGTCTTCCCTAATAAATGGCCATAATATTTTGTAAAATTCTACTAGTAGGCCATTAATCCCAAGACTTTTAGAGTCAACCATATCATGCAAGGCAACATCCAACTCTTCAATGGTGAGCAAGCGATCCAAGTAAGTTTGTTTTTCAAAGTCAATCTTGCTAGGAATGCAAGTGCCAACCATATCTTCTACTATTTCTTGGAGCTGATCTCCTTCAACAAGATCAATAAACAGTTGTTGATAATGTTGAAAGAAGAAGGATTTAATATCATCAGGATTGCCAAGCTTGTGCCACTCTTGGCCATCTATAGACATTGACTTGAACTAGTGGGAATGAGGATAAGTACTAAAACATAATGATATAAGAGACTATTTTTCAATAAAACTCACATTTGTATATATTAGCACATAAATATGAAGATAAATAATAAAATCTGCAAAACAATTGTTCTTTAATAAGTGAAAGTAATTCATCAATAAATAATATTTGAATATCATCATTTGAAACTCATATTATTAATCATAGCTTGACTTTATTAATTAATTCTCTTAGGCTCTTCTTATTTGCATTTATGGATTGAGCAATAGTTATCTTAGGTCTAGTATCACACTAAAAACATTCTATGAAAATATGAATAAATCTATAAAATAAATGATAGAGAACTTTGATAATGACTAACCCTATAAATACATGATAGCCAAATTTATTTAAAGAAATTCAACAAATATTGAAGTCTTATATATAAAAATATTAAATGATAATTCAAATAATTTTGCTTATACCATCTATCCACATAAACATACAATTATAAAGACCTTAAATTTGTCAAATAAATAATCAAAAACCATCTACTTAAATCAAAGAAGTCCAAAGTGTGAACTTACAACCATTGCAAACTCTCAAAATTTACTTAACTCTACAACTTTTTACTTTATTTGGATATATAATACCTCTTCAATTAAATTTAAAATAGGAAAAATTAACAAGTGGCATCTTCATCAGAAGAAAGTGCATGTATTTGGTCTATTAAATCAGAAAAGGCAACCCACAATTTAACAATAGCGAGGAAGGACAACATCTTTAATGTTAAACCAGTCTGAGAGTAGTTAAGCAAGATCCTGTACAAAGCTAGTTTTTACTTAAGCAGTTCAGCGTATCAAATACGCTATCTGTTTGATTTAACCGGTCAATGCCAGTTTTCCATCACGAACATAAGAACTTATTAGCTGTCTACTCCAGCACACAAATCAAGGCCTTAAAACTAGAGTAAGGGAGCTCAGTGTGTGAGATACGAAACTTGTGAAAGATTTAATTTCCCATCACATCAATTTTATTCACATGAATTTTCTGTCGTAATACTTTTCTTCATTAAAAAATGTACCCTAGAATCAGTGGTTGTCTTTTCTAACGCAAAGGGATCACCAGGTGAAACACGCCATATCTTTGGCTTCACCCATTCCATGCCAATTTTCCACCAACTACGTATAATTCAAAGATATGGTGTATCTCGCCACTGACTCTAGGGTACACTTCTTATGGTAGGTAGCTAGGGGAGAGGGCCCAATAGTCGTGCGGGGTCTAATAGTCACGCACTCAATCGTAAATATAATACCGAATAGTTGTTTATATAATGTTCAATAGTTGTGATTTGACTACCCACAATTAAACAAAATATATGCTTTTGATCTAAAAAGAAACCAATCATGTGATACCACATCAGCGCTCAACTACTCATGATGTAATGCACGAGAATTGGTCTCACTATTTTTTGGGGCCTTCTTGGACACCTTGACAAAAACGCATGCTGATGTGGCATCATATTTGATGATGTGGCCCTAAAACCTTAGTTATAAGCAGAGAACTTGCCAAGCAAGCTGCTGTAAAAAATTGGGAGTGATTTGAAATTTCGACGTAGGATAATTAGAAGCGTGAAGTTAGGGTGCACGACTACTGGGCCCTCTCCCCTACACCATATCTTTGACTTCACCCATTCCATGCCCATTTCTGCCCTATTGATTTCTTCCATTAAAAACTGTGCCGAGAGTCAAGTAGTGGCCCTCTAGGTACACTAATAGAAAGACGAGAAAAATTGTGTGGAAGATCTGAAAAGAGTACGAAATTTTATAAGCTGTAATTATCACGCATTGCTTCAAGTGAATAGCTACCTACCACGGTCAAGGATATACAGCTAAATAGATGTTTAGATGTATAGATGTAGATGCGCTAAATATCTTTATAAATGAAATTTTTTACTTAAATTTTACTATAATATATTTTTTAAATTAAGATTATAATAAATTATATTATGAAATTTAAAAATTAAAAATTTATAGAGTGAAAATATTTATTACGATGATTAATAATAATCTAAAATAATATTTTTTGTCAGGACATTAAATGATTAATATTTGAGATTTGATGTAGATGACGTGCAATACAATAAATTGTATTGTGTTCTAGTTGAAGAGCTAAGGTTTAATCATGTGCTTGTTTAAGAGCTAATGTGGAAGGTTAAATAATGATTGATGAGTGCTCCTTTATGATAGTAAGATGTACTGATGTCATCTTATTAATGGGTGAATTATAGGTACTCTCCTTATATCAAACCCTAATGTTTCAATAAATCATTTTTGAGATAATTTGAAGGTAGGTAGATTGGATTTGAGAAATAATTTAAATTTTGAATACAACCTTCAAATTGGCATCACAAAACTAACATAATACATGTATGCAACCATAAATTAGATCCTAAGATATACTTGATGAAATGAGAGATGGATAATGTGTGAACATTGGCTAAGATCTTATGGTTAACTTGGGTCTAAGGCCAATGTTAGTGTAAAGTGTCTATCCTATCCATATGATGACCATCTATGCAAAGATAAACATATAAATGTTTATCTTTATGTGGTATGGGTGTCTATGTATATCATTTTCTTAACTAGAGGCAATTGACAAGGTTTTTGTTTTTTTCCAAAACTATTTTAATTTGTAACATACAAAGGCTTCTTCAATATTGTGAATTCTCTTAATCTCTTTTGTTTGATGTATACATGGTGAACATCAAATTATGTGTATCCTTATTACCCCATCTTTCATAGATGGCATTGATTTTAACTTATGGGAATGAGGATTAGTTTCATAAACATGATGATGTATGAAACCATTTTCCAATAAAAATCCTCACATTTGTATATAGTAACACATAAATTTAAGAATTAATGATGAAACATGCAAAAATATATTCATTAATGAGTGTAAGTCATCTAGAAACAAACTTTAAAGTTCATAATCAAATTTATGTGAAACTCATATTAGTAACCATAGCTTGAAATAACATGTATTACTTAACTTTCTTAAGCTTATGTGGCTCTTCAACATGTATCTCCACAGATCCTAAAGAAAATCACAAAACCCAAGGTCGAGGAAGGTCATAATGAGCTAGTGTTGGACATATGATCAAAGTGTGGCATAAGTGAGTCAAGTCTTGTGAGTGCATGCTCACATTTATCTCTAGACATCTACTAAGTTAGGGGCTATTCTCTAAGGTCTTCATAATAAGAAAATTAAAAGTAAATGAACATTTAGACACAAGATCTTTACAACTATGCCAAGTGTTGCAAGATGGTGTGTCTCTTGGTCTTCCTTATAGCACAATGCTTGGGTTTGTGACATGTTCTAACTGCCTCCTGTGGATGTTACCTAACACTTGTATCGGGTATTAACAGGTCGACCTTTTGGTGCAATGGCAAGGCCAACAATTGGTATCAAAGTTGGTCACAGGTTCAAACCCCTCGCTTGTACTAGGGGGGATTGTTGCAAGATGGTATGTCCCTTGTTCTTCCTTGCAACACAGCGCTTAGGTTTGTGACATGGTCTAACTGCCTCCTGTAGATCTTAACTGACACTTGTATCGGGCATTGACAAGTCAACCTTTTGGTGCAATGACAAGGCCAACACCAAGGTATTATGAATCCCTAAGATTATCACTAAATTTTTTTAAACACTTGCTACAAATAGACTTACAAGATCATCAATGAGAAAATACTATTTTTTATATGTGCACTATATGTTACTTCACTTATATACCCCTATAATTGAATCCACTTAACTATACATATTGACATAGACAAGAGAGATATGCACTATGATATATAACTTATATTAATAGATTACAAAATATATAGTATAAGGAAAGCACTAATAGATTATGTAAACATAGGAACACAAAACACTACCCCTGAGCTAATAAGAGAGAGTTGATCTTAACAAGATATGTTTGGACTCAAGCAACAATTAGAATGATGCCTACTCCACTAGGTGACTAAATCATAGCTCTATAAAGAGAGATGAAGGCTTTCCTACAAATTAATAATGGGAATAAGCTTGTAAATGCATACAAACACAATTATTATGGACATCTATAAGTGGACATCAAGTTAGTAATACCTCGCATACAACAAGAAAATAATATCATGAAGAGGTTTGTGATACATTAGGATGTTGTCATACATTCATCTAGTCTTATTACAATTATGCTAGCAAGTGTGGCAAATGGGAACTAGCAACTAGTTTCAAAGGCTTCCTTGAAATACAATATATATTGCTATAAAGACACTCATATACAAACAAAACCTTGCTTGAATTATCTTCTTCTAATTTAGAACACATATTCTTAGCCCTTGCAACTTTACATTCATTGCTTGATACCTTAGAACAATCTATGTTATACACAAGTCTAAAAATTGGACGGAGGATCAATCACAAGAACAAGTTAAATTCATAAATATATAACAACTAAGTCACGTTGATATTTTGAATACATAGGAAAATATTCATATCAACATGCATGACCATAAGTTAACCTTTGTAGTAACTATCTTGATCAACACATAGTTATAGGGAAATTTTCTATTAGATAAGAAAATAAAATCTTTCTTAGGTTTGCATATGAGTACATTAGATAAAGAAGAAGGCCCTCATATATCTACCCAAAATAAAGCACCATAAAAAATATAAATGCATGATACAATTAGTGTAGACACTTAAAAATGACCTAGGGCTCTATTTTTACCACTTTCATCCTAGCATAATTATGACATTTAATTATGTCCTTGGTCCACGACTATTGATTAAATAATTCATAATTATTTAATTAATTCATGTCCTTTAATTCTTCATGATTATTAAATAAATAAATTTTATTTATCTATTAAATCGTCATTAATTGTCTAAGTCTTCCCTTAATTAAATAAATTTCTTAATTTATTTAATTACCTTTCTTCATTCATTTCTTCTTGATTATTAAATAAATAAATTTTATTTATTTATGTAATATGTCACTAATTGTCATAATTAAATGAATTGATTAATTTATTTAATTATTAATCATATATGCTAAATTAAATAATTATCTATAATTATTTAATTGTCAAAATTAACATTTCTCTCATTTTAAATAAGTTAATTATTTAAAATGATATCACATTTTTTGACCGTTCATTTTAGTAAATAATCTGAAAATCGATTATTTATTATCTCCAAAACCCATATTTTTGAGTTGATTTAATTCAAATTGGTAACTTTCTTCCAAAAATCAAGTAATTGAGCAAATTATTGATTTTCCAAATCTAATCTTAGTTCATTTATCTTCTTGATTTTTGAATCTCACAAATCAGGTAGTCTTTATCTTCTTGATTTTTGAAAATCTTTATTTTTCTAATTATCTCATTTATTCTCCACCGTCGATTCGATTTTCTCAAATGACATCTTGACCACTCGTTTAAGGATTTTTCCCTAACCCTGATTAAGGATTATCAGATTTAGTCTCATCCTCTGATTTTAGGTCTCTGTCGAAAGTCAATCTCCTTTGTCCATTCAAAATGGCATTTTCTATAAAATACTATTTTTCTCTCATTTTTAGATTACACACTTAGATTTTATTATTCTGGCGCATTCATATTAGAGTTATTTAGTATTTGAGAATCATTGTCATAGGAATTTATTTTAAATCCTTCAAAACTTGCATAGGACAATGTCATAGTTGAAATGCTCACACACTCAATCTAAGGGCATCAATCATATGTTGCAAGCTAGGAGGTGCTATGGAGGTAATCATGGAAGATTCGAAGAACAGCTATAATCGTTCTTACTTTTAATTTCCTTTGTACTTCATAGTTCTTTGGGTTTAGTTTTTGTTGATTTGCTAACATCTAATCTAACCTAAATTTAACCCTTAGATACATTGGTGAACCCGACTTTGTATTAGTTTTATTATTTCCATAGGGTTTTTTGTTTTCTGTCATTTTTGCAGATATAGGTACGAAGCGATGCATTCGCCTTCTGAAATGACAAAATCGCTCTGTTGTGCTGCAAATGAAGTCTGGAAAGCCGCATTTGACCTCCCGAGCCGCATTTGCAACACAGAGCGACACATTTTCTCTTTCGTGCCGCATTTGCCTAGTAAGATTTTCTTCCTTTTGGCATTCAGGTTTTTTCTGTTTTCCTGCTCTTTTTTGTTTACTTTTTGGTTTTTCTCCTGCATTCTAGTTTTCTTCTGCATTCTGTCTAGCATAATTTTTTTTTTGTGTTACTAATCGTAGTTTGTAGCATGTGACGATTACCTTCGTGGGTCCAAGACTAGTGGTTAAAACCTCTAACTTGTGGTCTTGCAGGTTCAAATGTCGAAGAATCATTACTAAACATTGTGCCTATATTTTTCTTAGATTAAAACACATTTATTTTTGGTGCACATAAAACGAACTTGTGTTTATGCTTTTCCTAAATGTGTTTGCAAGAGGGTAGGTGATTATGCTCTCACCTTGTGAAAACATGGTGATAAAAAAATGAGACCCATTTTTATGTGTTATTACCCTCATGACTTAGTAATCAAAGTATCCTCTCCCCTTGCACTTTTGGGTGATCCTGGGTGTAAGAGAAATGGTTACTAACTCTAGAACTTGGGCCTATTCTAGTGGGAAAAAGTACTCACCCCAGGATGACTCAGACCGGTAGCACCCTGACAATGAGGGAATTCTAGCCAGTATATAATTTAGTGGATTCTTGGGGAAATCACAAGAATCACGCGTATGATTCTGATGAGATGGATCTGAAAGGGGACTCTTGCCACATGGATCATGCCCATACTAAACACCTTTTGTTTTAGAGTCCAACCTTTTTTGTTCGTTACTTGATATAGTGCAGGGTACAATATCATGCCCAAAGACACTCACTACTGATTCCCTTGAGTAGAGATAGCAATTCTTGGGAAGTCACTACCCAAGAATCCAAATTTGGTGTGCTCGAATGACGTTAATAAGCCATGGAGGGGAGCCAATGCCACCAAAATTCTAAGCTATCCGCTCTCAAGAAGGAAAGGTGTTTAGCACAAATCCGGGGTATATTGGTGGGCTATATCAAGTATACAAACCCTTGGCCTACTAGCCTTTTAGGATTGTAATTGTATTATGTGTGCTTTCTTACACTCAAAACATTGTGCTTGTCAAGTGCTTGCTGGATTTCTCAAACACTATTCACCACATCTACATTTTTGGACAAAACATTCAACATTAGATAGATCAAATTTTCTCTCAATATGTCAAGAAAATAAACTATGTCACAATTGTTGGAACGCATTCGCTTTTCTGCAATGCATCTAAAAATACTAAGATGCAATCGTACTATTAAATCGCATTTGATCTCTCAAACACCGCATTTGTATGAGTCGCGATGCATCTAAACCTCACAGAGCCACATCTGTAAAACATAGTCACATTTGTCAGTCCCAGAGCCACATTCGCTCAAATTAAACCACATTTGGGACACTGTGATGCATTTGAGGCCTTAAACGATGCATTTTCCTGTCACAAAGTGAAATCCTGATACAAAGTCAAATCTAAGTCTATAGCTTATCAATCTTTTGTCAAACATTGTTTCTAAAGGGATTATGTCAGAAATCAACTTTGAAATTGCTCAAGTTTTTTGACCATTAGTTTGCATTCTTGACCATAGGTTTCATCCTTCATTTTTTTTAGTTGCATACATTAGGCATACCCTAGGTTTTAATACTTGCATACTTTGGATTAGTAAAATCGCAACACAATTTGCAACGTCATTGCTCTCGAAACTAGGTTATCGTGGAATTAATTATCATTCCCTTTTTCAGTCATTGTCCCTTTTGTGAGATTTTCTAACTCATTAGTCATTTTGACCCTATCACTTTGTCATTTTCAACAAGTCCTTTAGTAACTGAGATCGAAAACAAAGATTGAGCTTAGAAGTGCTTAGGTGTCCTTTTCTCAAATTGCATTCTAGTTTAGACATTGCATGTTTTATTCCCAAAAATCCAAAAATATTACTCATCCTAGTCATCATTTCAAACCTAGACCTTGCATAGTGTTGTCCTTGCATTTAGTTGTCATCCTCATTTTGAGCAATCTCATTTTATGGTGGAAACTAGACTCCAAAAACATAAATGACAAATGGCAAACTTTGGACAAGACTCCACTTCCAATGTCAACAATCCCATGTATGACCCAAATTGGACTTTTGACAGTCCATTTTCCAACACGAACAATCAACATCTCATGACCATACCATCCTCATCCAACAATCCCTTTGAACCATTCTTACATAAGGATGAATACAAAAAAATACTTGAGGAAAACCTAGAGGTAGCAACACAAGATCCAAAGGCCTCTCAATTTGTGGAACAAATGGTCCTATATGATAGAGACATATATTTGGCCATACTATTAAGTCAAGGAGCTAAGTTACCCCATGGATTCGATGTTAACACGTTGAGATCAACATCTCCTGACCTTAATTTCAACAACGCTTATAACATGTCAAATAGTGGTCAACCTCCAAACACTACGAGCAATACTTTCTTTGACACTACAACGACCGTGCATGCTACC
Source organism: Sequoia sempervirens (assembly GCA_007258455.2). NCBI lineage: Eukaryota > Viridiplantae > Streptophyta > Pinopsida > Cupressales > Cupressaceae > Sequoia > Sequoia sempervirens. The sequence goes on from VDFB02000017.1 coordinate 145,333,252, forward strand.
TCCAACTTTCCTAACACCTCCAACTCAATAAACACTACATCCATTGGAGGATCATAATCTGTCACAGTGCCCACAATATCCACAACATCGTCACAATCGGCTGGAACCATCTTTGGCTCCTCGACAATGTGGGCAAGTTACTCCAATCCTATCTTTACCACTACGGTAAATGCCACGGGGGAATCATCAAGTCATACCAATCCCCCCTTGACAACTATGTCTAGTACCATGAGTACACCTTCGTCATATCCTCTCATTGGTACCTCACAAAATCCTTTGGGGGGAGGTAAACAACGTATCTTTATTCAAGGACAACAAAATGTTAACACGTCAACACAGTTCAATACCATCACCTCCCAAGGACACAATACAAACATTCCCCTTGAACAAACCCAACAATTTGGACAAGGTAGTCAAAAAACACAGCCTATGGCATCATTAACACATCACAATGTTCAGGGTCACCATATTCCCCAAATATCGACCCAAATGGCTGGGGGACACATCCCAACATACTCATCTCACATTCATACTCACCAACATACCCCCAACCCAAAATTTCAATACCAACAACACGTCAATCTAAACACATCATACATGTCACAACAATCCATCCCTCCACAATACACCAATATCCACACACAACAAACGGGGACCTATGGCGTACCAATCAATCCAATGTATGGGACCACAAACAACCCTATAATAGATGCCTTACAAGCAAAACTGATGGGTCTAGAGAAGACCATAGAAAATATACAAATATCTGGCAAGAAATTAGAAGTGTCATATGATCTAAATGTATATCCCTTCGACATGAACTTATAAATTCCACCCTTTCCTCCAGGTATGTGTCACCTAATCTCACCAAATATAGAGGAAAGACAAACCCCATTGAACATGTCCACGAATTTGCAACCAATTGTATGGACGTTGATTATGAACAAATGTAGTTGATGAGAAATTTTCCCAAAAGTCTTGCAGGTCTTGCCCAAAAGGATATCCAAACATGGATGAGCTTAAACACAAATTTATAAAAAATCACGCGTATAACATTGACATGGACACCTCTATTACCAGCTTATGCAATCTCACGCAAGAGGATGCTAGTGATACATTCATCCCATTCTTTCAAAAATGGAGAAGTCTAGCTAGTTAGTGTCACATCGACATACCCAAAAAGGAAAAGGTGGACATGTTCGTTCAAACACTTCTAGGCCCCCTCAAATATGCATTGCAAGTGCATTGTTGCACAACCTTCATGAACCTAGTCGAAAAAGGTGTCCAGATTGAGAAAGCCCTTATCGCAAAGGGAGAACTAAGATATGGTCCTAAAAACACAAATTCCAATCCTCCCACTGACAAAAATAAATATTGGGTAAAAAAAAAATGTTACAAAGGATGGTGTTGTTGACGCCAAGGCTGCAAACACTATGGATCTTGTACTGGCTCTAAAAGGGGTTCAACTGCAAAAAAAACCAACAACGATATTGACACCCCCTACCAATGTCCCTTCAAACAACCAAAGTGGCCAAAACAATCAAGGACAATACCATCAAATGGTGTAGATAGGTAAATAAAATCAAAGGTTTAAATGCATTGAAGACAATAAACAAATTTAATCCTATCAAGCACCATGAAGTACAAACTAGAATGAAAAATAAAAATAATAAACAAATAACATGCAAACCGATTTTCAAACTAGTGTTGATTGATCTCCATGGCTCTTCTCCATCTGCACAAGGATGCAAGATTTGAAGGTTGAATGTTGGAGGAATGTTGGTTGCTCAATTCTGCAGCATAACGATGTGATAAAGGTTTTGAAGGAGAATGATGGATGAAAGATAGAATATTTGAAGAATAATTTTGACAGAGTGAGGATACTTAAGAATCAACCCCCTAAATGAATTGTGAGAGGTTGTATTTATAGAGTTTTCAAAAGCTTCTGATTGGCTGATATGATCAATGGCTATGATAATTCTTGACAGATCAAATGGTGAAGATGGATGAAACTGAGAAAATAGAAGAAAACCTGAAAACAAGATTTTTCCATTTTTATGAAAGAGGAAAAGATAAGAAGATAAGAAATCATCTTTCTTTAAAAGAATAAAAGAAAGATTTAAAAGCTGATAAATAATGAATTAAAAATTCAATTATTTATTTGTGGATGAAATTCACTTTTCTTAATTAAATGAAATATTTAATTAAGCTTTTAAAGCAGAAGAAAGTTTGTGATAAGAATAAAGCTTTAATTAGGGTTTTTGAAGAAAGCAGAAGATCTCATATTTAAATAAAATATTTAATTATGATATGAGAAGAAAACAAAAGATTTCACAATTAAATAAAATATCTAGTTGTGATTTAGAAAGAAAGCATAAGATCCTTTAATTAAATAAGGTTTATTTAATTAAATCACTTTTATGAAATTAATTAAATGAAATATTTAATTAATTAGAAGAAAAATTTAAAATAGAAGAAGAGAAATATTTAAACTTAATTAAATCAAAGATTTAATTTAAATTTAAACAATGATAATTAATTTAAATAAATGAAATGTATTTATTTAATTAATTAATTGGACGTGAAATAATTAAATAAAATAAATTTATTTAATTATGAAGGAAGAATAAGATGAATGAACAATATAATTAAATTAATTAAATTTAATCATATGTAGAGGATTTTTAGATAAATTAATTAAATAATAAATATTTAATTAATTGCCGGGGATATAGACATGACCATTTTTATGTGTATCTGGAGACAATTCCCCAGGGGTCGCACATACACTCCCTTGGGTGAACCCATTGAGGAAGTCCTCAAGAAATGCCTTCAGAATGGTGTCATCACACTTCAAGAACCAAAACCATATGACCTAGGACAATTCAAACAAGCATGGTGGGATGATAATGCATTTTATGATTATCATTGTGCAAAAGGACATAAAATTTCTACCTATTGACAACTGAAAAACCTGGTACAAGACCTTATCGAGAGTCATATCATTGAGGTAGGTGGATCACAATTTTCCTCTAATTCAGATCATACCATTCATAAGAACCCATTGCAAGACCATGGTTCTAATAATGCTTCCACATCAGGTCCACAAATAAACAATAACCAAGCAAATTTCACCCAAGCCAAGTATGACTATTCTGGTGGAACCACTATACATAATGTCTGAACTGATGATGAATACATGAACACCATCATGGTCAAGAGAGCACCCCAATGAAATGCTACTACTCGAAGTGGCAGGGTCACCATAGTTGGTCTGCCTCCCACTAGGCAACCCAAAATCACCATACATGGCCCATCTCCTAAACAGTTAAAACCTGTCTCAACCACAAAATAGTGGCAACTAAAGAGTCAGTTCAACCTTATCGACCAGCTTGGCAAAACTCCTACACAAATTTCTATACTAAATTTGCTTTGCATCTCTCCCACGCATAAGGCTATACTAGATAAAACCCTGCAAGAGTTGTTAGTCCCCAAGGATATGGATGGCAATCAGTTTGAGACCATGGTGGGATACCTCACTATGCCTCACCACGTCACCTTTTCTGATTAATACTATTCATAACCTAAGACCAACCATAACTATGCATTACACATTGAAACTTTCCTCCATAAGAACAAGGTCAGAAGAGTTTTAGTAGATGGTAGAGTAGGATTGAACATATGCTCCTTGAAACTGGTTAAGGCTCTAGGATTTTCTGATGCATGTGTGGACCCTACAAAGAGTATAGTGATCAAAGAATATGATGATGAAGAACACTCTTCACGATGCATTATTTCTCTTCCTATCAGAGTGGGACCAGTCATTGTGGATACAACCTGCCAGGTCCTAGATCTATAATTACCTTACAACATCTTGCTCGGTCACCCATGGATTCACGCCTTCAAATCTATTCCATCCACATATCACCAGTGCTTAAAATTCCCATTTGATGGCACATAAATCACTATATATGGATACCCCGACCCTTTTCAATATTGTACCAACCTAAGGGGTATTTCTGCAAACTGAGTGCCTATTAATTGAGAAGCATCTAGCCCCTCTTCTTCTAAGTACATTGACCCATCCACACTCACATCATCTTCCATGTCTACTTCATCCACATCTTCCACCACACCACCATCTTCCACAAACCCTAAGGTTGAGATCACTGTCAAGATCTAGGACCTAGGCTATGGAGAATTCAAACTACATACGACATATAGCATCACAACAATACCCAAGTCTCTGAAGGTCTATGGTCAACCATGTTTTAGAATGGAACCCAAAGAAATTTTCAAAGTTCCACCAAAAATAGTTTTCATCAAATGGGGAGACATGAGTAACAAAGACCTAGCCGATATTACAGGATGGCTCTATAAAGATATGGTCAAACTACCCCCATTACCAGTTAAGAAATATGGCAAGGGATATGACATAATGAAGGGCTATGGAGTATTTTTAGAATGGAACCCAAAGAAATTTTCAAAGTTCCACCAAAAATAGTTTTCATCAAATGGGGAGACATGAGTAGAAGACCCTAGCGATATTCTGAGGATGGCTCTATAAAGATATGGTCAAACTACCCCCATTACCAGTTAAGAAATATGGCAAGGGATATGACATAATGAAGGCTAAGGGCTACGATGGCACTAGTGGCCTAGGCAGAAATAAAACTGGACGAAGAGAGTCCATAGAACCTTTCAAAATACCAAAGTATCTTGGACTAGGGTTTGGATCGCCCGACAATGACGATCGACATACCATTGGAATTTTGAGTAAGCGAGTGCATGCTTCGGAAAGTGTCGAGACCGCTAAGGAAACCCTCACTGAAACTGACTCGCAAGAGTGGGAATTTGGCTCCGAATGATCCTTAAGTGATTGTTGCCTCGATGATTTATTTGTCGAAACGAGGGAACTGACCTATGAACAAATATTTTGGAAAACATTTAAAATTGATCAGGCACCGCATAGTCACAGTCCCATTAGCATTCTCCATGACCTACAAACCCCACCATCTAAATCCCATCAGTCCAACCCACCCGACTTATCAAATGACATTGACAATCATGACTCTAAGTGCTTCACCCCTTATTTTGACAACAAATATGAGACTAATGAAGGAGAATATTGGATAGAGTCCGATGTGGAGTTGGATGATGATAATCTCATCTACAACATCACTGAACACATCTGCATGCTTTTTGCATCCTATCCTCAATTCACCAACACTGACGATGAAATTTCCCTTTTTTATCCTCAACTAGTCGGCTGGGACCAACAAGACCCCCTAGTCCTGGACACCTTTCAGAATGATGAGGTAATTGTAGAGTTTATGGGATTACGTGAGGGCATACCCAGTGGTGATCACAAGGCAATATTCACCATTGATCTAGATTGTGCAGCCTACTTCGGTGAGACTACTCTGTCCTCCAATCGCAAAATTAAAAGTAAAAATAAAATTAAAAAATGAAACGTCTTTAGGTGAAAACCAAAAGGCACCTTGTAATGAAAAAAGTAAAAACAAAGGACATCTGCGGGTGTGTTAGCTCTCTCAAAAAGTAGGTGGAAAACCTCGCTGCCAATCTCTTGGTACGCGTTTTAGGGTAACAGACAAGGTCAAATGAATTGAACCTTCTACTCTTCAGGTGCTGCTAGACCTAGGCGGGTGTACCTATATGAATGAAGTAGGCTTAATGTGTTGATCTCTCTTGAAATGTTTTTCCCACAATGGTAGATGGGAGTGAACAAATAAAATCAAATTTGGTATAAATTGTATAGCACACATAAAACTAAATCCTAATATGCTCAGTTAACAAATGTAAAGAAAATGAATGAATCTAAATGGTGAAATGTAGAGACTAGTGCCTTGTTGGGTATGTGAAGTCAAATGAAATAGCAATGAGCAACCTCTTTCTGGAAAACACTCAAATTGTTGGCATATGTTTTGTTTATAACTTGTATAAACATGCAAGACTGTGATTGCTAAGCTCTTCTTAATAATCTAGATGAATTTCCCTAATTACTATGATCAACCAAAAGAATTTAATCTTTTCTTGAAAGAACCAATCAATTAACCACATAGATACAACAAATGTGCATTGATAAATTGAAGATAAACTTGTTATATCAATTTGAACAACCAGAAAGTATCAATCTTGGAGACAACTTAGTAATACTTTTAATAAAAAAAACAACAGACAATTGATACCAAAAATGAGCTATCACATCAACTGATCTTTGTTGATATCTCCAGTTTTGAAACCATACATCATAGTCTCTGTTCTGAAAAAAATTATTCTACTGAATCCATTTCTAACCAATCTACTGTATCTCCTCTAATCTCCCCTCTAGTCCTAATGTCCTCCTCTCTTTACAATTGAGAATGGATATTTATACATAGGTATCTGAAGAGACACAACGCTTTGTACATCCAAACATTGGCCAACAGCTCGTATTTGGGCTCTGAAAAATGCTCACTGAAACATTCTGCAAGAAACGTCTCACCAAAATAATTCCATGCACCTCATGCGTTTCACTGTGACCCATGGAGTCGGGAAGACATCCTCAGAGATCACACTGTGTCTCACTGATATGTGTTCTTTTGTCTTCATGTATGTTGCTGTAACATTCCATAGTCAGGGAGATGTCCCATATACACCTTTTGTCTCACCGAGAAATCTCCTTAATGTATGCTCCGGTCACCAAAACAAAACCATTTTCTCCCTGATGAAGCTGCATGTCGGTGTGACAAAATGGGTCGACAAGACTATATAACCTAACACTGAAAACCATTGATAGAATCCCTTCATCCTTTGTCGGTGAGACCAGAGCCACTCGATGAAACATTACTCTGATGCTCATTAGTCTTACCAATATGTTCTTTTTGCTATCATTCGGTGAGACATGAAACGTTCAACGAGACCTTACTTCGATAACATGACTCTTGCCGATGCATATCCTTATAGGTGAGACACAAGGTTCGGAAAGACTTCATGACTTCATTCTGAAAGCTTTTAATACAATTCCATTCACATTGTTGGCAAGACTAGAGGAGTTTAGTGAGACCTCACACCGATAAAATATTTTTGTGCTTTGTCGGCGAGACCCAATGCACTCGCCAAGACATTTCTCCAAAGAAGAAACTCTCACCAAGATGTATATCCAAATCGGGGATCGGTGAGACACAAAGCATTCAGCAAGACTACACACCAAAGACACCACTCTTGCCGAAGTGTTTACTCATTCCATGCTAGTTGATGAGACGTGAAGAGTTTGCTGAGACTTCACTCCGATGAAAATCTTCTCGCCGATGGGAAACCTGCATGTGAATTTCGATCGCTGTGACATCCCTGACGTCTTGCCGATAAGCAAAAATAGACGTATATTAGCAAGAATGCATTATGGGTCGGGAAGACCTTGACAATCTCATGCCGATATGGACCCTTATGTGAAATACTCAGACCTAGATGATTTCCATGGGACCACACAACAAAAAATGGGAAAAATGTTATGAAGAAAGGGCTCTTGTGCACATGGCGAGGATTTTTTTGGAAACTTAGGAATATGAAAAAATATTTAAAATTATCAAAATTTTACAGTTCTAACAAGGTGAAAACCTCTCTGAGGCCCCAAAGATGGAGGACTAGACTTTCTTCTTGTAATATAAGAGAAATCAACTATGCTTATAGAGGACACCATAGAAGACAACATATCAATTGTAGAAGATCCCAAAATGGTCCTCTTCGCTACATCATTGACTAAAGAATAGAGGCCGGAATTTCACAAATTCTTTGCAGAGCATAAAGTCAAATTCACATGGTCCTATGCTGACATGCTAGGATTAGACCCAGAATTGGTCCTACACCATCTACCACTATTGCCTAATGCCAAACCATTCAAACATAAGTTATGCAAAATGCATCCTCAGGTCGCTCTATTGGTCAAGGCTAAGTTGAAGAAACTTCTAGATGCTAGATTCATACAATCTATTGATTATGTTGAATGGATATATAACCTTGTGCCAATAAAAAAGCCAAATGCAGTGATTCGAGTCTGCACAAATTTTAGAGACCTAAATAAGGCATGTCAAAAAGATGACTTTCCTTTACCGAATATTGATATCATAGTTGACCTCATAGCAAGATATGAGATGCTATCCCTCATGGATGGTTTCTCTGGCTATAATCAGATTTGTATTGCCCCTGAAGTCCAGCATAAAACAACATTCACTTGCCCTTGGGGTACATATTGTTGGAACGTCATGCCATTTGGTCTTAAAAATGCAGGCGCCACATATTAGAGGGCTATAACTACAATCTTTCATAACATGATGCATAAAATAATGGAAGATTACGTGGATGACGTTTTATCCAAATAAGTATAAAGAAAGGATCATTTGAAGGTGTTAGACACAATTTTCAAGAGACTGGAAGAATACAAAATCTGACTAAATCCTAAGAAATGTGTCTTCGGTGTAACATGAGGTAAACTCTTGGGATACATAGTTTCTTGAAGAGGCATTGAGGTCGATCCAGCTAAAGTAAAATCCATCATAGACATGCCTCCACTTAGAGGAATCAGTGAACTCGGAACCCTACAAGGCAGGGTACAATCCATTTGGTGATTCATAGCACAATTGGCTGACAAGTGTCACCCATTCCAATATCTGTTGTGTAAAGGCATCCCATTTGTGTGGATAGATAAATGTCAAGAATCCTTTCAGCAAATAAAAGACTACTTATTGTCATCGCTAGTCCTCATGCCACCCATTCATGAAAATCCTTTGATCCTATACATCTCGGGCACTAATTCAACATTGGGGGCATCACTAGTGCAAAATGACCAAGAAGAAAAAGAAAGATCTATATATTATATCAGTCAGACATTGGTCGGGTATGAATTGAACTACACATCAATTGAACAGGTTTGTCTAGCCATGGTCTTTGCAGCACATAAGCTTAGACATTACATGTTAAGCCATCAAACACACCTAGTAGCAAAGATCGACCCCCTCAAATATTTGTTAAGTTGGGAAGCATTAATAGGAAGTCTAGAAAATATGGCTCATGATTATGAGTGAATATGATATTCAATATGTAGAAAGGAAGGCAATAAAAGGAAAGGTCATAGCATACCAACTTGTGGATGCACCTTTACAAAGTGATCACCCGTTAGTGGTAGATTTTCTAGATGAGTCGATATTCCACACAAAACCTAAGTCACCTTGGCAACTCTACTTTGATGGATCACACACAAATCATGGCTCGGGGGTAGGAATATTGTTCATCACCCCTCAAGTAGACTCCATTCCTAAGTCTTTCTGCATAGCTTTCCCATACACGAATAATGTGGCGGAATACAAGACACTAGTTACAGGACTTAGAATGACAATAAAATGGAAAATCAGAACACTACATGTCTATGGGGATTCTCAGTTAGTCATCAACCAAGTAAATGATGACTACAACACAAAAGATGAGAATTTGATGCCCTACAAATGAATGGTTGACAATTTCCAAATGTACTTTCACTTGGTAACTTTTGAACAAGTTCTAAGAACACAGAACAAGGCAGCAAATGCAATGGCTACAATAGGCTCTCTTCTCGACATTCCAAGAAATATGCCTTAGCTGATATTCCTAATAGAACAACTGTTGGTCCCCGCCTATGATATTCCAAAGTCAAAAATGGTCTATGAACTTGTTGGTCCTGACTCTCCCTGGTATCAAGACATCCATGACTACCTTAAGTCCCAAACCCTTCCACCCAATTTGTCGAACAACCAGAGGAAGTCCTTCATCTGAAAAGGCACAAGATATGCCATTGTCAGTGACACCCTTTACCGTTGTAGCTTTGACAAGACCCTCCTTAGATTTCTCAACACTAATGAAGTAGGTACAACCTTATGCAAAGTACATGATGGTATATGTGGGTCTCATTCGAGTGGTCCTACTCTGGCCAAGAAGATAACGAGACTTGGGTACTACTGGCCAACCATTGAAAAGGATGCACTAGAATATGTCAAGACTTGTCGCCAATGCCAGATTCATAGTGATTTGATCCACACTCCAATGTAGGAACTTTGGCTGATCACCTCTCCTTGGCCCTTTGCTCAATGGGGACTCAACCTCATGGGTAAGATCCATCCGACCTTGTCCAATGGCCATAAATTCATTATCACCGCCACTGAGTATTTTATGAAGTCGATTGAAGCCATCCCTCTGACATACATAACTAGCAAACAAATATCCAAATTCATTCTCAACTACATCATTTTCTTGTACGACCTTCCACAATCCATCATCATTGACAATGGATGTCCATTTAAAAACCAAGACGTTCATGAGTTATGTGAGCGATTTCATATCAAACACCATTTTTCATCTTTGTATTAACCGCAAGGAAATGATCAAGCTAAGGCGTCAAATAAAACCATTGTTAAAATCCTTAAAAAGACTATTAATGATGTTGGTCATGATTGGCATATACAACTCAACCCTTCTTTGTGGGCTTACCACACTAGCATTCGTACGCCTACAAGAGCCACTCCTTTCACCCTGGTCTTTAGACCTGAGGCCATCTTGCTCATTGAGGTTGAAATTCCTTCCCTATGAGTCTCCATGAAGGGTTTAACTGATGATGAGGAGTATAGACAGTCGCACTTACATGAGCTAGAGATGCTAGAGGAAAGAAGGAAAATTTCCCTGAACCATCTACAAGTGTATCAGAACCGTCTCTATCGCAGTTACAACAAGAAGGTTATGGTTAGGAAGTTTGACATTGGCAACTTAGTCCTCATACAGAACCCTAAGAACTAGGCTGATAGAGAAAATCCAAGAAATTTTGAATACATTTTGTAATGTTAGATTAGGGAGAAATAAGTTAATTAAGTCTAGAAAAGTGTGAAAGTCCTTTACAAGACTTTATAATACCTTTACAAGATGTCGATAAACACATGTTATTTGATTTGTGAGGGTCCAAGACCTAGTGTGGACACATAAAATGCCTCACAACACTATATTAAGACCTCATTAAGTCCATTAATCATGAATTAATCCCATGTCAAGCAAAGGGTCCAATTTTCTACAACACATTTAGCCCCCACTTTAGTGAGAGAAACTTGTTTCTTCACACTAAAGTAGTCGTTCAAGAGAGATCCACATGTATGCCAAGCCCCCAAGATACAAAATCATACAAAGGCAAGGAAGAAAGAGGAATGAGATGAAAAAGATGTGCTCACTTTGGGGCCACAAAACTTTGGGTCGTTCGTAGGGTGAGAAGGCCCAAAACATAAAAAAGAAAAGAAACGAGTAACATACGCTAGTTGGAATGTACTCACAAACAAATAGAAAAGTGGCTATGTGGAAAATTCATACCGCTAGTTGGGCTTTCCACTCAGCCATATTAAATTTATACCTGTTCGATAACTTTAACAAGGTGCCACAAAGAAAAAGGAAATGCAAATGTTAAGTTTTAAACAGTACGACATTATAGGCATGCAAGTTGTGTTATGCAAGGTGGCCAAGAAATGCAAAAATGTAAAAGAAATGTCATAATGTAAAAGATGTTCAAAGGGATTTTTCTTAAATTCATGCAATGTCTCTTCTTAGGGAACATTATGCCCAATGTCTCCAAGAGAGGAAAAAGTGCAAAAGGTCTCATCTTGTTTCCAAGAGAGGACAAGTGCAAGGTCTCATCCTGAACAACATTGTACCTAATGTTTCCAAGAGATCATGTTGCAAAAAAGAAAATAAAACAATGAAATGTGAGTGGTGATGTATGCCCCAACTTTAAAGCAGTTGTGAGCACCCGTTTTGTAATCAATTGCTTTAAAGTAGAAGAGAAGAAGAAGACACGAGAACTTCTGCAGAAAGCCCTATTCCAAGTCATATGTTTTTGAAAAGCTATGTCTTGAGAGAGATAAGTATGTCAAATGTGATCCAACCTTAAGACATTTCATTCACATCTCAAGCTTGCTCTTATATGTTCATGAAAATTTAACAAGTTAAAGAAGGAAACAACAAGTGACATACGAGGACAAGGTTGTCTAGCCTCTTGCCCCAACTTAGTGGAGGACAAAGGTGAGCCGAAAGGTTTGATGAGATGTATACAAGAGTGAAAATCAAGATAAATTAAAGGAATTAGATGCCCCCACATAGGGAAGCATACCAAACTCCTGAAAGTGTTGAATTTTACAACTCAAAGCCTTACATTCATTAGTTGAATGACCATGGATTCTGTGATATGCACAAAATGAAGTCTTGGAATAGCATTTCGTTCGAGTTCGAGGAGGGAGTGTGATCAAATTATCATGAAGAAGTCTTGACAAGATATCTTCTTGAGTAAGAGGAGAAAATGATTATGTAGTTGGAGTCAAGACTTTCAAGGTTTGTAACTTATTGCAACAAAATACCTTCGTCACAAATAGGAGAGGTATTGGAAGAAGAACAAGTATGTTTGTTATGATTGTCAACATTACCATTCACATCAATGGGTAATGTAAGATTAAGAATTGAATTAATGGATTGTTTCTTAAAGTCCCTAGTATGGTACTCGAAAGCAAACTCATAAAAGGGGGTATTATGCATGTTAAATCCATGTTTAATCAAATCAAGAGCACATCTTGTGAGAGAAAGTTCAATGCAATACAATGTTTAGTTTATGAATATATACAAGTTTAAGTGCAAAGAATAGGATTTTGATGAAAACAGTTCTTAGGCCCATAGATGGGACTCATTCACCATGCTTGTAAAATTAGTCCTCTTTCAGGGATCTAAAAAGTTAAAGCTGGAATATGTAGCTTCAGATCTATAATTCAACCTTCTACAGGTGTCCACTTCAGAAATTTCCAGAATTGGGTCTGAAAATGACTTTTTCTTGATGATTTGACTTGAATGATAGGAGGATGACTTGGATGACTTTGAAATATGATCTTCAATGATTCTCAAGCTTGAAAGGACCTAAATCTGCATACAAACAACACAAAACTTGAGAAATTGTTGATTGTTAAGGCATGGGGGTTTGCCTTGGTCAAACCTTGTTTAGGTAATTAAACCAAAATGATGAGATAATAGAATAAGACATGTAAAAATGGAATAGATTACCATGCAATGATGATTGATCTTGTATTTCTATAGCAATACATGTAAAATCAACCCTTGAATACTTTAGAATGCTAACTTGAAGACTTCTAATGAAGAAACCTCAACTTGCTTGACTTGTGATAGAAGATAGATGAAGAATGGATACTTGGATTGATGAGAGAGATGGATAGATGTAAATTTGAGTTGATTCTTGTAAAATGAGGATAAAAACACTTATTTATAGTCAATTGTGCCTTAGTATCCTAATTATACTACATCACAGGCCGACATGAAGTGAAAATAGACTTTAAATTTCACTTTTTCCTGCTCAAGGATCAAAATGGGGGCCAGATAGGACTCATTCACCACACATGGTGAATGGGTCCCATAGGGGCCATTCTGACACCTATGAAACTGAGATAGGAAATAAGGTTTAAAATACCATCTTGTCGGGTATTTGATCAATTAAAGCCTGAAGATGCACAATATGGGTCAATTAAAGCTTATTAGTGATGATGTAAATGTTGAATAGGGCTTGGGACACATAAATAAATGTGAAAGTGTGATTAAATACACTTTACAACACTAAAATTATGTCCACATAGCTTAGAAGGGCATAAAAACCAATGTGAATGTGTAAATCACACTACAACACTAGTTTATCATTAAGTTTATATTAAGAATATTCTAGATTGATATAATGATGTTATTGAACACATTTTGTAATGTTGGATTACAGAGAAATAAGTTAATTAAGTCTAGAAAAGTGTGAAAGTCCTTTACAAGACTTTATAACACCTTTACAAGATGTCGATAAAGAAATGTTATTTGATTTGCGAGGGTCCAAGACCCAGTGTGGACACATAAAATTCCTCACAACACTAGATTAAGACCTCATTAAGTCCATTTATCATGAATTAATCCCATGTCAAGCAAAGGGTCCACTTTTTTGCGACACAACTAAATAACCCACACTTAAAAAATTCTATACCCTAGTGGGAATTTAGAATTCTATACCCAAGCCATAAGAAGAGGAATATAGATTGAATGGTGGTGTAAAATTCTCACTCAATTTAATGAATTCCTTCATTCCTTTGGTAGAACAATGCATTGAAAATGTATATGAAGAGGAAAAATCTCTTTAGTAGAAAATGGAACATGTTAGGAAACAACTTATTGCTAACCCTAACAATAATTTGATTCAAATTTGTATTGCCTTTATTGAAAATCAATTACATAAATTAGACACTTATAGAGGACAAGGAGTATAATAAGAACTAGAATTTGTTGGGATAAGGAAGTTAATAATAGAGGCTCTCTTTTTTTCTTAAACTATGTATACATAATGTACCAAGATTTTTGGGCTGGGGGGCCTAGCTCAATTGGCTAAAGCATCTTGTTGCAGGAAAGATTTCATGAGGTCTAGTCTCCCCATGTCCCTATGGTACCAAAGGGCATGTCGTGCTAGCATCACTAGTCACATGAAAAAAAGTTTACCAAGTGTACTACAGTTTATGGGATGCTACCTAATTCTTGTAGTCTAAAAAATAATGTACTAAGATTTCTATGAGAAATTATTTAAAGAGTGAATTCATTGGGAAGATAAATAAGATTTTCTTAAAGGTATAGTCAAGTATTTTATTCTAAATAAAATTTACCTTGGTTATATAAATTTTTTGATTGGATCCTTTCCCTAAAAGATATTGAACGTACATTCTTCTCTATGGAATATAACAAAAGACCAAGGTTTGATGGACTCATAATGGAGTTTTATAACATAATGTTGCCACACATTAAAGATGTTTTTAATCTGCTTTATTTGAAATGATATTTTAGCTAAAATAGCAAAAAAAGATTAATTAATTTTTTCCCAAGGGTAGGAATGAGGACACTATTTTAGATTGTTTCCCTATCAATTTATTAAGTACCTTTCACAAAATTATTTCCAAGGTGTTAGCTATGCAAATAAAACTAGTTATTTAGGGTGTTACGATATTAGAATAGATATAATTTATTGGAAGGATAGATATTCTTGATAATCTAATTCCTTCATGTGAAATTATGAATGGGCCCAACAATTAGGTCAAACTATGTTGTTGTTCAACTTAGATTTTGATAAAGCCTAAGATAGACTACACTAGAATTGCACCATCAAAATGATGTAATTGCTTGGTTTTGGTCATCAAGGTTATGCTTATGTTCAAGTGATTTTTAATGGTGCTAATACACACATGATGGTTAATTTCTAAATATATAATTATTCCCCTTTTAAATGCTTGATTAGACAAGGATATCCTCTATCATTATTTTTATATGTGCTCAAAATTGATGCTTTAGTCTATATTTATTATAGAAATCCAAACAATTATGGCTTATATTGACATTTCCATCCATCCCTTATGGTGTAGCCGAGACCAAAGGGCCTTACCAAACTATCCGATCTCATAGCCAACATAGACATACACACACAAAAAGTTCAAATGAATGTACAGGAGAACAAAATATCTTTTATTTGATCAATAACAGAGATACATGCAGGATATTCTCTTCAAAGCAACACTTTGGTCTTCACTTCACCACACTCGATCCCCTCTCTGTTCTACTCTACTACTGCTATCACTACATATTGTTTATTTATTCCTTCAGGTTGGCCTTGGCATTCATCTCACCTCATGTCATAGTATCACAATTTTGTTACCTCGTTATTAGTAGCTCATCGAGTCAGCCAATGGAAATGGATTTCACAACGATGTGGAATTCATCTAATATTGCTCTACCAGGTGTCGCCATCCACTGTCGTTGACCAATGCACAAATCGTATTGTATACGCTACCGAGTCCACCATCGCCATGTTGGTGAAACTCCAAATCAACTCCCATTGAAATGAAGTCTTGCTAATGAACACATACACACTAAAGGACTCATCAAACCATCAGTAGGATAGGTGACCTCATTCTGCCGATAGGAGATCCTCATGTTGATGTACACCAACCCTGCTAACACTGTCGATATGTTGTTGGGATGTGGGGAAACATCATGCTAATAAAACAATATCTCGCTAATGTACTCAAATCACAAGGTCACCAAATTGGGAGATTAGGAAATCTTGAAACCCCATGACAACAAAGGTACGGCTAAATCGAGAGGTTTTAGAACTTCAGAACTCTATGGCATGAGTTAGAAAAACTTAGATCTCTACGAATATTCACACCCTTGGCCCTTATTCAAAATGAACACAGAAGATGATGCATGATTTCTCTTCTCCCTAGATGCTCCTGCATCAAACACCCTAGGTAGAAGAAATGTTCCATGAGTGAGGACTCAGGAACATTTGGGTCAGTCTGGAACCGACAGTCCAAATTGAGCCAACTCATGCACTTTCAACCAAGATGCTTCCTCTACTGATTTTCCCTTCCAGCGAACTAGGTACTCAGGGTACTCTTTAGGTTCATGTGTTCTCTTTGCAACTCTGGAATCAATAATTGCATCTACTTCTTCAGTTTGTTTCTCTAGTAGCTAGTTCACCCAATCTATATTAATAGGTGGATGTGATTGAGTACTTGTCCCTCCATCAAAATGCTTGTACATATCACTGACGTTGAAGATAGGATATATATCTACACTCTTTGGAAGTTCAACTTCATAAGCATTGGCTGAAAATTTATGTAGGATCCAACAAGGACCTATTTTCTTCCATTTTAACTTATTGTAGGTTCCATGTGGAAACCTCTCCTTTCTTAAATGAACCCATACTAGTTCTCCAATCTAAAAATCCTGATCTCTTCTGTGATGGTCAATGGACTCTTTATACTTAGTTGTACTCTTCTCCAACTTTTCTTTCACTTCATTATGCAAATCTATGATATATTCTACAAAATCCTTAGCCACATCACTTGTTTAACGCCATTTATGAAAATCTATCAACAACCACAAAAACTAAATCGTTACCTCATTGAGTTTGGGGTAGTGCCAGAACAAAATCCATGCTAATGTGTTCCCATGGTCTCTCCAGAATTGGTAATGGCTAATACAATCCAGTATTTTGTTTAATGCCCTTTGCATGTTCACAAATTTTACATCCTTATAACATTTTCTTGACATCCACACTTATTCTAATCCAATAATAGCTTTCTTTCAACAATGCAGTTGTCTTATCTATTCCAAAACATCCTCCTAATCCACCACTATGCTTCTCTCTAATGAGATTCTCCCTCATGGAAACTCTTGGTATGCACAACTTCTTTTCTTCGAACAAAAAGTTTTCCTAAATGAAATATTCCAACCATGGAGTCTGATCCAATTCAGTTGCATTCTTACATGCTAACCATGCTTCTCTAAAATTTGGGTCATGCTCATATCGCTCACCTAATAAATCAAAGCCAACAACACTCACTCTTGTCTCATTCAGCAATAAGGTCCTACTTATTGCATCAACAACTCTATTGGATTTACCATTTCTATGTTTTAACACAAAAGAATAACTTTGCAAAAACTCAGCCCACTTCAAATGCCTCTGATTCAACTTACCTTGGTTGTTTATGAATTGCATGGCATGATGATCTATATACAACACAAATTATTTCGGCAATAAATAATGCCTCCACTTCTTAAGCACTTGCACAATTGCATAGAACTCTTGATCATACACAAATATTTCCTCTTGGCTTCATTCAAATTCTTGTTGAAGTATGCTATTGGTCTTCCTTCTTGACTAAGAACTCCTCCAATTGTTGTTATGCTGGCATCACAATATACTTGGAAAAAATTTCCAAAGTCTGGTAATGCCAACACCGATTGTTCTGCCACCTTGCTTTTCAATAGCTAAAAAATAGATTCTCTTCTACAACTATCCATCAAAACTCCTTTTTGGCTCCCTTCATTGTCTATGTGATGGGAGCACATATCCCACTAAAATTTCTTTTGAACTTCCTACAGAAGCTCGCCAACCCATGAAAACTACGGGCTTCAAAAGTACTCCTTGGTGATGGCCACTCAATAATAGCTTTTACTTTCTAAGGATCTATTTAAATTAATCCTTCCTCAGAAATCACAAATCCCAAGTATACTAACTCCTTCATGAGAGTACACTTTTTTCAGATTCACCATTAACTTTTCTTATTTCAATCTTTGCAAAATAGCTCTAATATGTTCTAAATGTTCTTTTGTTTTACTAAAAATTAAAATATAATCAAGATAAACTATGACAAACTTACCAAGATTAAAATATCTTCAACGTCTGATTCATCAATCTCATGACTGTACTAGGTGTATTTTTCAATCCCAACAACATGACCAGCCATTCATACAATCCATCCTTCATCTTGAATGATGTTTTCCACTCATCCCCTTCATGAGTTCTGATTTGATGATAACCACTCTTTAGGTCAATCTTTGTGAAGTACCTTGATCCGCTCAAAAATTATATTAAATCATCCATTCTAGGCAACATGAATCTATATTTGATGGTGATCTTATTGATTGCATGGGATTATGTACACATGATCCTCCATTCACCTCCCTTCTTAGGCGCTCATACAATAGGTACATCGCATGGACTGAGACTTTCCCTAATAAAACCTTTGTCCAACAACTCCTGGACTTGTCTATTTACCTCTTCATTCTCTTGTGGTTTCATCCTATATGGTGCCTTGTTCGAAAAACTTGCACCTAGAATCAAATCCATACAATGACTAATTTCCCTCACTGGTGGCAACCCATCCAATAACTCCTTCAATATTATGCCAACATACTCATCAACCAATTCTTGAACTTCTATCAACAACTTTTCTTCCTTTTATGCTATCAAGTTTTAAGGTGATTGTGCTACCATTGCATAACAAATATCATCCTTCTTCTGATCTTTCAGGAACTACTTTCGTGCGATAAAACACATCTTGGAAGTACCTTATATGTCTTCATCCTTATCCTTCATGGAATTCAAAGTAAATTCTTGACCATCCTTCTTAATGGCACATGTATTATTCTTACCATCATGAACAACTTGACGATCAAACTGCCATGGTCTTCCCAACATAATATGGTAGGCATCCATTGGAATTATATCACAGAGTATTTCATCTCTGTATTTACCAATCTTAAAATTAACCAAACATTATTCTCTTACCATTGATTGATGCTCCTTTTGCAACCATGAAACCTTGTAAGGGCTCAGATGCTTCATTCATTTCAGCCTCAACTTCCTTACCATCTCATCAGACACAATATTGTCAGTGTTACCACTATGTACAATTACTTTACAACACTTACCACTTGACTTGCATTTGGTTCTGAACAAATTTCTTCTTTGTACCAGTTCTGCTTCCACCTTCTCAAGAGTCAACAAAATATTCCTTATCATCAAGGATTTCCCATCTTCTGGGTCTTCTCCATGCTTTGAAGTTTCCACCATTTCATCTTTAGCTTGAGCCACATGCACTCTAGCCTCCTTTCCTTTGCCTCCACCTTGAACTTGTGGGCATTCAAAAGACTTGTGCCTAGTCTCTCCACATTTGTAGCATGTAACAGTGAATCCTCTACCTCTTCCTCTTCCAAAACTTCCTCTTCCTCGAGATGACTCTCCTTTTCCTAAAAAATATCCTCTACCTCTTGTGTCTTGAGAGGTACCTTCTCCATCATGCTTGGTAGATACCCTCTTCCACCACTGCTCTATCCTCGGTCGTAGACATTTCTACCTCTACCTTTGTTATTGCCTTATTGTTTTCTGCTTAATTTCTCCTTAGCTTTCAAGGCATATTGATAAGCCTCTTCCATATTCTACAACTTAAGCAAACTTATTTCATCTTGAATGGACACTCGTAGACCATTTAGGTATCTTGCAACTTGCTCATCCTCATCTTCAGTATGGTCTGCCCGAATACTCAATCGATAGAACTCTTCAGTGTACTCTTTGACACTGGTCCCTCTCTACTTCAAGTTATGTAATTTCCTAAAAAAACTTATCTAATAATCTGTAGGCATGAAATTTGCTTTCAGTTTGTTTAGGTCATGCGGTCCCATGATTTTATCTTCTCCTTGACTCTCCTTTGTCTATCAGTCTCTAAATGATCCCACCATAGGGATGCATGACCCTTCAACTTTGTGTAGGTGTATTTAACCTTCTTGTCATCTTCAGTACCATCAAATTCAAAGTACTTCTCCATCTCAGTAATCTAATCCAATAATTAATCGAAATTTAAATTCCCTTTGTATTCAAGAGGGTCAAAATGGGTTTTGGTATTTATTTTGGTTAGGGCTCGCATGAACCTCTCTTCCCCTCGATCAAGTTCTAGTTATTCTCCTTCAGCTTCAACCTATTCTTCTTCTTTTTCGTCGCTCACATCATTGACAAGATGACCTCTTCACTGTGCATTCTCCACAACCTCTAATCTGGTCACAATCCCTCTCAACATTTTGTAAGGTAAAAAATGGTGCACCTTACAAAAATCTCTAAGAACAGTAGTGCCTTCGGTAACTTTAATTTCTATTAGGTTGCCTCAAAGACACGTACTACCATGTCCTAAAGTGGAAATAGACACAATTTATTTCCCACATTGATCCTTCTGAGAAAAACACAAGTAAATTCAACAACAAGCAACAACACAGATGAAAGATACTACAAAAACAAAACACATATTTTATGCGGGGAAAACCCTTTCGGGTGAAAATTCCCACTCTCCAAAGTTTGAGCCATTGTATTATTCAGTAACAGAAAGTTACAATACATTTTCAGGCTCTTAGCCTTTCAGAGATTACATCTTGTTCATTTTGGATACAACTGGTAGCAAACTATCCTTGAGAGATCACCCAAAGCAATCATGATCACGAGAGATTCCAACAGCTTAACTCTGCCTCTCAATCCTCTGCTTCAACCTCATGGCCTTGGCCTTTCAGCCAGCCACTCAGCCCTCTCTCTATTGTTCTCTCTTTGGCTTCTCTATCTCATCGGCTATAGCTCTTCAGCACCTCGGCTTATCAGCACCCAGCTACAAAATGTCCAATGCATACATATATGCATTCATTCTTTGTAGGCTCTATGAAATTGTTCTTTTCCAACTGTCGGATAAGAACCTCTAGCTCAACATCATTATCGAAATGTAGATGTTTCCACTTCCTCGTGTAGATTTTTCCCTTCCACACATAAATGGTTGCAATGGTCTCACAACAAATGGTTCACATTCTGCTCACTCTGATTGGTCCAAATCGCACCACGTCGAATAGTCTTCACTCGGTCAAAAGGTGTTCAACCTATGTCGCATGTCGGTGAGACACTAACTGTGTCCCCCTGATGCCATATAACCCATATTGTCTTTATCACCAAGAGTCTTCACTATCGACAAGACATTACACCGATTTCAGAAAGCTATCGCTTAGACTTCGCTGTGTCGCCAAGACATCACTTTGATGTTCACAAGTTACATCGACATCAGTATTCTCATCAGTGAGACAATCGCCATTCAATGAGACAACATACTGATGTTCCAATGTCATATTGATGTGAGCAACAGTCGGCAAGACTTACCGCCTTTGCTAAGAGATCATACCGAGCCTTTATGTTATACCAAACACCGAGCAGTCGCCAAGAGTCATACCGACATCAGGTTTCTCATCGGAAAGACAATCAAGTTCGCTAGTTCTTATCAAAGTCCAAAGGTCATATCGACATCAGGATTCCCATCGGCAAGACAATCGGGTTCGCCAGGAGTTCACACCGAGCCTTCAAGTCATACTGACCTCAGTAACCCCATTGGCGAGACTTTCCACATTTGGTAAGACAACATACTGAAACACATGTGTTACACCTAAGTCTCTTGTCAGCCAGACTTACTGCTCTCACCAAGAGGTTACACCGAAGTCACATAGCCATCAACGAGACCAACACCTATCACCAAGAGTTCATGCCGAAGTCTCTAGGTTATCCCGAGCCCACCTTTCACCAGGAGTCATGGTGAACACATCCCACACCGTCAGTGAGACAAACGCCCATCGCCAAGAGTTCTTACTAAACTCTTTCATTACTCTGATGACTCCATGTGTATGACTATCAGCGAGACATCTCCTAGTCGCCAAGACATGCTGATAGGAACAAGTCATACTAATTTCCACATCGGCTAGACAGACCAAAGGTCATGCCGATATCAAAAAGACTTCCTATCATCGTCGAGACACCATTCTAACACATATGAGATACACCAATGACCACAAGTAGATGCTATTGGAAAGACTTCACATATCGCCAAGACTTCTCACTGAGACCCTCGAGTTACTCTGAGTGTATATAGTCGGCCAAACATCTCCCAGTCGCTAGGACCACATACCGACACACTTGAGTTACCCTGATGATCCAGTCGCCATGAGTCTCCCCGACATCCACTAGACCAAACCGTCAGCCAAAGGTCTCCATTCGGCAGAAGGTTACAATGAAGGCCACAAGTCACAGCAACATCATCAGTCGGCAAGATAAAATCAAAGTCTCAGTGACATGAGCAAAACACAAGGTTACTAAACTTCCAGTCGGCCAAACAACATGAATGTCACAGTGACCATGCTTTCTCAGAGGTTTCAGCTTGTGAGATTGAGGCACATTTTCCAACAATCTCCCACTTGACGAAGCTCACATAGGCACCTCCAAAGCAACTAGAAACTAGGATCACATTAACTCCACCAGTTCAAACCTTGCAACACTTAAGACACCCGATCAACATGATTCCACAGATAATAGTCGACTTGAAAATCTACAACAAAGACCAGGCATCCAACTGCAACTCATTGTCAACAAGGCAACTGATCATAGCCTTCTAGGAAACCACATAGACCTCAAACATGCTCTCATGCTCCATCAAGAATTCAGCTCCAACATCCAAGATGTCCACCATTCAGGAAACAATCCTATCATCTTCCAACATGCCACCTGTGGAAGAAGGATACAATGCCAAGGTGTATAAGCACCATTCCAACAAACACAAGAAAAAGATCCTAGTGATATCACTGATAAGATACTGCTACCACTTCACTGTGTTCAAATGCTATACAGAAGCAATATCAACTTCAAAGCTTCAATCAGAACACAACCATGAAGTCTTATCCAAAAACAAGAAACTAAACATTAGTTAGAACAACAATCAGACTGACTGCTCCCATCCAACTGATAACCCACACGACTGGAACTAGCACCCATAGCTCATGCTATTCCATCCAATCTCACATAGCTTGAAGGTATCACCATTAGTAAACTTCTGCCAATCCATTAACAACAAATACAAGTTCCAGTGTCAACTAGTCGAAGAAGACAAGACACATACAAGAACTCCCACTGCTTGAGTAACCCAGATCTAAAAGATTAGAAGGCATCACAAGTCTACCAATACTAGCACATAGAAAATGTAACCCTGTAGTACCAAGGAAAAAATCCACAATGTTATGCACATCCTGCAACAACCTACCACAAGAAACATTTCTCTCACCAAAAACCTTCACGACCACAGAGAGAAACTCTGCACATCATCTTCCTCTAGAGCATCCTCCTACATACACTTCTAACAGCTAGTTGTGTCAAGAATGATCTTCTTCACATCCTAAAAGAAAAGATCAAGCTACTACATTCCCCATTTCAGGAAATCAGCCCATACAACATCTCCTCCCAATTCTCATCAGTAACAAGGAAATAAAACAAGTTGTACAACTTCCACTATGAATCCTCCAAAACCATTAGACAACAATTCAAGATCCATATCATGAAAGTGAACGTAATAAAACACATCTGAAAAATATAATGGGCCAAATACCTTTTAGATAAACTGTCGAGCAGACAAGAGTTGGAACGAGAATACTCCTTCAATATATACAAGTCATCATGACTAATCCAAGAGCAATCTCCTCCTCATAGGTCTCTTATTGAACTCACGTTCAACCAAGGTGAAGGCTTCTTGGACTTTCTGCTGAAAAAATTTAATAAGAGTAACAAGCAACAACACTTCTCTCACAAGAGAAAGATAGCCTCACCTTATTCTTCATGTATCCATGAGTACTAGCAACTGATCATCTCATGCTAAACTTCAACTGCTTTACTACAACATCATGAAGTATCAAGCAAATAATCAGAGCACTCAATACATAAAGAATTACCAGACCACTGTCAAAGCTCCAATCATCTAAATCATGAACTTATCATGACACCATGATCTACACATCCCCTTAGGAGATCCCATGCTTCAAGTGACTTTTCCATTGTCTCAAGTACAATGCACAATGCCAAAACTCTAGTGCACAAGCAAGAGTATACCATGACATAAAGCAAATAGACTCAAAATCAACATCACCTATCAAGCACCACCAACACCTTAGCCAAAGACTCCAAGCATCCTCCATGGTTCCAAGATGTTGCACATCTTCAAGTAATGTCCATGCAAATGTGAAAGAAACCCTTCTGTAGCAACAGGATCAAAGAACTCTCCCAAGAAACATCTGCAACACTAAAGAAGACCATTCACCACCACGTGATGAATCCACAATCACTACTAGAGCTCCCACTGAAACATGACACCTGAGCTCTCCAAGCATCATGACTACCTGCTACAGGTTCCCATAACCGACTATTCAGGTACTCAATAGTATCCATCCTCTCATCTCAAAGCACCACACCAATGCATAAGTGACCACAGACAAGGCCAAATAACAAGTTTGTACCAACAATGAATCAACCTCACGGATATAGACAGTCCACTTCTGAGTTGTCTCATAGCAAACATGTAGGTAAAGACATACCACAACATTGCACAACCCATAGATCCTTTCAACATAAGTGTGCAAACCCATCATTGCATTGGAAATGAAAAACTGAGATTTCAAAGAGAATAACCATGTAGACAACATGACTCAAACACCAGATCAAGATCAGATCCGATTTGCCAATCACATCCACAACCAGCACCATAGTCAAGAAACCCACAAGCACCACCACAAGAATGTTGAGTGATAAAGCACATAGCAACACTCCCACGCAGAGAAGAAATCATACCTCCTCAAGCCATGCACCAAGCATGCATGCAGAACTGCAACTATCTCATCCAACAACACCCCTACTAGGCTCTAGAATAATAGCTTAACAACAACTCCACATAACCACAAGTTTTGCTTAACCATGTAAAGCCTGCAAAACCATAGAGCCATGCAAGTACAAATCATCCTTAAAAAAGGAAACAATAGTTTAGAAAATCCAGACCCCTTTCAAGCCAAATCTAAACCACCAACATGTACATGCATCTAAGAAAGAGAATAAGGCTATTTCAGAAGCTTGCAAATCATCTAATGATTAACTCCATATCCTTCAAGCATTTGAGGTTAGCATGAAATAGTGCCTTCCAACACCAGGAACTACCACCTAGCATAAGCACTCTCTTCCATGACTAAGAAACAACCTAGGCTTCTCTATATCACCCAGGAGCCTGACACACAGACACCCAATATGAAAGCTTTACCCAATATGAAAGCTTTACTGCTACACAACCATAGAGCAAAGAAATCCACCTCATACTCTAAGGTTATACTGCTACCAGCCAGGAGACACAGATCACAACATGATCAACTCCCTTTTCCATCTTGACCATCCTTCAAGATGCATGATGTCTCAGAATACCACAAGGCTTCCACTCATCAAAGGATCAATACATCAGTCCATTCCTCCAGATTTCTTCCAACCCATCAAGTTAATAAATCTTCACAGGAGAAATATCTAGAACCAACAACCAAAAGAAGGCTCTGATACCACTTGTAAGGGAAAAAATGGTGCACCTCAGAGAAATCTCTAAGAACAATAGTGCCTTCGGTAACTTGAATTTCGATTAGGTTGCCTCAAAGACACGTACTACTATGTCCTAAAGCAGAAACAGACACAATTTATTTCCCACATTGATCCTTCTGAGAAAAACACAAGTAAATTCAACAACAAGCAACAACACAGATGAAAGATACTACAAAAACAAAACACAAAGATTTTACATGGGGAAAACCCTTTCGGGTGAAAAAGCCCACTATCCAAAGTTTGAGCCATTGTATTATTTAGTAATAGAAAGTTACAATATAGTTTCAGGCTCTTAGCCTTTCAGAGATTACATCTTGTTCATTTTGGATACAACTGTTAGCAAACTATCCCTGAGAGATCACCCAAAGCAATCATGATCATGAGAGATTTCAGCAGCTTAACTCTGCCTCTCAATCCTCTGCTTTGACCTCATGGCCTCAGCCTTTCGGCTAGCCACTCGGCCCTCTCTCTATCGTTCTCTCTGGCTTCTCTATCTCATCAGCTCCGGATCTTTAGCACCTTGGCTTATCAACACCCAGCTACAGAACGTCCAATGCATACATATATGCATTCATTCTCTGCAGGCTCTATGAAATCATTCTTTTCCAACTGTCGGATTAGAATCTCTAGCTCAACATCATTATCGAAACGTAGATGTTTCCACTTCCTCGTGTAGATTTTTCCCTTCCACACAGAAACAGTTGCAACAGTCTCATGACAAACAGTTCACATTCTACTCACTCTGATTGGTCCAAATCGCACCACGTCGGTTAGTCTTCACTTGGTCAAAAGGCGTTCAACCTATGTCGCATGTTGGTGAGACACTAACCGTGTCTCCTCGATGCCACAGAGCCCATATCGTATTTATCACCAAGAGTCTTCACTATTGACAAGATGTTACACCGAGTCCAGAAAGCTATCGCTCAGACTTTGCCGTGTCGCCAAGACATCACTCCGATGTTCATAAGTTACATTGACATCAGTATTGTCATCGGCAAGATAATCGCCATTCGATGAGACAACATACCAATGCTCCAAAGTCATATCGATGTGAGCAATAGTCGGCAAGACTTACCACCTTTGCTAAGAAATCATATTGAGCCTTTATGTTATACCGAACACCGAGCAGTCGCCAAGAGTCATATCGACATCATGTTTCCCATCGGCAAGACAATCGGGTTCACCAGGAGTTCTTATCGAAGTCCAAAGGTCATACTGACATCAGGATTCCCATTGGCAAGACAATCGGGTTCGCCAAGAGTTCACACCGAGCCTTCAAGTCATACCGACCTTAGCAACCCCATCGGTGAGACTTTCCACATTCGGTAAGACAACATATCGAAACACATGTGTTACATTGAAGTCTCCTGTTGGCCAGACTTACCGTTGTCACCAAGAGGTTACACCGAAGTCACACAGCCATTGGCGAGACCAACACCTATCGCCAAGACTTCACACCAAAGTCTTTAGGTTATCCTGAGCCCACCTTTCACCAGGAGTCATGCCGAACACATCCCACACCGTCGATGAGACAAACGCCCATTGCTAAGAGTTCTTACCAAACTCTTTTGTTACTCCAATGACTCCATGTGTATGACTATCGGCGAGACATCTCCTGGTCGCCAAGACTTCATGCCGATAGGAACAAGTCATACCGATTTCCACATCGGCCAGACAGACCAAAGGTCATGCCGATATTGGCAAGACTTCCTATTGTTGTCGAGACACCATTTCGACACATATGAGTTACACTAACAACCACAAGTAGATGCTATTGGCAAGACTTCACATATCGCCAAGACTTCTCATCGAGACCCTCGAGTTACTCCGAGTGTATACAGTTGGCCAGACATCTCCCAGTCGCTAGGACCACATACCGACACACTTGAGTTACCCTGATGATCCAGTCGCCATGAGTTTCCCTGACATCTGCTAGACCAAACCATCGGCTAGAGGTCTCCACTCGATAGAAGGTTACAGCGAAGGCCACAAGTCACAGCGACATCATCAGTCGGCAAGACAGAAGCAAAGTCTCAACGACATGAGCAAAACACAAGGTTACTAAACTACCAGTCGACCAGACAACATGAAAGTCATAGTGACCATGCTTTCTCAGAGGTTTCAGCTTGTGAGATTGAGGCACATTTTCCAACACATTTCCACCAGGATAGGATCTGTTTCTCTTCACACCCCTTGTCCTCTACCTCATCCTCTTTGTACCATCTTATGCAAGTCCTCTACAACTGTGGGTCTCCTTCTTGTTCACTTACCCACAAAAATTCTCTATAGGACTTTGTAAATGCCTGACACCTTCTTAGAAGCAAACCTGCTTTGATACCACTTGGTGCAGCTTAGATCAAAGGGCCTTTCCAGACTATCTGATCTCATAGCCAACACAAACATACACACATAGAAAGATTGAATGAATGCACAAGAGAACAAAATATCTTTTATTTGATCAATAATAGAGATACATGTAGGATATTCTCTTCAAAGCAACACTCTACTCTTCACTTCACCACACTCGACCCCCTCTCTGTTCTACTCTATTGCTGCTATCACTAGATATTGTTTATTTATTCCTTCATGTTAGCCTTAGCATTCATCTCACCTCATGTTGTAGTATCACAATTTCGTTACCTCATTATCAGTAGCTCATTGAGTCAGTCAATGGAGATGGATTCCACAACAATGATGTGGAATTCATCTAATCTTGCTATGCCAAGTGTTGCTATCCACCATCGTTGACCGTTGCATGAATTGTATTGTATACATTACCGAGTCTACCATCACCCCATCGGTGAGACCTCAAATCAACTCCCACCGAAATGAAGAAGTCCTACCAATGAACACATACACATTGAAGGACTCATATGACCATCGATAGGATAGGTGACCTTGTTCCGCTGATAGGAGATCCTCACACCGATGTACACCAACCCTACCAACATAGTTGGTATGTTGTTGGGACATGGGGAAACATCGTGCCGATAAAGCAATATCGTGCCAATGTACTCAAATCACAAAGTTGCCAAATCAGGCGTTTAGGAAATCTTGA
Source organism: Sequoia sempervirens (assembly GCA_007258455.2). NCBI lineage: Eukaryota > Viridiplantae > Streptophyta > Pinopsida > Cupressales > Cupressaceae > Sequoia > Sequoia sempervirens. The sequence goes on from VDFB02000017.1 coordinate 145,362,189, forward strand.
AACCTCACGACAATAAGGGATTGCTAAATCTAGAGGTTTCAAAACTTCAAAACTTTGCAACATAAGTTAGAAATATTCGGATCTCCATGACTCTTCACACCCTTGGCCCTTATTTGAAATGAACACAAAAAATGATGTAGGATTGCTCTTCGCCCTTATGTGATTTGTTGGGCTTCCCTTCTTTGCAATAGTCTTTTTCATTAGTTATCAAAGAGCAATTTGAGTTGTATAACAATTCCAAGTAATTTCTTCATTTTGTGCAATCTTTGGTTCTAGATAATCAAATATCAAATCATGCTTCTCAATCCCTTCTATTTTCTTGGAAGTCTAGCTTGATTGCCTTTCCAATACTTCTCATCCTTTCTCATAAAATAAATGTATCACCATCTTCTTCCTAGAATATCCTTTGTTCCCCATTTCAATATTAAGTAAAAATGTAAATTTAGTCATAAATATTGGGTCAAGTTGAGTACTCAAATATAGAAGTTCAAGGCTTATTCTAATGCTCAAATGATTGTTTAACAAATATTGCACTACGAAATACCTATTTAAGAGAGATCAAAATACCTAATTTATTTAACCAATTATTATTATTTTTATCATGCCAATGAAAATATAAAACATTTGATTGATGGCTACATATTTACTAAAAAAAATATTATTACTATTACATACCATTTCTTTACCATTTTCACAACTACCTTCTCTCTTTTATAATTTAATTTTACTCAACTAAAAATAAAATTACTAACGTACCATAATGTTCTAAAACTGAGTGATAGAGCTTGCAACCTAGCAATAAAGGCTTTTAGATAAATATAAACAGGTAAGAAAACCATGAATTTGACAATTAGCGCCTTACCCATAATCCCATTCTACAGGTGATTTTTTAATTTATTTTTAGCTGAATTCAACAGTAGTGACATGTAAGAGACTGGTATCTGACAAAGGGTACCCTATACTCACCACCACTTAACTGCTACACAATCTAACCACGGTAATTGCTGACAACTCACGTTAGTAACATGGAATAAAATTTCAACAGGACAAAGTCTTTTATCAAAGTTTAATCTTCCCACTCTTTGGTGTTTTATGTGTTCTTTGTCTTTCTGTGACTCGCACTCAATTTCGCTTGTGGACCCTTTCCCAGAGAGTATTTATGACAGAATAGGCAGCCATGAACCCACTCAGACTATATGTGAAACATTGCAGCCTTTTAATCTACGGCTCACTTAAGCTGCTCAATTGCGTTTAACTTTTTCGTATTCCTTGGCGTGTTATGTGCTATGTACTATTCTATGTCTCAAGCATGCCATTTCCCTCCAACATTTTTGGATGTGTTCGACTCTTTTCATACTGTCTTGATAAGATTATTTATCAAAATAGGCATTGCGCCATCATAGCCAGACTAACTATTAATGAGAAAGAACTTGGACGTGACTGAGCCATGAAGTTATGTCCACTTAGGAAAAATCAATGAATAATGTTTGTTTTTTATTTTTATTTTTTATTATTTCAAAAATAAATCTTATTCTATGTAGATTATAATGGTAATTGACACAAAATTCTATAATTTTGTTGGTCTAATCAATTTATGGTTCAAAAAACTTGAAATTAAATCTAAATTTCTTTTGAACTTGCAAAAGCATATGGTTGGGATATACTAGTTGTTAGTAAAGACAACTATTTCAACTTTATAGTATCTTTGTCAAATATGTTAATAAAGATGTCTATAATGTTATATTATATATTTAAAATTGGGTATGGAGGGATATGCACAAAAATATCACCTGGAGTTCATAATTTGAGTATCCTATAGAGCTTACAATGAGAGTGGCTCATTTGGTTCAATCAACTTCATCTTCCTTATTTGAAGGCAAACAATTTTTGTCATTGAAATGGGTTAGGGGTGACCATGTACTTTGATTGTTGCAATTAACATTGTAAGGTACTCCACTTTTTCGATGAGATAAAGATATTATAAATGAGCTCAAAAAGAGGAATTATTTTAGTTATTGAGTAAGATATCAATTTATAGGCCTCAAATTTAGATGGACAATCATACACTCATAATGGGTAGTCTAAAGTCAAATTACAATGCATTTTCTTATCTAAAGTTAAGATCATTTGGCTACTATAATATTAACCTACTACCACATCATCCAACTACTAGAGTATCATATTTTATATACCCCACAAAAATTAGCTAAAGTGGTTCAAATTTGCCATCAATAAATTATATGGGACATTATACATGCACTCCAAACTCTATTGAATGCACATCTAGCTCAAAATGCACTCACATTATTTTGAGCTCAAAATGCACTCATATTTTGAGCTAAACATAATGCAAACACATTTTTTAAAACTAGAAATGTGAGTGTGTAATTTAAAAATGAAAATGAGAGGGTGTTTTTTTATTTTCCCAATAATGTGCTCGTATTTGCTTTATGTTTGGCACATTGACCACTTGTTTGTACACTATTTCTATGCACGTATCCAAAAGTGACATTTAAAAAATGGTTTTTGTTACAACCTATACAAAATTATTTTGTATCATCTGGGTATCTGAATAAATTATATATTTGAAAATTAGACTCAAAATCCTACATTTTATATTACTAGAATTTTTAAATATTTTATGTGTAAGTGTTTCAAATTTTTAGTTAAATTGTGACAAACTCGATTTTTAAGAAAAATACTTCCTTTTTGACCAAAAGTGGATCAACTTCTTACACTTATCAAGTTCCTTCATTCCTTGGATATTCTTCCTAAGATAAAGCTAGGGGTAAAACCTAATTAAATGAGGATGTTGACACTAGGGTCATAATATTTAAAATATTTTTGTTGAATTCATCCCTTGGAGTAGTAGCCAATTATTCTACTTATTTTCACCTTTGTCAAGCTTGATGAATAATTTGTTTAGCAAGCCTCCATATCGAGACCCTCAAGTGCTACCTTTTTTAGAGTGAGGTACCTCTATCTTTAGAGTTGGGAGACCTAAATATCTCTACTATTTTATCCATCAAGCAAATAAGTGATCAAAAAACTCATATAACACGTATTCATTGATCAAGGTTGACTATGTCTCTCCATTTCATGGCTAACATACATTTATACATCATATTTTCTCATTAGGTTGTGATTTATTTATTTTCTATATGTAGGCTTATTTTTCTTAATCTAAAGTTGTCTACTAGTTGGGTCACATATTTTATTAGGGTGTAGAATAAAATTGATCGTTGGTGGGAAGGATTATCTTTTGTTATCTAGGATGTTTTAACATTGATTATGCTTAAGAATTATATAACCTAAATTACTTATTGCTTCCTTTCTTAGAAATTAGAGGAATTATTTGTGAGATTATGGAGAGCTCTAAACTTAGGGGAGATGTATGGACAAATCCCAAGTCTTTATTATTTCATACCTTAGAATCAAATATACCATTAAGTTTGTAACCCTAGTTCCACTATTCAATTGTAAAGAGAGGTTAGATAATGTAGAGTGGAAGAGGCCATGGAAATTTTGCTTCACCACTTGGAAGGATGCTCACTAGCCATCAAGACTATACAAAAAATACTTATCTATGCATGCAATAGAAATAAAACAATCTAAATTATCATATTTCTACATCAATTCCATTGTAATAATATGGACAATACACTAGAAAGGTATTCAAGTGGAAAATTTTAAGAGCATATAGAGGTGAACCTTTGCGCATGGTGAAATAAAATGTCTCCTAAGAGGTAAATGTGGATCCTCTTTCCATGGGACCTAGGAAAATATTCATCTTAGGTGTTATATGAGGATTGAAAGCATCACATAGCAGAGAATGTTGAACATGGTACTATATAAAATTATGTTGAGCTTAGGGAACATCTTAGAAATGATGGCCAAGTGTTGAAAAGATTATTTCTATAATACTTGATTATTGCAAATTATGCTATTGTATCATCTTATGTGTTGAAGATTGAAGATATACTATGAAGGATTCATCTTAGAGATTATATTATAATTTTTCTATCATTGATAATATATTGAGGCTCTCTTCTTGCTTTACTTTTTTACTTGAAAGGGTTTTCCTAGGTTATATTAGATGTCTCTTCAATTCTACTCTTTATTTTCTCTACTTTTATTCTATGTTTATTTATGTCTAATTTATATTAACAAGATTCAATTAATTTTTAGGTTCCTAGTTGATGAGAGATATAGATAAAAATATTTAACCAATATATTCATCCACATTAGGTTTGTCTATTAATGCAATTGTATGATGAAGATTCTTCTAATGCTATTGATGATAATTAAATGGGTTTTATGATCATAGTGTGACATATGTTGAGATTATAAAATAGCATGCATATAAGGAAAAAATAGAACAAATATAGTTCTTTAAAGGAATAATTCATGTTGGACATCTTTATTTCACACTTTTATTCACAAAGGCACACTTCATGATGGAATGCATTATATTGGTCTATATTTTCATAAAATATTATTATTTTTATTATGAAAAGTAGATAAAAGATCTTGAATATGTTCAACTTGTACGTTTCCTAAGCTTGTAAAATATTATATTCAAGTGTGTAATGTATTTATCTAAGATTGCAATGTATGTGATGATAGTTCTATATTTAAAATATTTATCCTTGTATGTTGCAAATCTCTAGATGTTTCTATTTTATTAACAAGAGTCAAAATGATAAGATTTTGTTCCAAAACTTGTTCCAATATCATATATGGTGACTCCTCCACTCTCTAAATCCTTTTCAGTTTGAGGGTATTCATGTTGTTTTTTACACTAGTTGCATTCTCATTTTCCCATCTTCCAAGTATGACATTGAATTTTCTTTTATTGAGAAAATGCATTATATTAATAAAAGAAAATAATTTATAAGAGAGAAAAAGTGCCTTGAGGAGATATATCCCAATCAAAAGAGACAATAATACTAGAAACAAAGTACAAATCAGTAAAGACAATTGAAATAAGCTACTTATGGGCAACATATAGTTTACAAGAGAATCACATTTCTCCAAGAGTGTGTAGTACATGTTCTTTCATAATGACATTAAACATTGAGCATAGAGCTCCATTATGCTTTTTTAGCAATAGTTGTTAGCTGAGACTAAACTTTAGATAGTTGGGTTTGAAGCTTTGAGATGTTATTGTGTTTCTCCTTCACAACTTTAGCAAGAGTTGATTACTGCAAAATAATATTAGATAATAAACCGTGCATGATCACTTCTATAGGAGGAAAAGCATTAGAAAAAATAGTTTTACATTTGAGCAACCAAATATATTGAAGGATACATTAATGAAAAGATTCTGAAATTATATTTTGAGAACATTGTATCCCTAAAAGAGCTTATTTCCATTTTAATTTTCTATTAAACATGTCAGAAATAAGAGTCATAATTGTTTTCCAAATCAATTGTGAGTGTTTGCATGACCAAAATGCATGTTTGATGGTTTCTATTTTGTGAAAAAAGGGACATTTGGTGGATTTACTATGTAGAAAGGTGAGGCATTCTCCCACAACAATTTTGTAATGAATAATCTTCCATGCTAAAAATTGAGCTTTGGCCTCAACTTTTGATTTCCAAACAGTAGTACTCAAGCTGAACCATTTAGACTTGGACCATTTTAGATTCCATTTCAAATTTAATCTAAGATGAATTTTAATTGGAGGAAGGATATTAAGATAAATATTTTTGAGAGGAAAAGTTTCAATATTATAGCCTGGAAACCAACTCCAATCCTTGAAAAAATTGCAATAAATAGGAGTGCACAATTTTAGTTGCAACTCAAAAGGAACAACATCTTGCACCTTGTAAATGTCATTGATAAGCACATTAGATAGCTTGAAGTCCTGTTGAAGTTGCATGCCACTTTTCCAAGTTAGAGTTGTGAATTGGCAAATGTACATGAATTCCTTGATGCCTTTTTTGAATAAGAGTTTGCTATGCAACTAAGAGATGGTCGCTAAAGTTGCTCATGAAAGCATATCAATCTATTCCACCAAATAGAAGCAAATAAACTCATGCCTTGGACTAAGATCTTGTCCTTCCATTCAAGAAGAGGAGAAACATGCTGCCAAGCTTCCCATATGCTTAAAAAACTGTATGGATTCTCGAGGTTTGAATTATTTAGCCATTTGGATTTTATCTTTTCCACCCAACCTTTCAAGCATAATTTGCTTTATCAGAAAGTAATTTTGTGCCTAATAAGAGATTCCCATGGTGCCTACCCATTAAGAGATCTATATAGTAATCCATTTAGGCCATGAGGCGTGATCCCTTGAGTGAGGGGATCAATTACTCCTAAACCCCTTTGTTTTTGGTTGGATACAAAATAAATCCACATGAAGCAATTGGAAAATCTTTTTGTTATTTCATTCTTCCCCTATAGAAACACTCTAATTAACTCCATTTGATTCCCATGACATTGAATGTGTCTAGCCATAGATAAAAAATTGTTTGACCAAAGTTGGAGCTTGCTTTTTAATTTATTAATGAACTATTTCCACATTTCAGATAGTGAAACTCCTCTTCGAAAGGGAATTCACAAGTATCTTTAAATTACTCCATGATTGTTGAATTTCCACTATGGGGGAATCCAAGGAGGTGGTTGATCAACTAAAGTAATCTAAAATTCAGTTTTATTCAAAGAAATTTGTAAACTACTTGCTCATCAAAATAGGTCTAAGACATCCATGGTGTTATTAAGCTCTTCTTAAGAGTTTTGAATGAATAATAAGTTGTCATTAGCAAAATGAGAGTTGAGAGCAACTTCATTTCTAGGCAGAGAGATACCATGAAAGAGATTTTGTTGTTTAGCATGAATTAAAAGATACACAAGCGTATCAATTATGAGAACATAGAGGAAAGGAGCTAAAGGGAAACCTTGTCTTATTGATTGTTGAAGAGGAAATGCTTGAGTGATTGAAACATTGATAGCCAGGTAAGCATTAGCATCAACAAAAAGGAGTTTAAAATGTGAAATAAGCTTAGGTCCAAAACCTAACCATTTGAGCATTTTTAATATAAATTGCCACCTAATCCTATCATAAGCTTTTTCAATGTCCAATTTGATGAGGAGGCAATTTTGTCCTATTTGTTGAGCCCATTCAACAGCTTCCCAAGCAAGCACCAAATTGTCAAGAATGAATCTTCCTCCTATAAACCCAGTTTGCTCAGGTCTAACAATTTCTTGTACTATTTGTTTAATTATTTTGGCAATATCTTTGGCAATAATCTTGTAAGAGGTATTAATGAGGGTGATTGGTCTCCAACCTGCAAGTTCATTTTCCCTTTGGAAATTAATTTTATCAGCCCTTGGTTAATAGAAGAGCCTAAGGATCCCTTAGAAAAGGCTTCTTTATAGACCTCATAAAAGTCTTCCCTAATAAATGGCCATAATATTTTGTAAAATTCTACTAGTAGGCCATTAATCCCAAGACTTTTAGAGTCAACCATATCATGCAAGGCAACATCCAACTCTTCAATGGTGAGCAAGCGATCCAAGTAAGTTTGTTTTTCAAAGTCAATCTTGCTAGGAATGCAAGTGCCAACCATATCTTCTACTATTTCTTGGAGCTGATCTCCTTCAACAAGATCAATAAACAGTTGTTGATAATGTTGAAAGAAGAAGGATTTAATATCATCAGGATTGCCAAGCTTGTGCCACTCTTGGCCATCTATAGACATTGACTTGAACTAGTGGGAATGAGGATAAGTACTAAAACATAATGATATAAGAGACTATTTTTCAATAAAACTCACATTTGTATATATTAGCACATAAATATGAAGATAAATAATAAAATCTGCAAAACAATTGTTCTTTAATAAGTGAAAGTAATTCATCAATAAATAATATTTGAATATCATCATTTGAAACTCATATTATTAATCATAGCTTGACTTTATTAATTAATTCTCTTAGGCTCTTCTTATTTGCATTTATGGATTGAGCAATAGTTATCTTAGGTCTAGTATCACACTAAAAACATTCTATGAAAATATGAATAAATCTATAAAATAAATGATAGAGAACTTTGATAATGACTAACCCTATAAATACATGATAGCCAAATTTATTTAAAGAAATTCAACAAATATTGAAGTCTTATATATAAAAATATTAAATGATAATTCAAATAATTTTGCTTATACCATCTATCCACATAAACATACAATTATAAAGACCTTAAATTTGTCAAATAAATAATCAAAAACCATCTACTTAAATCAAAGAAGTCCAAAGTGTGAACTTACAACCATTGCAAACTCTCAAAATTTACTTAACTCTACAACTTTTTACTTTATTTGGATATAGCTCTTCAATTGAATGAATGAATGAATGAAAGATTTTAATGACGTCCGCGAGACCAAACAGTCTATGGGACCGAGACAAAACAGGCCTAATTTGTCTTCATACTCTTTTCCAAGTCAGATCTCCTGCTGTTAAGTTTGACTAGAAGGCTAGCCGTCTGATTAATCTTATCTTCCTCAAATAGCTGGTGCATATTGTCCACTTTCAAACTATTTTCATGTTGAGTGCGGATATCCTCGTAAGCAATGCATTCCATGATGAAGTGCCATTCTGTTTCCACAACCCCTTTATTGCAGAAAATACAAGTTCTTTCTTCCCAAGTTTCCTTGGGTATCTTCCACCTACCGGTCTCACATCTAAAGTGATGTGATCCCGTCCTCAATTGTGCCACTAACAACCTCGCTTTCCCTTTAATATCTGCACCTAAATAAGTTTTTTCACCATGATCCTTTGTCGGGTTAAACTCTTTGATGTAGTATGCTTTTTTTCGCCCAATCTGGTTTGTCCACATGGCAGTTCTGAATTTTTCAGTCACATAGCTTTTTATTTCACTATTGGTGCTAGGACACTCATGCAAATTGATGTCCCACTTGTTCATCCACTTGTGGTTTTGTTTCATCCAAGTTTTCTTCCTACGTTCTAGCGTCTCCTTCATAGCTGTTTTGGGCCAACGGTGGTTATCCATGTTTTCAACCTTCTTTAAATAGCTTATCAACCGGATTAAAGCCGATGCTTCCAATGGAAAAGACCCTGTTTCAGCTAAAAGAATTTCATAGGGGACAGTGGTTTTGACTTTGAGACTGCTTGTTATTAGATGTTTTTGAATTCTTTCTAGTTGTCTCCAACTGCATTTTGACATACTATTTCCCCATACCTCACACCCATAAAGTACAACCGGAGCAACAAGCAAACCAAAAAGGGTTTTCTTGGTTTTCCAATCCCAAAGCTCGGCTTTTCTACACCTATTTTGTAGAAGGTAAGAAGCTTTCCAACCTCCCTGTATCCTTTTCGTCCGACAAGTCTCCCAACTGAGCTTATAATGAAAGTCAATCCCAAGGTACTTGTATTCTTTGACTATTTCAAGCGGGCTGCCTTCAAAAAGAAAGGTATTCTGGTTATCTTTTCTATTCAATGAGAAAATCATGATTTTGGTCTTGGTGATATTCACTTGCATCCCAACCTCATGACAAAAGAGTTCTAGACCTTTCAGATGTTCTCTTAACCCATGTGCTGTTTTTGAAATTAGGATAAGATCATCAGCATATAAGAGTAGCTTCACCACATAACCTGCCAATTGAATACCATCCCCATCCGTCTTGCTTAACCAAGCTTCCAACTTATCAATGTATAACCCAAAAAGCGTGGGAGATAGAGGACAGCCCTGTTTAACTCCAATGTCGCTACCAAAACATTCTGACATACCATCCCTTGTTCTGATTTTAGCTCTAACATTCTCATACAATCTGTGAACAGCTGCTCTATATACATTTGGGATGCCTAATTCCTCCATTCTATTCCATAGTTTGTCTCTAGGTACCGTGTCAAAAGCTTTCTTGAAATCAACAAAACAGCAATAAGCTTCCTCGCCCTGAGTGTTCCAAACTTTCTCAACCAAATGCCTAAGGGTGATGCAGTGATCAATGGTAGAGTGTCTTGACCTAAAGCCTGCCTGTCCCTTTGCTCTTTTGCCCTCATTTTCTGCCCAACTGCTGATCCTACGCTCAATCATGCTCCCAAAGAGCTTGCCAAAGATAGGATTGACCATAATCGTACGGTAGTTAGATGGATTGTTGATATCACCACTTTTGAATAGAGGAATGACCACACTAGTGGTCCACTCCATAGGAAATCCCTCTTGATTGACATTATTGAAAATTCTTTTTATGTAAGGAGCAAGAGTCTCGATCCCCCATTTTAAGAATTCAGCCTGCAACCCATCTATGTCCTGTGCTTTACCACTTGCTAAATTCTTTATTCCTTGTTTGATATCATCCACAGTGAATAGTTCCATTGATGTGTTAATAACAGGTGGATGGTCTTTCTCATGAACCCGCTCGTAAAGAAGCCTAGCATACTCTAGCCATTGGCCATCTGTAATACTGTTTTCAGTCCTCTTTTTCTTTTGCTGCAATTCTCTCCAAAAACCTTTAGGGTTCTGTTTTCCAAGCGAGATTAGCTCCTTCCTTCTTTCATTTACATAATCATATTTTTTTGACTGCACCAATTTTTCATATTTTTTCTTGTACTCTTTGTCCATTCCTTTCTTTTTTAGTGATCTCTTGGCTGCCTTACATTCTTCATCATACCAAGGATTTGCCGGGAAAGTGTTTGTAGCCTTCATCTTGGGGTGGGACCTTTTGCATGCATTTAAAGCCTTGTGAATTATTGGGATCAGCGAATTGCTGTGAATGTGGATGTCCCCATCCTTTGTCGCTTTGACCTCTCCGTTGTTTTTTAAATCATGGAAATGCTGTTTAAGAACAGCGTTAAATCTTTCTCTATTTTCTTTATTCAAGAGGATTTTACCCTTGGGGAGGGTTTTATTTTGCATGTGCTGAACCTGTTTAATGTGTTGGCTGATTGGGGACATGCGGAGTTTAACCAGAAGAGGTAAGTGGTCAGATTTCATCCCAATAGGGCAGTCCTCGATATCAAACTCTAGCAATCTAGAAACAAAACCTTGAGAGCAAATCACATAGTCCACCACACTTTGACCATTATACGTTTTGCAAGTGATACCCCCCGACTTTGGCCAATCTCTCATCCCATTACAAATAACCATGCCAAACAGACTACAAAGCCCAAGTAATTCAGTCCCAAACGGGGTCACATCCCCATTGTCATCTTGGGATGTTCTTTCCCAATATTGATCTCCACCTTCCTTTAACCATAAAGGATTGTTCTCCCCTTTTTCATCCCTGCTCAGCTGAAGAGACTGATTATTAGCTGTCCTTGCATTAAAGTCACCCATTAAGACAACATCTCCAAGTGCGCTGAAAATAGATATGTCTCTTTTTAGTGAGGCATACGGGTCTTCATTGTCTAAATTTCTCTTCTTATAGAACTTAGAATTTTTTGGAGCAAAGTAACAAGCAGCCAATCTGAAAGTCACCCCATTTTCTGTTATTTGCAGCCATATGTACTGTTTATTTGCGTCTTCTTTTTCGAATTCAACAATTCCCTGCCATTTCTCACCTATTAGCACTGTAACTCCACCATAACCTTTGCCTGACTCATTCCCTTT
>VDFB02000017.1:145380247-145394579 GCA_007258455.2 Sequoia sempervirens
AACTTTGGAGATGAGCTTTATTGGGTGACTGAGCATATAGTGTCAAAGTTTTTGTGAACTAAAAACCATAGCTAAGTAATATTTTTCCATTGGGGAATAATTAAGCTCATAACCCATGAGGGTCCGGCTAATGTAGTAGATTGGTCATTCTTTTGAATATTCATCATGTTGTGCTAGTAGTGCCCCCAGTGCCACATAAATAACATAAATATACAGCAGGAGTGGTTTACCCAGAATTGGTGGCATAAGGATTAGTGGGTGAGCCAAATATTCTTTGATCTTATCAAACCCATGTTGACATTCTAAATTCCACTTGAAGGATATATCCTTTTTCAAGAGATGAGTGAAGGACTGGAATTTGTCAGCTAATTGAGCAATGAACCACTGAACGGATTGTAACTTACCTTGTAGGCTTCTTAATCATTTGAGATTGTGTGGTGGAGGAATATCCATGATTTCCTTCTTTTGTTGGATTGACCTCTATGCCTCTCTTAGAGATGATGAATCCTAGTAGTTTTCCTGATGTGACCCTAAAGACATATTTCTTAGGATTTAGCCTTAGCTTATACTACTCTAAACATTCAAAGATCTTCTTGAGGACCACAAGATGTTCTTCCGTGGTTCTTGATTTCCCTAACAGATCATCAACACAATTTTCCATTATTATGTGAATAAGGTCATGGAAAATGATGGTCATGGCTCATTGATAGGTTACCCCCTTGTTTTTAAGGCCAAAGGGTATAACATTATAACAAAAGGTGTCGCATGGTGTGGTAAAAGATGTTTTATGTTGATCTTTGGGGGAAATCATGATCTGATTGTATCCAGAGAAGTCATCCATAAGGGAAAGCATCTCATGCCCTATAGTGAGGGCAACCAACATGCCAATGTTTGGAAAAGGAAAATCATCTTTGGGACAAGCATTGTTGAGGTCACAGAAGTCTATACATATTCTAATAACACCATTTGGTTTAACTACATGGACTATGTTGGAGATCCAGTCAGAATAATCAATAGGCCATATGAACCTAGCTTCTAACTATTTCTCCAACTCCTTCTTGACAAGCAAAGCCACCTGAGGGTGCATCTTTCTTAGTTTCTATTTGATAGGTTTGGCATTTAGATGCATGTCTAGATGATGTACAACTAGAGTGGGATCTAAGCCTAGAATACATGAGTAAGTCCATGCAAATTTGATGATGCCTTCCTTAAGAAGCTGAACAATGGTAAAGTATTCTTCCTTTGATAGTGATTTGGCTACATACGTGATTTTGGGGTCCTCTTCGGTTCCCAAGTTTACTTCTTGTGTTTCCTCGATTAGGATGGATGATCATTTAGATAGTTGAGTCCCTACAAGGGGAAGATGAACATCGCCATCTCACACCTCATTGAGGTTTTCACTCTCAGATACACCCATTGTTTCTAATTTTTCTATGTCAAGAAGTGCCTTAGGGAGGTTTTCGCTAGGTGACCTTTTTTTATTTTGCTTATTTTTAATTTTGCAGTTAGGGTGTTCATCTTCCCCTAATCCCATAAGGTGTACATACTAATAGACTAAGGGAAAAGTGTCGATAGGTGCTCTACCATGTCCCAATCAATGAGTTCAGGATATTTAAGGAATAGGCTAATGGTGCAAATGTAAAATCAGTCAAACATGGAAGAGAGGTCAGTGTGATCTACATCATTGTATGTGTGTATGATGGATTCCTCCTCTGGTATGTCTTCAAGGAGAGTTTTTCTTTCACTGTCATTGTTAGAAGCACTAGATGATGCTATAGATCCTTTTTGTTTTGTGTCATGACCCAAGCCCAAGTATCTTGGTCTTATTATAGCCTCAATATGGTGTTTACTTCCTTTCTCTTTGGTACCAAGGCCCCCACTTGATAGTTTTACTTCTCTGCAAATTTAGAAGGTCACAAATAAGTCTCTTGGAAATATTCTCTCAAAGGAGGAGAGGGTTCAGGTTCCTCATAGTAGACCAGTTGACTTATTTCATATTCTAGTTTATCTTGTCATAACCCATGAGAGCAGTAAGTATTGGTTCCCACATTCTTGGAGCTCAAAGTGATAGTCTTGTCTTCTAGCTTCGGTATAGATTGAGAAGGTTGGCCATATGTGTGTGGTGTGGGTGGCATAGTTTCCATGTTCAAAGCTAATTTCATACTCACCACATCCCTTGTCAATGATATGGACTTTTGTAAGCCGTGTTGCCACAATAGTGGTTTACACTTTTTGAGAGATCCTGATTTTTGTTGAAATCACATATTTTTAGGAAATATAATGATTTAAGCCTTGAAAATTTCCATTTAAAGGATTCCAATTTAAGAGGGTTTTATCAAACCACCTTAGACCAAGCCCCCTTGGATAGAACCCCAGTAGTTTTAAACCATACCTATAATGGAGTCTCCTTTACACCTATCAAAATGCTGATAAAAAACCACTTTTGATTTAGCTTTTGGGAGATCAAATGAATTCATTTAAAATTTATTTTTTGTAAGTATGTATTTTTTATTATAAGCTTCCAAAAAAGTATAATTTTATTTAAATTTAATTTCATTATTATGTTTGTTTTTTATTTCTTGTGAACGTAGGTTTTTCACCGAAAATCAAGCTCTCTGTACTGCACATGTGGAAAAATAGAAGATTATTAGAAAAAAAATAAAAAAAATATGAGTGTACTAGATATTGAATTCCTTGATCCAAAAATAAAAATAAACCTGAATTTTGATACATACAAAAAAGGTTACATGTTATACGAACGCGCTATGTCTGAATTGTAATTGGTTTGACTTTGAAACTTGATTAAAGAAAATATATTCAATAAAAAACTATCTAACCAGGTGGAAGCACTAGATATAAGAGTTACAAATATAAATTCAAAATAATTTGAATTTTATCCTTCATGGAAAAAAGTTATATGTTATACGGTGAGCGTCACTTTTTAAAAATGTTGTTTTCTAAAAAAAAACTAGTTTTTGAGGGAGATGGAAAAATAAGATACAATCTGATTCCAAAAATTTTGAAAAAAATATATTTAGAATCTATAGAAAAAATGACATGAAATTCTAGTTTGCATCATCTTCAAATTCCTCACTGTTCAGCTGCTATAGGTGCCTGAAAGTGAATATTTAGTTAAAAAAAATATTTCAGTGTCCAGTTTGGCCAAAAATTGTAAACCACTATTGTGGGATCACCCTGCCAGGTGGAATCAGATGTGGGTGATGGAGTGGATGAAGTGGTGGCTAGTGCGGTGGTAGATCAGTGGGATGATGATGTCAGTGGAGGTCCCATTTCCACTCCAGGACAATAGTGAGAATGAGGAAAAAAATCTTCTAATGTGCAACAATATTCAAATGGTTGGGGATCCCCGTGTATGGTAACTTCTACCCCATTGAATGGGAATTTTATACATTGATTATATGTGGGTGGAATGTCCTGTGTGGTGTGAATTCATGGATGACTGAGGAGGATGTTATAGGGGAGTTCTAGATCAAGGATGTGACATGTAGTGTATTGTACAATTAGACAAACCTAGGTCAGAAGACATATTTCTCATTCATAATCACGCTTTGCATTATCATACGCCTTGATTGTGATGAATTGATTATTTAAATCAGCATGGGTGTATCCCACCTATTTTATGAATTTCAATGTACAAAGGTTCAGGGTAGAACCATTATCTACCAAGACCCTCTTTATTTTATGGTGATTTACCAGAACCTCTAGATGGAGGGGACAATTACAATTAGAGTCAATGTAGGGCATGTCATTTTGGCTAAAACCTAGTTGATAGGTGGTGGAGAGGTGCCCTACCAATGCTTGCAATTGTGTAGGGTCTATGCCATTAGGAATTTGGGTGTCTCATAAGGCCTTATTTAGGATTTCTTGGTGTGTGGGAGAAGACTTAAGAAATGTTGGTATATGGCGATTGATTAAGCTATGTTGTACACCCTGACATGTGTCCTTGTCGGGGTCTAGGGCCGAGTCAGGCCCCCGGTGGGGGTTCGGGGGTGGCAGCCCCAGAAAAAAAATTACTTTTTTCCATTTTTTTTGTGTCGTCACCAAAAAAGGAAAAATCACCAAAAAAGAAAAAAATGGCTTTGTAAATCCCTAATTCTAGAAGCTTCTAAAAAGCTTGTTTTAAGGGGTTGGGATGGGGGTTACAGTATGTAGAAAAAGGTGATTATTCATGAGATTGTAATAATTTTTGCACTATATAATAAAATCATTTGATGGTTGTGGTTTTGTGGATGTAGCCCAGATTGGGTGAACCAAGTTAAATTCTCTATGTTGTCTTGTTTTTCTCATAATTTTCTGTGTGTTTTATTTCTTTGTTTTATTGATCAAATATGCATTTAACTATTAGATATCTACCTTCTAACCCTAACAAGTGGTATCAAAGCGGGTTGTGTTTGATTATTGTCTATAGGAAAGTCTCACGGTTGAGTGAGAGTCTCACAGTTAAGTGGGAGCAATAGTGGACAAGGGTAAATTGAAGGTAGATAAATTCAATGGGAAAAACAATCAGTTATGGAAGATGTAGATGGAGGATTATCTCTATCAAAAGGATTTATGGAGGCCATTGGAAGGAACAACAAAGAAACCAATAGGAATGAGTGATGATGAATGGAATCTTTTGGATAGAAAGGCACTGTGAGCGATTCGTTTATGCCTGGCACAATACATGGTATTCAATATTACAACAACAAAGACAACTCAAGAGTTGATGGAAACCCTAGAAAATTTATATGAAAAGCCTTCTTCTTCAAATAAGGTATTTCTCATGAAGTGTTTATTTAATATGAAAATGAAATAAGGTGGGTTAGTTGCTAGTCATTTAAATAAGTTTAATAAAGTTACTAGTCAATTAACTTATGTAAATGTAAACATTGATGAAGTTAGGGCTCTTTTGATTATGTGTTCTTTGCTTGAAAGTTTGAATAGCTTGGTCATGGCTGTTAGTAATTCTATTTCTAGTTTAGATACATTGAAATTTGATGATGTTGTTGGTGTTATTTTGAGCGAGAAAATTCATAGGAAAAGCTCAGGTAGAACATCCACATCAGGTAGTGTTTTGAATGTAGAAAGAAGGGGAATAACAAAGGAGAGAGGAAACAATTCTAGAAGTCATGGGAAGTCATGAGAAAAATCAAAGGAAAAAATGTCCCAATCTAGAGACAAGAGGGATTGTTGGTACTGTGGTAAGCTGGGTCATTTAAAGAAAGATTGCTGGTCTCAAAAAAATAAAGGAGATAAAAAGGAAGGAAACAAAGAGGAAAATGTGGTAAGTAATAAATCTAATGAGTATACTTTGATTCTTTCCCTTGATAATTCTGATGATTTTTGGGTTTTAGATTCAGGGGCTTCATTTCATGCTACACCCCACATAAGTTATTTTCTTGATTATGTCCAAGGGGATTTTGGGTTCGTTTATTTGGGAGATAATGAACTCTATCGGATTTTTGGAAAGGGAAGAATCAAGATTAAGTTGCAGAATGGGAATCATTGGCTACTACATGAAGTAATGCACATTCCAAAGTTAAAAATAAATTTAATTTCAGCATGGCAACTAGATGATGAAGGTTGTGTTGTTACATTTAGTTATAAAAATTAGAAGGTTACAAAAGGTGACTTAGTGGTAGCAAAAGGTGTGAAAGTAGGAACCTTATATCTTTGTACATATCATACTATTCCTTCTACTTTAGTTATTGTAGATAAAAATCAATGTTCAAGAATAGATGTTGCAGTTCAGTAGGCAAAAAAAAAAACAATTGCTATGGATTCTAAATCAACACTGTGACATAATAGACTTGGGCATATGAGTGCAAAAGGTATGAAAGTATTTCATTCAAAGAATGTTTTACCAGGTCTGAAATGTGTTAACATGGATTTTTGTGAAATTTGTGTCTATGGAAAACAAAAGAGATTCAGTTCTCTAAAGGATGGGAAGTAAAAGAAGGATGAGAAATTGGAGCTTGTGCATACAAATGTATGGGGACCAGCTCAAGTATCTTCCCTTGGTGGCTCTCAGTATTATGTCACATTTAATGATGATGCAAAAAGGAGGGTATGGATTTATTTTCTTAGGCATAAATTTGATGTATTTGAAACTTTTAAGAAATGGAGAAGCTTGGTTGAGAATGAGACAGGTAAAAAGTTAAAATGTCTCAGATCTTATAATGGAGGTGAGTATTGTAGCAAAGAGTTTGAAGATTATTGTTCCTCTAATGGTATTTGTAGGCAGAAAATAGTTCTAAAGACTGCACAGGAAAATGGAGTAGCTAAGTGCATGAATAGAACAATAATGGAGCATGCACAAACTATGAGATTTCATGTTGGGCTACCTTTAAACATGTGGGTAGAGGTCGTAAACACTGCTATTTATTTAATCAATAGAGGTCCCTCTAATTCTTTGGGTTGTGGTATTTTAAAGGAAGCATGGACATGTAAGAAGGTGAGTTATTATTTTCTGAAGACCTTTGGTTGTGAAGCATTTGCACATGTAGATTATGAAAATAGAACCAAGCTTGATGCAAAATCAAAGAAATGTATATTTGTTAGATATGGCATTGATGAATTTGGTTATAGGCTTCAGGATTTTGAAAATTAAAAAAAAACGAGAAGCAAGGATGTTATGTTTAATGAGAAAGTGTTGTACACATATTAGTTGCAGTAGCATGAGAAGAAAAAAATGATTATGTAGTGTTGGATGATACACCAGTGGTTCCTCATTCTTTGTAACAACAACAACAATAAATACCACAAACTCCAGTGAATGTTACATGATCTTCAAGGATAAGTAGACCTCCAGAAATATTTTCTCTCTCTTTGTATTCTATTTTATTAACTAATGCTGGTGAACTAAAATGTTATGATGAAGCTATGCAGGTGAATACAAAAGTTCAATGGGAGCATGTAATGGAAGAAGAAATAGACTCCTTGCTGAAAAATCAGACTTGGGAATTATACAAATTTCCTGCAAGTAAAAAGGATTTACCAAACAAATGGGTTTATAGGCTGAAAGAGGAGGATGAAGGTATGAAAAGATTTAAAGCCAGATTAGTTGTAAAGGGATTTGCATAGAAAAAGGGTATTGATTTTAATGAAATATTTTCTCTTGTTGTTAAAATGACTTATATTCATACTGTTTTAGGTATTATCGCTTTTGAAGATTTTCATTCAAAACAACTATATGTTAAAATAGCCTTTCTCCATGGTGTTTTGGAAGAGGAAATATATATGGAACAACCACAAGGGTTTGAGGTCAAAGGTAAGAAGAAAATTGTGTGCAGATTGAAGAAAAGTCTATATGACTTGAAGCACTTGCACCTCAACAATGGTATATTAAATTTGATAGTTTTATGGCTGAGCAAGGCTTTAGTCAGTGTAATTCAAACCATTGTGTTTATTTTAAGAGGTTAGATGATAATAGCTACATTATCTTATGTTTATATGTTGATGATATGCTTATAGCAAGGTCTAATATGGATCACATATGGGAGTTAAAACAATAGTTAATAAATCCATTTTCTATGAAGGATTTGGGGGAAGCGAAGAAAATCCTCAGTATAAAGATTACAAGAGATAGGAAAATCAAAAAATTGTTTTTTATCTCAGGTTGATTATGTTGAGAAGGAGTTGTAGAGATTTCATATAGAAAATGCAAAAGCTGTCAGCACACCTTTGCCCAGTCATGTTTAGTTGACTAAGGATATGTGTCCAAAGTACTATATGCTTCAGTTGTAGGTAGTTTAATGTACGCCATGGTATGCACAAGAATTGATATTGCGCATGTTGGAGTTATTAGCAGGTATATGAGTCATTCTGGTGCTGAGCATTGGAATGTGGTAAAATGGATTCTTAGGTACTTGAGAGGTACATCCAATAAATGTTTATGTTTTAGGGGCTCTAATACCGATTTAAAAAGCTACGTTGAATCAGATTTGGTAGGAGATATAGATACTAGGAGAAGTATCATAGGCTATGTATTGACAGTTGGTGGGATAGTAGTGAGTTGGATTTCTCGATTACAAAAGGTGGTTTCTTTATCCACAACGGTGGTAGAATATGTTGCTACAACAGAGATAGTAAATGAGATGATATGGCTACAAATTTTTATGGAAGAGTTGGGAAAACAATAGGCTAAAAATTACTTGTTTATAGACAGCTAGAGTGCTATACATCTTGCAAAGAATTATGCCTTGCACTCTAAAAAAAACACATAAAGTTGAGATGTTATTTCATTTGGTCAGTGTTGGAGGATGGACAGGTCAAGTTGGAAAAGATACATATAGATTCCAATCCAACGAATATTATTATGAAAGTGGTGACAAGGGAGAAGTTGAGCTCCTCTTCAACTTTGGTTGGCCTTCAAGGTTGAATTTATGTATAATAGAGTAGTAGGATCCAAGGTACTTATTTCTAGTGGGAGCTATAAGTGCAATAGTGTCATCTAAGATTAGTCTCCAAGTGGGAGATTATGTTGGTGTGGATCATGATCAGTCTCCAAGTGGGAGATTGTTGGTATGTGGTGACTAATCATGCTATACTGTACACCCTGACATGTATCCTCGTTGGGTTTTTTTAGCATAATTACCAAAAAAGGAAAAATCATAAAAAAAGAAAAAAATAACTTTGTAAAACCCTAATTCTGGAGGCTTCTAAAAATCTTGTTATAAGGGGTTGGGATGGGGGTTACAGTATGTAGAAAAAGGAAATTCTTTGCGAGATTGTAATAAGTTTTGAACTGGATAATAAAATCATTGAATGGCTATAGTTTTGTGGATGTAGCCCAAATTGGGCGAACCGTGTTAAATTCTCTGTGTTGTCTTGTTTCTGTTATAATTTTGTGTGTGTTTTATTTCTTTGTTTTATTGATCAAATATGCATTTAACTATTACATATCTACCTTCTAACCCTAACAAGTAAGTCTAGAATGGATATTTGTGTTGAATTCTTTCCCAGATGGTTAAGAATGTTGTATTGAGAACTCACAGGTTGTAGTTGGGTGGATGCAGAGGCTCCAGGAACTGTGATGTGTGTTCGATGGGTGGTAACAACACATTGTGGGTCCTTTCCTTTTACATGTATCATAGATACACATGGTTCTACTTGCTCAATGTGCATGACATTACCTTGATAATTGAATGAAACACTCTTATAACTAATGTTTCTTATGGTGTTATCTTGATTATTGTTGTTACTAGGCCCTGGGTTGGTGTTTGATGTGCTAGGACCTTAGTTATGATTCGGGAATATGTTCTAGTATATTTGAAATTGAGCATTAGATGAAGGTGTCACGTTGGCATCCACATGTATGCCACCTTGATCTATGAGATCCTAAATGTATGTTTTCAAGCCTTAACAGTTGTTTAATGTATGCCCTTTAATCTATGGAATTCACAATACTCGTTTTCTTTCTACCATACTAGTTTAGGCTTGGATTCATCAATAGGATTGGTCACATGATATGTGATCAGGTAATTATCTTGAAGGAGCCTATTAAACACAACACTTAGGGGCTCCCCCAGTTGAGTGAATTGACGTTTTCCATTCCCTTGTTTATTCTAATTGGATTGTTGGTTGGGACAAGGTGCCCCTTAAGGCACTAATATGGCATGAGGATTTGACTGCTGAGAAGGAGGATATTGTGGCTTCTGGGAAGCATTGGCTACTTGGACATGTTTGGTGTCAATGACACCATCATTGAAATTTTTTTTTTCTTGTTCAAATAATGAGGCTTATCCCTAGATGACTTCTCCTTATAAGAGTTAAAGATTTTGACTAGCCCTTTGGCTATAAGGGCCCTCTCAAGAATAGGACCTTTCTCCACTATTGTTGTGAAGGTTGTGACACATTGGAGTTTGAAGTTGTGAGCCATATCCGGATGAGAGTTTTCAATGAACAAGGTGACCATATCCTTTTCCCTTAGCAGGGATTTCATGCAACTAGCTAGGGCTCGCCATCTTTGAAGATAGCTCGCAAAGGTTTCTCCCTCACGCTACTTTTCCTTCAAGAGATCTAACATGTCAATATCCTTCTCCAAATTAAAGGAGAAGTGGGAGACATACTCTTTTCAAAGCTATGTAAAGGACTTGATAGATCCCTTTTCAAAACCCATAAACCAATGAAGGGTTATTCCCTATAAACTTCTAGGAAATAATCTCATGAGATAATTTTCATTATGCATGACTTCTTGATAGTGGGTGTAAAACTCTTGAATGTGATCTTTGGGATATTTGGTTCCTTTATTCTTATTGAATTTTGGAATTTTGAAACATTTCAAGAAAGGAACCAATGAGATTGAAGGATCAAATGGGAAAGGACAAATATCTTCAAACTTGAACAATTGTTTGTCGATCCTTGCTTGTAAGTGGTTTAACACAACTTTGACTTCTTCTAGATCTTTATTGATAGGTGTCGTGGGAGTCAAATTAGAGGGATTAGGCTGATTGTATGGAGGATACTACTGAAATGATGAGGATGGTGATGAAGCAGTTGGATCATAAGCGGGTTGAGGTGTATACGGAGGTGCTTGTTGGTATTGATTGGCATAAGGTAGATATGAGGTTAATAGATTTTGTTGGTAACAGGTGGAAGCCACTTGTTGGTATGGTGGTTGATGTTGATAATATGAAGTGGATGGAGTACCTTGTTGGTATTGCGTAGCAGCTTGATAGTACGATGATGTGGAAACCCCTTGCTATTAAGGCAATGGTTGCTAAAAGTAAGAGGTGGATTGAGCACCCTATTGATAAGGTGGTTGTTGTTGCACATAGTATGGATTGGAGTGGTAATTGTATGCATTGTTGAATTGTTGTGTGACATATGGTTGTGGATTAGATGACTATTAGTGTAAAGTGGAGGTTGAGTATGTGGTGGATCCTGAGAGGCCACATGGATATTTGGATTAGGATTAGATGTAGCAGCATAAGTAGTATATGTACTAGACGAATGGTAGAAATATTGTGTGAGAGGATTGCACTATGTTTGCATGGAGATGTGCATGTGCTAGGGTGGTTGTTGTTACTATGGTGGTTGTTGATAAAGTGTGTGAGATGGAATGTCATGTTGTGGGATCGCTATAGAAGCTCCACAAGGTGGTCATGACATCTACAATGTAGTTTGTGTCACTTGATGTGTACAAATAGTAGTGTGTTGATGAGGAATTAGAACATTTTGTTGCAGAATGGTGACATTCTGTTGCGGGATTGCGATGTTTTGTTGTGGAGGTTGCTAATGGGGTGGATGAGACAAGAAAGTAGCAACAAGAGCATGTTGTGGTGGTGCTTGCGATAGAATAACTATGGATTGATGAGGATTAATGGGAGGTTGTTGAAATGTAGGGATATTACCTTGAGGTTGTGGTAGTAGATTGTCAGTAGGTGCACATCCCGGAGATGGCATCAATGCAAAGATTGGGGTGCCCCTAGTGTTGATAGGTGGTTGACCAGGATGCTGAGGTGGGATTGGTGGATCAGATGAGATATTCTATGGCATGCCATAGGCATAGGGGTCATTAGGATCAGGTGGTGTCATAGAGGCTACAGATGGGAGGTGAGGATAGTTGGCAACTTGATGTATCATGAGATTTTTGAACTTAGGATGATACCAATTCTCTATAGGTGCACCTTTCGGAGCATACAAATTTCTTGGAACATTTTGTGAGTTCTACAGATCTTGTTGTGTAGGGAGGGACTGGATGTCGATATACTGTGACATATTGAAATTAAGTGGTGGTTTGACTCCTTTCATGATTAGAGTAGCGAGAATCTTATCCCCATGCTCATTGAGGAGGCGATCCATCATCTGAACATTAGCAAGATTACTTAGGTATTCATCAATGATGACTTCGGGTTGATTGACCATGTTCTCATCTCTAGGTGGTGAGGTGTTTTGGACATTAGCATTGGACTGTGACGAAGGACTATTATGGGGATCTTAAGGAATATTTGCATTGTTGTTGGGATCTTGTGAGATGTTTGTTGTGTTTTTCAGATCCTAAGGGATATGCAAGTGGGAACCTTGGGCTTGTTGTCTGGCCATTTGTTTCTTGGCTTGTGATAGAGTCTAAATGTGCATGAAAGTGCAAAAATAATAGGTGAGCTAAGATGCAATTAAACTCTAAGATGCAATGTAGAGATGACCTAAATGATGATTTGAAGGATTCATTAGATTGGATTAATGTATCAGTTGATTGGATGATTGGATAAGGATAAGATTTTATTAGATTGATAGATTGGATGATTGGATAAGGATTAGATTGGATAATATTGGTTGATGAAACAATTGGTAAGATTAGATGATGGATGAGATAAGATTTAGAAGGGATTCTAAACCAAGTTCAAAAATCACACTAGGTGACGTAAGGTTTTGATTGATCAGATTAAGGATAGATAGATAATTACAACACTGAATCCAACTTGAGATAGAAGTGGATTGATTGGGCTGAATGATGATGACTAACTCAAGATGGATGATGATCCTAAGCAGATGTTGTAGGATGACAATCGATTCAAACACCTAGGTCAATTTGGATAATAACTTCAAGTGAAGTTTAGAGGATTTGGATTGAGAAATGATGAGGGATATGCAACCTAGAGATGATTTATGATGTACCTATATTATTTAGATGACGAACAGATGACCTTTGAAGAATGCAAATACAAATTATGAGTGAATGGAAGATGTAGAATGGTTTGATAAAGATCACACTCATCTAAACAAGGTGTAAGACCTCCCAACTAGGGGGCAAGGTCACCCAATTGGAGGTCAGGTTCACCCAACTAGAGGTTAGGTTCGCCCAACTAGAGGTTAGGGTCACCCAACTAGAGGTAAGGTTCACCCAACTAGAGGTTAGGGTCGCCCAAGTGGAGGTCAGGGTCACCTATCTACTAGTTAAGGTCGCCTATCTATTAGTCAAGGTCACCTATCTGTTGGTCAAGGTTGCCTATCTATTGGGAAAGGTCACCTATCTTGACTTTCAGAATTGTCTGAATAAAAAAGGTCATATAGATCATCGAAATGGGTGAACCGACTATCAGAACAGACAAACAAAAGCTTGATATAGGTAAACAGACGTTTGGGATGGGGAAACAAATACTTATAATAGGAAATTAGGTGCTCAGAATGGGGAAGTAGATGGTCTAAATGAGGAAATGGATGTTTAGAACAAGCAAATGGGTGCTCAGAATGGGAAACAGATGTTCAAAATGACTGAACAGATACTTGAAATGAGAAAACAAGTGCTTGGAATGGAGAACAAATGTTCAGAATGATTGAAAAGATACTTGGAACATGTAAACATGTGCTCGGAATGGGGAAATAGATGTTCAGAATGATTGAACAAATACTCAAAATAGGTAAACAGGCACTCCAAATGGGGAAATAGATGTTCAGAACTAGAAATAAATATTTGGAATGACTAAACAGATGCCTAGAACAGGAAAATAGGTGTCCAGAATAGGGAAACAAATGTTTGAAATGACTAAACGAAAGGAAAAATTGGCTATTTAGGGTGCAAAATTGCCCAACCTAGGGTAGGGTCACCCAACTGGAGGTCAGGGTCACCCCTATTTAGTGTAAGGTTGTCTATTCAGTAAAAGATAGACAATTCTAACAAAAATAGGCTAAGGAATGGCTAAGATAGAAGGCAAGGTCGCCCCTGTCAACAAACCTAGAATTGACTTAGGAAAAAGTTACTATGGTATGTTAGAACTGTAAAATTTTGAAATTTTTATAGCCTATTGCATTCAAGATTTTCCAGCATTGAGTCCTCATCATAAGCATAAAATTCCCTATTTGTATTGTCTTACTTATTTTCTATCATGTGATCCAATTGAATCCATCTAGTCATTCATATTTCATTAAAAGACCCATATTGACAAGACATAGTAAAAGTCTCCCTGACCTAAATTTTCACTAACATGTATTTGTTGCAGACTATCAAAAGGACTTTTATTTTGTTTTAGCGACTAAGAAGATTCATATTGGTGAAGGAGGCATTTCGGGGTAAAGTCATAGCGAAGTATTTTTTCTTGCCAATCGACATATAGAAAAAACATATCACCATAAGTTGGGGCATCGTTGTAATGTCATAGCGAGTTCAATTTGTCTTACCAATTAGCATGTAAGGGGGGTCATTTCGGCGAAACTGATTGGTATCATTGAAAAGTCATGGCGAATACATTATGTTTCACCGACTGGCACATGATAAAGTATATCGATAAGACTAAAGTATGTTGGTATAATGTCTTGACGAAGGCATTGGGTCTTGCCGATAAGGTGTAGGGGTTTCATCAAAAAGCTATCAGAGAGAAGCTATGGAGTCTTG
>VDFB02000017.1:145399582-145542957 GCA_007258455.2 Sequoia sempervirens
TATCAATTTAGGGGAGGTCATTCTAGAGCTCCTCCTAGTAATAATAGGTGGACACATAAAGATGATAAGGCTGACAAGGGTAAAGGGAAAAGTGAGGACATGTGCTTCACAAACAAAGACAAATAAAGATGGTGATAATTGTTTTGACACATGGAAAGATAGTTCAACTGAAGAGCCTTGTACCCTAGAAGATTAGAAAAATCCTTTTTACAACCCTCAGAAACATGTCAAATTTGAAGCTAGAAAGTAGGCCGAATTGAAGCTGGACTCGAATCTGAACGACTCAGAATTCAATATGAATATGACCAAAACATGCAAGGTAATTAGAATGGACCTACTAATCAAGAAATTCATCAAGAAGATTATGAATCTTTAACTTATGAAGAAGTTAAAGCACGATTTGAATCTCAGAAAAAGGAGAGGGAAGAGCAGGAAAAAGCTCAAATGATTCAAGAAATGAGAGAATTCAAAATACAAAAAGCTTAGAACATTCCCCAAGCATCTGGTTTTCCCCCAAAATATGTACCACCCCATAAATAGGGTAATCATGGTGTTGGGTATTCTGAACCACCAAGGATTCCTCACCATCAAATTGGGAATCAATATAGATAACCAAATCATCCACCTTATGTTCCCACACAATATACAAATAATTATCCACCTCCTGGTCAGCATCATGTGACACAGCGAAATGTACAATATAATAACCCTATGTCCCAGTATCAATATCCACCCAACCCTCCTCCTCATCAATATACTACTATGATCAGACAATTTGATTTGGTAGGGTTTCAGTTGTACTCTTATCCTATGGATGGTTCTTGGAGAAATTTGGTGCCTAAATTCACAGGGAGTAATGCAATCACCGTCAAGGATCATTTAAGGAGTTTCAATGCCTTCATTCAGGATTTGGATGTACCTTATGAAGACTTGCATATGAGGTTATTCATGATGTCCCTTATTGAGGAAGCTAGGGATTGGTTCAATAGCCTAGCAACTACTTCTATTTATTCTCTCCAGATATTTCAAGATCAATTCCTTAAACAATTTGGGAATCTAAGTGCACCAGACGCTACTCTCCATGAACTAATGCAAATTTAGAAAGGTCAGAATGATTCAGTCTTTAATTTTAATAGAAGATTCAATAAATTGTAGAATAGAATACCTTCTAGATCAAAGTTACCAAACTTTGTAGCATTAAGTGTCTACCTGAATGCATTCGACCCTAAAACAGGGTATGAGCTGAGAAACATGTTCCCAAGGGACTTAGCTGAAGCACAAAAGATAGCATTAACAATTGAGAACAATAGAAAGGCTGTTGGGATAATGAATAAGAGAGACAACCCTAGAGCTCCTCAACAAAACAATAATTATCAATATAAGCAGGAGAACACATATAGGAATGACAGGCCTAGGCTGCATAATCTGCCTTATAACACAAACTGGAAAGATGGAAAACCTTTGACAGATATGCCTAGAAACAAAGATACTCCTAATCCATTGAGAAAGAAGGGAATGCATATGGTGAATAACAATTATTTTTGTGAGGCTTGTGATAAGCCACATTCCTATGAGTATTGTGTTGTAGCCCAGAGGATGCAAGAAGGAGTGTTAATAGGAGATGGTGGAGAAGATCACATGATCTACTTAGCTTCAAATGCTTTTCACCATGTTGAGGAGAGATACTCATCTTTAGAGGAGGGAGGTTATGAATATGATGTTGCAGAACAAAGGTACAATGTCCATATGGCTGAGCAGCATGTCTTTTCTGACTTTGAGGATGATTATGTAGAACCACAACCTATTGAGGTACCCATTCACAGTAATGTGAGGAGACTTACTAAGGAGGAAATAGAGAGATTAATTGTTGTTGTAGTTGAAGAAGCAAAAAATAAGTATTGGTTGAGAAATAGGACAGTAAATGAGAAGGAAGGTGTCCCTAGGGGTATCTTTATGAAAGATTAGAAAGTTGTACAAGGAGTTCCAAAGAAGACTGGAAACAAACAATGTGAAGAAAGCAAACAAAATCCTATCCAAAAGGATGTAGTAAAAGAATTACACAAGGAGATTCAAAAGATAGATCAGTCAGGTAGAAGAGAAAAAGAAGAGAACAAAGGGGAAACATCAAAACAAAAGAAAGTGATTAAGATAGAAGGTTCCTCTTTTGATTTCACTCAAGCCTTGTCTCAGGTAAAGATGTCTGTCCCACTTCTTGAAATGATGAAAATTAAAGAATACAGGGATAATACAGTGCAATTGATAACAAATGAAAGTGAAAAACATGTAAGTTCTGAAAATAAAATGGCTACTAAAAATAAGCAGGATGAAGTAAACATCCCAGAAATTTGCTTGAGTAATGTATTGACAAGTTCACCATAAGTTGATCCTTTCTTTATTACATTACTCATAACTAACAAACTATTGAGGAATTGCATGATAGATTCTGGTGCTGCCATGAATATTATGCTAGTAGGAGTGATGAAACAACTAGGCATGTGGGTGGATACATATGAAGGAAAATGTTATGCAATGGATAACCGGCCTATTCCTATGGTTGGTATAATGAAAGATGTAGAAGTCAAGTTAGCTACTTATCCTCAAGTAGCTTACAATATTGATATAACAATGATAGACACCCCTCCTCAATTCGGTATGCTTTATCAAGACAGTGGACAACAACTATTGGTGGAAATGTCCAATTTGACCTATCTTATGCAATAATTTTGGTAAATGGCCAAGAGGTGAAGTTGTACAGGGAGCCAAGGATGAATCAGCTCATTGACTATGTGCCACAAGACCAAATCAACTGCTCTTGTGATGTTGATCTTGGGAGTTTCAATATAGAACCAACTTAGCTTGAATTGACTAATAGTGATCCTATTGAGAAGCATGCTGCACGGAACCACAATGGTGTGTGGAAGATGTATTTTGATGGAACCTGTAGCCAAGAAGGCAATGGAGTTAGGATAGTATTTGTTTCTCCTAAAGGTATTACATTTAAGTATTCATTCCTTTTAACTTTTGAATGTACCAATAATGTGGTAGAATATGAAGCTTTATTAACTAGACTGAATATAGCGGTGAAGCATAAAATAAAGTTGTTGGTTGTTCTAGGAGATTCAGAGTTAGTTGTTTCGCAAATTAAGGTGAAGTATACAGAAAAAAACAAAAGATTAAAGAAATATAGAAATGTTGTATGGGATACAATTAAGTTGCTTGATGCCTTCTCAATTGAGTGGGTAGATAGGTCGAAGAATATAATGGAAAATTTTCTAGCTAATGTAGCATTGAAGAGATATGATATTACATTGGCTGGAGTGTCACAAATTGAATTCAAGACAAGGCCTATTGTGCCTAATAATGTATATAGCTGGAAAGTTTTTAATGATGACACTTATCTTTTGAAATTCCTTCACTATATAGACTAGTATGAAGCCCAAGAGATCAACTTCAATGCCTTTGTTGAAGAAGTTGATGGAAAAGAAACAGTATTTGGGAAGGAGATTTTGCAGCTTAAAACCAATAAAATTCCTAAAGGGTTAGTTGCACTTGAGAGGGTATATGATGGAAATGATCAATCTTTAATGAAGCAAACACCAATTGGAAGGGATGATATTGAAGAAATTAATTTGGGAACTGAAATGGCACCAAAAAAGGTGTACATAGGTAAAAAGATAAGTCTTGCAATTAGAAGAATGCTGATTGAATTATTGAGAAAGTATAAACATGTATTTGCTTTGTCTTATGAATATCTAGAAGCATATAGAGAAGACTTGTTTCAGCATGAAATACCATTGAAGCCAAATGCTAAATCATTCAGACAAAAGAAAAGGCCTATAAATCCAGCTCTAGAACCTAAAATGCAGGAGGAATTGGCGAAGCTCAGAGATGGTGGAATTATTAAGCTAATCATACATTCAACATGGGTTTCAAATCTAGTCCCTATTAGAAAGAAAAATGGAGATATCAGATTATGTGTAGATTTTAGAAATATAAACATAGCGTCCCTCAAAGACAATTATCCTTTGCCTAATAAGGAGGCCATATTGCATAAGGTGATAGGCTGCGAGTTGTTGTCTATGATGGATGGATTTTCAGGGTATAATCAGGTCAAGGTTAAAGAGTGAACAATACAAAACAACATTCACAATCCTTGGGGAACGTATGTTTATCTGAGAATGCCATTTGGTCTCACTAATGCAGGGGCGACTTTTCAAAGAGCCATGGATGTGGAATTTGCTGATTTGATTAATATTCTCATGGTGGTATATCAGGACGACCTCACTACTTACTCCAAGAAGGCTGAAGATCATGTTCATCATTTGGAAAAGGTATTTATAAAAGTCTTTGAATATGGTATTAGCTTAAACCCTAAGAAGTGTAATTTTGCAGTTACAGAGGGTAAACTTTTGGGACATATTGTTTCAAAGGATGGGGTTAAGATAGACCCTGAAAGGGTTGAGGCCATTGATAAAATTCCTATCCCTAAAAATGTTAAGGAAATACAATCATTCTTTGGATAGATAAATTTTGTTAGGAGATTTATCTCTAACTTTGCTAAGATTGTTAAACCCATAGCAAGAATGTTGAGGAAAGGATAGAAGATAGAATGGACTGCAGAGGCTTTGGACGCTTTTGTATCTATTAAACGAGCCATCAAGGAGGATCTTGTTCTTAAATCTCTTGATTTTTCAAAACCTTTTCAGATTTTTTCATTTTCCTCAATGCATACTGTTGCAGTTGTTACGCTACAGAAGAATGAAGATGGTCATGAACAAAATGTATCTTTCTTTAGTAAGTCATTACAAGGATCTGAATTAAAGTATGATATAATGGAGAAGCAAGAATTTTCACTAGTGAAAGCTGTAAAAGCTTTCAGACCATATCTTGTTGGAGCAAAGGTAGTTGCTTATGTTCCTCATGCAACAGTCAAGGATATTCTGACACAGTCTGAAGTAATAGGTAAAAAATGCAAATGGATCAACAAAATCCAAGAATCTGACTTGGAGATACAAATCACTAAACTGGTCAGAGGTCAGGGTTTGGCTAAACTAATGGCAGAGGCAAATATTGAAGCAAATTAGATTTGCAATGTAGAAGAAGAAAATGTAATTGCAAGCATTGAGCACAATCAATGGTATACATATATCATGTATTATCTTAAATACATAAAGTGTCCAGAGGGAATGAATGAAAACCAGAGAAGAACGCTGAAGTTGCAGGCGTCCAAATATGTTTTTATGGATGGAGATTTATTTTGGAAAAATAGGGATGGTATATTATTGTTATGTCTAGATGAATTTCAATCTAAACATGTTTTGAGTGAAATGCATAAAGGGGTTTGTGGAGGACATTACTCAGCAAAAACAACTGCTCATAAAATTCTCAGGGCAGGGTATTATTGGCCAAAGATTTTTAATGATTCTTTTGCATATGTGAGAAAATGTAAAGCTTGCTAGAAGTTCTTTGGAAAACTAAAGTATCAAGGAGCTTTGCCACTTTGACCCTTGTAGGTTGATGCCCCTTTTCATCAATGGGGAATTGATTTCATCAGAGAAATACAAAAAAATCAAGTGGTGGACATAGGTGGATATTGGTGGCCACTGATTATTTCACCAAGTGGGTAGAGGCCATCCCAACTAAACAAGCTACAAGTAAGGTGGTGACATAGTTCTTGATGGATAATGTCATTACTAGATTTGGTACACCAATGAGGTTGATCACTGATAATGGGATGTGTTTTAGATCAGATGAATTCAGAGGCTTCTGTAGTACATATGGTATTGCCATTTCTTATGCAGCTCCTTATCATCCATAGGCTAATGGACAAGCAAAATCTAGCAATAAGAGTCTTCTGAAGATTATAAGAAGGATGCTAGGTAAAAACAAGAAGGCTTGGGATTCAAAATTAAGATTGGCTGTATGGGCTGATAGAATTATGGTGAAGAAGGAAATTGGGAAGTCTCCATTTGAGTTAGTGTATGGAACACAAGCTAGGATGCCTTTGCAGAACTTGTTACCAATTTACAAGTTTGTTCTTCAAGAAGATTTGGATATTCTTGAACCCATGGAGGAAAGAATGGAGCAGTTAGCTAAATTGGATGAAATAAGGAGAGTGGCTCAAAATCAAAATATAAAGTTGCAGACGCAGATGAAATATTTATTTGAAAAAAGGGCAAAGGATAGGAAATTTGGAGAAAATGATCTAGTACTGATGTGGAATGCAAGGTTCCAAGAGAAGGGAAAACATGGGAAGTTTGAAGCCTTATGGCTAGGGCCTTTTGTGGTGATTGGAAAGAAAGGCGAAGACTCATACTATCTGCAGAATATAGCTGGCAAGGATCAAGAATTACCTATACATGGGCAATTTCTATAACATTTTTTCTCTTGAAGTAACATATAGGGTTAAGGGTTGCCAGTGCATGGACAACTCTTGATGATCCTCTTTGAAATTCTTTTCCATGCACAGTAGTTTAGGAAATAAAAGGAACATGATTTGCAAGTACATGGACAATCCTGATTTTCCTTCTTTTGAATTTTTTTTCCATGTATAGTAGTATAGGGTCTCTTTCATTTCCATTGCCATCTATTCCATCACGCTCACATGTTCCATCACTTTGAGTTTGGTTTGCTCACCCAGAAATCTGAATCCTTGCAATGATCTTACTATAATTCATCCCTAGATGGAGCCACTGTTAGAACTATAAAATTTTGAAATTTTTATAGTCTATTGCATTCAAGAATTTCCAGCATTGAGTCCTCATCATGAGCATAAAATTCCCTATTTGTATTGTCTTGCTTATTTTCTATCATGTGAGCCATTTGAATCCATCTAGTCCTTCATATTTCATTAAAAGACCCATATCGACAAGACATAGTAAAAGTATCCCCGACCTGAATTTTCACTAACATGTATTTGTTGTAGACTATCGGCAGGACTTTTATTTTGTTTTAGCGATTGAGAAGATTCATATCGGCGAAGGAGGCATTTCAGGGTAAAGTCATAGTGAAGTATTTTTTCTTGCCGATCAGCATATAGAAAAAATATATCGACATAAGTTGGGTCGTCATTGTAATGTCACAGCGAGTTCAATTTGTCTTATCGATTAGCATGTAAGGAGGGTCATTTCAGCCAAATTGATTGGTATCGTTGAGAAGTCATGGCGAATACATTGTGTTTCACTGATTGGCACATGATAAAGTATATCGGTAAGACTAAAGTATATCGGTATAATGTCTTGACGAAGGTGTCAGGTCTTGCCGATAAGGTGTAGGGGTTTCATCAAAAAGCTATCAGAGAGAAGCTATGGAGTCTTGCCAATTAGAAAGTTATGCTGATAGAGATATGCATTTCCAGGAGAAGAAGTCTTCAGTATGAGTCTTTCCGAGTTCTAAGAGTCTTGCTGATGGAATTTATTTCATCGGTGAAAGGGGTGATCATGTCATAGCGACTGGAGAATACATTGAAGAGTACATATCGGTAAGACACAAAGATATCTATGAGACATCTCCTCGACTTGGAATTGTCATAGCAACATGAAAAACATAAGCAGTAGTCATCAAGTTGATTCCAGGTGTCGGTAAGACCACATAGTGTCTTGGCGAAAGGTTAAGTAAACATTGCAAAAGGACTTCGCTCCAGATTTGAAAATCTCGCACCGACAGGATGTTTGATGTGACAGTGCCAGTTTCAAACAAGCCTTCATTTGTGCTTCATTAATGGTGCGACGAGATATAACAGTGAAGTTTTAATCAATTCTTCAGTACCGAATTGATTGCAGAAGAATTGGCATGTTGAACAGAGAACTGAGACATTTTTGAGTCTGAGGAGTTCGAGCAAAATATTGTAAGTAATTGCTTCTCTATTTTTCACATTTTTATTCTGTAAGCTTGAAAATGGAGTCTTCTAGTTCTAGAAGGGCTAAGGGTAGAAAGCTTGGTGAGAGTAGTCAGTCGAAGGGAAAGAAACAAAGGATTGATACAGAGCATGAAGGCACTTAAAGGAGGTTGAACCAAGACCTTACTGATCAACTACCTAGCTCAGGGCCTAAAGCTAGAAGGTCCACACAACTTAGGGAAAAAATTGATAAATTAGATGATAAATGCAAGTTCATAGGTGATGTCTGGACCACTGTAAGAGGGTATGAGCTTTTCAATTTCCACTACCATAGGAGAAACCGTTTTGAGCCAATCGGTAATCCATGGAAGTTGAATGTAGGGAAATTGGTGTGCCCTAATGTATTTGTAAATGTAGAATTGGTAAAATTGCTTGCTGATCATTATGATCCAAAACATAAAGCTACATGTGATCCTTCTAGAAAACCATGGATACATGTGTCAAAAGAAGCAATAGGTGAGGTTTTCAAATTGGAAGGGTTTTGCAATGAGGAAATCAATTATGAGGAGTTGCAGAAGGAATTTTCAAGAATGGATACAATTTACAAGGGTTGGAGGTTACCAATTCATAGGGTTAAACAGGGTAACAAGCTAGAACCTCTGGAAGATAATGAGGGGCCTCCTTATCATGTAGATTTGTTTGAACCTTATATGAAGTACACATATTTATCAGTGTGTCAGGTGTTGGGGATGGATGCCTTGAAATTCATGTCAATGGTGCCAATGATTATCACAACAGATATCCAATATCACAACTCCAGGCTATTTGACTATGCTTTATATATTTCTAAGGAGCTTGATTCAAGATTGGTGGATATAAAGGGTGGAGCTTCTATTGCCCATCTCAGAAACTATTCATTGTTGATGCACTTGGTGCGGTATTTTGGACAGGATTTGGGTGTATAGCCTACAGAAATGAGAGTTTCTCAAGTTGGTAAAGAGGGTGAAGCATTGCCTGTTTAGCTGTGGACTGCTATTTCGGATAACAGGTTTACTAGTTCTAGTTTCATTCATTTTGAAGAGAATTTTGTAAAAACATTGTATAAATTGTATCAATATCCTTGTAATTATTCATTGACTGATGAGATTAAGAGATTCCTTCAGCCAAAAGACTTCAATGGGCCAATTTATCATAAATAGGGAGATTGGTATTGCTTGGAGGGAGCAACAGTGATTAGAGTATATGGATTTGAAGATAGTCCTTTTATTTGTCCAAGGACAGTTCCAAACAGGGTCGCATATTTGGAAATTGTTAGACAGATGGGTTACTGTAGTGTGATGCATTTCAGCTTTCTTGGGAAACATGCTTTTATGCCTAGTACTTTGTGTTTTGGTGATTTCACTGTGTTGGCTAAGGAGGGATATAATTGAATCCTTGATAGATTATTGCATTATAATATGAAGAGAGGACCACCCAGGAAAAGTTTTGACCTAGAGGGATATATAAATTCTACCAAGATGAAGATAAAGTTTGGAGGGTATCAACATGTACCCTATCCTTTTGATGATATGATCAGGAATCTGGATGAAGATGAAGCAGAAATGGTAGTTGAAAGATATAACCAAGGGCTATAGGATATTGAGCTATTGTCTTTTGGAGATGAGGAAACACCAAGAGTTAATGTGCCACAGGGTAAACTAGAAAATGTATCCAGGATGAGGACTTAGCAGTATGTCTGCCCAGTTAGAGAACAAAGTATTGAAAGTGGTGATGTTGATGCAAGGCACATGGAATACAGATCATTTGTCTTTGATGATGAGTTTATAAATTCCCCAGAATTTAACGTATTTTTTTATAAGCAGAAGGGGAAGGAAATAAGAGATAATGTTGAAGATGTTACTTCAGGAAATGAGGAACAATTGCTGGCCCAATTGAGAAAATGTGTGGATGATGAAATGACAAATATGACTCCAGAAAAGGGGAGGAAAATGTTGGAGAGCGCTGGTGTCATGATATTTCCTGGCCTTGATTTGAACTCTGCATTGGTTTTTGATAGTTTCTTGAAGGGCAGTAATGCTACACACAAGCTTGACAAGGAAAAGGTGACAGAAGTATATGCAAGCTCCAAGTATAATACTTATGAGGGATCATTGATGATATGGGCTTTGTACCCATCCCACATGAGATCAATGGTAATTGATATAGAGAAGGCATTTGGCCATGTCATGACTCTAAAAGTTGGAGAAGCTGATCCTATAGCTATTGCAGGTATTGGGGTAAATATTGCAAAGTTGAATAAAGCACAGATATAGTTATTGATAAAAGAAAGAGAAATGTATAAAGAAAATAACAAAAAATTATTGAGAGAAAATGATAGAATCAAATATTTGGTTGGTGTTTCAATGGGGACAACCAAAAAAATCACTCAAGGAGAAAGCTCTCAAGCCAAAGATCACTGGGTAGGATCAAGTGCTTATTCTTAGGGAAAGCATGATTTAATTGCAGCGATTGTCAAGAAAAGGCAGGATCGGTTGATATCTTGGTTGAATAAATTGTGGGGAAAATACTCTCATACTATTGCTGCATTGAAGGAGCACAGAAGGATAGATGGGTGAATCATGGAGAAGTTTCATGACTTGGCCCAAAGTGATGAGGCTAACAGTACTGCACTTGAAGCTGCAAATCATATTATCAATCACCATCGAAACTTCTATGATGAATTGCAAGGGGATGAACAAGGGTTGTTAGAAGATACTATGAAGATTGTGATCACATTTTTTGATGACAATGGGGATTTGAGAGAAGCAACCAGGTGGAAAAATGAATGTGAGTCAATGCTGAATGACATCATGAAGACAACTTCTGTAGAGGATACAACATTGGAGGAAGTGAGCGAGCAAAATGAGGAAATGGTCAAGATGGAAATCACGATCTAGAATGCTATTGGAGATGCGGACACATATGAGCACCAGGATTATTTGGATGACCTCGCTAAGACTCACTTTTGGCTAAATAGAGCCTAATTATTCTCTATCTTTTATTTTGTAATTTGTATTTCCTATTTTTGAAAGGATGCATCCTTTCGTATTCTCAATGTATAAATGTCCATTTTGAAAACAATATGTGCGCGATAGGTAGAATAGGATAGAGAATAGAAAAATACGGTGGAACACCATGTTTCACAAGGTTGAGACTCTGATGTATGTTTTGAAGCCATGGAGATATCAATGAAAATCATCTGATTTGCTGGTGTATTCTGGTGTCAATTGTTGTGTTGTCCCAATTGAAATAATTATTTAAGTTGTCTCCAAGATTGATATTGCCTGGTTATCTAAATTAACATAACATGTTTATGTTTGGTTTACCAGTACGTATTTGCCATATCTGTGTGATTGGTTGATAGGTTCTTTCAAGGAAGGATGAAACCCTTTTAATTAATCATAGTAATTAGGGAATTTTGTTTAGATTAGTAAGAACTTAATAATCACAATCTTGCATGTTTATACTAGTTATAAACAAGATATGCCAAACAATTTGAATGTCCTCCAGAAAGAAGTCACTTGTTTAAGATTTCAATTGACTCCATATACTATATAAGGCATTGGTCTCACCATTTCCATTATTTAGTTTCATTCATACTTTTTTACATCTATTGATTGAGCATATTAGGGTTTAGTCTTTATTTTAGTATACAATATATACCAAATTTGTTTTATTTTGTCCATTTCAACTTGCCATCGTGGACAAATCATGGCATGAAGAGAAGATCAATAGTCAAGTCTGCTTCATTTGTTATAGGTACACTCCCCTAGGTCTAGCAACACCTGGAGAGTAGAAGGTTTAATTGTTTCAAACCTTGTTCTGTTACCCTAAAATATTGTGAAAGCTTGGCAACCTTTCATGGTTCAAACCTGCATTTTTGAGAGCTAACACGGTAGATGACC
This sequence comes from Sequoia sempervirens, assembly GCA_007258455.2. Taxonomy (NCBI): domain Eukaryota; kingdom Viridiplantae; phylum Streptophyta; class Pinopsida; order Cupressales; family Cupressaceae; genus Sequoia; species Sequoia sempervirens. The sequence continues at coordinate 145,411,364 of VDFB02000017.1, forward strand.
AAAAGCACAACAAATAACAAGCAGATGGTAAGACTAACTAGACTGAACAAAAATTTATTGGTTTCCCACAAAAAAGATAGTTGAAACAACACAATCCTAAGATTAGTATGAAGGGTATGGCCAACACGGTCTTCTAACAAGGCTGGACAAGACAACTAGGAAGTCCTTGATATATGCGCAATACATGAGGCACAACTATGAACACCAATCCATCTACAAGTGTGAGTTAGGAACCCCAACGAGATACTGAAGGCTTAAACGAACTCTTCACATCTTATCTAGGCATCACCCTAGCTGCGATGCTCTGCCAACATGACATGATTTGATTGGGGTACAACTTTGGTTCTCCCCCCTTTATATACCCCATCGGTACACTTAGTTGGGATCATCCCTTGGGGTGATGAAATCCCTAAGTAGTTCCCACTAAAAAGATAACATTGATCGTTTTCAGCTACTCCCCAGGCTCACATGAAGTGTAAGGGGATATCTTGAACAATGTAGTGCCCCTTGGTCAACACAAAGGACTAAGTAAGCTATGATTTCTTGTCACCCAGGATCACCAAATGGTGCAAGGGGATTAGATATCTCAAAGCTTACTTTACAAGCAAAGCACACAAATGTTGACTCCCCCTACTTAAAACTATGTGCCTAATTAGTATGAAAAATGAAAGACAAACAATCTAACTAATAACTTCACCCATTCGTCCTGCAACAAATACACTAAAATTTTATCCTTTGGTCTTCTACAAGTGTGAAGTAGTTGAAAAAGTGTGAGTAAAAACTAGAACAATCACCAGCAAGACAAGTTAGGGGGTCAGTATTAACCAAAATAATAGAAAACAAACTCTGGAAATAAATTTTAAATCACTGTTTTACCTCACAAATGCCTCTATTTAGGTCAAGTTCGCCCTTGTTAGGAAAGGTTCGCACTTGTTTAGGGTAGGTTCACCCCTGTTTAGGGTAGGATCAACCCTGTTTAGAAAAGAGGGATGAAAATTTTGCTTTTGTTGCTCAGATGGGTGACTCTACAAGGCAAGGTCGTCACTATTCAGGTCAGGGTCACCTATCTTGGGACAGGCTTGCCTATCCTAGGGTAGGGTCACCCCTTTCTATTATGGAGTCTCCTCTATGTAACCTGAACCTACAAGATATCAAACAATAGTATACATGATAGCAAAATGACCCGTTTGTTGGTCCCACTAGGCGTGCTAGAAATGTGAGCAATGCTATTTTATTGTCTTAGAAGATGCAAAACAGAAAGAAAAAGGAGGAAAACAACACTTCAACACCTCAAAATAGGGCTATGTTAAAATAAAAAAAGAAAGATAAAAAAAATGATATATACCTTGTTCAAGTGATTTCCTAGGTTGGCCCTTTGATTTTTGATGAATGTGTGCTCCTTGATGGAAAAATGGATTAAAATGCTATGCAAAATGGTGAGAATGCAATGGAGATTCCAATGATGGAGTTGGGTAGTTGGCTAAGTGAGTAAAATGCATGCAAATGGAAGCTTGGAGATTCAAAAATGGAGGTTGTGAGTGCAAAATGCAAGTGCTTGAGTTCTAGAGCTTGAATGTAAATTGTGAATGTGATAAAATGAATGAATTGAGTGAAAATATTTCATTTTAAGGGAAGAATCTCTAGAGAAATGGATGGTCAAGATTTTTCCAACATGGGAAAGATGAAGGGTTGTGGTTAGTTGAGGACTCACAATCCCTCACATCTTTCCATGTGGAGGATGAGATGTCACAAGGACAAGTGAGTTGGAAAAAAAACATGTGAGATGGAGGTACTTGCAAGTACCTTGGGATTGGGAGAAGATTTCCTTAAAAAGGAATTTTTTTTTCCCATATGGGAGGAAAGTAACATATGAGGAATTTTAGTATTCCTCAAAAATCTCCATTGGAAAGAGAGAAGTGGTTGGGAAAATAAATGTGAATTTTATATTCACTTGATTGGGAATACCTTGGGAATAAAACTGTTGGTATAATTAATTATTTAATTACACTTTGTATAAGTTTACTTATGTAATATTTTAAGTCCTAGGTTGTATAATTAGATAAATCATTTAATAATGGGGTAATTCCCCCTTCCTTGTTTGTAGGAGATAAGATTCCTTCTAGAAGATGAGTTGTCCTAGAACTTATCTCTATCTTCTTATCATTTTTTAGATAGGGTTCACATGTCACATGTAGTGTGATTTTAACACTTGGCAACATCTTATGATTTTTAGGTTTTCACTCATGCCTATATATTCAAGGAATTTTTCACATTTGTAATCATCTCATATTCAATTTGGCATTCTTGCATCTTAATGATAGCATGATATTTCTGCCATTTCTCTCTTGTGGAAATTATTTTGTCTTGCAAGTGATTCTGGGGTGTTTGAGGAGTTCACCTAAACTCCTACATGGTATAAGAGCTTTAGTGTTGTAGACTTCTTTCTAGATATGAGGAATAAATGTTGGCATGAAAGTTTTGCTAGATGCAAGTAGCCTTTTTATTAAAGCCATTTTCACCTTTTGCTTCAAAAATCCAGCTTCCACTCAGTTGCAGGAAAAATGATTTTTGGTTTTTCTAGCCAGGGTCAAAATATGAACTGGGTATGTTTTATATTTTTTGATATCTTGCATGGATCTAAAGAAAATAGATGTACAAAAAGTGGCACGTGTCATTTTTATCCTAGTTAAAGGTTAAAAAAAATGATTATTATTATTTTAAATTTTCTGCTTGCTGGATCAAAAAATGATTTATGGGTTTTTCTTTTCACTTCAAAATATTTCTAGGTTTTTGTTTTTGTCTACTCATTGCGAACAAATTGTTCATAAATCAAATAAAAAATAAACTTTTTTGCTAGAAAACTCATTTCCTCTAGGCTAAATTCAATTTTTTAAAAAAATTCATAACTTTTGGCCATTGTGTCCGATTTTCGTAAATAAGATATCATCAGAAAACTGGTTTTGTCACCTTCATAAATCTTAAGCCTGATTTTTCTAGTTTTTTCACCAAGTATCTAATTTTTTGTCAGAACTCAGCCTTTGCTTTCTGGATTATTTTCTTGAGAAACATGTAATCATATGTTTTTTTTGAGATCAAAGAAGAATATTTTTGCATTGGAGAGTATATACTGCTATTTTTTCATGGATTCACAAAATATTGTACCCCTTACTCCATTCAACTATTTTGGTTGTTAAAAACAAATAGATATTCTTTTGAAGCACAAAGGGTTGTACAAAGTGACCATGGGTACTAAAGTTGAACCTGTAGGTGCTACTAAAAAGAGAAAGTGGTTTAATAGGTGTGATGAAACTTTTGGTACTTTATGTCTATTTATTTCTCCTGATTTTCTTTTTCATATTGATTCTTGTACTTCTCCAAATCAGATCTGGGATACTACTTAGAGTCTTTATTTAGGAAGTAGGAAACTATGAGAGGAGTCCAATTGGAGAATGAGCTCATTAGCTTAAATCCTAGGGATTTTGATAGCATTCAAGAGCTCTTCACAAAACTCAAGTCTATTCTTTTGCAGTTGACACAGTGTGGTATTTAGAAGGACAACTCCCAGTTGATATTGTCCATTCTTTCTAAGCTTGGACCAAAATATTCAATTTTTGTCTCTACCTTTTATCCCATTCAGGATGCTCTTGGTATGAGATTCACTATGCCATCTCTTGATGACTTTGCTTCATCTCACTTGAGAGCAAGCTAAGTTAGCTAGCATGGTCACGGTGAAACCTTCTTCATCATAGGCACTCATTGCATCTCAAGAGCCAAAAGATCAAAAGGATTCTTCAGGCAAAGGAAAGAAACATAAACAAAAGGATTCAAAATCTCATGAGCAACAAAAAGAGTCCTTAGATTCATCCTCTTCTTCTAAGGGAAATCATCTAAGAAGGAGAAAGTTAAATGTGCTTATTGCAAGAGGGAAGGACACACATAACGTAGATGCTACAAGAAGGATATTAATGAGTTGAAACATCTTCTTTAGAAACATATGATTGATTTTCCTTCTAGGATGTCTCAATCATCATCCTCCCCTCCTTCTTCAGAGTAACTTGACATAGGCACAACTGGTTTGCATACCACATCAGTTTTGAAGGGACATTCTCTTTGTGGTTATTCAAGTCATGAATCAAGAAGATAGCTTCTAGATTCAAGAGCTTCTCATCATATGGAATATTTGTAGTCTATTTTCACTTCCTTTGAGCCTTGTACTATGTCTCCTATTTTGATGGGAAATAATACATACATGAGTGTTATAGGGAAGGGGTCTATTAGTTTTGGGGACAACACTTTTCAGGATGTCTTGTGTGTTCCTCATTTGTCAAACAACCTTCTTTCCATATATCAGATCACACATGGAGGCAATGGGAGATCTACAGAGTTTACACCTGATTCTGTTATCATTAGAGACTTGGAGAGTAGAGTGATTACTGCTACTAGGGTGGTGGAACACTCATCTTGGTTGTATTCATTTTTTAGATTTTTCTACTGATAGTGCTTCTATTCCTACAGCTATTCCTCACACTTCTAGTGTGAATCATCATTCAGAGGAGACATTTGGCTTCTTGAACATTGGTGTTCTCTCTTTGGATCCAATTCTTGATACATCCATTCCATCTCATCCTTCTGTTATTGATACTTCTATGACTACAGATGTGGTTTCTTCTATTTCAGTGCAACATGATGTTGTTGATCATTCATATTTGGAGGATACTCTTGAGTATTCACCTTCTTTGAATTTTTCATTGGTTGAGGTCTCATTTACTTCAGTGGAGACATTTTGGGCTACACCTTCTTCACCTTCAGAGATTGCTTTTAGGTGGCCTTTTCCCTCTCACTTCTTTTAGGATATGTGGTTTCTTTAGTCTTATTGGAGCTACTTCATTCTCAGGGAGCTATGTGGCCTCTTTTTTCCTCTCTTCTTGGGGGGTTCTTTTATGTATCTTTGTGATGGATGGTGTCCTTGTGGGGTCTTATGGAGTCCTCCATCCTTCATCACTTAGCTAGCTTTTTGCATTCTATTTTTTGGAGGAGTTTTATTCCCATGTGATTTTCTCCTTTACCCCATGTGGTTTAGTTTGCATTGCATTTGTAAATGAGTACCTTAGGAAAAGGGGAAATATTAATTAATATCGATGGGGAACATGAGATAGACAAATAAAGGGGATGAATTTGACCATATGGGAGTGGTCAAATTTGGATGTCTACATTTTTCCCCTCTTCGAATTATTGTTAGACTAATAGTGTTTCAAAGAAAAATAAAAGGCATATGACTTTATAGAGGAAGCGACTAGAAAATGATGCTACAGGATGGGAAAAGTTACGTGAGCTGGCCAAATGGATGGAAATGAAGGGAGATACCCCAATCTCGCAAGGGAATGACCATGATAGAGGAATGGAGGAAAATGGTAGGGTATGCCCCCTCGAGAGGAGGGTTGGGGAAGAAAAATGGGCCTCGAGTGATTTCTTGATATGAGGAAATGGAGGGTACTATTGGATAGAGATCAAAAAACCATGAAGATTGTCTTTTGAATAGAGTCAAATGGATACACGGTTTGGAAATGGTAGCCCCAAGAAGTTAGAGGATTAGTTAAATTAAAAGAGGCTTAAATAAAGGGGAAAAATACCCTTCACTTAAAAAAGTTAAAAAAAGGAGAGAAAAGGTTATATATAGTAATTTGAGAGATTACTATTCCTCATTTGCACACCTGGTAGTTGAGTGTGAGAGAGAGAAGAGGAGAGGAAGGAGACAAGAATGCTAAACGATTATGATTCTGATATCATCCACCAGGGGGATGAGGTACGACGGTTCTTCCATGAGTGCACAATTCCAACCAGGTTAGCTTCAAAACCCCCTTTGTGATTTTAAGCATTTTGTGATGTATTTTTGAATTTTAATGCATTTTGAGAACATGGGTTTTAGGATTGGGCTAGTTTAGAAAAATGGGTCGATGGAAAAATTTTGATCACGCCCAAGGGGAAGGCATAATCGCCTATTAGAGGCGAGGGAAAAGGGGTGTGAATTTTCCCAATTAAATGATAAATACACCCAGGAAAATGAGAAGAAATGCCCAAAAAGGGAAAGGGTAAATTAGGGGAGGGCATATTTTCCCTAGAATTGTGAAAATCTACCCAAAAAAAAAAGTAAGGGGGGAAAGGGCGACCCCGCCCAAAAGAGAGGTGACCCTGCCCAAAAGGAGGGTAACCTTGCCCCAAGAGGGGCAACCCTGCCTGGGCATGGTTGCCCATCCAGGGGCAGGATTTCCCATGGGCTGGGGTGTGTTCACCCACCACCCAAGGCAGGCTTGCTCGCAAGTCAGGGCAGGTTCACGCACCGCCCATGGTGGGATCGCCCATAGGCTAGGGCATGTTCACTCACCTCAGAGGGCATGATCACCCGAGGGGGGAGAAAAAATAAAAGAAAAGAAGACCGAGTCAAAAACAAGAAAAGGAAAATTGGGTAAATTTGGGCTAGAAAGTGGGAGGGGAAAAATTAGTGAAAAGGGGCCAGGAAATAGACAAGAGGGATAGATGAATGTAAGGATGGGATGACTAATATGTGATGTGGTATGGATGCAATGGTTTGACTATTTACGAACATGCGAGAAGTGATCAGAGGTGTTGGAGGCAATGATAGCGACCATGAACAGAGTGGACCATGAGGCTCTGTCATAGGCGGGGTTGCTACATTTATTGGGATACCCTACCATTAGAGCTCATTAGGCGATGCTAAAAACCCTTATTGAGCACTGGAGTTTAGAGACTTCAATTTTCCATCTCCTAATAGGGAAGATGACTATGATGCTGGAGGACATATGGAAGATATTGAGGCTACCTATAGCCAACCACTGGGTGAGTACGATGACATTAAGGGGAGTAGAGCTGAATCATACCCTGTGGGTGCTATTTGGACTAGGTGACCTTCCTGTGTAGAGGCATAGGTTGGATTTAGATAGATTTCTGGTGTTGGGAGTGCCACCACTACCACTATACCTATGCGGGCTGATTAGTGGATTATTGTTACTAGACTGGAGTGTGTGCTTCTATAGCCTGAGCTGCATGGAGTTGATATGACAAACTATCGAGGGGAGAGAGGGGGAGTTATCATGGAATACATGTGTACTAGCACAACTCTATAGAGACATGAACATTGTGTGCTATCGATAGGCACTTAGTGTGATGCAAGGGATGCTGCTACAAGTTTGGGCCTAGCAGCACATTAGTGTTGCTAGGCTAGGAGTGGTGAGAGTAGGAGAGGAGGATGTGACAACACTGGTAGCTTACTAGTGTGGGACAAAGTATGGTTGGGTGTGGCACAATGAGGGCTTTGGGGATCTAGACAGATGGAAGAGGACATTGGATGACCTTGAGGAGGAGAATATAGTGTGGTGGAGGTACATGACACAACTTTTTGGATGGAGGAGGGATGAGGAGAGACACCAAGGGTACTTCTGCATCAGATGCTACATAATCAAGGCAACCACAAATAGTGTAGGCACAAAGACCAAACAGGGTAACCAAATAATTTGGGATTACATAGGACATTTCACACAAACTAGAGAGGTTTGAATGGATTTTGTGAGAGCACCCATGGGGAGAGTTGATTTCATCGAGGTTTGTGAGAGACCACTAGGAGACATTGCAGCTCATACCCTACTTGGGTAGGATCGCGGGGGAAGTAGAGGCAGGAGTGATAGTTTGATTCACCACTTGGGTTGTTCATCATCGACCCATACAAATTATGCCAGAGGAGTTGATTACAAAGGCATTGGGGTTTGGGACAGAGGATGAGCTATGACTGGCAGGCCAAAGGAGAGAGGGCAGGAGAGGATATCAAAGGAGAGGGAAGGAGGCAGCTAGAGTCATAGGGTAGCTAGAGAGAGGATAGGAGGCAGCTAGAGTAGCAGGGCAGCATGAGAGAGGACAAGGAGAGGTAGGAGCCATTTTACAATAGGAGAGGGTAGGGAGGAGGAGGAGATAGTGGAGGAGAGCTCAAGTGGAGATTGGGGTAGAGTAGGAGACAGATGAGGTAAAGGTTTAGATGATGGATGAGAGAGAGAGGCAAGGGTGGAGGCTAGGGCCACAAGTCAGCAGGAGAGGGTGAGGTAGAGGAAGAGATAGCAGAGGAGAGCTCAAGTAGAGATTGAGGCAGAGTAGGAGAGAGATGAGGTTGAGTTAGGGTTGATGGATTTGGACATTCATGATATTCCCCCATTGGCAATGGTACCACCGATAGCAGAGGATCCTGCTATACTGTTGAGGGGGGTCGTGGTGAGGTTATAGATTGCTAAGCAAAGACTGGGAGATATAGAGATTGTGAGATGCAAACTAGAGGTAGAGGTGAGCATGTTGTGAGCAAAGGTGGCCAAGGAATGGGAAAAGGGTGAGAGGGATTTTAGTTTGTAGATGATGCAATGTCGTAGTATGAGGAGGAGCTACGGGTAGAGAAAGATGGTATGTGAGCTGAGTTGAGCCAACTACGAGAAGAGGTGAATTGACTAGAGGGAGAGGTATCCAAAGGGCATTAGGAGGGAGTGCAGGCGAGAAGGGAGCAAGACAGGCTAGAGGCAGAGGTGACCATATTACAAGCGAGGGGACAATGAGAGCCGAGAGGAGTGACAGACTAGGCATCAACAGATACACTGGCATAGGATGAGAGAGGCATGAATGATTTGAGGAAATAGGCGGAGGGGATACTAAGAGAGAGTACTAAGGTGAGATGGGAGTGTGATGAGCTCCGTGATAGAGTCAAGGTAACATACCAAATAGTTGGAGAGATAAGATTGATGCAAGAGAGGGAGGATGCTATGAGGGCCCAGGTATAAACCTTGTAGGAAGAGAGGGACACATAATAGACACATGTGAAAGTACAGGACCAAACCCTACAAAGTGAGAGGGATGTGGTGGTGGCATGGATATAGGTTGCAAAGAGAGAGCGATGTAGTACATGCTCAGGCACAGGTAGTGGAGGGTGAGGATGGTGAGATGGGGGCAAAGGTAGAGAGATTGTAGGCACAGATACAAGTTATGTAGGTTGAGAGGGATAGGGCCACATAGTAGGTGTCACAGATGGGGTAGAGATAGATCAGCTGAGGTTGGCATAGGATGCATGGGCGTAGGAGCAGAAATCTATATGTGGATCCCAAGACAGATACAGGGGAGAGCGGGACACAATGAGATATCAGGTGGTGGAGTAGCATGAGTATATGTGAGAGGCTAGATATTATATGGTGGCCTACTATACAATATTTCTAGAGGAGCGGTGGGTACCTCCCTATGTTTGAGCAAGGCCATAGATTCTAGCCCCATCCCAATCAGGAGGGACATGTACCCATAGATATAGTAGCTGGATAGAGACTCCTCCACACAGAGGGGCAATGTCAGACTCACCCTAGGGATTAGATGTGGGCAACTCATAGTAGAGAGGGTAGAGGATAGGTGACATGATAGCAATTTTTGACAGGTGTGTGATGGACTTATAGTATGGAGTAGTAGAGATCAGACTTGATCTAGGACCATGTATGTGCACTTTATTTGATGATATATGTGATGGATATGTATTTTGATTATACAATGGACATTATTATGGATTGTGTGATGGACATTGTATTTTGATTTTAATATATGATATGCGACAACCCTTATTGACACTATGTGATGTATATATGATGGATGATATTATTTATGCATGTGTATATTTATTATTTTATTATGGATGATCATTATGATATTATGTATGGATATGCATATGATGATGTATGTTTATGCTTGCATAGATGAGATAGATGATATATGACTTTAAATGCTATGGATATGGATCTAACAATTTTGTGATGCAGGTGGCGATGTATGCAATGTGTTAATGATATGGAGTAATGTGGAAATGAATGGATAATGAAATGACTTTAAGATTCTTAGAATAACCAAATATGATTAATCTAAATAACTTAAAAGGAACATGAGATGGTAATGCACATGAAATGAAATGCATTGAACCTATAATGTGACATGAGATGCAATTAAATTCCTTACAAACACTAATAGATAAATGAATTGTAATGTGGATGGCAGATGAATTTTTTTGTGGTAATGATTACTTTAGCTTATATAAAATAAAGGTGTGTGATATGTGAGTGACATGGCCTAACATAGAGTGAAATGCAATGTGAACATAAGTAACTCTTGTTGGATGTTATAATTTGAGCAACATTTTTTTACCGTCCTAGAAGATGCAAAATATAAAGCAAAAGGAGGAAAACAACACTTCAACACCTCAAGATAGGGCTACGTTAAACTTAAACAAAGAAAGATAAAACAAATGATGTATACCTTGTTCAAGTGATTTCCTTGCTTGGCCCTTTGATTTTTGATGAATGTGTGCTCCTTGATGAAAAAATGGATTAAAACATTATGCAAAATTGTGAAAATGCAATGGAGATTCCAACGATGGATTTGGGTAGTTGGCTAAGTGAGTAAAATGCATGCAAATGGAAGTTTGGAGATTCAAAAATGGAGGTTGTGAGTGCAAAATGCAAGTGCTTGAGTTCTATAGCTTGAATGCAAATTGTGAATTTGATGAATGAATGAATTGAGAGAAAATATTTCATTTTAAGGAAAGAATCTCTAGAGAAATGGATGGTCAAGATTTTTCCAACATGGGTAAGATGAAGGACTGTGGTGAGTTTAGGACTCACAAGACCTCACATCTTTCCATGTGGAGGATGATATGTGAGAAGGACATGTGAGGTGGAGGTACTTGCAAGTACCTTAGGATTGGGAGAAAATTTCCTTAAAAAGGAATTTCTTGTTCCCATATGGGAGGAAAGTGACATATGTGGAATTTTAGTATTCCTCAAAAATCTCTATTCGGAAGAGAGAAGTGGTTGGGGAAATAAATGTAAATTTTAAATTCACATGATTGAGAGTACCATGAGGATAAAACAAGGTTCTCAAAAAGGTAAGTACTTTTTGTCATATGAGTGATGTGACAAGTGAGTAGTTCTAGAACTCTTAACTTGCATGGGGAAGAGGAGAGTCATGGAGGGATAAATGTGAATTTTTAATTCACATGGGGAAGAGGGTCTAAGCTAAATGTGGAAATTTTGAAGGTTTACCAAAAAAGGTATGCTAAATGTAGCAAGGGGATTAGATTAAGGTTGTACAAACAGGTGATTAAGAAGATTAATGGAAGGTTAGAAGCAAGTGGAAAAATATGGAGGATGTGATATTAATCCTGATTAAGGGTGTGCACATCTTAATCATGGATTAATTAAACTAATCCAAATTAGAAGAGGATTATGGAGGATGTGACAAGGAGAGAGAAAATAAGGAATTTAAAATTGATTTAAATTCAAAAGGGCTAAATGAATAAATTAAATAAATTGATATATTTATTTAATTTAGAGAGGAAGGGATGAAAGATAAAGTATTTAATAATTAAATTGAATACTTTAGGAACTTTAGGTAAAGGGGAAATATTAATTAAATAAATCTTAATTAATGTCAATGGGGAACATGAGATAGATGAAAAAATGGGATGAATTTGACTATATGGGAGTGGTCAAATTTGGATGTCTACAAATCTATATTAATCACCTTTAATTTTATAAAATTATTTTGGAAATTCAAGAGAAATGATTAAAATATAGGCTAGGATTAATGGAAAAACTAGGATAACTTTTATCCCAATCAATAGCTAGCATATAATTGGCATTCTTCTTCCTTATACTTAAAATGTAATGATAATTCAATTATAATTATACTTACTTCTCATTGTACTCCTAATATTACTCCTTAGATATCAGTGGGCATTACTTGTCATCAAGGATTTTACTCCTTAACATTACTCCTTTGACATCAATGACAACATTTAGGGTTCCACCACCTCCATCCTCAATTTTTCTAGTGTTAGGGTTTTTGATCTAGCTACTTCCTTAATTATGTCAACATTAATAAACATATTCAAGCATACTAATTTACCCAACCCTAAATTCTAGATATTATAGACTAGTCTATCATTGAAGCACTTCCTATAGTAGTGTTTGAAAAGGGCATAGCCATGAATGGGGATTATGAAATCTCTACATTGATCATTTTTTAATAGCTTTGTTTGATAAAATTCTAGACCCTTTCCCTACACTTGCTCATTTTACAAACCCTAAAAAATAAACTATAATCTTCTCATCTAATGTTCTCTTGATTCCCTTTGATGTTTTGGTGATGATTTTACTTAACTGAGAATTAGGGCTCTTGAAATAGGGGGTTTTTAGGGTTTCTTTTACAATAATATCTACAAAAAATATACTTGGATAGAAATAATTCACAACTTTCTCAAACCATAAATAATTTTCCTAGAACTATAGATATCTTTGAAATTAATTCTATAGAGAAAGAATTTGGAATTACTTATTGGTTTGAATGTAGTTATAAACCCTAAATATGGCACTAAAAACCCTATCTCGCTCTGAAATCTATAAAAAAATTTCTCTGCACCATTTATTTTATGCTTATCATGAATATAGAATCAACAATTAACTCAATTCATATGAGGAATCTAGTAACTAAAGGTCAAATCCACCATCAATTCTCACACTTGCTCAGATGCACAATTGGTAGTAACCATTCTTGATTTTAAGTTTTGGATGTTGGACTTAGGAAATCAATGATGATCATGAGAATTCAAAATCCTTTCCATAATAAAGAACTCCTTTTCTTTTGAACAACTTTCAGGAATGTGTCACCATTTTTGGGCTTTACAAAGAGAAACGAAATACTTTCGACACTTCCCTAACAAAGAATTTTCTTGCATAACATATTAAAGTGGGTCCTCTTGAACACGTTTCATGATTTCGCAAGCTTGGGGAAATTGAAGCTTGAGAAAACATCACGCCATGAAAGTTAAAGCTTGCACAAAATGAGAAAAATGTATATAAAATATGGAGGGAACACATTTCTCTTGTTCCTCAAGAGAAAATTTTACAATTAAAGGTCTTTGTAAAGAACAAACCCAAGGTAAAATATGCTAAGAAAAGGTTATCAATTTTTTGAGCATGTCATTACTGTTGTCTATGATTATCAAAGGGTCTCAAGGCTATTAGATGGGAAGGTTGTCAAGGATGAAGTTGATTGTAGGAGTACAAGTATTGACAACAATTTGAAGGTTATGATATTATTTTGGTTGTCTAATCAATCATATCTTGTATCATGTTTGTCATGGCATGACTATCCTCTTATAGTTCATGTACATATTTATCATACAATGTTGCATATACAGTGAAAAATGTTTTTAGTGGTCGAGGAGGATATCTTTTGGATAGAAATATTACTTAATATGGGTGGAATTTATTTTAGAATTACCTATAGCTCTGCAGTTTGAAAGGAGAGTATTCCTACACTAGTTCTATCAGTTTCATGAGTTTTTGGTGAAATGGCTTAGTGTACGAGGATTTCTAAATATAAGAAGTCTCACCAAGCTAGTTTGAGTTTGAGGAAAGTGTGGTAACAAATTCAAGAATGTAGAGTGAGGATAAGACTCAAGTGTTTAAGGTTCCCTTGGTGTCACAAGGTGTCAAGTGTTGTTGGTGTAAGGAAAGCAAACAGTGTGGAAGCAACTTTCCTAATGTCAAAACCATAGGGAAGAATGCATATAGTACTTTCAATTTCCAAATTACAATCAAATTAAGACACACATGAACGATTTACAGAAACAGAGAAGATACTCAAAGACAAATGAACAAAAAATTTATGTGGGAAAACCTTTTGGGAGAAAACCCACCACACCAAGCTGAATCTCTTTGTATTATAGTAACAAACAATTACATACAATGCAGAGATACAACTCTCTAGTATCAGTTCATGGTAGCTTCATTCACTATTTAACCTCTTATAGAAATTCTCTCAACAATCCTATTCTCTATCACACTAACCAACTTAGAATGTTATCATTTAAATATTACCACATTCTAATTTTTTCCTTCTGTTCATCCTTATCCACCATTACCCATCATAGACAATTTCCTTTTGAGCAATTGATTTTTCCTTGCATGCAATTCAGCTCCAACATTGTAGCTATTGCAACATTCTAACCGCTAACCATTTGAATTTCGCTTCCTTTGATTGGTCCACGAGATGCCACATAGGAAGTTCAAACGGTCAAAGGAAACATTCAACTTTGTTGGCATGTCAGTGAAACACTAACTGTGTCTCCCCGATGCCACAAAGTCTACATATCGATATCAGTGTAAGTCCCAATAGTCAGCAAGAGGATATAGCGAACACCATGAGTCATACCAAATCCACTGATATCCATTTCATTCCTATCGGCAAGAGTTTCCTCATCAGAAAGACTCATACCGATGCTCACAAGTCACATCAATTTCAAGTTTACCATCGACAAGACTTTTCCATTCGCCAAGAGGTTTTGCTAAGTCTCCTCAAGTTTCACCAAAGCACCTAACAGTCAGCAAGACATTCATCTTTCACCAAGACTTCATTTCAAACAAACATGTCTTACTAGGTTGGCAAGACTTTTGTCTTTCGTCGAGACCTCACATTGAGCACTCATGTCTTACCAAGTTAGCAAGACATCTGACCTTCGCCAAGACCTTTCACCAAAAAAACATGTCATATCGAAGACTATCAGTGAGACTCTCCAAGTTGCCAAGACTTCATACCAATCACCTTGAGCTACTTTGATGACTTCACTTGTATCTCTGTCAGCGTGACCTTCCATTCTCGCTAAGACATCTTACCGTTCGAGCCCTTGTGTTAGCCCGATGATCTATCGGTGAGACCCCCTTCAGTCGCTGGGACTTCATACCAAGCGATCAAGTCACTCCGAAGACCCTAGTCATTGTGAGTCTCCCCGACACCTGATAAGAAACAACACTGTCAGCCAGAAGTCTTCTACTCGACGAAAGGTCATAGCGATAACATCATTCGGCAAGACATTTGCTTTGTCTCAACGATATGAACATTTCAAGAGAATTCAAAATAGCTAGTCGGCCAGACATGATTAATGTCACAATGACTTTTCCATCCAGGAGTTACATGTCAGTATGGATTGAGGCAAATATTCCAACAGTTGGCAGAAAGATTAGACCTTTGTATTACATGTTTCATGTAATTTGAATTTAGGTTCATCCTATGTTGTCTAGGTTGGTGTGAATGTCGTGCCAACATAGTAGAGTGTCAATGTAGTGTCATGTATATATTTCAAATATTTAGATGCATTTTAAGTGTACATGTAAGTAGAAGTGCATCCTAGTAATTAATGATTCTAGTGAAATTATAGGAGTGGGATGTACAATTATGTAACTAATGGAAGGTATGTGATAGAAATGTGAGCATCAGTATTAGTGTGTCTATTGGAGAAAGTCAAAGTTAAATTTCAAATCTGCTATTATTTTTGTTTTGGTAGGATTGGTGTTCTACCTGTTGTATTATTATGGAAAGGATTGGTGTCTCTATTCTGGTGGGAATGGTTTCTCTTGTAGGTTGGTTCCTACAAAATCATTTGGGGATTGGTGTCTCTTGTAGGTTGGTGCCTACTTCATATTGTAGAATTTCCTTATTATATTTTTTCTTGTGAGGGCTTCTCATCGTGGTTTTTTTCCTTTCTAAGTTTCCACATAAAAAATATGGTGTTGTGTGTTATCTTGTGTGGTTCTCTAATTTCTTTACTTCCTAGCTTGTCTGGTTAAGTGCTCTGCATGTTGATGAACTATAAATTAATAGTGAATGTTTTTGGAATTGTTGGAATTTTTTGGATCTAGTGATTCACCCCCCCTCTTAGTAGATTATGTTTCCTTCAATTTCTATCAAAGGTAATTTCCTCCAAAATATTTTAACAACTTAAGGTAGATTTGAGATGACATAGGAAATTTCTTCTAGAAACAAAGTACCAATTTTTTATGGATCGAATTTATCTTTTTTGGAAAATTAGAATGGATTCATATTTGATGGCTTTATATGTGGATTTATGAAATTTAGTTGTAGAGGGGTATGAAATTCTTCATAACCCTCCTAGGGATCAAATTGGAAAGAGAGCTTATGAAATCAATGCTAAGGCTAGAAATGCTCTTTTATATGATTTTACTAACATTGAATTTTCTAAGGTGATATATTGCAAAATAGTAAAGGAAATATGGGAAAGATTGGAAACTATCTATGAAGGTGATGACAAAGTCTAAGAAGAAAAGTTTTAGACTTAAATGCCTCATTTTGAAGGTCTAAGGATGAAAGTATATGAGAACATTGCTACATTTATGCTTCAAGTTGAAGAAATTGTAAATCATAGTTGAAGTCTTGGTGAAACTTTGGAGATGACTCTTGTAAAGAAGGTACTCAAATCCTCACCTAGAAGGTTTGATCCTAAAAATTTTGTTACTAAAGAAGCTAAATATGTTAATACTTTAAATTTGATTGAGTTGCACAAAATATTAACTACATTTGAGAGGAGATTTGAAAGTGAAGATTCTATAAGAAAAAGGCTACTTTTAGAGTATCTCTGAAGCAGGGTGGTCAATATTTTGATTGTGCTTCAAATTCAAAAGAAGGAAAATTTGTTAGAAATCATCAAAGAGGTTTTGGTAAGTACAAAGGAAAATTACCTTTAAAATGTTTCAATTGTGGAGATGTTGGACATTTTATGGCTAAGTGTCCCCATGGGATTACTGACAATGTTGATCAAAATAATAAAAATAGGTCTTTTGAGAGAAGATTCAAAGGATAAAGAAAGCATAGAAGTTTCTATACAAATGAAGAAGAAAAAAATAATTCTATAGAATAAGAAGACGAAGATGCATCTAGTGATGAAAATGGAAAGGTTGTATTCACAACTTTTGAAATGGTTGATGGCGATGTTGAAGTGAGTTCCAAATAAAATGGTGAAGAAGAAGTAGATCTTATGGACAAGTTATTATGGGTTGGAAAAGAAATTTAGAAGCTAAATATAAAAAATGTAGAAGAAGTAAGACCTAAAGATAAAATAGAAAAATATTTGAAGGTTGCTAAAAAATGATTTTTAATCTAAAGATTCAAGTAGAAGAAGCAGATAGAGAAGTTGTTAGGAAAAGACAAAGAAAGTGAAAAGTTTGAGGTAGAGATCATTGTAGCCAAAAAAGAGCTTGGGAAGGAAAAGCAATAGATACAGTTAAAGTTTAGTAAAAGTATTGAAACCCTAGATCAGGTATTGGAAGGTCAAATCTTGTATGACAAAACCGATGTCGGTTTTGATGATCAGAAGAAAAAGGTGATAGAACAATAAAAAATTCTACTAAGACAAGTTCATAAGTGATAAGTTCTAGAAGTTAAAAATCAAAGAGGACATCGACAAGTAATTGAAGCATGAATCAAAATGATGAATTTTCTCAAGTGCAAAACAAAAGGAGGAGATCCAGAGAACAAGAATTCAATACCAGGTCAAGTTTTTCTTTTTCTTATTATTTATTTAGTTGTAATGAGTATGGATAGAAGACTGTGGATTTGCACCTCTATTCAATTTTAATATCCTATGTTTCAAGTGCAATAATTTTGGACATATTACAAGGAACTATAGAAGATTTTTTTTGAGTTCCTCATTACCATAGAAAGGAAATAATAATATTCCAGAGAAGGTTTGAAGGAAGGTTTTGAAAGAAAATAAGTATGAGAAGTCATTGATTGCACAAACTACACTACATGCTTAGAAGGAGAGGAAGAATCCATAGATTATTGACAACAGTTGCTCTAGTCACATGATTGGAGATAAAAGTAAGTTCATTAATTTCAAAGAGTTTGAAGGTGGTTTAGTTACCCTTGGAAATAATATAATGGGTTGATGCAAGAAGTTGGGTCCAAAAAAAGCTCAAAAAGTGGAAGTGTTTTTGTTGTTTTTCATAATTTGTCACATTTGGACTAAAAATTTGAGGCACTTACACAATGAATCTTAAAAAAAGTCAATAATATGAAATTTAAGATTTTGAATCTAGTTTGTAAATATGTAATTTATTCAAATACCCAGATGATAGAAATTAAATTTTGATAGAAATGTATAAAAACCACTTTTTAAAAGTCCCTATTTTTTACCATACCATGCACATGTACGGACACCACTTTTTGACCCAAATAAAATTATTTTGCTAAGTCATTTTGGGGAAAAAGAGATAACAATATAAAGATTGATGAGGAAATTTTTTTATAATTTTTTGTTCAATATTTTTTTTATCAAATTTTTATTGGCCTTAATTATTGTTTTTAAAAATCAACATGTACAGACAATATAATTGGACCTAAACTAGACATTTTTTGAATATTATTTTTTTATTGTGTAGAGAATTGTCTAAATATTTATGCCATTTAATTTTTTTACAAGAAACTTAACCAAAAATTTTATTAAAAAACAAAAAAAGCTTGATATTTCAAGTTTAAGGACTAGTTTGCTTAGAAATTAATTAAAAAATAACAAATATAATCCAATTTTAATAAAAAATATATATTTGGAAACTAGACATTGTGTTCTCTAATGGGTTTTGATTTTATAGATTGATTAACAAAAAAAGTCCATCAACCATATTGCCAAAGTTGGACATTCTTCTTCAATCTAACTTAGTTTTTAGTTGCAGGTCAAAGGCTAAGGGTTGGGTTGCTAAGGCTTTCCTGAGCCTAAAACTAAGGCAGCATGTGGGTTGGGAATTCAAAATTTTAAAAACACGTACATGATTTTAAAAATGCATATGCATTTTTAAAAACTCGTACACATTTTTAAAAGCCCATACGTGTTACAAAACTCATGTGTTCTTTATTTTCTTGATTATTTAAAAAAATACACTTTTTAGAAATGCGCACGTGCACACATTTTAAAACGTGCACACATTTCTAAAAGCTATTTATTTTTTCAAATAAGTGACTTGTATGTGTTATAAAATGCGTACATATTATATAACGCATACGTGTTATAACGCGCATGCTTTTTTTAGTGCATACACATTATTTTAGGCTCGGGTACCTGAAGCATAATGCATACATATTTTTTTAATAGTGTGTACGCATTTTCTGTGAATTTTTTTTAATAGCTGAAACTTCTCCTCTTTGTGGACCCAACTTCTTGCTTTTACCCTAATATGGCTCTAGGAAAACTCTGCCAATAATTCACCACTAGCAATTCACCCCCAACAATTCATTGTTGTGATGTATTCATTGTGTATACAATTAATCGCCATGGTATATTCACCATGTATACCTTTTTCAATACTTAAGTGACCAAGAGCAGCAAAAAAAAAGTACAAATATTTTGTTGGACACATAAAAAGAAAATACACAATGAATTACTGGTGGTGAGTTATATACATGATGAATTGTTGGTGGTGAATCGTCGGGGATGAATTACTAGTCGTAAATTGTTGGCGGTGAATTTTCCTAATGCCAATTAATGTTGAGGTGTGGTATGGATATATTTAATTTTTAAATGAAATACAAGCTATTTCTTAATTAGACTCAGTTAGAAAAATTAGTTCCATAATGTATGGCCACCATAACTTAAATTAATCATAACTTTAATTTATTTGTGTAGAGCACCATCTTTAGCTTCAACTCCTATATAGTTTTTAAAAATATTTGGAAATCAAAACCATTTAAAAAAGAAGGAAAATATACCTTCTAAATTTATGAGACATTGAGTTTCAAATCTCAAATAATTTAAAAAATAGGTTATATATTTGAAGAAATTAGATATTTTTCATTTATTCATAGAACAACATCATGAGTAGTCAATGGAATATCACCATCATACAAACTATGCTCCTAAAATGTAAAAATGATTATAGTGCTAAGGTAAGAGTTAGGTTGCTAACATACAACGCAAAAGATATATCATTACCACATAACATTTTAGTATAAGAAATGATTTAATAGGAAGAGGAAAAATAATCCATAATAAAATATCTAGTAATAAAAAAAAGAAAGAAGACAAAATGAATGATAACTATAAAACCATGATAAATCCAAATATTAAATCCTTGGAGGTCAATATCAATTAAGTTAACAAATTTATATAGAGTAAGTAATAAATCTTTCTCTTCTACACTATGACACTAACTCAATGGATACAAGATTTTATGGAAGGAAATTTAGCTAAAGTTTCTATGAAGGAAAAATATTATGATAAAATAGACAGCCTTGCAATTACACAAAGTTGTAGAATAATTCTCATGTGCTGGTGGCATTTGTCACATGATGAGCTTCCTTTGTTTTTTAGAAGAAAGGATGTTGCTGATTTTTTAAAAAATGAAAAACATTCATTTCCATTTGTAGTCATTGAGAAAACTAAGAAACAATAAAACCTAATGAACAAAAATTAGATCTAAAGCCCAGAATTTATTTTAGTTTAGGCTTGACATGAAAAATGTGTAGAAGCCAATTTCCCTCCTCTAAACTAGAATAGTGATTCTATGGAAGAAAACATTACGACAAAATACATTAACATTGACAAATCTAAATCTTTGAAAATTTAAAAAAAAAATCACTGAAAACAAAATAATATTATGATATAGATATAAATCGAAGAGAAGTTGATACTAAATGTATGAATCTTTCATGTAGTTTTCCTCTTCTACACTATGCCACCAATTTGAAGGATAAAAATTTACATAGAATTTCAAAAAACAAAGTATTACGACAGAATAGACAACCATGTGATCAGTTGTAAATTTAAATACTTCAAAGTTGATTAATAGCCCTTTATGGTATGGGCAATTCACATGCACTAGTTAAAATGAAAAGATGGCATGTCTCACTAATTAAGCAGATGCAAAGCTTCTTCATCCCAGTGCATTTAACTTTTCGTACACCTCGGGCTTCTATGTCCTCTTCTCTTCTAATAGTGTTTGAATGAATTTTTCAAGCAATTTCCCTCCTCTACTGTAGATTAGACAACCATGTGCACTGAAAATGCTGCTTGAATTTTTTCTAGCATGAGAAACATCTAAGATTGGCGCGTTTACACATTTTGACCATGGAAAAACTACAAAACAATGAAAATCATAAATTTTAGGCTTGACTAGTTTATGGAAATATCAAGCACTATTTATGAGCATATTGGAAAGCACTTAAGGGAAGATACGTCGGTCCTGCCTTGAAAGTTTACGTTAGGATTGTGTTTTCCAGGAGGTCAAGAAAAATGGATTGTATGAGAGGAACGATAATTGATCATCCGTCGTTTATTTCTAGAAAGGAAATTGGAAAGTGATATAGACCATAATTTTGTCAACTTTGTGAGGAAAAACCCGCCTTCCAAGAGGATGACACTTGATTTTTTACATGGAAGAGGGGCGTGTTATGATTTCTTATCTATAGAAATAATACAAATTTCAAGACAATAAAGATTAAATTCCAACCCTGATGATGTTTGTCGGCATGCTTCTCGAGTTCTATTGAAGTTCTTCAGTCTTATACTATTAGAAAATATTTTTATTTTAAAAGTATTGTTAACTTTTGAGTTATTTTTATTTTATTTTAAATTTGTTTTCTTTTTATTTAAGAGTTATTTTAATTTTGAAGTTTGTCCGTGTGGAATAGTTTTTCAAGAGGGTTTTATTTTAAATTTAGATAGTTTTTTATTTTTGTGAGGTTGATATGTTTTTAGTTAAGGATGAAAGGGTGTTTATTTAGTGAGTCTATTATAATATTTTTTGTGATTTAATTATTTATGGATGGCATTCATATCCTTGATGATTACCACTTAAATGTTCTAGGATGTGAAAGAATATTTTGATTTGAGAAAGATATATAAATGAACACAAATGAAGGTCATTAACTAACAACACATAGCAATTAATCATATAAACATGAAATACTAATTAAATAAGCAAGAGGCAACCGAATTTAAATTTAGAAATTTAGAAATTTTATTATTATAAAAAAATTGGTTAGGATTACATCAATTATTAATATGCAATATATCAAGATACTATTAAAATGGGCACAAAATTAAATGACTCTTATTATGCCTTTAATCTCTTAGTGTGCATAGGGTTATGATTAGTTGGCTTGTGGCTATCTTAATTCTTAATTAAGTTCTATAATCATTAATATAGTCTTATATAGGTAGTTATGTTGACTAGCTATCATCCAATGCATAAGTAGATTATATATATGAGCTAGTGGTTATTTTATGATCCTCATATTGTAATGTGTGTTCTTCTTGGAGACTTATAGAAGTTTTCCCCTTGAAATAGATTATAATTCTTGAGTATTATCAAATATTTACAACATTTTTCTTATTATATTATTCTCCTAAGCAAGTTATTTTGTTACATATTTCTATAATGGATATGGAAATATTACCATTACAAATAATTTTTAGATGAACTATGAAAAATATTGTCAACTAGAATTTGGTTAGTTTGAGTGGGGAGAAAACGTAACCCCATATAATATTATATGTAAAGAGAAAGATGGAAATTTAATTAACATAATTGTATCCTAAATTAAGAAGAAAGTTGGAGTTGAATAATGTAAATAAATGAGATCAGTAATCTAAGATAGAAATGGCTAATTTGATTGAGATAGAATAGGTCTTACCTATAATTTGAATGTTTAGATGTTGTGACAAAATTTGATAATATGAAATTTATAATTGAATATAATATTAGAGACCCATGATGAATTAAAATTAAAATTTCATATCATAGCATTTGGAAAATGTAAATATGGATTATGTATTTGGATTTCATTTTTGTTGTAGTAAAAAAAACTATAAAAAATGGTGCATTTCATAATTCACAAGAAAATTAATGATGATTTATGTATAGTAGGTTTATTTTTCAAAGGTATTGTTAAATTAGATGGATTACTAAGGAGCACAATTCCTAACAAATTTTGTAGTTTTTTCTCTTTGTAAAGGAAAATGGTGGAAGAAGATGAAGATAAAGTTAATATTTAGTCCAAAATATCACTAATAGATAGATAAGTAAATATAAAAATTAAAAGTTTGAAAAACTTATTGATATATTTAGTAGGTTAAAATGTAGGTAATTTAGATATTTTGTTAACACAAGAAGACTTATGATAATTTAATTCATAAATAAAATCATATGAAAATATCCAAATTTTATAAATCATATGATAATAGCCCCTAAAATGCATTAAAATTGAGAGATATTAAGAATAGACAAGTGTTGAGGTAGAATATTTTATAGAACATATGAAATCATTGTATTTGAAAGAAGGAAATAGTTAGAGAAAATGAATTCCAAGTAAAAAAAGGATTCAATAAGAAGAGGATACCATGTACATAAAGTTGGGGGCCAAAAAGTAGCTAAAAATGTATTTGAAAGGAAACAGTTGTGTGAAAATATATTTCCTACACTAATATATATCCCTTTGAAAAGACTACAAAGTAAGGAAATACATTTTTAAAGAATTAATAGTTATAATACACTTGTAGATTCTAAGCCTTTATAGAAAAATCTCCAACAAAAGATTCTAGTAGTAGTACTGCAAAAATCACTATGAAACCTCCATCTCAATAACCTAATAAATAGGAGAGAAAATGCATGAAATAATTGAATAATATTTAAGAAATCATCAGATAAAACCATCCAAAATATGGTGCTCAAATCACAAAATGACTTCATAGGATAAAAATAACATACTCATTACACTTGTCATAAGATTGCAATAATCTAGTTACCAACTTGGGTGGTCTATTTTTTCTCATTTATGTTCACTCAAAGATGTATTATGATGTCTCTTAGCATGCATTGTAATTTGATCAACAAGTGTAACTTAATTTAAGCATAAATTTAATTTATTTTAACTGTAGAGCATGATGTTGAGTTTCCACTCATATAATTTTTTAAAATGGATTTGGAAATCAAAAGTAATAAAAAAAGATGCAAATATACCTTCTAAATTTTATGAGACATTGAGTTTGAAATCTCAAATAATTTAAAAGCTAGGCTAAAAGTTTGAAAAAATAGATATCATGCATTTACTCATATAACAACATCATGAGTAGTCAATGAAACATCACCATCACACAAAATATCATCCTCAAATGTAAAAAATGAGTATAGTGCTAAAGTAAGTCCTAAGATACTAATATAAGACATAAAAAATATATCATCTTCATATAAGATGTTACCATAATAAATGATATCAATAGAAAGAGGAAAATTCATCCATAATAAAGTATCTAAGTAATAAAAAATAAGGAAAATGAATGAAAACTATATAATAAGGACAAACCCTAAGATTAAATCTGTAGAAGTTAATATCTATTAAGTTAAAAAAAAAATTAGAGAATGAGTAATAAATATTGCATGTAGTTTCTCTCTTCTACACTAGTCCATTAACTCAAAGGATAAGAGATTTTATGGAAAAAATTCAAATAAAGTTTCCATGGAAGAAAAATTATATGATAAAATTGTTAGCCACACAATTAGACAAAGTTGTAAAATAATTCTCATGTGTTGGTGGCATGTGTTACATGATGAGCTTCCTTTTTTTTACGAAGGATGTTGCTAATTATTTTTTAACATGGAAAACATTCATTTTCATTGGAAAAACTAAGGAAAAAAAAAAGTATTTGAAAGCCCAAAGTTTATTGTAGTTTAGGCTTGACATAAAAGTGTGTAGAAGCTTGGTGTTCAACAATTGGTATTAGAGCTTGGTTCCTTGGAAGAAGCTTAACCAATTTAGGAAGGTCTTCGAGATTGAACATAAGGATAATAAAAAAATTCCTATTCCTCTAGAAGAGATTCCTGCTTTTGGTTTTATAGAAGAAGATTACATACTTGATAAAGATGGTGAAATCAAAGATACTCTTGAATATCTAGAAAGAACTGAAGGTGAAAATAGAGATCCGAAGGAAAATGTGAAAGAAACAAATGAATGTATAAGAAAAATCAGAGAGTAGATCGATAATTTCAAAGAAAGGAATAAGGAAGTAAGTGAATAGTTGAAACAAGAAAATGAAAACATCATCAAACTAAAAGTATAAGTTGAAGAAAAAAAAGAGTTGAGGAATGTCTAAATGCAATGGTAAAAGAAAATCTGATGAATGCATAAGGCTTTAACAAGAAGTGGTAAATCTGAAATTTTATTTTTAAAAAATCAAAAAGTCATGAAGAAAAATTCAAAATGATTTCCACAACTCTTGATGAGATAATTGTAGGTTAGAAAAAATCCAAAGAAAAAGGTCATTTAGGATTCAAAAAAGGTGAAAGCTCAGAATCATATCATACACATAAAGCAGAAAATATGATCAATCAACCAAATAAGATTGAAGACAAGAAGAATAATGGAAAGATCCAAAATCAAAGAAATGAAGCTAGAAAACCTCTGTTAAGACAACCAAATGCTCAAAGGTACCCATCTTTCAATGGTTTTTGTTACTCTTGCAATAAATTTGGATATAGAACAATGAAATGTAGAAGTAGAAAGAATCAAAATGTTTCATCCTTTACTGGTCAATTCTTTACATGAAAAAGGTTTGGTCATGGAGCAAGTGAATGAATAAGCCAAATGATGAATGCATATAAAAATGGTAGAATGATTCAACCTTTCAATGGTTACTATCATACATGCTATGGATTTCAAAAGAAGGATAATCAATGTAGATCAAAAATGAAAGGATTACTATTCAAAAGAATTTTGTATGTCATAATTGTAGTAGAATAGGACATATTGCTAAGTTTTGTAAAAGTAAAAACAAAGGTGGATTCGGTAGAAAAAAGGAAAGAAATGGAAAAGATTTGGAGAAAGAAAGAAGAAATAGAAGACAAGGGGGAATCTATACCATCCTATGGTATAGATGTTTCTTCCAAAAAATAAACCTAAAGCTATGGATTAGGGGGATATTTAATGGATATCTTTTATCCCTCCAAAAAAGAGGTGTTGAGGCTACAACACAAAGATATGTGATTTAGATCAACATGCTTGATCTACTAGTGAAAATTGTAGAAGAAAATATGTCAATGCAATAGTTTACAAAGCATTGGAAGCTGAATGTGCATATTGATTAAGTGTTGTGAACTTGAAGTGTTTGAAGCATTATTATAGAATTAGGTCAAATTGAGAGGTTATAAGAAATTTTACTAAGGAAAATGCATTTCACACAAGTATTCGAAGAGGATCAAAGATATAAGAAGAGAATTCAAAGTGTTTAAGCCAATTTGGGATACAAAGCATCAAAAATTTAATTCATCAAATGAAGTTAAAAATGTATTTCACAAATTTTGCATGCCCTAGTGGGTGGTTGCAAAAATTTGCACCAAAAAGTGAGCAAAAAAAATGAAAGGCTATAATGCAAGCCTGTTATAACATGAGCGTGTTATAACACACTTGCATTATGGATTGGTGTGACCGAACCTAAGGATTAGTCACATCTAGCCTATAATGTGCTCATCTTATAATGTGCTTGCATTATAATGCAAGCGCATTATAGAAAATTAAAAAAAGAAAATATAGTTCTTTTCATTTTCACTATCATATTTTCTTGCCTACAACTAGCAAACCCTGCTATTGCGCACTCATGTTTTGGAAGCATCAAAACTTGCAATTTATTCATCGAATCTTTGCAATCTCATTTCCAAGATGTTTCCATGTCGATGGGTAGGTTGAATAAGAAGCATTGTTTTTGTTTTGTGAATTTGTTGTTAAATAGGTAAATTTAGGTTGTTTTGATGTTCATTACTTTAATTTGTAGGAGATGATAATCAACCTAAAACTCCTTCTCCTTCTCATAAACAAACACATGAAAAAAACTTCAACAACCATGAAAAACTCCTCTAACAATTCCTCAACATATGCTACTCAACAAAATTTAATGGGGAAAATAGAAAACAACAAAAAATAGATTGAGTTAATCACAATGTTGAACGATCCTGTAAGTTAAACCTTGAAAATAATCACGCTTGAAAATTCAATTCAAGCCATGTTAACACATGTAGATGCAATTAGAAATAAAATAAATAGTTGGGTAGGTATGAGGTAGGATTGTAGGAATTTTTATGTAGATGAATTATCATATAAAGAAGTAAAAGATGAAAAAAATACAAAATATGATTTGTGCTCATTATTCACTAACCCACGCATAAATAAAACTCTCGATCTTAATATTAAAAGGTTTCCTATCCATTGGTGCAACCACAAATGGATTAGGAATTTTTTTTGGAATAGGTGGTGGATGATTTTTGACCATCCACCATGCAAAAATAACGAGGTCCCCCAATATTTCTTGAGGAAATTCTACCGCGAGTTCATCCTCAAAATTCTCCAACTATTTTGATATGAGGGACTTTTAGGGGAGAGGTGGAGGGTCAACACAAGATAGACCATGTGCACATCTCGATCCTCAATGAAAAGGGAGATGGGAATTTGCTAGGTTGGTGTATGAGCTTATTGTTATCCATTTCATCATGAAGGAGAGCGTTGTTGTGGACACTTTGTAGTCTATTAGCTCTCTAACCCAAAGTATCATCTAGCATGCCAGTCTTACAATACAACACCATCTAGGGAAGAGTTTGAGGGGTAGGATTCCACCCCATTCTTGTTAGGTTTGCAAGTTGGCTTGTACATATGACCCCACAAATAGCCAGGAGGCTGGTGTGTAGGATACATTTGTAGTTGTGGAGATGGCAATG
This sequence comes from Sequoia sempervirens, assembly GCA_007258455.2. Taxonomy (NCBI): domain Eukaryota; kingdom Viridiplantae; phylum Streptophyta; class Pinopsida; order Cupressales; family Cupressaceae; genus Sequoia; species Sequoia sempervirens. Next base: position 145,438,990 of record VDFB02000017.1, read on the forward strand.
GAAAATGACATTTTGAATGATGCTTTCAGCGTTGATACTCAAGTAAATGTTAGCATGTTTATTGAATTTAATTTATTTAATTTCATTTTTGAAATCCAAGATTAACTAATTAGTTTAATGATTGTAATAAAATTTTAGGGTCACAATGTTGATACTAGATACACTGACCCTCCACCTATTTTTTCCTCAACTTCATCTATCGCTAAGGTATGTAACTAGTAAACAATTATAAATATTACATGTGAATAGAATTGTTAAATGAATGGTATTCTAATATCTAATTTTTTTATGTTGAATAGGCTAATATTGGATGTTTCATGAGAACACCTCCTAGTGCCAGTGGAGTACAAACCTTCACGCAGGTAATAAAATAAAGAGTTTAAATATTGAATTGTACTTAATATATTTGTGCAATTTATATTCATATCATTGATTGCATTGCATGGCACATCTTTCAAACTTAAAGCATTAATTCATATTGGATAAGTAATAACTAGAAGTCGATAGATGACAAAATTTCAATCACAATATAGTTTTCTAGAAATTCAACATAAGAAATGATGCAATTACTTCACATAGCATAAGTAATAACGAGCCGCAACCAATTGCATTTTCTTATCATGGAATTTCATGAGATTACTTTTTATTGAGGAATTTTTTCAAATAGTTCACTACCTTGTTTATACTATGGATGCTTGGGAAAAATCTATGAAAGAATAATAGTAAGCAAAAGCATAAACAAGGCAACGAGTTGTTTGAAAAAATGCCTCAAAGAAATGTGGTCTCATGGTGATGTCCATCACCATGAGACCTAATTCATTTGAGGCATTTTTTCAAATAGATCATTGCCTTTCCTATGCTACCATATTTTCCATACGTTTCTACCAAAAAATTTTATCAAACAGTTCACTTCCTTGATGCAATGGCTAAAAGCCTAAAATAGGTGCTTTCCAACAAATTATGGATACTTCAAAAAAATATATCAAAAAATAATGTAAGTAATAGCATATAGAAGGTAGTGAATAGTTTTTTAAAATGCCTCAAATAAATGTGGTATCATGGTGATGGAATTCCATTCCATCACCATGGGACCAAATTTGTTTGAGGCATTTTTTAAAACTATTCACTTCCTTAAGAATAGGAACCAAGCCTTTAGCCAAAATTCCCCTCCAAATCCTTTTCAAGGTCCTCATCCTCATCCTCAATTTACCAATCCATGGAAGCTTCAACCTCTTATTCCACTTTTCATATCCCCACCCCTCCCTCTTCATGTCATGATCATCCTCCATCTCATAACCAAGACCACACTATACCATCCACCTCATCCTAGCATAATACCATAGAGATGGAAATGAACTGTTTGAAAAAATGCCTCAAAGAAATGTGGTCTCATGGTAATGGAATGCCATGACACATTTATTTTAATGGAATTCCATCACCATGAGACCACATTTCATTGAGGCATTTTTTCAAACAATTCACTTCCTTCTCTATGCTACCACATTTTTCGTACATGTCTACCAAAGCATTTTATGAAATGGTTCACCACCTTGTTGCTATGGATAAAAGCCTAAAATAGGTGCTTTTTTACAAGTTATGGATAGGGAAAATAGTAAGAATGATAGTAAGAAATATATAGTTCAATAAGTACTCAAAATATTATTCATTATCTCATACATTATAATCCATGACGTGCATCACTATTGTAGTTTCTGTGATTAGATAATTTATTTTATTTTCAGATGTTGCAAGTGGAAACACCTCCAGATGTTCATAGGGAAATGGACCTTGGTGTTTCTTCTACTATATAATCCTTCATGCATCTCATGGGGGTGTGAGGAAGATTACTCAATTTCAATTTACATTTGTTGTTATAGTTGTTAGCTAGTGAAAAAACAAATGATTATTGGTTCATAGTTTAATTTCTCTTTGGATGGTTTCTACAGGGCTTCAACATGCCACAACATGGGCATGTGAATATTTACTTCAAGGAGAGTGATCATCTAGTGGCAGTAAGTGATTATTTTGTTAAACATATCATTTTTATAATGCAATTTCTATATATTAATGTCTTTCCTTGTTATTGTAATAGTTGAAGCTCGATGAGGAACTAAACCTTAGGAGGAACACTAGGACCACCCCTTAACATTAGAGTAAATGAGTGAGAATTACCACCATTTGAGTGACAAGCAAAGGGAAAGAGCTTGTTTCAATAGCCTCAAGAGCAATGACTTTTGATTCCATGGTCCTCTGTTGTATGCCTATGGCATTTTTGAACATATTTTGTATTTCATATATATATTTGAAACTGTATGCCTATATGGAATTCTTGTAAGCCTATGTGGCTATTTTATATATATTTTATACTTATATCGACATATATTGATGTACACCTACTTGGCTATTTGGCTAATACAAATCTTTTTTATTGATGGTGTCCATATTTGCATTATAAATCCACATTTCAATAGATATGAGTTATGTGTATTCAAGTTTATACTTTACAACTTACGTGTATACTTTGTGACTTATGTGTACTCCAATGTATACTTTACAACTTACATGTTTTCATCTGTATACGTTGTATTCATGCATATAATTTGTATTAATGCATATACTATGTATATTCATGTGTATACTTCAAGGCTTATGTGTATTTGAGTACTTGTGCTTCACTTATTCACGTGTACACTTATTAATTGGTTATCCCTAGCATTTCTCATTATTTTCCTTCACAGTTTGTCTTAAATATTTATTGATTGATGCTAAACAACTTCAATATTTCCAAAAAAAATTGACCACGATTTATCATTTACTTATGTGCTAATTCAATATGGAATCCAAGGAAGAATTTAAAATCCTAATAAAGCTAAGAGGAGAGGGAATATGGATATTTATAGTGTAGCCTATTGTACCTTCTTTATAAAAATATCTAGTGGATCTTGTATGCTTTGCTATTTTTTTTCTACTTTTCATATCCCATTTTCATAGGTGGATCATCACTTCTCTCAATTTTTTTCCTTCTCCTATTCTAGGTCCTCACCTTCACTTGTGGTATTCCAAAATAATCTCTAGTTTGTGGTAAGCACCTACTAAGATTCAAAGGAGTCATTAGTTTTCCCCTTAGTCGTCTTAGGTGATTTTATTATTTCTTAGTTGGCTACAATGTATTTGATAGTTGATTTTGTGGAGATGAAACCTCTCATTCTTTGCAGTAGGAAATTTTAGGTAGATTCCTCTTTAATAAGAATTGGAGTTAATTGTTTCTTTTATTTTCTTTGAAATACTCATTTGAGTGGGGTCAAGATACTTTTAAATTTAATATATGGTTGAGTAGATTCATAGGTTGTGAATTGTTCTAGCACCAAATCTATCTACATGTAATTAGCTACTTGGTTTGGAAACTTGGAGGTTTTTATTTTTACTCCCTTTTCATCACCAAATGATATTATTTTTATCTCACTTACTTGGATTTGAGGATTTTTTGGTGTGAAGGAAGAGGTAGGATTGAAATAATCCTTCTCATATATGTCATCCCATTTATTACCCAAGGAAAAGTGACTTGGTTTTTCAACCATGTGTCCACCTTCTTGTCCATATGTTAACCAATTACTTTTATAAATTCACTCCAACCTAGCTTCTTCAAAGAATGCATTTTCTAATTATAGGTGATATGCAACAAATTTCTTCTAGACTGTTTGATATGATTGTGAAGGATAAGGAATAGGGGTTGTAATATCTCATTTATCAACATATATTTATACCTCTTCTTTGGGATATTTTTAGCTTCTACTTATGGTCGAGGCTCTAGTGTGAACTTATTAACATCATTATTCATAATTATTTTTAGCTAGGTCATAAGCCACCAAGTAGGCTCATATTTCAATTGACCTAGATGATTAGGTTTAGCTATAAATCTTTCAATTTTTTTTAGAATCTTGAAAAAATTACTCTTTACAACAACCATATTGTTGTAAGGGCAAGGAGGATAATTAGAAAAATTCTTCCCTTGCTAGACTTGAGGATGGTCATAAAAGATTTTAAGAGTCATGAAACCTTCTCATTTGTGATTAGAGTCATAATAGGAATAAGAAAGTTACCTAAATACTGATATTAATAATAATAAATTAAATGTAAGTATGAAATCCACATAATAATTGGATCATAACCCATTTGAGAACAAAAATTTTTAGGCTTTCCTCAACTATTTCGACACCTAGATGTTTTACCTCTTTCATGCAATCATATGCTTTTTGTGTCAAAAACTCAAACTTGTCAGTTATTGTGTGAATCTTTCTCTTATCCTTTGTTTTGCATGCCATCATAAGGGATTGAGTCCATTGAATGTATCTCAAAGTGATTGGGTATGTTTGGGTGTAAAAGAGGACCATGCCTAGCATAAAAATACCCATATAAACGTGTTGGAACATTTATTTTGGTCGTACAAGCTGTAGAACAAAAGTTGCACCACTTTACAACTTTTCATTGCTTGCATTTGATAACCTTTTCCTCAACTAAAAGGTCATCACCATGGGAAGACACCTCTGAGATAGTAGAAATTGAGATAGAAAAAACTAAGAGAGGTTATTGTAGAGGGTCCCAATGTGATCTTGTAGCCTTAGATAGGGAGTTTGTAAGTGTCACAATTTCTAAGTTATAACTCCTCAAAGATTGTATCCATTTTACACTTTAGACTCTTAAGGGATTGAGTTGGTTGAACATAGCTTGAAGTGATTGGGCATGTTTGGGTGTGAAAGAGGACCATGCATATCATAATTGTACCCATACAGATGTGTTGGAATAGTCTATGTGATCATACAAGTTGCAGAATAAAAGTTGCACCACTTTGCAACTTTACATTTCTTACATTTGACAATTTTTTTCTCAACTGAAAAGTCATCACCAAGGGAAAACACCTTTGAGATAGCAAAAACTAAGAGAGGTTATTGTAGAGGGTCTCAACACAATTCTATAGCCTTAGAAAAAGAGTTTGTAAGCATCATGGTTTCTGATTTATAGCCTGTCAAAGATTGCAATCATTTTTCACTTTAGACTCTTAAGGGATCAAACTAGTTAAACGAAGCTCATAGTGATTAGGAATGTTTGGGTACAAAAGAGGACCATTCCTAGTGTAAACATACCCACTTAGAAGTTTTGGAATAGTTCATTTGGTTGTACAAGTTGTAGAAAAAAAAACCACTTTACAACTTTATGTTACTTGCATTTGACAACTTTTTCCCCCAACACAATCCCGTAACTGAAAACAAAGAGTTTGTAGGTGTCATAGTTTTTGAGTTATATCCCATCAAAGATTGCAGCCATTTTACACTTTGGACTCTTAAGGGATTGAGCCAGTTGAACATAGCTTAGAGTGATTGAACATGTTTGGGTGTGAAAGAGGACTATGCCTAGAGTAAATGTACATATCCAAACATGTTGGAATAGTCTATTTGGTTGTACAAGTTGCAAAATGAAACTTGCATCACTTTGCAATTTTACACTGCTTGCATTTGATAATTTTTTCCTCAACTAAAAATTTGTCACCATAGGAAAACACCTCTGAGATAGAAAAAATGGAGAGAGGTTATTTTAGAGGGTCCCAATGTGATCTGTAGCCTCAAACATATATTTTGAAGTGTCACAGTTTCTGAGTTATGGCCAGTCAAAGATTACATTTATTTTGCACTTTGGACTCTCTAGGGATAAATTTAGTTGAACATGGCTTACAGTGTTTGGGCATGTTTGGGTGTGAAAGAGGACCATGTCTGGCATAAACATACCCATATAGAAATTTTGGAATAGTCTATTTGGTCATACAAGTTGTAGAACAAAATTTTCACTACTTTGCACCTTTATACTGCTTGCATTTGATAAATTTTTCCTTAATTGAAAAGTTGTCACCACGGGAAAACACCTATGAGATAGAAAAAAATGAGAGGTTATTGTAGAGGGGAATAATGTGACCTCATAGCCTCAAATGGAGAGTTTGTAAGAATCATAATTTTTGAGTAATAGCCAGTCAAATATTGCAACCATTTTCCACTTTGGACTCTCAAGGGATCGAGCTAGTTGAGCATAGCTCAAAGTACTTGGGAATGTTTGGGTGTGAAATAGGACCATGCCTAGCATAAACATACCCATCTGGACATGTTGGAACAATCATTTTGGTGGTATGTGTTGCAATATACATATGAGGATCTAATGTCTTTTCAACCAAAGGAGGTGCAACATGAAATTCCACTTAAAGTTGGAGCATTTCCTTATAAGAAAAAGTAAATGAAATATAATCCAATTTTTTTTGGAATGATCCTTGCAGAGATTCAAAAGATTCTAAACACACAAATTATATCTTCCATCCATCATTCAATGTTGATAGCTAATATTGTTCCTATTCACAAAAAAGAATGGTGAGATCTATATTTGTGTAGATCTCTGAAATCTAAATCAACTATCACTCAAGGATAACTATCATCTTCTAGTGATGGATCAAGTTCTTCAAACCATGACTAGATCCTAAATTCTTTCTACGTTGGATGGTTTCTTGGGTTACAATCAAATATAATTATCCCAAAAGATCAACATAATACAACCTTTACAATGCCATGGGGTTCTTTTGCATACTATAGGATGCCTTTTGGTCTTATTAATGCTAGCGCCACGTTCCAACATGCTATGGATTTTTATTTTTATGATGTACTAGGTAAGTTCATTGTAGTCTATGTTGATGATCTTAGAATATTTTCCAAGAAACATCATGAACACTTTTATCATTTGAGGAAAAATTTGGAGAGATGTCGACAACATGGCATTTCCTTGAATCCCAAGAAATTTTTTAGGTTTAAAAAAGTAAGATTCTTGGTCGTGTTGTGTCCAAAGAAGGTATTGAGACTAATTCTAAAAGAGTTAAAATTATTCAATCTCTTACTTTTCCATCAAGTAACAAAGTTGTTCATTATTTCTTTGGAAAGGTAAATTTTCTGTGAAGATTTGTACCATATTTTGTAGAGAAGACTCATCATATTGTTAATATGATGAAAGGAACTACCACTTTTCATTGCATAGCAGAAGGAAAAGTTGTGTTTGATGATATCAAAGAGGCTATTGCTCATGCACTAGTGTTAGTCTACCCAAACTACATGAAATAATTTATCTTGTATAGTTATGCTTCTGAGCATACATTTTCAGCAATCTTGGTGCAAGAGAATAGTGAGGGTTTTGAATCCACAATTGCATAGATGAGATATCCTCTAAAAAACCATGAACTTAAATATTCCCAAATGGAGAAGCATACTTTTGTTGTGGTTAAGGCAATGAAGTATTTCATGTTTCATATCCTTAATAGCCATGTTAAAGTCTTTGTTCTAGATTCAACTGTCAAGTCTATCTCGACACAGCAGGAGTTTGGTACAAATAGGGGCAAGTGGATATCCAAGATACAAGAATATGATATGTAAATAAAGCTTAAAATTTGGTGCATCAGTAAGGGTTGGGTCAACTTATTATTGATAATAACAATCCTGATGAAGAAGTTTTAGAATCTAAAGAAATAAATTCAAATGAGTTTCCAATGGTGTTGTTTGTTAGTAATACTAATGAATAGTATTCAAACATTGCTCATTTTCTCACATATGGAGAATGTCCAAACCACTTGACTCCAAAGGAAAAAAGAACTATTAAATTGAAATAAAAAAAATTGTCTTGTGGGACAATGGTTTGTACAAGCATGCTTTGGATGGTACCTTTTTACATTGTGGCGATAAAGCACAACATGAAAAATTGTTGAAGTCTTATCATGACTTAGCATGTGGAGGAAACTTTTCAGAGCCAATTACATCTCACAAGATTTTAAGAGAAAATTATTATTGGCCTACACTTTTTCAAGATGCATACTCATGGGTGCATAAATGTGAACTATGTTAGAAGTTCATATGTAAACCAAATTTGGAAGCTCTACCCTTGAAATAGGTCACTATTGAAGAGACCTTTTAGTGGTGGGGGATTGACTTTATTGGTGTAGTAAATCCACCTTCAAGTGCAAGACACACCTATGTCCTCACTGCAATTGATTAATTTACCAAATGGGTGGAGGCAATTTAGATAGAGCTCACTACTTTTGAGGTGGTGTGTAATTTCTTGAAGGAAAAAATCATATCCAAGTTTGTTGTGCTAAACAAAATTATTGCAAATAAATATTATGAATTCTCATCAAGTGAGATTACTAAGTTTTTTTTTTATCATGGTAATATGTTATCACATTCACCCGACCATTACCTACAAGGTAATGGCCAGGCTGAATCTAGCAATAAAAAATTGGTTACTATTATCCTCAAGCTTGTGGATAAGAATCAACATTTTTGGCACAAAGCTTTGTATGATGCTTTGTGGGAAGATAGGATGAATCCAAAGTGGGCAATAGGCATGTCTCCTTTCTAGCTCTTGTATGGGTTAAATGTTGAAATTCCAATTACATTAGAACTTCTCGCCCTCAAGTTGGCTAAGGCCATTGAAGATGAGACTTTTGGAAGTTCAATTGATAAGTGAACAATTTATCTTTTTGAATAGGAGGAAAAGTGAGTTCAGGTAGAAAACCGTATCACAAAGCATCAAGAACAAGTTAAAAAGATTTTTTGACAAGAAGGAAAAGTCTCATGAATTTCAAGTTGGTGATTGAGAGCCAAAATGTATGCATGGAAAGTTCAATTCACTATGGGTGGGGCCATTCAAGATTCATCAGCTACATGGTGAAAATAGATTTCTTTTGGAATATGAAGATGAGACCCTATTTTTTCTTCCCCATAGTGGGAAACATCTTAAGCTCTTTACACAATGAGGTGACAAAATGTTCAATGTAAATATTTCTACAATCTTTGCATCTTTTTGTTTTTGAGTCTTTTTTATTCTTTTTATTTTTGTCGCCTGACTCTATGCCCAATGGATGGATAAAGGCACTTGGAGTTTGGAGTTCTTCTCCCTTCATTCATTTCTAAGAATTACTGAAGGAAGTTCCCCATCTAGAGCCAATTGTTATCCTAGAATCCAGTTGTGCTCAATTCACGGGATAACCCTCTACGAATCTTATCCATTCTGTAGGTCCATGTACATCAAGCACAAAAAATGAGGAAAATTTTGATTGGCCTTTACATGTAGTCCTGAGCGTTGAATCATCCATTTGAGTGCTCATCCTTAGTCATTTCTTGAAAATCTTCCAAAGAATTTTTTGTCAGTTTTTACCTTCTGGAAGTCACAAATTTTTTTAGCTCATATAAGAGCACTAATTTTTAACACCCCTAAATGAGCTAGGTTATGAAACTTCTCCAAGTGTTGGAGCATTTATTTTTAGTGCTACTACACACCTCTCTTATCCATCAGATGTACAAGCATTGATTTTTAGTGCTATTCCATTCAAGGTTAACACTGTCATGTCAGAGCAGTATTATTTGCCACTTTTGCACCCTCAACAATTTTATAAAATTTGAAATGGTGAAAATCACCACTCCTACATTTTCCCCTCTCCACATGCATGGTCATAATGCACTCCAAGTTTATTAATGATTCATTTTTCAAAAAATTTAAGTGACTTATTAAAATAATTTTAGTTCACTTCATGATTGATTACCTTGTTTTCTCCATCTCATCCTCACATCTTCTATGTTTTCAGTTTCTTCGATCTTTGAGTAATGAATTTCACATGATTTTCATTCTTAGGTTTTCATCATTTCTTTCTTCAGACACATTATGTTTTCCTCCCCGGTTCATTTATTTTGTCATTTCAATTTTAGTTACACAATGTTCTTCAAATTTAGATTAATGTATTTACATTTCTCTTTCCCGAGTTCTATTTCTTTTGACGGTTGTTGTTTTGTAGATAATTTTTCAAGTGTTCATACTTAGGGTTTTTGTGTGTCCTAGTTCCTTTTTCTTTTTCCTTTTTGAAAGTATGAGCACTGATTTTTTATGTTATTTCTTTAATTATCATTGCTTGTCATTTATCCTTTGGTATAGTAGAGATTTTAAATGTCTTATCATTTTTTTGCAAGGTTCCTTACACATTTCTAAGCAGGAAAATTCACTTCTTTATCAAATTTTTTTTTGTAACTCCATGTGCAGGAGCAGTGATTTTCACCACTCTCACATGCATAGTCCTTCCCATCTTTCAAGATGTAGGAGTGGTGAAAATAAAAACCCCTAGAAACTTTTGGATCTTCCCCTTTTGTGCATAAGCACTAAAATAGTATGCTTTTACACATGGGTATGTTCAAGATCATTATTGGCCAAAAAGTGGTGATATAATGGGTATGTGTAGGGAACCCAAAATTGATGAAATGAAAATGGTTTTTAAAGGAGATTCTCAACTTTCGACCAATATAAATTATGCTTTACTTTAAATTCAATAAATAATAATTATTCATTTTCTATTTGAATTATAACTAAAGTCTTGATTGATAGGCTGATTGAAAAACATCTATAGCTTTCAAATGGTATCATATTTTGAATCTGAAACATGTGTCACATTCTATGCTTCGCATACTATAGGATTAAAAAATAAATTAAATTTCATAATTTTTTGACCAAGTTAAGGTGGTCGGACATACAAGTTTTAATACAAAAATCATAATTAATTATTTACTTGGAAAAATTACAAAAAAATATGCATCACATCAGGACATGGTCCTCTACTTATATCTAAAAATCTCATAAAAATAATTATCATTTTATTGTGGTTAGGGTGGTTAGAGAAACACGGTTCTTATTTTTCCTTGAAATTTAAGAATTATTGCATTGAAATTTCAAAATTTCACCAAATAGGATTTAAAACCTAGTAGCTTAGAAACTACATTCAATTTTCTACAAATTCTATTCTTACATATTTTTGAAATAATATAGATAAATTATTCAATTTTTTTATGTCAAGTTTTCTAACTCTGATTTTTCTAATTTTTTTTGCCACTTAAGGACATGTTTTTTCCATGATGATCCTGCACATACCCACATGATTTATGTTAAGCATGTAGTTTTCTTTTTCAGTGCATGTACATGGAATCATTTTTCTCCCTATATGTCACAATGTTGAGTTTTAGTGCTTGTGCAACTAATGTCTCAAGTATTCTCACAAAATACTAGAGCACTGATTGTCAGCGTTGTTACACCAAAAATAGAACTTCCAAGGTGTAAGGATGCTGATTTTCAACTCTCTTGCACAAAAAATATTTTTTCATTAAATTCTAAAAAAAATCATTCCATTTGTTTTATGAACTTCATTCCACCACTATTGTTTTGTTTTATGTGTTTCATAGCTCATGTTTGCTTGTTCCAAGATGCTTTCCCAACTTCACACATTCTTTTTTCGCTCATAACACATAAGCTCTTAACATCTGATAGGTTCATGTTTCCTTGTAGTTGCTCTTAGTTCTCATTTGGTATTCTCCAGATACAGTTTGTAGTCATATTTTGTTATTTTAATGATAATAAAATAATCTCCATCATCTTCTAAGAAAGAGAAAATGACTTGTACAAGTATCAAGGCATTATTTTCCTATCATTGTAACCTCAAAGATTGACAAGATCAAGGACATAGAGATTGGTCACCTTGATATGGATGATTTTGTGAAAAGAACAAAAAAGCAACCATTGGAAGAAAATATGTGAACAATCATTCATAGCAACCTATATTTAGTGGCTTCATTTCCAATTGTTGCTCACTCCACGAAATTTTTTCTTCTGGTTGCCTCACATTATATCAAGGAAGATAGGAGTTTGAGAGATTCTTCTAGACAAATCATGATGAGATTGGATCCAAAGTTCTTTGATATAGTTTTTTGGGTTCCACACATGGAAAAATATACAAATTTTTCCATTCTACAAGCACAGGAGGTTTATGAAAAAGATTCAAACAAAGATAAACAATTGATTAGTTCTCAATGGGTGAAGAATCCAAGGCCCACTATCTCTAAATGGCCCAAGGGTCTTCCATGAATTGATTTAAAGGAAGTTGTTCGGGATATGATCACTCTTTTGAGTAGGGTGAAAGTCTTGCTTGTTTCATTCCATTTGCAAGATTGGATGTATGAGTATATCTAAATCATTAGGAGGAGAAAAGCACACATAGACTAGGGAAAACAAATAAGTGATGTGATTCATGAGTAGCTCATCAATTTACAAACCACCTTAAATTTTTACATGACATCCTACCAAGTGTATGCTGTTGTTGTTATGAGAAAATTTCTAGGATTTTCAACTAAGGGTAATGTAAGTTTTGTGCCAGTATATGAGTTCTAATCTGAGATCACTTTGAAAAATAGTATCGAGCATTTCAAAAGAGTCATTGATTCATTCTTTTCACCTATATTTTTCACTTTTGATCCAACTCTTGAGAAGAAAAGAATGTCAGATGAAGCTTTCAAGGTTGCTAGTAAGTTTGGATGTATCTTCCTTTAGTTTCCTACTTTTACATATTTGAGAGTAGGTTGTTACACTAGGATCACATAAATTTTATGTAGATATCCTTCTGATAGTGGATATTAATGGAGTTGTGCAAAAAGTTGATTACAGTCCATAAAGAATGCCATAAAATTAAAGAATTCCATAAAATTCATAAGACAGGCTTTAAGTTTCTAATTACTACTGGAAGGTATACAATTGAAAGTGTGCAACAGAAAAAATTAGTAGCTACAAAGATGTAGATTATGACCATAAGGTCATACAGGTATGATCTAATTTTGATTTAAGAAATGAGAATAGAAAACTTAAGAAGGATCACCATCATGTCAATCGTTTTTAGGATATATGGTAGACTGTAGAGATGAAGAGGACATCTGAAGAATGGATTTTTTTAGGTTAACTCTGGAGTAGATCTGGGACCTTGGCATGGTTGATATTGTAGAGTATTTTGAAGATCCTTACGATATCATAAATTCAACATGTGAAGAGGAATAAATTTCCAATAAGCATTTACCTCTGGTGCAATGGCCCAAGAAAGAGAGTGTTTACATTAAAGAAAGACTTAATCCTATTCTACATAACACAAGTGAATGGTTGTAGAGGCATGGCTTTTAATTGAAATATTTCAAAATAGAGTCTGAGGGAGAAACACTAGGAGGTGAAACCATCTGACAACAAGAGCTTTGCACTAAACACAAATATGTTGTTACTCCCTCTTCTTCACAAAGGGGTCCTAAGATCAAGTTCACTTGTGGAAAAAGTATAAAATGGATAATTGAAGAAGATTAGGCTACTAAGGAAGAATAGCCATTTTGTAGAAGAAATAAATCTTACATCTGGAAAAAGCATAAGAAGAAGAAGTGAATGAAGGTGAGGAATCAAAAGAGTCTACAGAAGATGAAAAATCAAAAGAATATGAAGGAGAGGAAGAAGGTAATGAGGAAGAAGAAAGGCATAATGATGAAATATAAATATCTCCCCATGAGAACATTATTGATAACCCCCCCATACATCATTTCCTCTTACTACTAATGTTCCTCACACTTCTCCAAATCGTACTACTCCTCCACCTCCTCCTACATCAACCCTACATGTAGTAAAGGTTACCATTCCTCCTTTAGCATCATCAGTCCTTTCCACCCCTCTTGTGGGTTCCATTTTACAAACTGTTGATGTTTATTCAAGTTCTCCATCATCCATCTCGAGTCTATCTTATCCATCATATCATATTTCTTCTCAGGCCGAGTTTGATAGGTTTATGAAGGAGTCATTGTAGGATCCTCTTGCTTTTCAATCTACTAGTGCAATCGTGATTGATACTACTCCAAATGTTACTATAACATACAAATCCCTATAGAGGTGGATATTACATAGGAATTAATAGTAAGTCAAGAAGGAAATACTTCATTTCTAACCCCTTGGATAGTCTCACAAGTATCTAAGTGCAAGAAACATATGGTTTCCCCAGATGAGCTAGATAGTTCTCCCAAAATCCAAGGGGTAAAAGAAGGCAAAGATTAATTCAAGACTTCACGTGGAAAAGTCAAGTCATAAGTATGTGTATATTGGAGTATCTCCACATGATCAGGGAGATGTGAATATGGAAGATTACACTATAACTAGGGTCCCACTTGGGAAGGTAACGAATGCAAGTGCCAAAGAAGATGCACAAGTGACCCTAAATGCATTATCAGGTAGACTTAATAAGATGGAACAAGCTAGAATGGTATGCATCAGTTTTGAGAAATATCATAGGTACCTCAGAGAATGTGTAGCCTATGGCCATGGTAAATTTTGAAGAACCAACAATGCAAAAAGTGGAAAAATATTATTCCAAAGGTAAGGTATTCTATGAAATTGTTGATGAGATAATAGAGTAGGGCTCACAACTCATAGCTATTGCAGATGAAAAGACTACCCAAATATCCAAGATGAAATTGGAATTGGAAAAAGTAGAGGGAACACTTTCCATAGAGAAAAAAGAGATGGAACAAATTCTCACATTTTGGTTACAAATAAAGGAGACTAATTTGAGAAAATTAGTGGAAGTTGGGGTAATTCCTAACAAAGATAAGTATGTGGAAGTAAAAGAGTCTCATAGAAATTGCATACAAGTTATCAAGTCAATCATCGAGGACATACTTGACAAGTGCAAGAAGATGTTGAAGGACATCATATTGTTATGGTTAATGGAATTGAGGATTTTTTCGGGAAAGCTCCTTGATGATGATCATACCTTCCTCCTAGTAAGTAAGATTACTTAGACCTTGAAAGAAGCTCTCATGAAACACGTGGAAGATGAAGCCTTTTTAAAGACTTCAATGCATGCCTTGTGTAATGCACAAATTTCTTTGGACAACCTCAAGATGCATCTAGATAGATGCAAAAATAGTTTATCATCTGTAAGAAAGTCAATCATAAGGGTTCATACAATTATTGACTATATTGTTGGTCAAGATGAGGTAGTCATGCAGGAGATTAAGAAGAAATATGAATATTTCCAAGCCAAGAGAAAGGAACCATGAAAAAATTATTGTATCTCTAGAGTTAGATATTTCATACACTTTTTTCCATACTTTATGTAGATAGGCTTCGACATTTTACATGTCATTTTGAAAAAAATAATTATATGTAGAAAAAATATGTTCTCCTACATTTATGGACAAATTTTTTGAATAAGTCAACTATTTGGTTAGGGTTTTTCCTAAATTAGATCTCCTATGCCATCTATAAATAAGAAAGGATTCTAGTGCATTATGGACCTTTTATCTTATGCAATGAAGTGCTTCCCAATTGTGAAGCAAATATTGAAACATTGAGTTCACTTTTGTGAATCTATTTTTGATCAATAAAGAAGTTAAGTTGCACACCAAACTTTGTGTTGGGAAAAATATCTTGTGATTTTATTGAAATTGAGAGTGTTAAGTAATTGAGATTGAAGGGATTTTGAGTAAATCTATGTAGACTTTGAGCTACACTTATTGCTTGAAATTATGATATTGTTGATATTATTGGTGAATTCTCTATAAAATTTTGTCCTTATGTTTATTCATGCTTCTCATGGGATAAATTTTGAAGTATATCAAATACTTTATGCTTCTTTTACAACGTTGGTTACTATCTTGAAGGATTCATTATTAGAAACTACAAAAAGACTTTGTGTCTTCGTGAGATTTTCTTATTGGTTACTTATCTTTATCATGCTGGTGTTCCTAGAATTTTCTTTTACAAGATAGGAATATTGGAATTACTGCTTATTTTTAATTTAAAGTTGTACTGCATCCAAAATTTAAAATTGTGAAACATTGGAAAACATATTCACTGAAAAAAAAAGAGAATCATGAATGTGACACACTCACATATAATTTTTGTTGTGTACATTATTGTAAATATTTGATTATCTTTCCTTAGTTCCAATAGCAGTAAGAAGGGTGCCTCCCCTTTTCAAGAGGAGATATTCTATCTCACATAACTGTGGTTGAAATCAAGGTTTTGTAATCTATTAAAAGGGATTATAGAATTTTCACCCAAAATTTTGGAATACATTAATCTTCGTGAAAATTGTAATCCCTCTTTTTTTAGTAATTTCACATTTACATTTACCTGTATGCACTTTCACCCAATTTAGTAAACATATCCTTTAGGTAAAAACAATTATCCAACTTTTATACTCACTCAAATCGCTTGGTGGAAATGTTTCACTTCTTAATGAAATTTTTTTACAGTTGCACATTACACCATTAGTAAAAATTACATTTCCATAGAATAATATCACACTCATGCTATGATTATTTTTAATAAAATTTTCATTTCACGTGTAGAATTATTCACCACATTTTCATTGCAATAAAATTTTCTCATTTATTTCTTTGTAACTATAGAATTCATTTGAGTGCATTTCTAGTAAGTGTGCCCTAGCAGTCTATAACTTTGATCATCTTGGCCTTTATTTTAAATTTTACTCCTAGGATGATGTCCTTCTTTCGATGAATAATATTAAATAGTTCACCTGCATTGTTTATGCTTTCACGTTTTGCATGTTCTAAATGTAATACTGCATATATTTTTGGATTTTTGACTTGGCCTTTGCAACGACATAGGGAAGGCTTTGAGTCACCCACTCTCCCGAAAAATCTTTTCACCATGCACTGTAAACATCTTCAAAGATTAAATCAAAAAATCTTATGAATTAATTGTGTGACACATTGATAAGTAGGAGGATTTTCCATAGCATGTCAAATTGTGATATTTCTATCAGGATTCAACCGTGTAATTTATGAGTCAAACTCATTGAATCATGTTTCATGAGTAGTGGTTCACAATAACCCATCTCTCATGGTAATGAATGGCCCACTTAACACTCATTGCATATAGGTGATGCTCGTAGGGGTGAAGCACTGGGCCTTCCCAGAAAGTCAACCATCCTAGTACTACTCTAGCTCAAGTGCACTTAACCATGGAGTTTTTCCCCAAGGTTAAGGCCACTTATCTTGCAACCCCATTTGAAAAACCTTAAGCAAGTGTTATTCCTTATGAACCATTCATTATATAGCCCATTTAGCTCATCAATTGATAGGTAGGAGGTATTTTCCATAGCGTGTCAAATTGTGATATTTCTATCAGGATTCAACTATGTAGTTTTATGAGTCAAACTCATTGACCCATGTCAGGTCCCCTTATGGGCCTAGCTAAAAATATTGTTGTTTCTGATAAAATTATCATCTTTAGTTGACTTGAGACTACTTTTGCATGCATTTGGGATGAAACACTGAAGTAGGTAGTCATCAAAATTTTCTTTTTGACATTTAGTACTATGACCAAAATATGTTGGGTGGCCTCCAGAATCACCATGAAAATTTGATCAAACATTTGCATGGAGCCACAAAAATGCACTACCATGTTGACTAATGATATGGGAGCAAGGTTTCAAACTAGATTTGCATGATGCCATCAAGATTGCAATATATTAATGCTCAAAGTATCTCACCTAGCTATTTTTTAAACGACACCTGTCAAAAAGCAATGTGAACTCACCAAATCACCACCTCAAAAAATTACTAGATCTCTTTCTGAGAAGCTTCCACTAAGGAAATTAGTTTATTTAGGCCTAATAAAAATGTGTAGAAGGTATTTTCACCAATCCACTTCCTTCAAAAATTATTATAGGTCAAAGGTGGCCCCTTTGAAACCTTCTTGGTAGATAACATTATGTAGACTGCATATCTTACAAACTGTATTCCCTTTTGTCTTGGTAAAAATATCAAACAAGGTATTAGGGCTTGGAAAATGGACATGGTAGCACATTAACATGGGGACAATTGCAAACACTAATTGGTTCATCATGAAAATTAGCCAGCTCACAAAATATTGACCTCCAAAGTTGATCACCCTGGTAGATCTTATAATGTGTGGACAACAAACTCTTCCAAAACCCTCCAACTTAGTGCTTCAAAACCCTATCAAATATTATCAAAGGAAGTTGAAATCAAACATACACACTTACATATGCTAAATGAATGTGATTACCAAGATTTTGGTAAAAACTGAAAAGGCTTCAAGTTGTGATCCTCCAATGTAGGCTATTAGGATATATTTCACAAATGCAATCAATTCCTTTACCATAGGCACTTCAAATATTTCAAAAAATTTAAGGTTCCAATAATGGCTCTAACTAGGGATGTATGTCCCTTGTAGGAATAACAAGAATTCAAATCTCTAGTGGAAGAAAACTGAGTATTTAATTGATTGGCTAAGAAAGCCAAACCTCCCCTCTGCCTGAAACTAGTATGGTTTGAAAAATAAAATGACCGCTGATAGAACAAGGTCACTAGAAAAGAAAAACCTCCATTTACCTCTATCATACACTTTTTTTTCATAACACTTGTAGTGTAGAAAATTGTATTTTCTTGAAAGAGAGGAAATTTCACACTTAATTTCGACCTATTTTGGCATCCTTGCATTAATCAAATTTTAAAATCACCAACCATAGGCCCCTAAGGCCCATTATTTCAGATCTTAAGGCTTATTTCACAAAAAAACCCGACAAAATCACTCAAAACACTGAAAATCTTGAAAACCCACCTCAAAAAGCTAATATGGGACTCATTTGCCACCTTGGGTGAATGATTCCCCTTAGGTGGAACCCATTCGCTAAGGGTGGTGAATTAGTACCATTTTGGGTCTTTTTCAAATTTGAGTAGGAAATTCATCATTTTAATTTAAACTTTTTGTGGATGTTAGCCTTTGAGATTTAAATAATAGTCAATTTGGTGTTGATGCCTATATAAGGAAGTTTCTAAGTTATTTTTATAATCTAAGCAATTTGAGCAAGCATTTTCAAGATAAAATTCAAGAGACAAGTGTTGAGAATCTTTCACAAGAGAATTCAAGTTTCAAGAGCAAGTAAATTTGAAGTCTTGGAGCAGCATTAATGTGTTTTCGTAGGTCTTGAAGCTCATTTTCATTCAAGATCTAACATTTCCAAGGGTTGATCATGGTTGTCTATGGTGAATCATGATGGATTCTAGGATGGGGAGATGTAACTAACCATCAAAACAAGCCTAAAGACTTATTTCCTAAGTGATTCCATCTTCCATTATCACTCTACATTCAACCTAAGGAAGGTACAACCATCATTAGGGCTCATTTAGGGAGATTAGAGATCTCCTCAAGTGATTCATTCTTCTCCACTTTTCCATTCTTGCATTATATTTTGCACATTAGAATAGGGTTACATCATGTTCATATTTTTTAGTCTTAGACACACTTAAGGCTAGGTTTTGCATGCACATTTCATTATTTTAATCAAGGTTTAATTACCAAACTAGGGTTTTGACCAAGGCAAACCCCCATTAGAAAATCAAATCTATATTCTATTTTGTAGGTGTTTTTATAGATTCGGATCCAGAACTCAAGTTGGAAGGAAAGAGCAAGAATTGGAGTACATATTAGAAATTCAACTTCCCATAAAATTAGAATGAGACGAATTCCCCACAAGCAGTGAATGAGTCCCACTATAGGTGTTTTCCAGATTTTTTTTGTAGATTCAAATACCCTTTTTCTTGAAACATGCTTTTATGCACAAATTTAGATCTAGGATCAATTCACCCAAAATGGTGAATGAGTCCCATTAGGTCAAAAAGCTAGATTTTCCATTGTTTCAGAGTTGCTTCTAGTCACTTCTAGGTTTCTAGGTGCACATCATTCATTTCACTACTTTTCTATGTTGTTTCATTTGTGTTTCTAAGTCATTTTATAGGTCATCATATTGAATTAGGGTTTTTACATTTCATCTTGCATTTCATTATCTTTTCCAAGTATAAACTTAGCATTGAACCTCTTATTAGATCATATTCAGCCCCTAGGACAACCCTCTTGCAAGATATGTTTCTCTTGTGCATGGAGATCTCAATGGTTTGTTCTTGAATGAAAGATGGTGAAATTTTTTGTTTTAGGTCCTAAACCCTAGAAGGGAAGCAAAAAAAATTCCACCTTTCATTTTGGTGAACCAACACTTAGAAAATTTCATTTTTTAATTTGGAGTGCATTAGAATCCTATATTTAGCTTGCATTAACATTAAATTGGAACTTGCATTGGTTAACTTGCATTCTATGGTTTCAAATTTTGCATTAGTGAAAGCTCATATAGATTGCATGTTTGCATCTCATTTTACTCAAAAATATTCAAAATATGCATTTGCATCTTAGACACATATCAAAAATATAAAAACCATAAAATTCAATGAAAAATCTCTAAATTCTTTGAAAAAATCCATCACTGGGACTCATTCGCCACCTTTGGTGAATTAGTCCTTTTGCATATTCTGAATTGCATTTTTTGGCAGTCAAAGTTTAATTTCTAAGTTTTTGTTTGCTATTATTGTTTTTCTGTTTTAGTTTACCTTCTTTCTATTGCATTCAAATTATTAGTAGCATAATTTACATTCATTACAATTGTGGATATAATTAGTGTGTGCAAGTGAAATTCCCTATTCTAAGAAAGCAAAAAAAAAATGAAATACAACCAAGGAAAACACTAACAAACACTCAATGATCAACCTAGTTGATCCAAACAAAAATACAAGAAAATAATTCTTTTTACCTTGTTTGAATTGTTGAGTTGGTTGGCCCTTTTGATACTTGATTTTTTATGCTCCTTGCTTAGCAAAATGGCTTAAATCCTGGTGCAAAATGAAGCTAAGATGATGGGGAATGTAATGGTGAATGTGGGTAGTTGATTAGATGCAAGATGAGAGCTCTAAATGGCTGCAAAAATGGAGGTATGATTGATAGTACATGCAAGTGCATGAAATTAGCTAAATGTTTGCTTGATTGAATGCTTGTCAAAATTAGGAAAATTCCACTACTTTTAGGGGAAGATCCTCCAAATGAATGAAGGGATAAGATGCATCCAAGGTGGAGAAGATCAATGGCTAGGGTGAGTTGAGAACTCACAAGCCTTATCATGCTGACATGTGTCAGCTGAGGTGGAAAAAGGGGGATAAAGTGGAGGTGAGGTGGAGGTACTAGGAAGTACCTTGGGAATGGACAAGATCTTCTCATAAAGGATATATTTTTCCACATGTACCTTGAGACTTGAGCAGTGAGGAATCAAAAATTCCTCACAAATCCTCATTGGGATGAGCAAAGGAATTAAAAATTCCTTACAATGCATGGGGGAATAAATGTGAATTTTAAATTCACATGGGGAAGAGGATGGTTTATTCAAAAGGAGAAATCATTTAATAATAGCTGACCAAGGATGCATGCCATAAATGGAATGAGGATTAGGTTAGCTTAATTTAGTGATTAAGCTTGTGCAAAAGTAGGATTAGATGGGCTAATGGAGGATTAGCGGCAAATGGAAAATTATGGAGGATGTGACCCTAATGATGATTAGGGATGTGCACAAACTAATCATAGATTAATTAAGCTAATCTAAATTAAAAGGAGATTATGGAGGATGTTGACATGAGGAGAGAGAAGAAAGTGAAGTAAAAATTGATTTAATTCATTTAGATAAAGTGACTAAATTACATAAGTTAACCCTTTATTTAATTCAAAGACGAATGAGGTAAGGTATTTGATTAATTTATTAAATACATTAGTGGACATTAGGTTGAGATGAAATACTAATCAAATAATAAATTATTTAATTAATATGGCTAAAAGGATGTGAGATAGATGAATGCAAGGGTAAATTTGACCATATAGGAGTGGTCAAATTCAGATGTCTACATTTTTCTCCTCTTCAAAATACTGTTAAAATAGAAATGTTTCAAAGAAAAAGGAAGTGCAGATGACTTGATAGAAGAAAAAAGTATTAGGTGATGCTCTAGTATCAGAGGAAAATGGATAGGAAGGAAGAATGTAGAAATATACTACGGTATGCCCCCTTGAGAGGGTAGATGGGGAAGAAAAGGAGCCTTGGGCGACTTCTCGATATGATGAAGTAAAGAGTACCACATGATAGAGCATGAAAAACCATGAAGAATGGATTTTGAATAGAGGAAAATGGATATACGGGGTGCAAATGGTAGCTCTCGGAAGGAAAATGGTAAATGAATTTAGAAAGGTTAATTAAAGGGTAAAAATAACCTAAAAAATTAAAAGGTTAAATAGGGTCAAAAATGAAAAAACTATAAATAGTAAATTTGAAAAATCACTATTAACTTAATTTTCATTTGCACATGTGTCATCATGTGAATGAATGAGAGAGAGAGAGAGCGATAATGATGGCTAACGAGCTGAGTGAAGTGGAGGGTGATGATGAGCTAATCCACCAAGGAGATGAGGTGCATGCCTACTATTATGAAATTTCCTTTTGAGAGAAAGGGTAGATGCAAATCTTCCCAACATGGAAATAGGAAAATGTGAATCCTTCCCTTGGGGAGAAACGTGAATGTGAATTTTCCACTTTAAAAAAAAAAGTGCAAGGGTGAGTGTGCACTTGGTCGTGCTTGAGGTGACTCTAGAGGTTATGACCCAGGATGACCACCTGACACTGGATCAAGTGAGACTAATGCATAGGTTGGGATATCCCAACATTAGGGCACACATACCCATGGTGATAGCATTGATGGAGTGGTGGAGCTTTGAGACTTTGACATTCCATCTCCTGATAGGGCAGATGAAAGTCACATTGGAGGACATATGCTAGATCCTCAAACTGCTGAATCAAGGACACCTGATTAGCGCAACACCCAATCAATCAGTAGATAGGATCCTATAGGCTATATTTGGACCTATTGACCTTCCCATCCAAGTGAAGGGGTTAGATATCGACTACTGCCTAGGGATAATTTACACAACCTTTGCCTCTATTTCTTTGTTGACAAATTAGCGGGATCCTCCTTCCTGATAGGAGTGGTTGGTTCTTTAGCCTCAAGATAATTGAGGTTGTTAGGAATATTGTGGAGAGGAAAGAAAGAGTCTTTGACTGGGGCTCATGTGTGCTAGCCTAGCTATATTGATACATGCATGGGTGATCCCACAATAATGGTTTACAATTTTTGGCCAAATTGGACACTGGAATATATTTTTTAACTAAATCTTGACTTTCGGGCACTTATAGTGGCTAAACTATGAAGAATTTGAAGATGATGCAAACTAGAGTCTCACGAAATTTTGTCTATATATTCTAAATATATTTTTTTCAAAATTTTTGGAATTAGATTGCACTTCTTTTTCCATCTCCCTCGATTTTTTTTCCAAAAAACAACATTTTTAAAAAGTGACGCTCACCACATAACACAATTTTTTTTTCCATGAAGGATAAAATTATAATTCTTTCAAATTTAGATTTGTAACTCTCATATCTAGTGCTTCCACTTGGTTAGATAGTTTTTTATTGAATATATTTTTTTTAATCAAGTTTCAAAGTCAAACCAATTACAATTTAGACATAGCGCAACTGTATAACGCGTAACTTTTTTTGTATGTATCAAAATTCAATTTTTTTATTTATTTTTCATCAAATACTTCAATATCTAGTGCACTCATATTTTTCATTTTTCTTTTTGATAATCTACTATTTTTCCACATATGCAGAACAAAGAGCTTTATTTTCGGTTGAAAACCTACATTCACAAGAAATAAAAAGTAAATATAATAATCAAATTAAATTTTATTAAAATTATACTTTTTTGGAAGCTTATAATAAGGACTACATACTTACAAAAAATAAAGTTTTAAATGAATTAATTTGATCCCCCAAAAGATAAATTGAAAGTTTTTTTTTATTAGCATTTTGATAGGTGTGAAGGAGACTCCATTATAGGTATGGTTTAAAACTAGTGGGGTTCTATCCAAGGGGGCTTGGTCTAAAGTGGTTTGATCAAATCCTCTTCAATTGGAATCCTTTAAACGAAACATTTCAAGGCTTAAATCATTATATTTTCTAAAAATATGTGATTTTAGAAAAAAATCAGGATCTCCTAGGAATTGTAAACCACTATTGTGGTAGCACCCGCATGTCATATGTTATAGGCAGGTGTTGAGCATGACCCATGTCATATTGCTCCAAGTATGAACCTGTGAACATATTAGTGTGTCATGGCTAGACAACCTGATTATTGGAGCAAGGGATGAGACTCTCCTAGTGGCATATTGTTGGGGTTTGAAGTATGGATGAAGGTTACACTATCAGGAGGTAGGGAGCCTAGAGTTGTGTTGGTGGAGGATAGATGTACTGGTGTATGGGGACATCATCTAGAGGCCCTATATGGGATGTCAGTTTTAGGGATGGTGGGAAGATGCCAAGCTATGGAGGGGATATCTATTTTCCTAATGTTATTTGATAGGCAAGGATCCATTCATCATAGGGCTACATAGGATGAATAAGGTCACTTATCAATATGGGCTTTATTGGGACATTCTTTCATGACCCTAGATGTTTTAGAGGATGATCAAGGAGTATGGGCTAATTTTGGAGCAAAGGATCATGGCAGAGTACATGAGGCAAATGTGGGAGGTAGTCCCTATTACTGTATGGTTGTGGAGTGGAGGCCCTGACAATGCAAGCATGACAATGTGGTATGCAACATAGTGGACCCAACAGAGGATGGGGAGGATTACTACTATATGCCCAATCATACTAGTAGTGTGTTTTGGTGAGGATGATGAGCAAGAGCAACCGAGGCCATGAAGGAGGTGGAGGGATGGAAAATAGAGGGGAGAGGCGGATGTATAGATGGAGGAGGAGGGGAGAGGCGAGCAGGAAATGGATGTAGATTCCCCTATAGTGGATGCAATGGTCATAGTTCCATATGAGGCACCTCTACCAGAGGACCTAGCTATTTTATTGATAGGAGCATTGGTGAGATTATAGATTGCTAAGCATAGATTGAGAGAGTCAAAGGTCGATACAGGTCAAATCCAAACAAATATGGAGAGGCTATAGGTGAGGCACAGTGGTTATAGGAGGAGAGGGATGACCTATAGGAGGCTAGGGATAGTATGATGATCAGGGTAGTGGGGGAGTTGGGAGAGAAAATATAGGGGTCATAGAGGGAGAGGATGAAGCTTCAGGAAGAGAGGGATGATCTATGGAGGCAGTTGGAGGAGGCATGAGGGGTGAGGGAGGAGTCCATGGAGATGACTGAGGATGCAGTGGGAAAGACAGATACCCTAAGGAGGTAGAGGGATGAGATCACAGAGAGGGCAGGGACAATAGAGGTTTGAGCTCAGAGCCTACAAAGTGAGAGGGATGAGGCGGTGTGGAGGATGGGGCAGATGGAGGCGCAGGTAGAGCAGATGAGACTAGCATAGGAGGCTTTGGAGTAGGAGAGGTGAAGGATCACCCAGTAGAGGGACAAGTACCGCTTAGAGAGGGATATGGCTAGGGCACAGTTAGTAGGAGAGGTTGATGCTAGGACTGAGGAAAGGTACTATATATGCTCACATACTATCATTTCATCCTAGATCCCTCATAGAGGGTACCTCCCTACATCAGAGCAACCTCATAGAAGCCAACAAGAGCCTCACATTTACGTGCCACCCATACCCATGGATATAACAATTATCAAGAGACTTCTCCTCACACTTGAGGAAAAATTTAAAACTCCCCACAATGGTTAGATGTAGGGAGTAGTGGGTAGATGGAATGGTAGCTCCCCCAACCCTACCTCTAATTCCAACTCAATCCCTCTCATCAGAATATTTGTGGTCATGAACACCCTCTCCAATGTTTGCCTAGCATGCACATAGTCATACAAAACTAACTCTCTATGGATCAAAAGCCCTAAAATTTTCCAAAGGTCCTCCAAAGTAATGGTAGCCTCACCCATCGGTAGGTGAAAGTTGCTAGCATCATTGTGCCACTACTCTACCATCATCGCTCGATGCACCCTCAACTAGGGTATCCTGCATAAGTGGAAAATTCCCATCAGACTCAACCAAGTTTGTCCATATTGATCAATCTTTGATGAAGGTGATACATAACCTCCATCTACCTCCCCCATTGACTATAGGGGACCCAAAGGCTCCTACATCACATTACACAATAATGTTAGCCCTCAAAAACATAAATTCATTTTACTTCAATTTCCAAACCCTTGTGCACTTAGATTTTCTACAAAGTTACACTTCCATTTTGGTGCAAGTGCCACTTTAGGAACAAGCAAACTTTTTGAACCTAGGCGCAACTTTCTGTAGGCATCACAATTTCCTCTGAAGGTGTGAATTATCACAATGCAAGCATCATTTGGTGTAGGTGCATTAATATCCTCTACCCCCTTCCATACCCAAGCACAAGCACAACTTTACACATGCACAAGTGTGCAATCTAAGAGAATGAACTCTACAGGCACTAATTTATGAGACAAAAGCACTGAAAAAATCCACAAATGTAGCTTCTATAAAGACACCACTTTATGTGACATATGCACCATGATCACATGCAGTAGCACAACTCTATAAAAATTTCCCTCCACTTTCCCTAACTTTGAAGCCTAATTTGGCCTACGTATCAAGACCCCTAAACCTACCTAAAACCCAAGGGATTAATCACATTGGAAGTTTCTCGTATCCTTCGATTGTGGGTACTCATGAACCCTCTTCGATGGAAATGATGTAGAATCCGATCCATACCTCTTTCACACACTCCAATCTCCTATGTCCAATAGCAAGGGTGAAAATGACCTTATGGGCCCTTCCAAGGATTATTTATAGGCCCAAACGTTAATTTTCATGTCAGACACACTAAAATTGCCACATTTTATTGATTCCTATGCCTATTCTTATGTTTGTTCTTCTCTATTTTCTCATTTTACTCCTCCTCACCTTTCTACACCATTTCAACCATCATTTTTTGAGACATCACCCAAACATATTTTTTTAATTCTTTTTGTTCAGTCTCCTCAGGGGCATCACCTCCCAACACATTGGGGAAACTTTTTATACTTATTTAATGCAACATTACTTTTTATGTCATATCAAATAGGGGAAAAATGTAGACACTCCAATTTTGGCATCATAACCCTAATTAATTAAAATTATAAATTTTAATTAATTATCTTGATTTTTTCCTAATAATTAAATATTATGTTATTAAATTTATTAATCCTTCTTAAACCATAATTAATTAAATATCAAACTATTTAATTAATCCCACCTTTATCCCTATTCCTTTAAAATCCCATAATCATGTTTAAGTTGATTAATCCACGATTAATAAACCTTAGCTACACTCTAACCATCATTATCCCATTTGCTAACTTTTAGCTCTAACATAGTTAAAAAACCCATGGTTTATTAACACAACCCATTCTCACTAAATGAATGAATCCTTGATCAATTGATTTAACCCCCATCTGTAATCCTCATTAGCATTTTTTTCTAATTTTAAATTCCTCTACCCCCCTCAACCTTGCCACCTAATGACAAGTGTCCTAGTGTACTCCTCTCACACATGTGCCAATCTCACCTACCACCACTAGCCTCTTACACAATCCCACTAACTCTTCCCAATGTGTGAAAACACCTCACCCTCACCTCTTCTTCCCCTTGTGACACTTGTCACAATGCTAATGCTCCTCTCCACCACTCAATCATAGCCTTTGATCGAGTCATTGCATCTAAGACCTCCATTTCTCCCATATCATTGTATAAATGGAAGTCTCCTCTCCCATTTCCAACATCTATAATTGGCCTTAACATCACTATGCTAGAGTGTTGACTTGAGCGATCCACATTACTATCCTTGAGAGAAAATCAACAAGTGTTTGGGAGCAACTTGTGAGATCATCCATGGAGAAGGTATAACTTATGTTTGTGAATGAATTTCAATTTGATTTTGATTTTTTTACTTGCACACTCAATTTTCCTTCATTCACATAAAGACTTGTACCACAAGAAGATAAATATTCTTATTCGTATTTTTGCATAGATGGTCATTTTATGGATAGATTCTTTACACTCTCATTGACTTCAGACCCAAGTTAATCATTAGAAATAAAACTTAACCAATATTCACACATTATCCATCTCTCATATCATCAAGTATATTGTACAATCTAATTTACAGTTGCACACATGAATTAGGTAATTTTTGTGATACAAATTTTATGTTCACATTCAAAATACAAATTCTAGCTCAAGTCCTAGCCACCCCCCTATAAACTTTCTAAAAAGTTGATTAAGATGCTAGGGTTCAACATATAAGGAGAAGTATCTAGAATTCACCCATTACTAAGATGACCTCACTCCATTGCACATTACCTCTTGTTTTAACACATGGTTAAACCTTAGCTCTTCAACTAGGTCATTACAATATATGTTGCGTTGCATGCCATCTACATCAAGTCGCAAGTATCAATCATGTAGCATCATTGTAGTAACATCAATATAATTTTCATTGTTGTTGATCATCTTCCAACTTTTTAAAAAATTGTAAATTGATGAAGGGAGCTTGATCAAGGAAAACATCTTTGTATGTAACAAGAACCAAATGATATCCATTAAAACCATTAGGTTTTGAAATTGCAAGTGTAGGTACCAGTGACTCTTTGATTTTATAAGAATAAAAGATTTACAATATAAAGGTTGAATATGTGATTAAATATTTTTTCACGATTAAATATTATTTCTCTAAATCAAACATCAAATCTACTATATAGAATTGACCTCTCACAAAACTTAAGAATGATCTAATTTCAAATTTATCATTCTACTTCTAATCCATCTATATGTAATCAAATTATAAATTACAATTCAAAAATTATAAATAAAAAAATAAACCACCTATCAAACATTAAAATTACTAAAATTTATTTACTTTTTAATTTTTATATTTTAAAATTTCATAATATAACTTATTATAATTCAAAGCTTAGATAAGTAAATCATATTAATATTTATAACCATTAAACTATATCTTTAATGTAAATATTTCATTTTATTTCCTTACAAATAAAGATGTTTATAGCACATCTACTCAATTGTTATGTAGAAGAACATCTAAACACATTTTTTAGATTTTATATCCTTGAGCTTGGGAGCTACTTCACTTTGAATAATACCTAATATTTATAAGTTGGGACGGTAGCAGAGTTGGCTTGGGCCATGGGTTTGCTCCTCATTGAGTTCGGGTTCGACTCTGCTTCCGAATTTACCCAGTTGGGACTGACTTGCTGGGTGTTTGGTCCCCCGCAAGGGACTAGTCACCCCAGGTACCCAAGATACAGACCGATGGGCAGGATTGCGGGGATGCCCCTATTATTAACAAAAAAAAAAAAAAAAACCCTAATATTAATTTTAAAAAAACACATAATATTTATAATAGAAAACAAACAAAACATGAAGAACCTCTGAACTGCATAATAAATAAAATTCTAAGCATTTTTGGAAGTTGGAGATTCGACAAACCAGCACCATATTTCCTCAACAAACCCAACCTAAGAGCCACCTCTATGCCCATGTGTCATGATATGGCTTTTTAAAATTGTTAGCAAAAATTACAAAATTAAAAATAAAATGATTTACTCAGATCCACAAGATGATGGCTGAACGAAGTGATAGGCCTTTTAGATTAACCAATACATCTAGACATAAACATAGGCAGAATACTAAGCTTCTTGCATATTAGAACCGCAGTAGAGCTTTTATGGCCCACAGATTACACACTTAGATAATAGCGCACAACTACCCGAATTATGTCATGTATCATAGCACCGTATTATGCAAGTATAAGCCTGTGGAATAAGAATAACTAATTACAGGGTGGACTAATTAGTTGTTTAACACTTTGAGAAGGAAAGTGTAGTTTGACAATATCATTGAAAGAGTGGAGCCTTCTAATTTTCTCCACTTTAACTCTAATCCTTTGCGGATTCACTGTTAAGATTCTTTTTAACTATAGCTTACGGTGTGTATGAAAGCTTAAAGATTCTTACTTATTAGAACCGCGGTAGAGTTTTCAAGTTTTAAGTTTTCGTACTCCTTTCAGCGCTTATACTACGATCTTTGTAGGACTCCTGCATGCAGTTTCCCTCCTTTGTCTTGCGATTTGAATAGACAGCCACTACGTAACTCGGCAACGTCTACTCAGTGATCAGATTGTACATTGCACTGTAATTATTAATTAATTGAAAATAAAAACTACACTGTATATTGATTTTCCATAAATTAATAATTACAGTCAAATGTGCAGTCTGATGACTGCTTAGATAATGGCACTTGCACGTAATTCCCTGCCTCTGTCCTTCCTTTTTAATGAAGAAATGTATTATAAAAGAAAGCCATGTGAATAGATATTGGTCATGTGAATAGACATTGAATGGCGGAAAATTAGCATTCTTCAAAGGTTGTGTATTCCATATCATGAACAACTTTCTTCTAAATTCTAGATCTTGATCTTTCTGTTAGAATAGACAGACACTTAATTTTAGGAATACATTTTTTAATGAAGAAAAGCATTGCAACAAATAAAATTAATGTGAATAGGTATATGGACACGGTGGAAAATTATCATCTCTCAAAGGTTGTGCATGGAAATGGTGAGCTTCCTTTCTCTACTTTTCAGGTCTTAGTCTTTGTGTTAGAATAGACAACCACTAACTCTAAGGGTACATCTTTTAAAGAAGAAAAACCATTACAATATAAAAGACACTCATGCGAATAGGTATGGATGTGGAAATGAACATCCTTTAAAGATTGCACATATCTCACATAGTGAACTTCCTTCCTCCACTTTTTATGCTTGGTCTTTGCATTAGAATAGATAAGCAATAAGTCTAGAAATACAACTTTTAATGAAGAAAAAAATATGGCATAAAAGATAGCCATGCGAAAAGGCATGGATTTGTAAAAAAATGGTCTCCTTTAAAGGTTGCATATCTCACATTGTGAATTTCCTTTATCTACTTTTTAGACATTTATCTTTATGTTAGAATAAAGAACCACTAACTCTAATGATACAATTTTATGTTTTTGGTATAAAAAATGACATGGATCAATTAGGAAAAAATATAAGTATCTCACAGCTTTCTTGCTCTAATTTTCTAGCCCTAATCAATGTTTTCTATCTAAATATAAACAAAAAAAATTCTTGATTCTTAAGAAAAAAGTAACTTTGTTAAGGATGTCACTTACTCTTAAACAAGGTGAAACCCTATAATTTAGGGTGTTTTAGTTTGTCATCCATGATAAAAGAAGTCTACTGATTACAAGACAATGAAAATTGAATCCATAAGCCAACTACGTAACTTACAAGGGGATTGACGTCCAATAATTTGAACATGACTATAGTTCTATACTAATAATAATAAAAGGTTTAGCATAAAGATACATGCATCCTTACTCACTATTTTTTAATGACGAGTTACCTTTTTCTAATTTTACAAACCAAACACATACACTTTCTTCTCATGAAGACACTACTTATTACTTTTTCCTATTTAAAATTGAATTGAATAGGTATATTCAAATTAAGAAAAAAAATATAGAAGTAAATTTTGAGAGTTTGTAATGGTCATTAATTCGCACATTGGACTTCTTTGATTTGGATGTGCTAGTTTCTAAGTATACTAATTAATTTGAATGTAATATGATTCTATTTTTATATAGATGGATTTTGATATATCATTTATTTATTTGTCAAGTCTAAGGTTATTTTTATGAGGATGGCTATTATATAAAGACTTGATTTGGATTATCATTTAATATTCTAACATATATATTTCATAATTTCGAGATCCATTGAATTATTTTAAATAAATTGGAGTGATCATGCATTTATAAGATTACTCATTATTGGAGTCCTTTATCATTTATGTTATAGATTTAGCAAATACTTAAAGAAAATCAATATGATATTGAACCTAATATAAATATTTCTCAAATCATAAAATGCAAGTAAGAAAAGCATAAGAGAATTAAATAATATATGTTGAGATTTCAAGCTATGATTATTTCCTAGCTTAGAACACATGGCATGCTCACAACACCTAGCTCTTACACATCTATCCCTCTTGCGACACTTTTCAAAAGTCTAATCATTTAATCCATGCCTTAATTTCCTTAAAATCCTAGCTATCTATTACACATTTCATCTTGCATTAGATTTATTTTTTATTTCCCATCAATTGAAATCCCCTCATACAATTTTGGCATTCACTCTTATCATATTGTCATGTTGTCCATTTTATCACCTACATTCACACTATTTTCATGTCATTTTGCTAAAATATATTCTTAATATAAAAATAATAATGTTGGTTACTAAGAAACCACATTCTGGAACCATCAACACATCACAAAGATAAAATCAAGTAGAGCATTGGGTGCACTTCACTTACACTCAATCAAAGGATAAATAAATAAAAAAGGTAAAACGTTACATTCACATGTATTAGAATTATTTAGTCATCCATAATTTTTTTCTTATCTCCATTTTAGCACAACTATTATTCTAACCCTATTGGTTGTTTTTACAATGAACCAATCAGGTCTCACCAGATACTTATGAGCTTGCCAAACTCAATTTTCAATATCTGCAAGACAAGTGGCCAATGAACAAGATGTATCACTTAATTGCTCTATCTCCTACACTTTAGGCTCTGCAAAACTCAAGAGGGTGATCCCACAATATGTATTATACCATTATTTAAGACAATTCACGTTCACATTGCATATTTAGGTAGATATATTCTCACCTATGACTGATAAGATAAAATTCTCCAAGAAGTTGGAAATTCCTTGAATGAATTATGCACCTTAAGTCGAGAATACAAAAAAACACAAATAAAAAAAATTCAAAATAAATCAACAATTATTTTAAAGATTGTTCACAAGTCAAACAACTAGAACCATGGGAAAGACTTAACATATTAGTGATCAATGCCATTATCTATGGGCTAGGATTCAGAGCACATTGAAATATAAGGTGTATTCAATACTAAACACCCACAATTTAAGTGATACCACTTTGCAATTCACAAAGATGTAACCAAATTCTAAAGACTACTTATCAGATCCAATGATCCTACAAATGAATCCATGGTTTGATTCAAGCATTTTAACTCATTATATGAATGAGAGCTAAAACCAAAACACATATCAAAGTGTGAAATGATGAAAATTAATGAAATGATCTCTAATCAAAATTCTCATTAATAATTCGAATACAAAACCAAAATGGAGAGACTATACACTTGGAAAATCTCCATTATCATTCAGATGTGCTTAGGAACCATACATTTAACAAAATTTTCTACCTAGACTCAAAGCATTAGACAAAGACTTAGTATATTCACTACGTGTTCTTAATTTTCACTATCTATTCTAGAATTCAACAAAAGACCCACACAAATGGCAATGAATACCCTTTTATAAAACAAGTGAGAAAAAGAAAGCTTCAGGCCATATTGAGACATGTCACATTCTAATTGGACCACTACAAGACATATTCTCTAATTCAATTATATGTACATTCTTCAAAGTGGAGGGAATACACATGAGACTGTAAATATCATTTACATTCATTGTAAAGAGCAACTTTGCCTTCCAAAAAGCACATGTAAAAAGGATAATCATCTTCATTGTAGCATGTGCAATTTATTGAGCAAGATGACAAAATGATGTAGACCAAAAGTGAGTTAAAATATCAATCAGCATTCCACGTCATCAATAATTGATTCTTTCCTATGAAACATATGTTTTATACATTGTAACTTCTAAGGCTAGACCTGTACAATACTTGACCAAGTATATATTTCACATCTATATTCACAACCCAAATCGGCCAACAAATACTCTTCCCCATTCTTCACATTCCTCATCAGAGGGTCATTTGAAGTCAATAACTTTATGTAATGTCTTCTTGTATGGGGAGTACTTGGTTATTATAGAATTTGATTTCTTGTCAAAATCCTCCAGAAAGATGATAATAAATGTCAACATTCCCAAAGTGTCATTGAAGACATTAATATTGACTTCCTTACAAATTTCATTCACATGGGAATCAATAACCTCATCCATATCTCTCTTCCATACTTGCAATGGTTTCAATTCATAATTAGTGAGCTGAATATCTGGCAATGGTGACAAGTATGTCAAATCATATTGAGCTAATAATTCTCTCATCTTTTGTTCCAATGGGGCTATGTACCCCTAAAAATTTTTCTCACTTAACTCACATGCAAATGTATAAGTTGGAAGAACATCAGGGTATTTATCTTCATGATGGCCATATCCAGCTAATATTAACTTTAATCTCTTAGCTCTTGGGATCCACTTGTTCAAGATTGGCAAGGCCAACTCTTTATCCCTTTGGGACAATCATATTGCTTGCATCATCAGGGTGTAGTTGTCACATACACTATTCAGTCTAGCCTGAATTGCCTCATTCAGATGCTTCAAGATAGTGTGAATGATTTTTGATACATTTTCATACATTGTGTCTTGATCCTTTTCTAGCAACTTCTTATATGTTTTTGTGAGTGTCTTTTAAAATCTGCACATACTTAACTTCAAACAAGGGTTAGTACCTACAAATCTCTCAAGAACACTCCTATGAAATACCTTGTGAATGCTTCCAAATGCAATGCATGACAAGAGAAAACTAAAAGCATTATTGAAACAACAACAAATACCTATTCCATAGTGGATTGGTGTCAAATGTGCAAATGACCATTTCCCAATCCTTGCTCAAGAGCTAAAATGATAAGATGCAATGATGATGAAGAGCAAGATTAGTTCTTAAACCAAGAGAGTAACCTTGCATAAAAGTTGTAGATGGATTGATGAAGATTAAGGCCTTCATTTATAGATTTTATTGATGAGAGATTGGCCAAATGGGTGGATGTGGGACTAAAGATCCACCAATGAGAAGAGGCCACTTGTCAAGTTGTGATAGGCCAAGGGATGTGCAAGATTTGGGAAATGTGCCCATGAGAGGGAATTTCAAATTCAAATCTGTGCAATAAATTTTGAGAGGGGGACAAGAAAATGAGAAATAAATGCAATGTTGGAGGGACAAATCAACTTGTCATATTTTTCAAACTTGAGGGAATATTCCCCATAAATGCCATGTTGAGTGAAAATGATTATTTTAATAAATCAATAGATTGATTTATTTGTGCAAGTGGCATTATCTAGAGGATGCAAGTGGGTAAGATTAGCATTTAATCATGGTTAGATTAAATTAATGATGATTAGGTTAGTTTGACTTTCATGACTTAAATGCTTGATTTATATAAATTAGAAAAGGATGAAATGTGCATTATGACTTAATTAAATGGATGTTTAATTTATTTGATTAAAAGGTTGATGGTGAAGTTTATTTAATTTTAAATTAATGACCTTAGGAGATGGAAATTAATGAGATTACCTGATAAATGAATGAAGGTGAATTTGATTAATTGATGAATGGACCTAATGTGGAACCTTGATGAATGAACCTGATTGAATGCATAATGTTAATTTTGCATGTCTACATTTTGGCCCTCTTTGAAGCAATGCACTTGTTGCATTGGTTCAAAGAATAATCTTACCATGATCAAAATTCAATTTTTTTTTGATTTTTCGGATGCCCCAGTGGAAAGTACACTGGTACATTTCCCCCTCAAGAGATCGAGCAAAAGATTCGATTTGAGGGTCGATCTCACGATAAAGAGGTTTAAAAGGGATGGGCATAGATGATGATGCAAATGGGATGGATTTTAAGATGCTTAGAATAACAAATCTATATTATCTTAACAACTTAAATGATGATTTGATGTATGAGATGGATGATGTGATATGCTGTGATTATGCAATGGATGATTTATGAGATGCTTAGACTAACAGATCTATATTATGATGATGATATGAATGCACGATTAATGCATGATGGATGCATGATGGATGTATTGGTCATGATGATTAACTATTCATTTTGTGATGTTAGTGCGGAAAATGAAAAAATTAGATGATGACAAGAGGATCCAACAAGCCAACATTATGAGAGATGACGATAAGAAATGATGATGATAGATAGATGATTTGCTTATCAAGGATTGGGATTTTAAAAGAGTCACCTTATGTTTGATAACACACATAAGTACGACGCATCAAGGTATAAAGGAACAGGATGGCGTTGTACTTAGTGTGATGGACTTTGACTTGAAAAATAGATAGGAGTATTCATGTTCACACCTGACATACATAAACCTTGCTAGGATGCACTTTAGAAGTTTCAAAACATCTCAGACCCAAACATGAAAAGGTATAACCAATCAATGTAATAGTCAACAAGCTATCCAAAAAATCTTCTATACATATCTAACAAAGAAATTATTCACCAAGTTATTTTACAAGAACGTCCAACAAGCACAACAGATAAAAGAATAATTATCATTGCCCCATTCCTATCTCTCTAAATCCTTCGTTCGGATATCATCGAGATGTCCTTGGACTGAGCGCAATAAGATAAGTCAAAAGAAAAGATAAATCACACAAACAAGTTGATGTTCTTCAATACCGCTAACCAAAAGGGAATGTGTTTTTAAGGATAAGAACCAAAACTTATTGCCAAAAGATAATTCCCATTGTAGGAAGGATACATCCTAGGACATGTTAGTGGATGGTGGCATGTCATTTCATTTATCCAAAGTGATCTTTCTGATAAATGATGCCCCTTGTAGGAAGGATTCATCCTAGGACATGATGTTATCAGATGATTGATATGGGACTATTTGGATGATGGACTATCGACACAAAGAATTGACCAACTTGTTTACATACTGACTGAGACTTGAGACTTGACGCTTTTGAGTTTTAATTTTTAAGCTGCTAGACTTGTTTCTAATTGTTTCACCAAAGGTTGAGGATGGTGACCAGTTTACTATGGATGGTGTTATTGTAGGTACAAGCGGGATGAGGTGGATGGATTTTTTCAAATATTTGGATTTTTTTGATGTTTTGCAATGTTTTGAGGCTATTTTGGTATTTTTCAAGGTTTTACAAATGTTTTGTTTTTCAAATTTTCAAATATTTTTGGGATTTTATGAGATTTTGACCAAGAAACTAACCTAAAGACCTATCCTAGGGGCCTCAGAGGCTAATCGACAAATTAGCCTTGCCTACGTTATACATGTAGAGACCACGTAGTTCGACTAATGACTTGATCGATTTACAAATGAAGATATACATGATGAGATGTTAGTTTATTATGACGGACTCCTATAGGACTGACCTAAATGTCTCGGGGGATGATCAAAGATCAACCTTGCCTACGTTCAAGCTCAGAGACAACGTAGTTTGACAAGACGACCTTTTTTTTGGCTTTTTGAATGACTTTTTTGACTTGTTTTTGGATTTTGATATGATTTGAATATTTTTGGATTCTCTAATTTTCTAATGTTTTTGGATTTTCTGATTTTCTGATGTTTTTGGATTTTCTAATTTTTTGATGTTTTTGGATTTTATGATTTTCTAATGTTTTTGGATTTTCTGATTTTCTATTTTTTTTGGATTTTCTGATTTTCTAATGTTTTTGGATTTTCTGATTTGAGGAATTTAAGAATATACACTAATCCGATCTGATGAGAACGTGCCCCCAGCGTGATATAATAGACTACCCCAATAAAGCCAGGACAAACTGGCCTTGAGGATGGGTCGAGTAGTAATAGGAGGGATCATAATATGAAAACAAGACAAAGCTATGGTGTGGACGCAAATGGATGAGTGATGGATGGAGACCTGAATGTGATGGATGATGGAAGTGAAATGGAGGGATGATGATGTAGATCAAGCTATAAAGATTCTAGTGGATGGAAAGTGCTTATTTACAGAAGGCACCTATTTGCCAGGTTTTCACCAAGGTACTTGCCCCAAGTGCCACCAAAGTGGTTTTCACTATAGGACGATTTTTTTAATCCTTTTTCTGATTTTTTTGGATTTTTTGCTTTTTTGATTTTTTTGTTGTCTCCAAGACGCCTGTTTGCCAAGTTTTTTCCAAAGTAACCATTTTTTCAGGACTTTTTCTGATTTTTTTTTGGATTTTTGGTTTTATACCCTAAAAGAATTAGGCATAAAACTTTTTGAGATTGGAGCTATTCATGGGCTCCTGCAGAGGTTCCCCTTTGGGTGTTGATAGCTGATATGCCCCTGATTTATAACTTGTTATGAAAAATGGTCCTAACCAATTAGGTTTGAACTTGCCTTTGCTGCTTGGGTTTGGGACATTCTTCTGATTTTCTTTTAAGACCAGTTCTCTGACTTGGAAAGTCCTACTTCTGATTTTCTTGTTGTAGCTTTGTTTGAGTCTATTTTGATAGACTTGCAAGTGATTTAAAGCATCTATCCATCTCTCATCTAGTAACTCCAACTCATTTAGTCTTGATACCCAATATTCTTCATCTGTGATAAGGTTTTGCAGTGATATCCTGAGAGATGGGAGCTCGATCTCAATGGGGAGTATGACTTTTGATTCGTAGACCAAGGAGAAGGGGGTGGCACTGGTGGGTGTGAGGATGCTTGTTCGATAATCCCAGAGGGCGGGATTAAGCTACAAGTGCCAGTCACAACCTGCGTCATTGACTGAATTCTTGAGGATTTTGAGGATGGTTTTGTTCGTGGCTTCTGCTTGTCTATTACTTTGGGGATAGTACGAGGTGGAGAAGCGATGCTAGATTTTGAATTTCTCACACAAGTCACAGACATCCTGATTCTTGAATGGTGTCCCATTATTTGAGATAATGGCTTGTGGGACACTGTAATGATAGATTAGATAGTTCGGGATGAATTTTGAGATCTGCTTCCCAGTGATATACGTCATGGGTATGGCTTCCACCCACTTTGTGAAGTACTTAGTTGTAGTTATGATGAATTTGTGGCCATTGGATGAGGTGGGTGAGATTTTCCCATGAGATCGAGTCCCCACTATGAAAAGGGCCATGGTGTGATAATCGGGTGAAGCTCTTGAGCTGGAGCATGGATGAGGTCCCCATGCTGCTGACATTTTAAACACCTTTTAGCATGATCATGTGCTTCTCTTTCCATTGTGGGCTAGTAATACCCCATCCTCAGCAATTTCTTGGCTATGGTCATTCCACTCAAGTGTGAACCACATATACTGTTGTGTACTTCCATTAGAGCGGTTAATGCCTCCTCAATATTTAGGCAGTGTAGCAAGGTACCTTCTATGCTTCTACAGTATAAGGTATCACCTAGGATGACAAATCTAGATGCCTTTTTGATAAAATTTTGTTTTAGGTTTGATGGGAGGTCAGGGGTATGACGTCTATGTGAAGATATGTGTAGATGTCATGGTACGAAAGATCACTAGGACCAACGATTTCACACACGAATTCTGATTCTGGTACCTCATATGCAGGAACAAGAAGCTGCTCAATCAAGAATTCATATTTTGGAATGTTGTTGGGGATATTCAATAAGGATCCCATTAATGTCACGGTGTCTGCTACTCTGTTGTTGGTTCTAGGAATTTGCTCAAATGTTATTTCAATGAAAGATTCTTTGAGAGTCTCCACCAATTTCTTGTATGGAGTGAGCTTATAATCCTTGGTATGATATTCATTATTGACTTGATTTATGATCAACTGAGAGTCTCCATACACTTTGAGGGCCATGATGCTCCATTGCATTGCTATTCTGAGACCTATAGTCAAAGGCTCATATTCTGCGATGTTGTTTGTGCAAGGAAATGCTAGTTTGTATGACCTTGGTATGTAATCTCCTTGTGGAGTGATGAAGAAGGCACCAGCTCTTGATCCATGTTGTGTGTATGAACCATCAAAGTATAGTTTCTAGTGGTCAGCTACGTTGAGGTTAAAAATAGATTCATCTGGAAACTTTGAGACAAGAGGATTCTCAGAATAGATAGGTGCTTCTGCTAGTTGGTCTGCAATAACTTGTCCCTTAATTTATTTCCTTTCCACATACTCGATGTCATACTCTGATAATATCATTACCCATTTTTCCATTCTATCGGTTAGCATTGCCTTTGATAGTAGATACTTGAGGGGATCAATTTTGGTGATGAGCTTAATCTTGTGTGCAAACATGTAATGTCTAAATTTTTGTAATGCAAACACTATTGTGAGGCACGCTTTCTTGATGAATGAGTAGTTAGCTCATGACCCACCATTGTCCTACTGATATAGTAGATAGCCCTCTTCATTTCATTTTCATCATGCTGAGCCAAGAGAGCTCCAAGGGCTACTACTGTTGCTAACACATATAAGATCAATGGATTCTTTGGGATGGGTGGCATTAAGACAGGCGGTGTTAGTAGATATTCCTTGGTTTTGTTGAATGCCTCTTCACATTTTCTATCCCATTTATAGGCTACCCCCTTGTGGAGTAGGTGAGAATATGGATTCTTCTTGTCTGCCAGTTGTGCTATGAATCTTCGGATGGATTGAAGTCTTCCTTGGAGACCTCTTAGTTGTTTTAATGTATTTGGTGCTTCCATCTCGAGGATTGCTTTTAATTTTGCTGGATCCACCTGAATACCCCTCATAGACACTATGTATCCTAACAATTTACCTGATTGTACGCCAAAGACACACTTCTTGGGATTTAGTCTGACTTTGTATTCCTCCAATCTATCAAAGATAGCACTTAAGGTT
The DNA here is from genome assembly GCA_007258455.2 of Sequoia sempervirens. Taxonomy (NCBI): domain Eukaryota; kingdom Viridiplantae; phylum Streptophyta; class Pinopsida; order Cupressales; family Cupressaceae; genus Sequoia; species Sequoia sempervirens. Next base: position 145,479,498 of record VDFB02000017.1, read on the forward strand.
GCTATATGATCTTTTTTTTTTCTTCGTTTGGCTAGGATGTCATCAACATAGTCTTCAACTATTTTATGAATCATGTCATGGAAGATCAATGTCATGGCCCTTTGATATGTTTCTCCTGTGTTCTTTAGACCGAATGGCATCATATTCCAATAGTATGTCCCCCATGGACAAGTGAAAGATGCCTTGTGTTGATCCTCTTTGCTATCATGATCTGATTATATCCTGAAAATCCATCCATTAGTGATAGCATCTCATGTCTTGCTATCATATCTACTATCATGTCAATGTTGGGAAGTAGGAAATCATCTTTTGGACATGCTTTGTTCAAATCTTTGAAGTCTGTACAGATTCTGATGGCTTTGTCAGGCTTTGAAATAGGTACCAAGTTTGATACCCATTCTGGATAGTCTATTGATCATATGAATCCTGCATCTAATAGCTTTTTGAGCTCCATTTTGACTAACAAAGCGATTTGAGGATGCATTTTTTGAAGCTTTTGTCTAACAGGTTTTGCTTCTGGATACACTGCTAAGTGGTGGACCACAGTCTTTGGATCAAGCCCTGGCATATCAACATAACTCCATGTGAATTTTATTTGTCTTTCCCTTAGGAACGCTGCTAGGAGTTCTTGCTCTTCTGATAATAGTGATTCTACATAAAATGTGATATACGGGGTCTCCTCTGTTCCTAGGTTGACTAGATTGCATTTTTTGGCCAAGACTGTTGACTTTTCCTGATGAATAGCTCTTAAAGGAAGATTGAATCCTTCATCCTTGGGCACCTCAGAGAGGTTTTCACCATTGGATACATCCTTTCTTTTTACTTTTTTCTTGTCTGTGAGTGCCTTGGTGTGGTTTTCACTCAAGGACTTGGATATGATTCTTCGTTTCTCACTTTTGCGACTAAAGGATTCAATCGTTTCCCCATAGTAGGCATGTGTTTCCAACTCCATTATAAACCCTGCTTTGTGATCCCCATCTGGAATGTTATCCCTCAATCCCATGAATTTTGAGAGTGCCTCATCATTTTTGAATGTATCAAGAACCGGTGGTCCTTGTTGGTCATAGTCGATCAGTTGGGGGTAGACTAGGCAGATTTCATGATTTTGATGATCGGAATTGAAAGATAATGTACTAATCATGCAAAGGGTGGTATCCTTGAATAACCTAGGTAGATTGGATATGGGGTTCTCATCATCACTACTAATATAGGCCTCAATTATAAAGTTATGTATGTCGCTACCTATGGATGTTGATGAGCGTACCTCTGCTACTATTGGCTGAGGAGAAATATTAACCATTCTAACTAGAGGACTTCGGCCACGTATGGTTATACTCAGAGGGGTACATCCAAGGCCAAGATTTGTTAGTGGTCGTGTCTCTAGCATGATAGGTATTATAAGCCCATTGTCATTTTGTCCAAGTCTCTGGTTTCTGTCGTAGCCCATTGCAAGCATCATTTGCAAACCCTTCCTTCCGTTATCCATTGGTAAATTTGGTATTGGTCTTTCATCTTGATAGAGCATGTGTGATGGATCTTCCTCAATAACCTCCTGGCCAAGGTCTCCCCAGCTTGTGAATTCAAGATAATCTCTAGGAGATGTTTATGATGTGGAAGCATGCTTCTCTTGTGGACGACCTCGTGATCTAGGAGATTGTGGTAACTCTCCTACCATAAAAGAATTGTTGGGGAGCTTGTAGCTTCCACAACCATCATCCTGGATGATGAGCTTGATGTTGGAGATGGTGGGAATGGTGGGAGTGGCAGGTGTCTTTGTCACAGAAGTGGATGTGAGGGTGGCTGGATTGATGTATTGTGTGGATGGGCCCTCATCATTTTTTGGCACTTGGGGGATTTTGTAATATTTGGCTTCAAGATTCTTGCAATATGAGAAAGGTTCAGGATCTCCATGGATAGTAACTTCTTGTCCATTATGTGTGAATTTCACACATTGGTGGAAGATTGATGCTACAACTTTCATCGCATGGATCCATGGGAGTCCCAGGAGGATATTATATGGTAAGTCAAGATCCAAGACTTGGCAAGTAGTTTCCATGATGGTGGGCCATACTTGAATAGAGAGTTTAATTGTGCCTTGAGACACTCTTTCTTGGTCGTCATATGCTCTTATCATGATGCCCTTCCCTTTATCGATGGAATCTTTTGATATTTTCAATTGCTTGATGAGGCTTAGGGAACATATGTTCAAGCCTGCACCTCCATCCACCAAGACCCTTTTAATTTTTCTCTTATGTACTATGGCTTCCAAGTGAAGTGCACGGTTGTGTGATGGTTGGGCGGGGGAATCTTGGTTAGAGAATGTAAGAAGATTAGGCATAATGATATTTCTGACCATAGCTTGGAATTGCTCTGCATCGAGATCTGCAGGGACGGTGGATGAGGCTAATGCTTCTTCAAGAATTTTCCTATGGGCAGATGATATTTTTAGCAACTCCATGATGGATATTTGCGTTGGTGTTCTCTTGAGTTGATCTAGGACATTGTAGCCATTATGGATAGGTTTGGATGCAGGGATTTTGTTTGACTGGGATGAGCCTGTGATAGTTACTTTGCCGCTTCTTGGGGTGACTCCACAATCTTCAACATGGTCACCCTTGATGGTGATGACCATGCAATCTTCATTTAGGGAGGCAACCACTGATTCATAAACATGATTTAAACTACCCTTCCCTTTATCATTTTTATTCCCTTTGTTGCCATGATTCGGCACTGGATTTGTGTATAGTTTAAGATCCTGATTTCCTGTAGGTTGTTCCACATTTATGATTTTTTTATCGATGAGATCTTGGATGATGTTTTTGAGTCTCATCAACTATTTGTGGTGTGGCCTTTGATTTTATGAAATTCAAAAATTTGATTCTCTTTCTACCAAGGAGGTTTGACATCAGGTTCCTGGTAGTTTTCAAAGGTAGGAGCTTGAATGAGTTTTTCATCTATCAAATTTTTCATGATGACTTCCAATGGTTCCCCCAAAGCAGTGTACTTTCGCTTGGGATAATTCTTGCTTTCGGGTGGTCCTCTTTGATCATTGAGATTATTGATTGTTGAATTGTTATTTGGATGGTATGTCATGTGTTGATTGTTTTGGTGTTGTGTTTGGGTTTGCAGTGTGGGTGTATGTTGGTGTGGACCACTAATGACCACCTTGGCATCGACGACACCATCATTAGTGATTTTTTTGTTCCTTTCCTATGTGTGAGATTTATCGTTGTAATTAGATGGTGGTGAGTTTTGTTGTTCATGATATGATGTTGATTCCGCAAGTTGGGTCACAAGGGCTCTTTCGATGCTGAGCGCTTTGGAGATCAATTGATCATATGTGGAGATGCCCTGAACCTTGAGATGAAATGCCAAGTGGCCTTCAAGGTTGGCTATGATGGTGCAAACTTGTTGTTCTTCTGGCATGGTCCACTTGCTTCGATTGGCCTTGGATCACCATCATTGAAGGAATGAAGTGAAAGATTCATTCTTTCCTTGTTTCAGAGCCAAGAGTTCTTTGAGACTAACATCCATTGCAATGTTACATGCATAGTTCTTAATGAATGCATCCCTAATTTCTTGGAATGTTCTAATGCCTGAAGGTAAGCGAGAGAACCATTCTATAGCGGGGCCTACCAAACTCCTATGGAATAGCCGCATTAGATAAGTATCGTCATATGCAACTTCCATGCAATGAACCTAGAATTCCCTGATGTGATCTTCAGGGTTTCCCATCCCTTGATATTTGTCAAATTTGGGGATTTCAAATCCCTTGGGGAATGGTTTAATCTCTAGGCTCCTATCAAATGGATAGGGACACAAGTTGCTTGGCGTTTTCATTGTTCACCCGGATTGCAAATCAAGTACTTGTTGTGAAAGCAACCTGAGTTGTTTCGTCACATCATTTTGCAAATCAGGGGGTGGGATGAAAGTGTTTTGGGGTGTTGTGATTGCGGTTTGGATGGGTCGGTTGTTTGGTGTGTTGTTCGATGGTATCTGTATGTTTTTTTGAGTGAGGTAGGCTTCCACCTACTTTTGTATGAACAACGCTTGTTGTTGATCTTGTTGTTGTTGTGCTAAGATTTGTGCTTGTTGCGCTTGCTGTTGTTCCAACAATGCTTGTTGTTGTTCACACAACGCTTGTTGTTGGGCTTCCAATTCTGTTGCTTCCTGTTGCTCTTGGTATTGCTTTAATTCTTGCAGATATGCTTGTAATTGCATTGCTTGTGCAAGAAGTTGTGCTTGATATTGAGCTTGTGCTTGAGTTTGCGCTTGGGCTACTTGCACTTGTGCTACTTCTTGTTGTAATAGAGCTTGTGCTTGAGCAGTCTTGTGTGCTTGTAATGCTTGAGAAACTTGAACGGCTTCTTGTTGTTGTTGCTGCTGCAATAAAGCTTGGGCTTGTTGCACTTGTAATGCGGCTTGTGCTGCTTTGGTAGCTTGCACCGCTTGAGCAGCTTGTTGAGTAGCTAGGTATACAACTTTTTGTTTCTGCACTTGTTGGTATCCTCTTTGAAAAGTGGCTTTCAATGTTGCATTATATTGACTTGCTGTGGTGAAAGTTGGTGGTGGTGGGGGTGGTGGTGGATTCAAAATGGCATTTGTGGTAGTGGTGAATGGTGATGTCATGCTGATTATCTGATTGGTGGATGGTGTTGTTGGTGTGGTGGTTTGAGTGATGAGTGGCATCATTGATGTGATTGCCCCTTGAGAGACCATGCTTTGTGATGTTATGGGGATGTTCTATGATGTTGCCATTGCTTGTGTGTTTTTCATTTGTTGTTGTGATGTAAACAATAAGTTTTGAGCATTTGGAAAAATGTTTTGTTTGATGGTTGGGATGTTGTTTTGATTGATACTTGGTAGAGGGGAAGCCCTAAACCAAGGAGTGGTGTAAATGACAATGGTGATGGTGGGAGAGGTGGAAATGTAAGGGGCGCGAGTCCTTGTGAAAATGTTGTGGTGTCGAAAATGCCCCCTGGTCCGAACATGTCTCCCTCTTCTTGCGGATTTGTGAGAAGAGGTGTTTGTGGTGTTGCGTGAAAAAATGATGATGATGGATCATGATGGAAGGTGAGAGGAACATTTTTGTGTAGTGGATTTTGAGGTATGTTTTGTTCCAAGGTGGTGTTTGCATCCACGTTTTGATTATTAACAAGGGGGTGTGCTTCAAGAGCATTGAGAAATATATTTCCCTTGTTAACATTGGGTTCAGTTGGAGCAAAAGATGTTGTGATTTGCGGAATGTTTTGTGTGACATTTTGAGATGGGGGTGTAGATGAAATGGGAATGGTGGATGAGATTGGAGGAAATGATGTCTCCACTATGGTACTCATGTTGAAATCCGAAGGCAACTTGGCCCCTTGTTTTGCTAGTTCAAGCATGTATAATAAAGGGTTAAGTCTCATCATGATGTTGATGATTTTATGGTTCTCTAGATTTTGGAACATTTCAGTTATTTCTTCATGAGACATTCCAAAGGTAATTTCCTCTCCCTGTTTTTCTTCTTGCAGATTTTGTGATGATGTTGGAAGGTTAATTATGAGATTTATAGACCCAATAGTATTCATTTCAGGAGTGGTTTGACTAAGATCACTTGAAGCAGGTGTTTCTTTGTTGGTTTCCATGCTCTTCTTGTATTGAGATCTAGTTTGAACCATAAAACAAGGATCAATTTTTAAGAATGGGAGATGAATCTCGTGATTTCTTTGGATTGATGTTTATTTTATGCCCCAAAGTGAAAATTTTTAGGATATCTTGCAGATTGAAAGATGATATCATGATGATGTAAAATATGAATGATGCAGATGTTATGATCTTTTGGTAAATCTTGTCAAAGGAGATATTAGGCTTTTGTGACTTTTGGTTATGTTGCAGATTTTGATTTTGATTTGATTTTGGGAATAGTCCTTGATTGATTTTGATTTTGATTTTGATTTTGAACAAATAGACCCTAAGATTCTTGGATGATTATCTAAGGGATAGACTTGATCAAAGGATGATAATTTGAATATGTGCGGGAAGAAGGATGCATTTATCCACACCTATCCAAACAAGATGATAGTTTCACTAAGCATATGATGAAGGATTCATCTACATATACTACGCTAAACAAGGTGATTTTGACTAAGCATATGCAAAAGGATGCATCTACAGATACCTAGCCAAAGGTGATTTTGATAATGTTTTCAAGGATTTAGTCTCAATGATTTTGATGATTTTTTATTTTTCGAAAAAGCCTAGTATTAAGGATGATTTCAAGATTTTCCAAAAGGTGATTGTGAGATGATGTTTGCTTTGATGTTTTGAAAGATGGATGAAAAGGATTTTGATTTGATTTGATGCTAAGATGAACCTAAAAAAAGACACTTTGTTTGCCTAAACCTAGGTATTGAAGAACAAGCTTTTCTCTATTAAACAAGATGTTCAAACTCTCTGAAAAAGATTTGGGTTTTGGCAATAATAGAATGAATATAAATTGGGATTGTTCCTTGAAGCCTTCTTGTAAAAGTTGAAAAGTAGTCTTTGTCTAACTTCGTATAACATAGAGAGACATTCTTGATGAGCTATCAGACTAAGGGATTTCACTTTTGGTTTCTTGATCTTGATTTTGTGTGAAATCATTGGAGACACATGTGTGGGGTCCAATTGTTTCTAATCTTTGCTTAATGGATTATTTGTACCACAAACACAATCTTGATTAGATTTCAAATTGAATGTCCAATGTCTCAACTTGGTCTCATTTCACAAGGTATATTATGTGAAACTTTGATGAATTTAAGGCAAGGGTTACCTATTGTTTAACTTAAGTGGGAAAATTGAGATGTAAATTCAAGTGCTTAGAAACCTCTGAGGATGTAATCCCAAGGGCAAGCAATAACATGAGAATTTGGTCAATGGTATTTGCCTCCTAAAGGGTTTGAAATTTTGATGATCATGTTGAATGTTTGTTTGCAAATATTTTTGAATAAAGCATTGTGTTTTTGAACCAAGAACAAGTACGAACCCTATGGATGTGTAAGACAATATTTGTTGAATCCCCACTTGGACAAGTCCAACTATGCTTATCTTTAGTGAATGGTTAGATGCTTGACCCCACTAGCTCCCCTCCATGGCTCATTAACGTCAATTGGGGCAGCCAAGCATCAACACCCATGAAACTCCCATGGCATGTTTTCCATTTCTACTAAAGACCGTAAAAGTGTGGGGCGGCTTCAGAATGACCGTTCTTGCACCAACAAATAAATTAAGGATTTTGGAAAATTCTAGCACATGGGTTCTAGTAAGGACTTTCCGTTCATGGAGATTGACCCATACGACAAGAGTCCCCTTTTGGATCCATCTTGTTGGAATCAACCGCGTGATACTGGCATTTCTTCCAATACCCACATTTATATCCCGACTGGAAATACTCTTGGCTTTAGAGTGTTACTGGTTGAGTCGTTCCCTTGGGTGAGTACTTTTTCCCCAAGGTAGGCCCTCTAGCATAAACAAAAGCAAGCAAAGACAAAATCTGTAACTCGATCAATCTTTGACGGCTCAAAGAAAGAGACTATATGCGATGATGCTCTACTCACACTCGCACAAGATATTAAATTTTAAACCCAAATCGAAGTGTGTATGGGAAATTATTTATGCAACTTAATGTCACCAAAATCCTTTTGATTCTCAAGATCATTGTGAGGTGCGGGAGAAGCGCATACGTCTTTTGATGATATTACTTTGTGTAAATAATTACAAAACAATAAAGGCACACATTCATTTTATCCTTCAAAGCAATGATTTGATTCATTTTAAGCACCAAAGGAAATGTGAAGTTGATTTGTTCAATTTTAGCCCAAATTGAAATCTAGTAAGTGTCTAAGTTTCAATTTTAACCCTTTGCAAATGAAAAATAAAAGTGTTCTTTTTAGAACCAAACAAAAGTTAGTGTCCTAAAAATGAAAAGGTAACAATTTCATAAAAGCGTTTAAATAAACACTAAAGTGTTAAAGAACACTTTAATCTTCTCAAGCCATCATCTTCATTTCTCCTCCTTTTGTTTTCTTTCTTCGCTTCACCTTCACTTTCCTTGCTCTCCTTTGTTTTCCTTTTGCTTTCCTTCATTTGCTTTTGTACCTTGTACCTTCTTTGCTTTCGTTGTTTTCCTTTTCCTTGTACCTTCTTTTGCCTTTCGTTAGCCAATTAAAAAAATTCAATCATGTGAGATTTAAAACATTAAATTCATTTTGATCAAACAACAACATGATTTATATTTGAAAGAACAAATGATTTGGATGAACATAATAACAAAAGCATTTATAAGTGGACCATATATTGATTTCATGAAGAAAGCACCACACTTGTTAGATTCACTTTTTCCCCCACAAAAGTTCTCTACTTTGTGTTACTAGAGGCATTGAGTCAATAAGTCAAAACACAACGAATAAATCTTTCAATAACATCATCACAGGCTTAGATATTTACTAATAATAAATGTGATAATATAGATTTATAACATTTATTAGAAGATCAATAAATCATAAATATAATGACTTAATATAAGAAGATATTGAATGCACTAATGAATCCTTCCCCCGTTCGAACACCTCACAGGAGTAAAGCTACAGAAAGATTTCAAATCACAAGTAGTTAGTTGTATGAAGAATATATAGGAAAAGTGATACACAACCACTTGTTAGCATGGTTAGTTTAAAACAAAGAAAATAACATCATCTCTATGGAATAATAAATCATGTTAATCATGGAATAAAATGAAACAATGGAAACCAAATAAAAATATATAAAAACATGAAATTAATCCTATCCCATAGTGGATTGGTGCTATTGTTGAAAATATCCCGTTCCCAACCCTTGCTTAAGAGCTAAAATGATAAGATGCTATGATGATGAAGAGCAAGATCAGTTCTCAAACCAAGAGAGTAACCTTGCATAAAAGTTGTAGATGGATTGATGAAGATTAAGGCCTTCATTTATAGATTTTCTTGATGAGAAATTGGCCAAATGAGTGGATGTAGGACTAAAGATCCACCAATGAGAAGAGGCCACTTGTCAAGTTGTGATAGGCCAAGGGATGTGCAAGATTTGGGAAATGTGCCCATGAGAGGGAATTTCAAATTCAAATCTGTGCAATAAATTTTGAGAGGGGGACAAGAAAATGAGAAATAAATGCAATGTTGGAGGGACAAATCAACTTGTCATATTTTTCAAACTTGAGGGAATATTCCCCATAAATGCCATGTTGAGTGAAAATGATGATTTTAATAAATCAATAAATTGATTTATTTGTGCAAGTGGCATTATCTAGATGATGCAAGTGGGTAAGATTAGCATTTAATCATGGTTAGATTAAATTAATGATGATTAGGTTAGTTTGACTTTCATGACTAAAATATTTGATTTATTTAAATTAGAAAAGGATGAAATGTGCATTATGATTTAATTAAATGGATGTTTAATTTATTTGATTAAAAGGTTGATGATGAAGTTTATTTAATTTTAAATTAATGACCTTAGGAGATGGAAATTAATGAGATTACCTAATAAATGAATGAAGGTGAATTTGATTAATTGATGAATGGATCTAATGTGGAACCTTGATGAATGAACCTGATTGAATGCATAATGTTAATTTTGCATGTCTACAGTTTCACCTTGCAGAAGCAATTTCTCCCTATCAGATGAGCTAGAGCCTAGTTTGCTCAATTGCTCTATTGAAAGTGATCCATATCCTAGACTATATGGTACCATTGCTAAGGCTTGACCCTAAGGTGAATGTTGGGAAGATACAATTGGAGACATTGGAAGTGGGTGGTTTGAGCTGGGATGACCCTATTCTCTTTGCATTTCTCCTCTTTATTTATAAAATGCTAATTCAATTTCTAATATAGCCACTTTCTATTGGCTATTATCATATTCATTGAGGAGTTCTCAGTACTTATTGCTATCTAGTAGAAATGCACCCTATGGAAAGTTATGAAAAATTGAGCTTTCTAGAGAAACATGGGATCATTTCAAGGCTGTGGGTCACCTAAAGGTTAAATGAACCTCTAGATAAGGCCGGCTCCTAACTGGTAATATCACTTAACAACTAATCTTCATAAGGAAAAGGAAGAAGGAGTGCATGAAAATGAAAATTAAATCGTATGGTGATACACCAATTTTTTTCAAACATGCACAACTACTTAACACACAGTTTTCAATCAACTAATAAAAGCTAATATGCACAACTCAATACTCATATGATACTGCATAAACATTTCATAAGAAAGCTATGATACATATAGTCCTAGAAGGATGATAAATTCTCCTCAGAACTAGAAACTATTTGCATCACCAGCATAACCTATAGCCTGCAATATACATATCTCCTCTGCTTAAAAGTGCTATTAATGAGACATATTAATAAGGAATAAGAAACTCACATGTAAATTTATCAATCATCCAACACACTCAGTGAAACAGATAACTAAGAAGGCAGAAATTGCTTTCTTTATTGATCTCCAAAGGTGAAAATCTACCATACAATGTCTATAAATGAGTTACAAAACTTAGTATTCTCCTATAAGGACTCATAGAAGTCACAAAGAAAAAAATATGCAAGTAAGGACTCTCTTACAAAATGAGGCAAAAATGCCATTTATACGAAAACTAAAAAAATGTCACCCCTTTGTTTTAGGGTTTACAAAATATCAGTTTTTAGAAGGGTCGACCTTCAAATCTTTTGACAATAAAGTTAATGCATTCAACATGCATCCCCATGTCCATGTTGGTGAAAGATCGCCCTCAGGAGTAGCCCTTAAATCTTTTGGAATACAATTAATGTACTAACCTCTGGCCTTCGTGTCCACTCTTGAACTTCCTTGAAGAGCTACCTTGAATGTTCTACAACATTATCATTAATGTTGATCCACCTTTTCCAGTAGACACCACAACTATCTTCGTGACTTGAGGTTTTTTTTTCCTTCTGCCTTTTTCCCATTCAAGATCTTTCTGCAAGTTTACCGTCTTCGAGAAGCAGCATCCGACCTCCCCTATTAGATCTCCACACCATTTCTTAACCAAGCTGCTCCATCGCTTTTGATCTCATAGTAAGTCCATGTTGTTTATGTTTTATTGATCTTCTTGGCACTGGTCAAGCTACCAATGGTTTTCCTATAGCTTCCTCTGATTGGTTGAACAAATGCCACATGGAATCACCAAATGGTCAAAGGTTATTCCTACAGACTCACATGTTAGTGAGACACTAGCCATGTATCCCCAATGCCACAATGCTCCACAATAGTTATCAAAATAACTTACCACTATCGGAAAGACCTCATAGTGAGCTACAAGAGTTATACCGATATCGCCTTTGTCATCGCCCAGACTATCGACTAGACTTCATCGGGTCGGTAAGATGTTATAGCGAGCCCTTCATCTTTCTCCCTGAGATCAAACCTTTCATTTCAAAAAGACTCCCCTCCAGTTGGGAAGACCTCTCATTGAACTCATTCCACTTCGGTGAGACCACCAACAGTTGGTAGGACATTACCCCAAAGCCACATCCTTTCGGCAAGACCACCTTTGATTGGTGAGACATTACACTAACTGAACCTTCGATCAACGAGTGCAACTTCTTTCGGTGAGACCTCGCCCTGTCGGCCAGACCTTTCATTGAGCTCATAACATTACACCGAAGGGAGAATCATTTAGTGAGACTCCAGGGAGTCAGCTAGAAATCATGGCAAGTGGTAGGAGTCATATTGATATCCCCTCATGAACAAATGTCAATGTGAGATTATTAGGTTGACAAGACATCTCCCTAAAGCAAACCCCCTTTGCCAAGACTTCGACCATTCAGCCAGACCTCACGGTGAATGCAAATCTTTCTCCTCACTGACGACCTTGTGAAAAACTATTGACAAGACTTTTGTCTATCAGTAGGACCTTTCATCAAAGCCACCAACCTTCAGTGAGACATCTACTGGTCAGCTAGACATTACCTCGAAGCCCCATCATTATACCAAAGGCATTCCATTTCAGCAAGACTTCCCCAAGTCAGCAAGACATCACACCAATGATGCCTCCCTTCACCGAGACCTCTATCTTTTGGCAAGACCTTATGCCGAAAGCAATCCCCTTCAGTGAGAATTTATGCAGCCAGGGAGACATCATCCCAAAGAAAATCATTCCCCCAGATGCCACCCTTGTGAACAAACCTCAATGAGACATCCCAAGCGGAGAGAGATATAAAACTTCATAGTGACTAAGATGTCTTGGTGACCATGAGGATTTCAAATGGGTATAACACACTGCTAGTTGGAAAGACATTCAGCTAGTCTCAACGACTTTCTTCCCCAGGAGTTTTATGACAAATCTAATCAAATGTATGATTTAACCCTTAATGCAAATGTTCCTCCATTTGGCCTTCATAAACACCTAAAACATAGGTTTCTCTACCTCATTGAGCCCCTGAGTGAAAATTGGGTAACACTTATTTTTTAGATTATCTCTCTCTAGGGTGAGACTTTCCATAGTTTCTCTAGTGAACCTAGCAACATTGAAAGCCATATTTGCTGCCTCCAAAGCTAGGGTGTCAACAATTCTCTTCACAAGTAGTTGTCCACTAAAGTCTGATGGCTCTGCCAGAGCTGGTTTCCTAGATCCCATAGATAGTGACCATATTTGCAATGCATCCCAATCCTCACTAAATTTTGAACCTCAAAGTGCCATTTCTAGCTCTTCTTTTTTTTACACCAAAGGCCTTTCATCCCTCCTTATGGCATCTAGGAAAATAGCATCATAAATTTTCCATTCTGGTAGTAGTAGAACACCACACTTCTTTACAAGATCTTTTCCCTCCTAGGCATTAATCTTCTGGAACTCATTTTTCATAATACTTCTTACATTTTCATAAATGAAATTTCAGGAAACTCAAGATGTAAACTTCTTTTAGTAGCCACTTTTTCTACATATTTTGTAGCTTTGGATCTCCACCAGAAATCCTGAAATGCAGATGTTTCAATGAAGGAGTCATCTTCCATAAACTCATTACAAGCTTCTATTCTTAGTTCATCTTTAGTGTTTAGTCCACTAATGGCAACCTTTCCCAATCTGAGGCTAGTCTGTCTTGAACTTTAGGAAATTGCCGCTTTGTGAGGAGGCATTCCTAGTTTCATTTCCTCAGGAGTGATGTAGATGTCATCTTCATCTATGTTAGAGTATCCAACCACTCCTCTCGCCTCAGTTCTTTGCTTCTTTATAGATGGCTACTCAGGAGGAATAGGACTTCTAGGGGGTGAGTCAAGATCAATCACAACAAAAGGAGCCTATGTAGGGGGTGGTGGCAATGCACTCTCAAGGGAGTCTTCCTTTGGGCCTTTAGAGGTGATAGGGGTTGTCAAGCTTTGTTCTTCATCTATTTCTTTCTTCCTCCTAGAGTAAATTCTCAATTGCTTTGGTGGATGATATGTAGGCCTTTCTTCCAATGTCGCTTCAACATCTTCTTCAACAATCCAAGTTGATTTTCCTTTATCTGTGACTTCCTGATGTTCCCTCAATATACCAACTACACTTCCAAAATTGTCCATAGCATGCACATGGCCTTGCTAAATTCATCTGATATGTTTGGAAAAGGGTTATATTTGGGATTTTTCTTCCATTTTCTTCTACCATCTTTCTATAAGCAAGATATTTAGCTTTCCTTTCATCTTTCTCTTCAAAGCTAAAAACATTCCTAATGGCATGCTTTGGGTAATAAAAAACATGTACAAAATTACCAATTTTCTTATCTTCTTTTAATTTATTGATGAAGCCCTCAGGATCATGATTCCCTAGGCGTATAGTCATCAACTTATAAGGTGCCAGTAGATGTACTATTTGCTTCCATGCCCCTTTCACTAGAATATAATCTACAAACGTTGGACCCATTCTAGAAATAATGACCTTTTCCTTGTTGATTTAGGTAAATGCACTTCCTATGAAGCTCCTAGTTGCCTCATGATTTCAAGGAATCTTATTCTTAAAGGCACATCTCTAGGAAATACATATGGGTCTAGACCATTACCATACACCCTGAAGATTGTCCTTTTAGGATATAAAATCAAGTCTTCCCAATTGTGACTCAAGTTCAAGTCGAGACTCATCTCCATGGGTCTGAAGAACTCGTGAATTTCTCTGGGAATCCTTGGTGGTTCATATTTTAGAGACCTCCTTATTCTGGATTGAAAATAATTTTGAAACATTACAAAATTATACTTCTTATCAAATGTCTTGACCACCCTAGAAACTGTGTCATACCTTGAGGTGATATCCTTCAAAAGGTCAATGTCCATGTATACATTGGGAACATTCAACTTTCTATTATCCAACCCCCAAGGATTACTGAGTGGAGCTCCAAGGTTCATGTTCCTATACTAATGTCGAAATAGTTGCCATCTAGTGTAACACACTTCAACATCCTTTATGAAGTAAGCTTTATCCATCACTCCTTCCTTTACTGTACAGGGTCATGAAATAAGACCTTTCCCTTTGGTTTGTTATTTGTGGATGAGGGTAGCAAGTCAAGTACATCCTAGGAGAGTGTTCTAGACTGGGTTGAAGAGGAGATAGTCTGTACTTTGGGAGCCATAGGTTTTATGTATACTAGGGTTCTAAGGAGAAGAATTATGACTATTCAACCTCCTAATTGCAACCCATGACTTAGAGTGAATGATAATTATAGAGGATATTATAGGGTTATGGCTTTTAAAAGATATAATTAACCCTAATTCAAAATAATAAAAGAAAAACAATAAAACACACTCATCTAAAAGCAAATTGAAAGCAAGCCCTAATTCAAAAATCTAAAAAAAGCATAAGACTATGTTTGTTGTACTTACAGTTTTCAATTGTGATGAACCCTAATGCCAGTTGGGATGAATTCTCTAATTTACTTCTCTCAATTCTTCGTATCACTCTAGACACACTCTCAAATCCCAAATAAGTATGAACTGACTGTATACACAAATTCTAAAGGAAATTGAATAAGTTTATGGGTCACCTTTGCCATTACTTACCACTTGCACAAAGTAAAACAATTGCAATGGACGTACTTTGCAACTTTGAATGTGTGTCATAGATTTGTGGCTTATTTGGACATCTTAACCAACTCAAATTGAGTCAATGTCATTTGAATTTACATTACTGCTCCAGCTTGGACAAATGACAACATGAACCCGTGTGAGCAGTGGCACGTAAATGCTTATATTCCACCAACCGGTATATTCCATACATATTATTACTATACTAAATACGATGTAGGCCATTCTTTATTCCTCCTATTCTTTTTCTTGTTTGATAACATTTGCTGATTCAACATTTTCTCCGTAAATTTGTCTTGTGGCAAAAAAATAAGAATCAAGATGTTGCCAATTACTTTGTAAGACCTTAAACAGTCTACACAGTCTAGGTTATCAGTCGTCTTTGTAATTTTTTAGAGGAAAGTAAATTATTTCTTTTCCATTTCAACTTTAAAAAAATCAAAAGTCAGCAGTGTTTGATGGGTTGTTTGTTGTCTTCAAAATATTTTGATGGAGTTGCCTCATCAATATTTAGTTAAAATATTTGTACTGATATTATTAGGTGTTATTAGGTGTTGATTTCATTCAAAATGCTTCATATTTAAAACATATATTTCCTTGTGGACAATGATTGCCCCAAATACTTGTACTAATATTTTGTACATGATAAAAATGATTTTGTTTTCCTTTAATAATATATCATTGTGCAACGAATAAAAATAGGTTGTGCTTGTTTGAAGGTTGGAAAGGTATGGAGGTTCACCAAAATGATAATAGATGGATTTATTTTCTTTTATTTCAGTAGGAAATGAGATCCACACAAAGCATTCACTTCCGACCATTAAGTGAGTCAACTCAATGACAAAATCTACTAATTTTCTTATGATTGAAGACAAGGGTATCAGTTTGAACAACACTTTTGGGAGAAGAACTAAAAATAGAAAATCTACTCAATTGTGCTCATTCAAACTTGAAAAATCAATTTAAAGCTCAATACAAATAGAAACAGTAAACTTTTTGCAAATTTGAGAAGGGGTAGACACTGTGTACCAGTCACCAAAAGGTAGTTTCGAGAGGCAAAATAGGACTCATTCACCCATGGGTGAATGGGTCTTTGCTCAAGGATTTCAAACAAATTTTGAAAGCCTTTGATGTCAATTTGTAGCTTTTGTTTGATGCGAGTTTTAGTGTCGAAAGTTCAAAAATAAAATTTGTAGGTGAGTTTCCGTGAATTGATGACAACTTTTCCAATCTTTCTCTTCAAGAGATATGCAACACAAACACAAGAGGGAAAAATTGTTTGTTTTTGGTGAATGGGGGTTTTCCTTGGTCAAACCCTATTTTGGTAATTAAACTTTGAATTGAAATAATGAAACATGAAAAGAATGATGAATGCACAATGTTATGTTGCAATTCACCAAACCCTTGAGTAAACCTTTGAAAGTCTAAAATCTTGATCTTGATCTTACATGAAATGGCTTCAATGGATATGGATCTTGATGCTTGAAATATGACTTTGAATGCTTGCTTTGAATCTTTGAAACCTACATTGAATCACAATGTAACCTCCAAAAACATGCATGATTGCAAAAGACTTTGACATGATGCTTGAGATCTTGATTTTTGCAATAAATCACTGACAAATATGCTCTTGAATGCCCTTGATCATAAACTTTTCTATATTTTTATTCACTTCAAAATTCTAGGAAAAACTTAGACTCAATTTGATAAAATAACCTTTTATTTATACGTATGTATTCTTAATTTCCCAAAAATTAAACATGACAAGCTGACATTGAAATTGAATTTAGGGACATTAAAATACTACAAAAAACATAATTTCAATTTAGGTTCAAAGGTCTAGGGAGGACTCATCCGCCCATGGGTGAATTGGTCTCAGGAAACTATTCCTGGAACACACATTGCTCAAGGTAAAGTGTTATGTGTTGGCATTGTATGTTTTGTTTTAGGATCTAAGATGATTTTTTTAAGAATGCATATCGATTACAATTTCAAAACTCCAAATTACTAAAATGGAATCAACAAAACATAATTAAATGAACAAAATCATAATTCAAAATGAGACAAGAGATAGAGAACGCAAACAAATTGATAACAGAGTTTGTTGTAAGAATGACTACGTCTTCAGGCCCCTCTCCAAAGAGTAGACCGATCCGATTGAAATCTTCAAACATTCAACATTACAACAGTTTGCAAGCTCTTCCCTTCAAGCACAATGGAATTCTAGCATTCTCTCGACATACAGGAACAACAAATTATCTCTCCAAAATGCTCTAATTCTCCAACACTTGAATAATTCCCAATGAATCCTCAAGCCTCTAAACCCCCTTTTTATATTGAAAATTTAATCAATTTGGTTACTAACCAATTGATTTTACAAAACAACCTTATCTCCCCATTTTTACAAATACAACTTAAAAATCCCCCTTATTTACACAAAAATCTTCAAATCTCCAGTTTTACATTATTTTTAAAAAACATATAAAATCCCTAAGCCCCTTGATTTTTGTCATATCCGGGATTATATTGTTTACGGGAGTTTGCTTGTTTCATCCTTTTAGAGGACTTTGTTTTAAATTTGGGCTTATTAATTATTAGTTACCACCCATTAATTTAGTGGTTGAAATTATATATTTTTAAGGGGAATATTTTAGTTTTTTTGTTTTACTTGTTTTACCAAGTAAAGCCCACCTTTTCCTCCTTAAAATTTTCCCCAAGTAAGCATGCACATGGGAGGTAGGTGTGGGTTTTGTTTTCCTTGTTTTAAGGCTTATTTTAAGGCTTAGGATTAGGTGTGTTTTTTTATTATTATTTTTATTCGTACAGATTTTTCCACATGTCAACATGTGATTGGATGATGATGATGACTAGATGTTGACCATACCATGCTGACATCATCATCATACCTGGTCAACTCTAGTCAACTGTGACATTTGATTGCTCGTAACTCAGGCAAACAAAATCTGATTCGCTCAAAACGAACGCCGTCAGAAAGCTCTCGATGAGCTCTTTGCATTGAGACCAATTTTGATCACTTTTGGAGACTTCAAATTTTGACCCTTTTTTTCTTTGTCCTAGGCCCTGAGTTGACCAAGGTTTGACTGAGCATATCTTGGGCCCTGTAGCTCCATTTGACTCTGTTCGAGTTGCGTTGGAGTTAGGATTTTGAACTCTTCCTGATGATGCCAATTCTAGAGATAAAAGAGAAACTTCAATTTTGACAAAGATCCTCCAGATTAGTCCTCCCCACTAGAGTGCTTTTGGGCCTCTGAAAGCTTGATTACTTAGAAAGTAAGTGAGGGTAAAGTAAGCTTGATCACTTTACCAATCTCCATCCATTTTTCCTTGCTTGGATTCATCCCCCTCAGTCCCACTCTGAGGTACTCAATTGCTCCTCTTTGTGAAGTCCTGGTTTTCCTGTCTAGGATGACATCCTCTAGAAACTCTGACATGTACTCTGGTGAAAGATCATCCACTGATGGAACCTAAATATCAGTCTCCTTGTCCAATATCATCGGAGGTTCATATAACTTCAAGTTCTCAACATTGAAAAATGAATAGATCTGCATGTATGGAGGAAGATTAAGGCAGAAGGAATTGGTTCTGATCTTTTCCAAGATCTCAAACGGACCATATCGAATTGGCTTGAGCTTCCTTCCTTCACCTTGCATTCTTTCCTTGTTGATGTGTAACCAAACACAGTCACCAAATTGGAAATGATGATCAGTGCGATGTTTATCATGTCGAGCCTTGTATTTGGCTTTGCTCTTTTCCAACTATGCTTCTACTGCCTGATGGATGGCTTGGACTTTTTGGATGTGCTTTAAAGCCCTCTTTGAATCATGGCGTCCATCTTCAACATCATCCTTCCCAAAAGCAAAATCCATGAGGGTCTTGGAAAATAACCGAAAAAAGTCTCAAAGGGAGACCTCTTTGTAGAAGAGTGTGTCGCATGGTTGTAAGCATGTTGCACATAATGAAGACTCTCATCCCACAACTTAGGATGTTTGGTGCAGTAGCCTTTGAGTAAATGCACAACTGTCCTGTTCACTACCTATGTCTATCTGTTGATCTGCGGATGGAAGGTTGTACTCTTCTTCAGTCTGGTGTCCATGAGTCCCCACAAAGCTAACCAAAATTCTCCTAGGAATCGAGAATCTTGACCTGATACAATAGAAGTAGGTAACCCAAAATGAACCCATACAAATTGGAAGTACATTTGAGCTGTCAGTTTAGTAGTGACTTTTTTTTACATGGCATTAAGATACCCATCTTGTTGAACCAATCAACTACTACATAAAGATAGTCATGACCCTTCCTAGACATAGGTAAACCCCCAAAAAAATCCATAGAAACACTTTCCCATGGACGGGATGGAATAGGTAATGGTGTGTACAACCCCAATTTTTTGTTACTTGGTTTACTATTTGCACACATAATACAACCCTTAATGTATTTGGTGACAGTTTCTTGCATTTTAGGCCAGTAACAATATTTTTGCAAATGAGTAACTATTTTACTTACCCCAAAATATCCTTCAATAAAAGACGTGTGAGCTTCATGGATTACATGTGCTTGTTCATCTTTCGAAACACATAACTTGCCCAAATAATACAAAAGTTTATCCTGCACATAGTAATCTTTCTCTTCTATTTGTTTGCCTGCAATTAAAGCTAAATAAATATCCTTAAAGTTTTCATCATTAACATATTGTTCCTGAAAGCTTTCATGCACCATGGAACTACCTTTAAGGATAATCAATGAGTTCATAATAGGAGGCCTAGAAAGCATATCTGCTACTTTGTTATGGGTACCTTTCTTGTACTTAATTACTAAATGAAACTGTTGAAGAAAACCCATCCACCTAAAGTGCCTACTTTGTTGCAATTTAGACTGTGAGTGCAAGTATTGTAGTGGCTAGTGATCAGTGTGGATTACAGTTCTTTCCCCATTATGTAATATTTCCATTTTTTAACACTCTAAACTAATGTATAAAGTTCCTTATCATAAGTAGGATAGTTAATAACTACACCTGAAAAAGTCTTAGAGTGATAGCAGATTAGTTTGCCTCCTTGCATAAGAACAACTCCCATGGAAAACTTTCTTGCATCAGTCTCGATCTCAAATGGCTAATGTAGATTTAGTAAAGCTAGAACTGGTGCAGTGCTTAACTTTTCCTTCAAAGTGTTGAAGGCCTTTTGTTGTGGACCTCCCCACTGAAAAAAGTTGTCTTCATACTTGTCAATGCGTGCAATGGTGATGCAATGTAGGAGAAGTTTGCAATGAACTTTCTCCACTACTGGACTGCACCTAAGAAAATTCAGACTTCTGTTATAGTATTTGGCTTAGGCCAGATTACAATAGCTTCAACCTTCGTAGGGTCTACATTCAATTGACCATTCCCTATGACATAGCCTAAGTACACTAGAGATGTCTTTGCAAATTCACACTTAGACATCTTTACATAGAGTTTTTCTTTTCACAAAACATCAAAAAATTTCTTTACATGACTTACATGATCATCCCAAGACTTGCTAAATATAAGAATATCATCTAGATAGACAATGAAAAAATCATCAATGAAAGGAAGAAAGACATCATTCATGACTCTCATGAACGTGGTAGGTGCATTACAAAGCCCAAAGGGCATAACCAACCATTCATAAAGTCCCTGTTTTGTCTTGAAAGCAGTTTTCCAAATGTCATCATCTGCAATTCTAATATGATGATAACCACTTCGCAAATCTAATTTAGTGAAATAAACTGCATTTTTTAACTCATCAAGTAAATCATCAATTCTTGGAAGAGGGTACATATTTTTTATCGCTATCTTGTTTAGGGCACGGTAGTCAATGCACATTCTCCAAGATCCATCTTTCTTTGGAACCAACACAATTGGAGAACCTTAAGGGGATGTACTAGGATGGATGACTCCTTTCTCCACTAACTCCTAGACCTATTTCTTGATTTCCTCATTCTGCATAATAGACAAATGGTACAAGTCGATGTTAGGCAATGGCACATCCTGCTGCAACTAGATTTCATGTTGTATTTCCCTCTTGGGTGGCAACCCATTTGGTTCCTGAAACAAGACATCGTAAGCAGAAACAATTTTGAGAGTGCTGTCACAATAGTGGTTTACAATTCCTGAGAGGAACAAATTTTAGCTGAAATCACATATTTTTAGAAAATATAATGATTTAAGCCTTGAAAAGTTCTATTTTAAGGATTCCAATTGAAGAGGGTTTGATCAAATCACCTTGGATCAAACCCCCTTGGATATAACCTCACTAGTTTTAAGCCATACCTATAAATGCATCTCCTTTACACCTATCAAAATGCTGATAAAAAATCACTTTTTATTTAGCTTTTGGGGGATCAAATTAATTCATTTAAAATTTATTTCAAATGATTATGGTATTCCTCATAACAAGCTATCTAATGAATATAATTTTAATATGTTTTTGTTTTGTTATGTATTTGTTTTAAGTTTTATTAAACATAGGTTTTTCATCGAAAATGAATTTCTTTGTTCTTCACATGTGGAAAAATAGAAGATTATCAAAAAAATTGAAAATATGAGTGCACCGATGTTGAAGTCCTTGATCAACAAAAAATTAAATTAAATTTTGACATATACAAAAAAAGTTACGTGTTATACGGTCGCGCTATGTCTGAATTGTAATTTGTTTGACTTTGAAACTTGATTAAGGAAAACATATTCAATAGAAAATTATCTAATTAAGTGGAAGCACTAGACATCAGAGTTACAAATCTAAATTTGAAAGAATTAGAATTTTATCCTTCATGAAAAAAAAGTTATGCGTTAAATATAGTGTGTGTCACTTTTTAAAAATGTTGTTTTTTGAAAAAATCAATTTTCATGGGAGATGGAAAAAGAAGTGCAATTGATTCCAAAAATTTTGAAAAAAATATTTTTAGAATCTACCAACAAAATTTGATGAGACTCTAGATTGCACCATCTACAAATTCCTCACGGTTTAGCTGGTATAGGTGCCCGAATGTGAAGATTTAGTTAAAAATAATAATTTTAGTGTCCAGTTTGGCAAAAAATTGTAAACCACTATTATGGGATCACCCTTGACCATTTTAACCTTATGTTTTGAGTCACACCCCTTAAATTCCTCATATTTATCTTCTTCTTTGGCTTTTACAAGCATTAACACAAAGTTCTTACTGGAGTTGAGTAATCTTTTTGACATTTGACCAGCATTAACTAGTGTGAGATTAGTCTTGACCTTGTGTGCACGTACAATATATTCTACCCCATCTTTAAAAAGATGATACTTGTTCTCCCCCTGTAAAATATTTCCTTTCTATCATATAGATAAAGACTCCCTAACATAAGCCCGCAAATATCCAGAGGTACAACATCTACTTCTACTTCATCAATGAAATTAGCAGTGATGGCAAAACACAATTTGCACTGTTTTGTCACCTGCAACTGTGCATCATTACATACCCATCCAAGTGGATAGGGATTAGGATGAGGAGTAGTAGTAGTTAGATTCAATTTCTTAACAACCTCTTCAGAAATCAAGTTGACTTGAGAGCCTGAATCAAATAGTGTATCAATCTTTGTGTGTTTAGTTACCACACAAATGTGAAATAGTTCATTGCACTGTTTTATCAACTTTAGGAGTGGATAATTTACTTGCATTACTTGTACTTGCATTAGAAATACTTACATCAGAAGAAGGATTTATACCTTTCCCTTTACCTTGGATCCTGGCAGCAACGATCTTTGTCTCATCTCCGGAATTAGATCCAAGATCCTGTTGAATGATAGCAGCAGTAGTCTTTTGTTTTCCTTTATTTCCTCCAAATATTTTTGGCCTTGCCACCGGATGTAATTTCCAGCACCTCGATTCATCATGCCCCTCTTTCTTACAATGTGAGCATGTGGGTTTTTCACCCTATTTCTTCACCATAGTTGTCTTCTTTCCTTTACCTTTATCTTTTTCTTTATATTTACCCTTAGACTTTCCCTCAAACTTAGATGGTTTTTTATCAAACTTATCAATGAATGATTCCTTACCTCTAGACTCTAAGTGAGTAGCTTGGACACAAACTTCATCAAGGTTATTGGGATTCAAAACCAAAATTGAATGTCTAAGGAAGGAATGAAGACCTCCTATGTACTTCAACAAAGTATCATCAGTGTACAAAGGAACATCTAATGCAATATCGCTTTTACAAAATTCATGAGTGTACTCCTGAACGGATTAACCTTTCCCTTGCCTAAACATTTTCCAGTTCATCATTAACTATTGCATGTAGCCTAAGGGATAGAATTTATTTTTAAGAGCACTTAAAAATTTTGTCCAGGACAAGTTGACTTTACCATGTTGGGAGATTTCTGCCCTAGTCCTACTCTCCCACCAAGTTAGAGTTGTACCCCCTAACCGAAGAGTAGCAAGCTGGATCTTATCAGCATCATCTGTAATGAGGTTTTGGACTCTACAATAGACTTCAACTTGCTAAATCTAGTCATCTAGTTTTTCAGCATTTAATTCACTGCAATACTTTGGTAAATCAAATTTTACGTCCAACTTAATTTTGGGCTTATGTGCACCCTTAAAAGGATTAAAAGGCATAGAATGAGTAGAAGAAGGAGAAGAAGGAGAAGATAGAGAAGACGAAGAAGAAGGAGAAGAGGGAGGTGTCTTCAGAGGCTCAGGATCATCTCCTGATTTCTTTCCTTTGCCTGCACGAGCTTCATGTCTCTGCATCCTTTCTTTCCTCTCCTAGAATAAGACTTCGACCATGGCTTTCATGTTGAGAAAATCCTTATGAAATTCCTTCTCACCAAGCTCTAGACTTTGTCCATTGTTTGGATCTTCCATCTGTGTTTGTGAATGAGCTCTTCGTCTTCCAATCTTTGGATTATACTCTTCAAGTTTTCCTTTGCCTTGTTGAAGCTGGGAGCATGTAAGCATTCAAATCTACAATACTTAGTCAAAACGCAGGTCTGATTTTGGATTTTCTAATGATTTTGACAATTTGGATATGGATATGCATGATGATATCAGTGCTTTGTTTTGGGATTTTGTTGAAAACCAAGCTAAGGTTGATTGATCGGATCAATGGATTGATGATGATAACATTGTTAAGGATACACGACAATGCAAGGATAGTGTTAAGTAGCATGAGGATTAGGATGGATATCCCAAGATGATGAGGGATTGACTGGATTTGATTGATTAGGATTGAAGCTTGATTTGGAACAAAATTGTTTTGAATGATTTGATGTGACATTTGAAGTGCAAATTAGATGCGACTGACATTGATTGTTTGGATCGATGTTTGATGAAAGATGAAGCTTGATAAGGAATGTTTTTTCATCGAAATATACCAAGGGCTAGTGATTTGGATTGTCTTTTTGCTCACAAGTGTTTGGACCAATTTGATTTTACATTTTCCAATGTTTGGATCACCACATAAGTTGGAGGATATTGATCAAGGTTTATTCCCAAAGGAAGATGTAAATATATGCCCCCAATGTCTAGCAATGTATGGAATGCCATTGGTGGATGCTTGGATATATGTATGGATGGATGGATAAGGATTATCTTGCAATAAGCTAAGGCGTTCAAATAGAGGATGCTCATTTGGATAGTGCTTCAAGGCTTAGATAATGCTAGGTAGGATAGGATCAATAAAATTGACCCATGTCAAGATGTCTACCATAAGTAAGTGTAAAGTGTACACCAAAAATTTTCAAGATCAGGATAATGTGGGAAATGGATGAAAATGGATTGGATAAATGGTTCATGGACGAATGGATTTATTATGGATGAGATGGATGGAATGCTAGATTTATTATGGATGGGATGAGATGCTTCCACCTGAACTAGCACACACGTAGATGCTTGATTCTACATATGACGCCTATTTGCCAGGTTTTCATCATGGTACCTGTCCAAAGCACCACTTTAGTGGTTTTTACTGGAGGAAGGTTCTTTTCTTTACTATTTTCAATCCTTTTTCTATTTTTTTTTTTAATTTTCATATTTTTTATCTTTTTGTTGAGTTTTATGTGAAAGATTTTATGCTAAACCACCTAGTGGTGTCGATGTAGATGCTTTTGTCATGATGTGCCATCAATAACTTTCTTGAAGAAGTTTCTTTGCTAAGATACGTGCACTTGAATGCAACTTTTGAGACTCCTAATCTACTTTGTTGATCTAAATTCTTATGATGAAGGGTCATTGCCAACACATGGTCAATGTGAGAATTGGATATTATGCATGGAGGCGTGGATGGAGTGTGTTTAGGAATAAAAAATGGATTGGTTAATAGTTTGGAACCTTTGAGTCTCCAAACTTGGGAAGATGAGAAATGATGGGTGGCTATGGAAGTGTTTATGGCATTAGGACCAACTACTTGGTATACTTTGTACATCGCTTGAGACTTGCCTTCTTTTTTATGTGCAAACATATTTGATGGATACTTTTCCCTTTTTTGTTTTGCCCCATAGTTTCTTTGACTAATGGAGTCTGATAGGGATAATCTTTCTTTGTATTTTTTGGTATCCATGTGTATTCAATTTTTCCATTATGCTTATCAGCTTCTTTTGCTTCTTGCTTTGATTGACATATTTCTTTCAATATTGGCCCCAATTTGTGGATGGGGTGATGGGTGGATGAAGATTCATGACGTGGCTGGTTGTAGTATTGGCATTGGTTTCATCATAAGGATTCTTCTTGCTTCCTATGTTGATGTTTGATTGAGACATAGTTGCCCCCAGTATGGTGATAGCAGTACCTTTGTTCCTTGATTTTTCTTGTTTTGAGATGTCTTGTTCAGTAAGCATGCTCTAATAAATGACCACTACAGATGACGTTATTTCAATTTGTTGCTCTACTGACTTTAGAATATCTTGTTCTATCTGACCTGTTTCCTTGAGTGGATAATGCTAGATATATTTATACATGGTGTCCTTAGTTTGAATTTGGGATATAGTTGATCCTGATGTTGACAACTCAGTTTGACTATAGGAATCAATAATTTGCTCTTTTTGTGTCATAATGTCAGGAGTAAAGGAATCATGTTCTGAATGAAGATTATCTATGTGCCCATCCATAGAAAGCATCTCATGGGTAGATGGAGGAGTATGTGCTATGTGGATATGATCATCTTGTATAGATAAGAGAGTGTCAATTAGACCATTGTAGTAGCTTTGAGATACAAACTCTTGATCTTGAATGATTTCATAAATTCTTTCGACATGCTTTAGATCAAATTCTTGACATGGGTCAGTTTCAAAGGATGCATTGCTTATAAAGGTTTCTTGGATATCTTCATTAGGAATGGGAAGTGGCTCAATATCCTCTTGAGCTTTGAGTGGATTTGGATCAAGTGTTGAGTTGAGGATTTCTTTAGTATCTGTAACCATGAGGTCAAAGGATGTCAATCTATCTTGGAAAGGACCATTGCTAGACTTTGGTGAAAGATTTTGATCATGCTTTGGAATAAATTCTTGAGATATGTTCTCTAACTCGTAAGGTGATGTAGAGACATTTTCTATATGATCAATGGTTGATGGATCATAGATTATGCCAATGGGATCAAATAATTCTAACACTCCTTGAAATAGATCACTAAAAAGTGGCTCTTGATGTATGGTGAGTTGGTCATCGGATGAGGTGGAAACATCTTCAATGTGCTCATTGATGGATAGGTCTTGATCATTGTTTTCAACAATTATGGTGGAAAGATTGTCAATGCTATCACTAGTGGTTGAATCTTCATCATTGTCCCCAATAGTGATTATCTTCTGATTAATAAGGTCTTGGATAAGATTTTTGAGTCGAATACAATTTGATGTTGTGTGTCCCTTTACTTTGTGAAAGTCACAAAGTTCTTATCGTTATACCCTGGTGGTTTAACTAGGGGCTCTTGATAATTCTTATAAAAAAGGAGTTTGATGATATTTTCTTGTACCAATTGTTGCATGACTGATTTGATTTGTCTCCCAAGTGGTGTGTATTTTTGTTTGTTACCTTGTAAGACTTGTACTTTAAATTGACCTTGTAGTGATTGATTTTGGAGATGTGGTGATTGATCTTTGAGATGGGGTGATTGGGTTTGTTGTTGATGTTGTTGATCTTGATATCCAACCTCTTGACATTGGAGATATTGTTCTTGATGGGTATGTTCAGGATCATCATGGAAAAATAGGCCCTTAAGTGGCAAAAATTTTAGAAAAATCAGAGTTAGGCAACTTGACGTAAAAAATTGAATAAGTTATCTATATTATTTCAAAAATATGTAAGAATAGAATCTATATTAAATTGAATGTAGTTTCTAAACTACTAGGTTTGTTTAAAAAAAACAAATTGATTTGGTGAAATTTTGAAATTTCAATGTAGTAGTACTTAAATTTTAGGGAAAATATAAGAAGTAGGTGTTTGTCTAACCACCCTAACCACAATAAAATAGTAATATTTGGGTATGTGCAGGATCATGGTATGCCAAAAAGTGGCAATATTTGTAGGGTATGTGGCTGACGACTTTTTTTTCACCCAAAATTAATGAAACGAAAAGGGTTTTTAGAGGAGATTCTTAGCTTTCCAAAAATAGAAATTATGATTTAATTTGAATTTAATAAATAATTATTATTCATTTTCTATTAGAATTACGACTAAAGTCCTGATCGATAGGTTGATTGAAAAACATCTATAACTTTCAAACGGTATCATATTTTTGAATCAAAACATCGTCACATTCTATGCTTTACATACTATAGGATTAAAAAATAAAAAATAAATTTCATTTTTTTGACCAAGTTAAAAGGTGGTCAGATGACGAAGTTTTATATTTTCTAAAAGTTGTAATAAAAATTCATAATTAATTATTTACTTGGAAAAATTACAAAAAAATATGCATCACATCTAGACATGAGTCCTCTACTTATATATAAAATCTTACAAAATATTATCATTTTATTATGGTTAGGTGGTAATGGACACCTACTTCTTATTTTTCCCTGAAATTTAAGTACTCTGCATTGAAATTTCAAATTTTCACCAAATAGATTTTATTTATTTTTAAATAAACCTAGTATTTTAGAAACTACATTCAATTTTCTACAAATTCTATTCTTACATATTTTTGAAATAATATAGATAACTTATTCAAATATTTACGTCAAGTTGCCTAAAACTGATTTTTCCTGAATTTTTGCCACTTAAGGGCCTATTTGGCATACCATGATCCTGCACATGCCCATTTTTTTATAATATTTTAGATATAAGTAGAGGACTCATGTCCTTATGTGATGCATATTTTTTTGTAATTTTTTTCTAGGTAAATAATTAATTATGAATTTTTTATTACAACTTTTAAAAAATATAAAAACTTGTATGTCTAACCACCTTAACTTGGTCAAAACTTCATGAATTTTTTTTTTTTATTTTTTTAATCCTATAGTATGGAAAGCATAGAATGTGATGCATGTTTTAGATTCAAAAAATGTGATACCATTTGAAAGCTATAGATGTTTTTCAATCAGCTTATCAATTAGGACTTTAGTCATAATTCAAATAGAAAATGAATAATAATTACTTGTTAAATTCAAAGTAAAACATAATTTATATTGGTGGAAAGCTAAGAATATCCATTAAAAACCCTTTTTGTTTCATCAATTTTGGGTAAAAAAAAATTTGTCAGCCACATACCCATCATATTGCCACTTTTTGGCCCATCATGATCTTGCACATACCCTGATGTGGTTGTGGACACAATTCAACGCTTTGATGGCATGGTTTAACCAATGGAAGAGTGTATTGATTTTGGAGTGAAGATGTGTCTTTGCTCAATAGTTCAATTAGTTTGGCAAGTGAAGCAAGTTGATCTAGCAAAATTTAATCTTGATTTTAATTTTGACTCCCTTGATATAGTTGATCTAGCTTTTGTTCAAGCAGATTTGGAATGTACACTTGTGGTGTTTGCATGGGATCATGGGAAATTTTATTTTGGACAATGTTCTGACTTGGGCTGATGCTTAGATTTGGCATGATAGGTTGAAATTGAACAATGTTGTGTTGGGGAATCACATTTCCTTGATTTTGCATGGTGTTACCTTGACTTGGATTAATACATGGAGCCGTTAACATCTTGTTTGGACTTTGAACAACATTTGTATGATTTGCAAACATATTTATCCCAAATTTTTCCAAGTGTGGTAACTTTGAAAAATTCATGTTTGGTAAACTTGTACTTGGTACATTCACATTTGGCATGTATGGATTTGGTGGGATAACGTTGTTCATTTGAAGAATCATGCATTGATTGTTCGGTTGATAGATTTGTAGGTTTGGAATTTGATTTAAATCTACCATAGGAAAAGGTGTTCCAAACTTTTGACTTGGCATACTCACATTTTTTGTACCATCAAGGTTTGTAGGAGATAATGATCACGTGTATAGATCGTATAAATGTGAGTTTTGATAATCAATTGGCATTGTAAGGCTTTGATAGTTTGGTTGACTTGGATTACTCATGATGTATGGATCAAGTTTATATTCCATGTTCTTCTAGTGTTTTTACCTTGTTGCAAAAGTGAATCTCTAAGGTGTTTAGGACCAATGATGAGATGAAGGATGAAAGGGGTGAGTGATATGGGTGTTGAACTTTTAGGAACTTTGGATCAATACTAGACTTAGGGCTTGATTTTGATTGGTTTGATTTGGATAATGAACTTGTAAACCCTAATATGTTTAGATGTTATCTTAGGATGAACTCGTTCAAAGGTGTGTTGATTTAACTAAGTGTGTGAGGAAGGATTCATCAACACACACCTAACTAAAAAAATGATTTTGATTTGGTTTAAGGATGTACCCAAGTATAGATAATGATGTTTCCGAAGCTCTAAAGTTGTTTGTGAGATGGGATGATTGATTTTTTGGATAGAATGAAGTGTTTGATTTGATCCTAAGTGCACCTAATAGGGACCTTATTTACAAGACCAAGATAGTGAAGAACATGCTTTTCTCTAAGAGTAATTCAAAACCAAAAGACCAATGTTTTCATGAAAACCATATGACCAAAGGATATCAAGCACATGTGTGGGGTCCAATTGTTTTTTAACTTTTTTTAATGAGTTTTTTTACCACAAACACACTCTTGATTAGCTTTTGAAACTAGATTTCCAATGTCCTAATTCTCTTTCATCCCACAAAGTCCATTATGTGGAAATATAGAAAATCAACGCAAAAGTTTCTGAATGTTGACTTTAGTAGGAACAAATTGAGATGAAATTCAAATGCCTAGAAGCCTCTAAGGATGATAATCCCAAGGGCAAGCAATAGCATGTGAATTCGTTCAAGGATATTTGCTTCTCCTAAAGGGTTTGAGATTTGATGCTCATATTGAATGTTTGTTTTCCAATGTTTTTGATCATGCAATGTGTTTTGATTTCAAGAACAATCACAAACCTATGGATATTTGAGACAATACTTGATGAGTCCCCACTTGGACAAGTCTAGCTACACCTACTTTCAGTGGATGGTTAGATGCTTGACCACACAGACTCCCCCTTATAGTGCACTCACTTCTCAGGTCAGTCAAGTATCAGTACCCATGAATCTCCCATGGCATACTTTCAATTTCTACTAAAATTCATAAAAGTGTGGGGCGGCTTCAGAACGACTGTTCTTGCACCAAGAAATAGATTAGGATTTTGGCCTTTCTAAACAAGGGTTTTAATGCAGGAATTATGTTTGTGGGGGACCAACCATGTGGAGAGAGACCATTGTTTCCCTTCTCATTGGAATAATCTTCGTGACACTTGTGTTTCTTCAAGTACCCACACTTATATCCCGGGTGGAAGTCGCCTAGATTTAGCGTGTTCCTGGTTGGGTCTTTCCCTTGGGTGATTACTTTTTCCCTAAGGCAGGCCCTCTAAGATAATCAAAAGCAAGCAAACATATCCATAGTTCGATCAATCTTTGTTAAGAAACAAAGAGAGAACACAACAATATGTTCCACTCACACTCACAAGTTGTGTTCAATTTTAAATTCCAAATTGAAGTGTGTGGGTAATTATTTACGCAACTTAATGTCACCAAGAGGCCTTTTGATTCTCAAGATTGTCGTGAGGCGCGAGAGAAGTGCATATGTCCTTTTAGTGATATTACTTTGAGTAAGTAATTACAATACAAAGAAACACTTGTCCATTTTAAGTCCACAAAACAAAATTGAATTCTTTTTATAGCACCAAATCAAATGTGGAATTTGCCTTGTTCAATTGTTAGCTAGCCTCAAACGAAATCTAGTGAGTTGTCCTAAGATTCATTTTAAGCCCTTTGTAGGAAATATTGAAATGTTCTTTTTAGAGCCCAAAAGGATGTGAGTTGATCTAAAACAGAAAACTAAAGCATAGAATGGAAGCTCTTTAAAGCATTTAAAAACGCTTTGTCAATTTCAAGTTCAATGCTCTATTTTTTTTTCAACTCCAATCTGCTTGTTATTCTCCTAGATTTGTTCACCTTGCTACACCATTAACTTCAAGAAATCCTTCTGAGTAATTTTTTTTTCTTCCCAAGATCACTTTCAAATTGAACTTACAAAACCCATTCCACGAGTTGTTCAAAATATCAATCTATGGATGCCATCTTTACACTCTGTTGTTCAAATTCAGTTTGATTTGAACATACTAAAGTCAAATACTTAATCAAACCCCTGCATGATATAGCATCAAAACATTAATCCACAAATACATTCAAGTTCATTTCCTACAAAGTATACTAAAGGACTGTGGAAACCTCTATGCTATTAATAAAAAATTCCCTATTTGACTTTCCAACCTCTTCAACATACTATTGCATACAAAGATACCATTGCTAGTTTTATTTCGATTCAATAAAAAATAATCCCTTGTTAATTTTCCACAACTTTCTAATAATAAAAACAAAAAACTTCTATCTTTGCACACTTCACTATTTTCAAAAGATCACCACACATCACCCTCGTTAATTCTCCACTCAAAGTGAGACATCACCATACATTGCAAGCTACCGACAAAAACAAAACACTTTCATCATTGGACGTGGCTTCCCCGAATTTCAAGAAATAACATCACTATGAACCACACAAAATATCTTCCAAATACTAAGAGATAAAATTAATCTAAGATAAAATTAATCTAAGTAGCCGCTGCACAATTTTAGTTCAAGGTCAAATAGAGCTATATTCGACTAACATATATGCTAATGTATTTTGAGCTAACCATTCATAATCAAACTCACTAACATAACCATCAATTCATCATAATATCGTGCAAATACTCGCCATCATTATCAGCTTTACAAGGAGACATGTGATAGGAGGCAATGGTTGACTTTGGTGCAATTTTCTAACATGAAAATATTTGCATCAAGCGCCAAAAGATATTACAAAATCTATCCAGTATCCCAATGAAATCACAAAGAGTTGAAGACACACATTTCCCAACTACGACAACTATTGACTCTAACTTTGAATTTGGGGCATGAGGACTGGGGATTTCCATCTCACATTAACATACTGGCATAGACTTTAATGTCTCCACCAACAGAACTGGCAAATACAAATTGATACCATTGATTGCCTACGCGAAAATCTAAAAACTCTTAATGAAAGTCTGGCATAAACAAAAGACCCTCTCAGCTGGCAGTTTGGAGTGAACTAGTTGCAGGATATGCATAAAATGACTATTTTGGAAGGCTCCAGAAACTTTCAAGCAAATGTAATTGACAAGGCGTATGAATTTTCAAAAGGATATCATCAGTATTTATGATGCAGGTGGTGAGATTATATCATGTTTTGGCATATTTAGTGGCATTTCTTTGTTTGCATTACTCCTAAGGTAATCATGATTTGATATAGCCAATAAGACAATCTTCTCAGCTGCCCCAAAATGGATTGCAAAGATAAACACACAAAATCGAAATGCTATATGCGGCCTGAAACTAGACAAAGTAGACGCACATTGGGCAGACAATCTTAAACAGGCAACTCTATAATCGAAGGTCTAATGTTCTATGCATGCTCCTTCCCGTAATCAATGTTAGTACTCCAAATCACGCAGAAGATTCCTTGGACAATGATAGTAAAAGAAAACTTAAAGGACACACTAGTCATTATTTAGCGTACTGCAGCAAAGTTTGAATTCTTCTTTCATCCATCCCGTGCAGCCATTGATTAGTGAAAGCAACAATATTTAATGAGAAGATAGTGATATTGATGAGATAAATAGAAATATTAATTAGAGAATCATAATCAAAGCATGTTACATTTTGACAACAATCCTCTAAGATATGTGGTTTCAAAGAAGGCATTGATTGTATGATATGTGCAAAGTAGATTTTGAAAAGACATAAGAAACTTTGCCAGCATCCTCATTCCAAACAATCAGAAATGAAACTAATGAGTGGTATTTTAAAATCTTGACTCCAAGATATCCTCTAATATGGCAAACAAACCTTTTTCGAGGTCCAAAGTCTAAATCATCGTGACAAGAAATATCAATAGGTTGAGTAAATGCCAAAGCTCTTATTTAGTATTTCTTCCAGGCATTCTTCCCAAGGTTCAGTTGTAAGGCATACATACATTTGTCTACAAATAAAAATAAGATATAGTACAAGCAGACGAGTAGCTTATCACAACGATACCAAAAATTATCTCTTACAAATTCAGAAATGGTGGTCTGCAGTTAATAATTGATTCCACTAATTTCAAAAGTGATGGAATGAGGGACAAGGGTCAAAACCTATGCATAAACAGAAACAAAAAGCTTGAAGTGGATGTATAAAAAAATAAAATTATATTGTCATCTAATGTATTAATCAAAGACAAAAGATTTTAGATTCCTATCAATGCACATTTTAATGCCTTAACAAAAGACTTTGTATTCTAACAATATGCATCAAATAGAAATAAAGACTTTAGATTTTCCCTCCTTCTAGTGAGTTTCAAAAATTTGCAAACAGCCTAAACTTTCACACTCATTAGCATGGGTTAGTTCAAACTATGCAAACCTACTAATGATCCTATGAAATGATACATCATGCCTCATAAACAAAATAACAAAACCAACTAATTGAAAGCATAAAAGAAGTGCAATGTATAACTATTCCATAGTGGATTGGTGCCACTTTGATATGAAAAGTGGCCCTTTCCCAACCCTTGACAATCTCAATGATCAAAATGACTTGAAGATGTTATGACAATGAAGTGGACAAAATTAGCTCTCAATGTGGAGAGAGTAACTTTTCTCTAAGTTGTGGATGATGAAATGAGGAAAGAAGCCTCTTGTTTATAGAATGACAAGTTGGAGAAATGCCCAAAATGAAGCAATGTGGGACTAATTTTCAACCAATGGAAAGGTGCCACTTGTCAAGAGATGGATGGATGAAGGATGTGCATATTTTGATGAATGTGCCCATAAATGCATAATATTTGAAATTTGAAAATGGTGAAATGACAAGGTGGATGAAGAGTCAAATGGAGTAACGGTCACTTGGCTCAATGCAAAAGGACTTGTAAGATGAAATAAATGCCTTGTTGGAAGGACTCGTCCCATTTGGAGGGAGATGCGAAATGGAGGAATATTCCACTTTTATGCCATGTTGAGAGAAGATAAAGATTTAATAAATGAATTAAATTGATTTATTTGTGCAAGTGGGAAAAGCTAGAGGATGTGATAGGGATTAAGATTAGATTTAATCAAGATTTGATTAAATAAGAGGAGGTTAGGTGATTTGACCCATTTGATTTAGATTTATGAATTAAAATAAATCAAAAGGAGATGGAAAATGATTTAGACTTAGTTAAATAAATATTTTGATTTATAAAGTGGATGATGTTAGTGTTAAAGATGAATTTATTTAATTTAAATGGAGGACTTCAGAGATTAATCAAATAAACTTGATTTATTTAATAAATGGATGAATATGACTTAATTAAATGCATGATGCCAATTTTGCATGTCTACACTTATTATTATCAATTTGATATGTTCCAAACAAGTTCAAGCAATAGATCTTCAATCACTTCTTCTACATCTTCATCTATTAATTTGTATCTCCCGTTATCAACATAATCAATTTCCTTTTACTTATTTGGCATTGATCAAACCTGTCTTTGTAATGAATTTCACTATCATCACTCACCTAAATTTTTCATCATTATATGCTTCTCTACATATGCCTTGATATCTTCGTCTTAGGAATCTACTAGCATTTATTAACTTGTTTTGTTGATTCTAGAATCTATGGTTTAAATTATCTTTGAATTTTAAGGCTAATTAATATGATTCCTTAAAAATTGTGTATTCATCACAATCAAATATTGTTGAAAAAATCCACTTAATTCATTAATATACTCTACCACTTTTTATTTTTTTAATTCATGATGACCTATTCTTATTATAGACCTATAACATTCTTTAGTATAATCTGTCATAGAAATAAATTTTTGACACCAAATTTCCCAAATTTATTTTATAACTCTATGTAAATTTGCATGATTAAACTTAGATTTCAATTTATATGCTATTATATGTCATTTTTTAATACTACTTTTCCTTTTCTTATTCATCTCTAACTAGGTTTATTTCCAACAAATAGTAGAATAACCTTTCAACTTTTTTTAAACTTTATTAAGATCAACAATATCTTCACACTCAAAATGTTCTTTTAAATTAGCTATAGCATCAATCTAACTCTTTAGTCAACTCAAATTACTACCTTAATTAGGAATATCATTTCTAGTTTTAAAATGGCACGAGATTGCTTCCAATATTATTTATTATGTATATTCATCTTCAGTATGCTTAATAGTATATGGTCTACAAGGTTCCTGTTCATCATCACTTTACATCTTGGTTTAGGACTTCTTTTTTAAGTCTTCATCAATAGCATCCAAGCATATGTAGACATTTCTGATCATGGTAAACATCTCAATGAAGTCACCAACTTAGAGTACACTGTCTTAGAATCAATCAAATTTTTAGTCCTCTTAGACTACTAGCATGATGAAGGATATCAAATCCAATTTTTTATCAATGATACATATTTATTTCCACATTCTTTATTATATTTTTTTATTTTTAATATGATTAATACAATATGATCTACCAACTTCTTGTTGGTTATCACTTTATTACATTTTTTTGAGTACTCTTGGCTATTTAAATATTGAAAAATGTATATCTGGTGAATATATCACGGAGATGAATTGATAGAAGTGAATATACCCAATAAATATGTCACGACAATGAATTGATGATGATGAATTATTGACAATAAATTACTGACCATAAATTATTGACAATGAATTTTCATATGTGCATGCCACTACAGCATCCCTTCCTGACCTCTGATTGTAAAATTATGGATTTATTTATTCCCCAAACTCTCCATTGACTGTTACAATTTTCTACGCATTACACACTCTTGTCACACTCTGTATTGCAATATGTGACAGCAAAAATAATGTAAATTAGTTCAACGATTATTATATCAAGCTTAATATAACGGTTAGGATTTTAAAGAATCGTTGAAAGAAACTTATAGTGAAATTCTCTTGGACAAGAGCTGCAGGGTGTAACGAAAAGTAAACAAAAAAGCGAGCCTAATTTCACCGTACTTGACAACCTTGTAGTTGTCATGCTTAATCTGTAGAGCAACGTCACTTATTTTTATTTTTATGTTCCCGAAAAGATGATATTTGTTCTTGACCCGGTCAAATCGTTTAGAAGGCCAAAAAATAATTAGAGAGTCAATTGGAGTGCCCGTGAGTAGAACGGTAACGTGAATTGCGGATAGATTGTATCGTACCAATTTGATTTTTTAGACATTTGTAATTGTAATTGTGGGTGAAACTCAACCCTACGTGGAAATTTGTGAAAGTGTGGCGTATTAAATGTACAAATGTATTGGAAAATCACATCGTGAGTATAATTTCACTGAATATACGTGAGTGACTTTGACCGACTTGGGTTTCAGACTGGCTCACTTCAAGAGAAAATACCTTTGGGGAGAGAACTTAGTCTAAACGCGTAGAATAAACAAACAATTTTTTTTGGTTTCAGACTGGCTCACTTGAAGGTCGACGTACTTTCCTTATATTATATTGTAGAGAAACATACAAACATTATAAAAATACCTATCTTTTTTCTTAATCAAGCCAAAATTTGGTAGAGAAAGAAGGGATAAAAAGGCCTGCAGGCTAAAAGACTATTTTGTTATAAAGAATGAAATAGTTTTGATGATATGTTTGATTTGTTCATTTTAGTGTGATGTTATTGTTGTTTAGAAATTGAAATATGAAGTTTTCACAATTTAAATTAATAATTATGGGTGTATTGATGTTTCAAACATATTTTATAATCTATTATCAATATGAAATTAAAAAAAAAAGATCGTTCATCAATTTTATTTATTAAATAGAAGGAAGAGAAAAAATGTGGAATGAAGAATAAGGAACTTACTTAACAAACAACAAAAAGTGTAAAACATCAAGACAAAAATTACTTATTGGTATTACGTCCATGAAACAACTAAAATTAAAAAATTGAAACATAAAATTTTTAAGTTATATATGTAATGTCGAGAATTGCACACCCTTCAAATTTCACACTACATCATGCCTTCATTTTAGCCCTCTGATGTAGAACATATTAATTACAATATCTTAGCATTAAAGTTACATATTTATAGCATTTTTATGATAATTTAGGCTTTCTAATTCTAAATTTTCCTAGATGAAAATGTAACCTATGGACGCCCACATGAAATACTAGCAGCACATGAATTTTTTTTATTCCAATAGTGGTTAAAGCATTACCTTTCCACTGGCAGTTTGGGAAGTAATGCTCCTATATGCAATGTCAACTACAAAAAGCATCTAAACTTTCTTTTTTGTCTCAAGTCTTGATTTTTGGTTCAAAATTTCATTCTTGTAGTTTTGAAGAAGAAACTCGGTCATTTTCATAACCAACTATAGTGTCAAAAAGTGTCGTATGTGACGTTCTCACACCTATTTGGGCCCTCCTTATAAAATTAAACTTAATGATGCCTTGACTTAGTGTTGTAATGTGTTAATGCACCCACATTAGGTCTTGGGCCCTTGTTGTTAGTTTGTTAAGCTTATCATATGGAGATCCTGATACTCGGCCATCTCTCAATGACCCTCCTTCCAATACCATTGTGTCTCTTTGTTCTTCAGAGAAGATAGACCATGCTTGTGATCCTTTGGAGGTTGTTGAGACTTCAGATGAGGTTGTGGTTGTTTAAGAGGTTCCTGATTCTTTGTCAAAGATAGTTGATCCACCTTCATTACTTAGTACTTCCATCATTTTTGAGCAACAGGATTATCATTGTCTTCCTCATTGGGATTCCTATTTGTTGAACATTAGTTCCTTGTTTGTGGAGTCTCACATTTCAGATTTGGAGGACACATTTGAAGGGTTATCTCTCCTCTTTGATGATAGTTATTATACAACTGTTGTCAAACCATCTTTGTCTTTGGATATTGTTCAACATCAGTTTCTAGTGGTACCTTGTTTGTCACCTTCTATTGTGATTGGGAATACTCCTAATTGGTTTGTGGCATCATCTTCCAAGGTCTTGGTGACACATGAGCAGATTTTAGAGACATTATCATCCTAAATTTGGGTTTCACTTGTTAATTCGTATCCAAAATTGGAAGCATACCTATATTTGTGCTTGGTTTTGTTTCTCCAAAAGGGAAAAAGTTATTTGTCGAAATTGGATTATGTTTTGTTTTCAAGCACTAACCATTTTTGCAGGTGATTACACATTGTGGGGGGTACATAGTCTCTCGCTTTCCCTCTTATGGGGGGATCGTTGATTGTATATACATGATGTATGTAATCCTTGGGGGTGAAATTGAGTCCTCCATCCATGCATCATTTTTTTTTTCTGTTTTGGAGAGGAGTTTTTTTCCCACAGGGTTTTTCTCCTTTTCTCTGGTTGTAAGAGATTGCATTGTAAATGGATGTCTAACATGGTTGTCTAGATGGGACCCATATTGCATAATAATTCTCCCTAAGTTTGCACTTAAGGGGGGGTGTTAGTGTGTTAAGTTTATCTTAGGGTAAATATCTCCCGAGTAGTTTTGTTTCCCATATCGGGAAGTTTTATACCCGTTTCTTTTTTCTTGCCTTTAAAAGGTTGTACAATATGTAATTTATGCATCTTAAATTTATTCACTCATCTTTGGTGAAATAGCATGTGTTTCTCTCTATGTCTTGAAGATTTTTTGTTGCAGATGGTGCTCTTGGGATGTGGATGACACCAACACTTTTGAACTAAATAGAACTAATTATACGTTATTTAAGGTGTTGTAAAGTGTTGTAATACAATTTCACACTTTTTTAGGGTTTTCATTAATAATTTGGATTATTTATGCTTTAATTAGCCTTATTTTACATCCATAAGCCCTATTTAATGCATCTTTTCGAGGATAATCTTGGCATAAACCAACATCTAATCATAATTTAGGTATTTTTAGGTTGTGTAGCTCATATTTGGTGATCTAGAACTCATACGCCACCTTGGGCATATAATTCCCACCTATATTTTTGGGCCCCTATCTAGATTTCACACCTTTCTAAGAATTTTTGAAAATTGTCCCATAATTAATGCCTAATGGGACTCATATGCCACTTCTAGAGTATGAGTCCCAAAATTAAATTTAATTCAATTTCTTAGTGGGATTTTATCCTCCTAGATCTGATGTCAGCTTGTAGTGTTGTAATTTCAAGATATTTGACATAAACAAGTATAAATACAAGTTTCTTTCACTCATTTTACACTTAGTGAGTTGAATGAGCATTCTTATAGCCAAGTTTAGTTCAAAAGAGCATTCAATAGTTTACAAGAGCATTCAAGAGCATTCAAGGGTTGATTATCGAGTGATTTAGAGCATTATTCAAGTATCAAGCATCATGTCAAATTCATCATGCATCATGTTTTTTTTTAGCTAATAATTGTGGTGTAGGGTTTCATGGTTCAAGCTAGCATTCAATTCATGATCTATCACATTCAAGCAAGAGTCAAGATCTTCATCCATTGGATTCACTTCATACATGATTGCAACACTTCATTGCTAAGGTTTAGTGAGTTGCAACATCATATTTTGTTCATTCATCATTCTCTTTTCCTATTTCATTTCATTTTAATGTTTGATTATCTAAACGGGGTTTGACCAAGGCAAAGCCCTATCCACTAACAAAAAAACATATTCCCCTCTCTTTGGTGTGTGATTTGTAGTTCTAGGTTGAAGAAACATTGAAGAGCAAGTTTGGAGAAAGTTTTCAAAGTGTTCAAAATTGTCAAAGTTGTCACGTTGCATTGGAGATCATCGAAGAACATCTATAGGTTACAAATTAGGGTTTCAAATCTAAAAATCAATTAGAAAGGACAAAGAAAACTTTGAGGAGAAAATGTAGCTTTCAGATGATTTTCAATTATTTGAGATGCAAAAATGAAATCTATATGCAATTTAACTAATGCAAAAATTAGAAACCCTAGAATTCCAATTAACTAATGTAGAATGCACTGCAATGTTAATGCAAGCAAGATCTAGGATGATGATGGACTCCAAATTACTAAATAAGGTATTCTAAATGTAGGTTCATCAAAATGAAATGATGAAAAAGTGGTATGGTGCATTATCATATGGTTTTATGACATAGAGCACACCCACTTCCCAATTTCATTCAAGGATAACCCTAGAGATCTCAATCAAATTATGAGAATGGGAGAAAGAGATCTTGCAATAGGGTTGTTCTAGGAGTTGAATGTAAACTAATGAGGGTTTCACCACCGAGATAGGGATTGGCAAGATAGATGAAATGCAAGTTGTAATTTCTAAACCTAGTGATGCATGAAACTTGAATAAATTACCTAGAAAGGCATATAAATCAGAACAAAAAGTTGTAAAACTAGAAGTGTGCACCTAGAAACTTGAGAGAGATTGAATGGAAACTCAAAATTTTGAATAACCTAAAATTTTGGCCTACTAGGACTCATTCACCATTTAGGGAAAATCAGTCCCAAATCTAGATTTCTGGGTCAGAACAGGTTTCTACCAAATGGGTATTTGAATATGCAAAAAATCTCAAAATTGACCTAAAATGGGACTCATTCGCCAGAAGTGGTGAATGAGTCCAGTTAGTATTTTTTGGAGCTTTAAAATATGAATCTAACCTTTAATGTATACTCTTTATGTTCCTCTTTACTTTTGGATCTAAAACTCTGATTTCGGGGCTGTAGGTGACTTTTTGGTGAAGATTACAACCTTGCAAATGGGGAGACAACTCCAACAACTTTCTCCAAGCTTGTAACCTAATATTTAATGATTCTTCAAGTCTTCAAAGCACCTAGATATGCAATTACACAAAGAGAGAAAAAGTGTTGATTGTTAGGGGATAGGGGTTTGACTTGGTCAAACCCCTTGTAGGTAATTAAACCAAATTATGAGACAATGAAATGAAGGCATGAAACATGAAACAAAGAACATGGATAATGGAAAATAATACCTTGAATGATGCCTTAAAAATGATGTCTTGTAAATCTGCAACTCAACATGAAATGGCCATGAAGGATGTAAATCTTGATCTTGACAATAGGTGTAGAACAATGCTTGATCTTGGATCTTCAATGCTACATCACAACACTAGCTCAATAACATGTTTGATGCTTGATTACCTTGACATGATGATGGATCTTGAATTTTTGCAACAATTGATGAAGAATTCTTCCCTTGAATGCCTTAGAAAATGATCTTGAATGCTCTCTAGATGATCTTGTGAAGTCTTGGAA
Organism: Sequoia sempervirens; assembly: GCA_007258455.2. Classification (NCBI taxonomy): domain Eukaryota; kingdom Viridiplantae; phylum Streptophyta; class Pinopsida; order Cupressales; family Cupressaceae; genus Sequoia; species Sequoia sempervirens. The sequence continues at coordinate 145,521,418 of VDFB02000017.1, forward strand.
TGCTTAACTCTTGAATGCTTGACTTGATAACATGTAGACTTGATGAAATAAAGATTTGAAAGCTCATTTATATAGGCAATCCATCTAAGATCCTGTGTATTGGATCCCAAAGGCTGACATACATAAAATTTGCACTTAAAACCTAAATTTTCCCACTCAAAACCTTGAAAATAGGCCAAACAAGACTCATTCGCCATCTATGTAAAATGGGTCCCACCTAGAGGGGACTCATTTTCCCAAAGTGAAGAATGGGTCCCACATGGCCTATTTTGATTACTAAAGTGTCGAGGAGTGTGTAAATTAAGTTTATATATTGATATTGTTAGGTTTTTGATTGAAATATGCCTTGGGATGCATAATATGGGGTCATAGGGGCCTATTAATGATGATATAAAGGCCACAAATGCAAGAGGGCCCAAAATTCAATGTGAAAGTGTAAATAAATACATTTTACAACATTGAATTAAGGAAAAATTGGGTCTATTTAGCTAAGAAGGGCCCTAAATCCAATGTGAATGTGTAGAACACATTACAACACTAGATTAAGTCCGCTTAATTTACAAGCCTCCTAAATTTTATGTGAAGGTGTCAATAAATACACTTTACAACATTAAATTAGGGAAAAGTTAAATTTACTTAGCTTAGAAGGGCCCAAAACTTAATGTGGATGTGTAAAACTCATCACAACACTAGATCAAGGCGATATCAAGCCTACTTTATTATTAATTATTCTCAAATTAAGCAAGGAAAATGCATACCCTTTTTTTGTCATTACACAAAGAAAAAAGAGGCAACAACTTTTTTTGCTAAATAGCTAACTTCAATATCTAGTACATAGAAAAATAGTTTTCAATGATGTTTTTTTTTTGTAATAACATTTTAAAGTCAAACTTTACCAAAACATCATACTTTTAATGGGATGTCAACTTTTTTCTTATTTTTTAATTATTTTTAAAAATAATTATACCCTTTTGGAGAGGATTCTCTCCTCTAATGCACCTATATTTTTCAAAATAAATAAATATATTTTAATATTTTTCTTTTAATATCTAATAAACCTCATATTTTCTTATAAAGATCTACTTACAATAAATAAATAAAAATCATAATAAAATTAATGAAATTATCAAACAAAAAAAATCCAGACTCCCATCTCTTCAAAAAATATTTTTGAATTTTAAAAAAGAAAAAGATTTTTTTTTTAAATTTTTTTGAATGGCAAGGTTTCACCAAAACTGCATGAAAATACTATACATAAGAAAAATGATAAAATAAATCCATATTCCCTAATAATTACATCACATTATCCAAAACCTTAATAATATTAATTAATGTTGATTCCTTTATAAATATGCTATTCACATTTACCCCAAAAATAACATTTTAAACTAAGTTTCAATCTCATACCAATATTTATGTTCATATCAAATTTTCCATGTGTTTAACTTAAACCTAGTTTATTTAAGATATTATCAAGATTTATATATAAAATTACAAGCATATAAATTAGGCTTAGTATATGGTCAAAGTCATTTTAAATTATATCAATTGATCTCATCAGAAACGTAAATGACTAAGGTTGGCCCATAAAACCATAACATGTGTAAGCCACTCTGAGCATTGAAAATAGGAAATCAATAATGAATTAATAAATAAATAGTTATGATATTGCTATTAGGATTCAACCATGTAGTTTTTGAGTCAAACTCATTGACCCGTGTCTCATGAGTAGTGGTTCACAAGAACCCATCTCTCATGATAATGAATGTTCCACTTAGCACTCATTGCATCTAGGTGATGCTCACAGAGGTGAAGCATTGGGCCATCCTGGGAGGTCACCCATCCTAGTATGCTCCAGCTCAAGCACACTTAACAATAGAGTTTTCCCCAAGGTTAAGCCCACTTAGCTTGCAACCCCATTTGCAAAACCTTCAGCAAGTGTTGTGCCTTATGAACCATTCATTATAGAGCCTCTTTAGCTCATCAATTAATAAGTAGGAGGTATTTTCCACAGTGTTTCAAATTGTGATATTGCTATCAGAATTCAACCGTGTAGTTTTTAAGTCAAACTCATTGACCCATGTTTCATGAGTAGTGGTTCACAAGAATCCATCTCTCATGGTAATGAATGTTCCACTTAGCACTCATTGCATCTAGGTGATGCTCACAGAGGTGAAGCACTGGGCCGTCCTGGGAGGTCAAGCACAACACTTCTTGAAGGTTTTGCAAATGGGGTTGCAAGCTAAGTGGGCTTAACCTTGGGGAAAACTCTGTGGTTAAGCGCACTTGAGTTGGAGCAATACTGGGATGGGTGACCTCTCGAGACGACCCAGTGCTTCACCTTTGTGAGCATCACCTAGATGCAATGCGTGCTAAGTGGAACATTCATTATCATGAGAGATGGGTTCTTGTGAACCACTACTCATGAAACATGGGTCAATGAGTTGGACTCGAAAACTACACGATTGAATCCTGATAGCAATACCATAATTTGAAACGCTATGGAAAATACCTCCTACTTATCAAATAAATACTTATTTAAATATTATTATGTAAATTATATAGTGATAAAGTGGGTACAAAGAGCATGGCATATGTTCGGTTGATTAAACATATCCATCTCCATTTTAGTTTTTCTATTATCAATTTATATAAGAAAATTCTTGAGATAATAACAAAGTAACAAAATAAAATAGTCATATAATTTAATTTTGAATGATAACCATATATACTTTTGTAACTTTTGATAAAATGCTCTTGAATTCATTAAGTATGAAATTTGCATGTTCATATTATCATTCTTGTAATATATCATAAATAATTGTACCTCCCATCATCTATCATTTTTATTTTTAAAAATTTATATTCCATTTAAACTTAAAACCAATGCACCATGAAGATTTACATTTCGTTAATATATAAAACAAACTTGAGTGAGGGCTACAATATAATTATATTAAGATTCAGGAAATTTCACTTTGAAATTAATAACTATTACAAGAGCCATACTCTTTTGACATGTTAAAGGTGGCGACTTTTCACTTTAGTTTCTTTCAAAGCGCCACTTAATGTCTGTTTTATTATGGAATCTGAACATAAGGTAGGCCTCGAAAGGAATTTCTCATCTTATGGCTTATTAAACTTCGTTTGAAATTGGATTTTGTTAAAAAGCCACGGGATAGTTGAAGATGTCATCTAGGCTTCTAGCACTGAGGTAGATCCGGTGGAGGAGGAGGCAACTTGTCCAAACTTCCTGGCCCATCCTCGGTAATAAACACCATCTCAAAACCAAGCTCCGAATGGGATTCAAAATGGCAATGCATTAGCCAAACCCCTGTTATGTAACAACACAAACAAACAAATTCTATGTAATTTACTTGTGAAGACAAAAAAATCATTGTAAATTCGGGTTTATAAACAGTTGTGCCCAGATATGGCTCGAAACATTATCATTTACTCTCCCCTCAAAATAGTATAATTTGAACCATCTTACCTGGATTGTTGGCTCTAAATCGGATGGCGGCCCACCCAGCTGTAGGAACTCCCAGGGTGTTCATCATCTGTGGATCTTCAAGATTGAAGTTTGCAGGATCTGTGTGGGCATTATAGTTGCCAAAGCCTTGCCCCACAACATAAAAATCATGGCCATGAAGGTGTATAGGATGGTTCTGTAGTGTAATAATGCCTGTGTTCTGAAACACTATTTGCACACTACTATTGAATTTTAGAACCTTTACCTTCGCCCCTAACTCGGGTTCCCAAAGACTCCGTGGCACAGTTCCCGTGTAATTAAATGCCAGCGGAGGATTATTCGGGAAATCTCTTGTAAACACTCCATCTATACCAAAATAGTAAGCCTGCAAAACTGCAATATCCGGCCTTACAAATGAAATATTACTAAAGCTTCCAACAGCTCTACCGCCAAAGAGCCCCGCGCACGAATTGTTGGGACAGCTTACAAGTCCAAATCCCTCTGTCATAAACATTTCCTCGTCTACAGTCTGAGGCACTGAAGCCCTCAAACTTCTGAGCTCGCTACTGAATTTGAACGCGGTTGTGGTATCGTTGAATGCAGGAAAATTGGGCAGCACTGGGACAGACGTATTACTGCTGTCCTGGTATTGCAATATTGCAGTTGTGGTGGTATTTAAGAATCCAGTTCCAATAGGTTGACTGTTGTATACGCGGGTGCCAATGTAACACTGTCCGGATTGCTGAGAAGTTGTTATGAGCACATCCATGGTGTTACCCGGGTGTGTGAGAAGCACATCCGTTTCATATGGTTTGGTATACACGGCATCCACGGCCACAACAGTCATATTATGTTGCGCAATCTTGAAAAAGTATGAATGAATCATAGCACAGTTTATGATCCTCAGCAGGTAGGTTCTTCCCGCCTCGACCAATATTCTCGTTGTATCTACATTCCCAATTCATTCATTGTTTAATTATCTGTCGAAAACTACTATCGATTTATGCTTTGTTTAATAATGCTCTGTTAATACACAAACCATTTGAAGAGCAGGGGAAAAAATCTCCTGGTTGGCTATTGATGGTGTATGCATCCGAATCATTTGGTACAGCTCCTCTTCGAACGGCATCTGCTATTACATCTTCCACATTGGCATTCCACCATTCACCTGAACACCATAGACAATGTAAAACATAACTGACAACCCATAGTCTGTTATCTTTTCTTCTAGCTGTATATAAACAATAGGAAGAAATTTAGAACGGAACCAATTTTATTCCTAAATACTATACAGAGAAAAAGGATAAACATTCTCATTTTTTAAGCCTGTAGTCATAAGTCATAACTGTTTTATCGTTTTACAGCTTCCAATCACACAACCTAATTTTAATTAAATAATTTTAACTAAACTCTTTATAAACTATTCCACTTGACTTTGAAAAAAACATATTATTTCGTCAATCCTTTACTAATAATATTTCCCCATGATACAAAGATATCAACATTTATATATCTTTATTATGGTGAAAATATATTCTAATTGAATAGACTTTGAGCAGGTCATGGTAAAGCTTAAACTTAAAGAGAGTGTAAAACAAATTTTTATCTGATCTAATGAGAATTCTTTTTCTATGTCTGAAAGGTAACGTCAAAGCTTGCCTCAACCTTTTTGACATGATGTGATGGTTTACTGATAATATTTAATGAGAAACTACTCCGTGGAATCTTAAAGAGGTCGTAAACACAAAAACATTGAATGAGTATGTACCTATTGGCTGTTTATGTACAGCTAAAGAATTGGAATTTTACCTGTTTGAGACGTGAAGAAAAATATTTGTATGGGAAAACATTTCTTAAAAGAAGACGTAAAGCAAAGTGTTTGTACGAGGGATATCTTTACTTCGTGGCTAAAAGAAAAATTGAGGTGGTCGAGTGCTTTCAGTCTGAACAGTTTGCATGCAAGCTGCCCACTCTCTCATTGGCAAATCTAAATGGAAAATATTGTATCTCTCAAATATCTCATTTCGAATAAAATAACTAATTCATATAAAAAAACAAACAAACGCCTGATGTTAAAATTTAATCGTGATGGAAAAGGAGTACTCAAACATCTTACACCTTAAAAAAAACCTCTCGAACAAATCCAACGTGATAAGAATACTTTCAAGTGGTTTACCTAAAATAATAAGAATCTCGGCATCTGGTTTTGGAAAGGGATAATCATTTCCAGCCGGGGGCAAAATAACTAATGCTCCATGCACAGTAGCTCTCAGATATGTGATATGCGCATGCCACCACAGCGTCCCTTCCTGCCCCGTGATGGTAAAATTGTAGGTAAATTTATTCCCAGGGGTAATGGGACACTGCGTTACGTAGGCCGGTCCGTCTGCCCAGCACGATCTCAACTGCCGTACTCCATGCCTGTAAAATCATAAACAATAAAAGTCTCTAAACAGATATCCCTTTAATTTTAAATTAATTGATACTTGAATATAATCTTTGTTACCAATGTAGAGTAACATTATATGGTGCATTGTTCTGCACATGAACAACAAGATTATCCCCTTCACGCACGGTAATACTCGGGCCGGGATACTGTCCATTGACTGTTACAAGCGTCTGCGTGTTACATACTCTAGTCACGCTCTGCGTTCCAATCTGTGACAAGGTAAACAACATATCTTAGCTCATACTGAATACGGATCTTCACATCAGGCGTATATAACTCTTAGGCTTCTAAAGAATGGTTGAAACAAACTCACGGTAAAATTGTGGTGGACAAAGGCTGCAGAAGCCGCCCATGGTGCTACCAGAATTAAACGAAGAAGCGAGCTCAATCTCAGCACACTTGATAACCTTGCCATGCTTGATATTTTAAGAGCAACGCGGATTAAACTTATGAAAGATTACGCACAGATGCTTTCCAATTGCGCTTCCCTAACTACTCGTTTAGATAAGCATGGTAAGAAACTGAAAAGTTCGTCTGCATTGGATTGCCGTGAGGAGTACGAAAACGCGTATGCCGGATCATTAATTCCATTTCTGTTGAAAACATTTTTTCCTCCGTTCTTTCGTCCGGTCAATGAAACCGCGTTCACAAAATGCGGCGGCGTCGGCGACGAAAATCTAGTTGCAATTTCCTGGTCGGCCAATGATTTACACTGGTATTTGGTACAATGATTGAGAGTTTCTGGAATCAAATGTGCTAGGTAGGTAAGTAGCTGGAATCCAAAATACTTTCAATTTTTTATTTATTTTTATCATAGTCGTATTTATTTTTATTTCAATGTGAATAGTTTAGAATAAAAGTTTATGGTAAATAAAGGGTATGTTTCTAGAATTTTTTTTAAATATTTGTGAAGCATTCAACAATGGGGAATCTCAATTATTTTCAATGCAATTTTATAAAAATAATTGTGAAGTTTTTAATAATAGGGAATCATCTACTTATCTTAAATTTATTATTGTTTTAAGTTTTTAATGGTAGAAATGCATTATTGTTTAAGTGACATTTTTTAGATAAATTGATTTGTAAAATTGTGTTAGAATGTTTATATGTAAAATGAGATGCTTTAGTATTGAGTTATCAATCTTTTTTTTGGTTGGGATTGTTTAATATATTTTCTATTGTGATATGAGCATAGCTTATTTTTTAAATCTTATACAATCACACTTTTGTGCTTAAGACTCTTTGTCTAGCTCTAATATCATGTTATTTTCTAGGACTTGAATCTAGGACCTACTATGTACATACTATGGCACTGGTCTAGCGTTGAATTGTTGATCATCTTTGTGCTTGATGTGTTTTGGCTTGTTATTTATCACAATTTGAGTATGGCCCATTTCTCTAATAATTCCATATTATTTTTTGATAAGTTATTAATTATTATTATTGGTATGTCAAAGAACTCTATTAAATATGATGCATGTACTTTCTACCAAATAATTAATTAACCATCTATGTATAGCCTAAGATAAAAGTGCATATTTTATACTTTAACACTCTAGTTTTCATCAAATTTTAAGTAACCACAACAAATATATATAATTGTAGTATTCATATTTATTTTATTTGGGATGTAAAATTATCTCTCTTAAACCCAATAGCTAAATTTATTTATCCATTGCCTTAGTTAGGAACAATTTATTTTTTTAGGTCTCTTTTGAGCCTAAAGTCATATGGTGTGATCTTATCTCAAGAAAAGGTTGCATGACATGATCAAGTCAATGGATTGGATTCCACAACACAACCTTGAACAAGGACTAGGTTGTAGAACCTACCGGGTCAACCTAATTCAAATTTTAAATCTCTCATTATTGGTCCCTAACCTTTCTAGATGATAGCTAATATCATATCAATTGGCACATTAATATTTTTTAGTTTAGAAACTAAGGACAAGTATTTTATAGGTAGATGTGGATCATTAGAAGAGCATTTTAAAGTCATTTATAATTGAAGAGATGAAATATTTAACATTTGGCCAAAATAGGTTGGACAAGGGTTGTAGTGCCTAATATAGACCTATTTAGGGTCTTTTAGTGTCATTAAATAAATATTAAATATTAAATTCTCAATTTAAATCTGATTTCTTAAAAATAACCATAAAACAGGCAATTTGGGAGCATAATTAGGTCCAAGCACATAGGGGGAGCTAAGCCTAGTGTAAATTTGACAAGGGTGACAATTTACGATGCTACAAATATAAAGGGAAAAATATTTTACAAGGTGTAATTATCATTCTAGAATGTCTAACATTTACTAGAGTCTATAGTATTTCTTGTTGTTGTTGAGTATTAGGTAACACTAGAAATTTTTTTTTTATCTAATATCATCCAGCACCATATAATCTTTTTTCTTTCTACTCATTCTTCTTTTCCTGCATTTTATCCTTATACAAAACCTTCTCATTGAATATAACATCCCCACTTCTAATAATTTTATGATTATCAAAATCCCATAATTGATAACCAAATTCATCTATGTCATATCCAATGAAAATACATTTCTTAGATTTTTCTTTTAGCTTAATTCTAATCTTAATATCAACATGTATAAAAGCTTCAAAACTGAAGTATTTTAGAAAAGAATAACTCACCTTCTTACCTATCTATGTTTTCTTTAGAATACCACAACCCAAAATAATTGAAGCCCCTCTACTAATTAAATAAACAATAGTGTTTATAACCTTAAATCCCACAAATGTAAAGGTATCCCTACATGCAACATCATGCTTCTTGCATTCTCCATTACTGTTTTGTTCATTCTCTTACCCACACCATTTTCTTGTGGAGCTCCTAGAGCTATTTTTTGCCTATGAATTTCATTAAATAAATAATAATATTTATTTTTTGCTGTAATAATTTCCTCCATTAACAAACTTGAGACACTTTAATCTTTTCCCTGTATCATTCTATTTTTTTTATCTAATTTCTATTTAAGAAAATACACCTATTTTTTCCTAGTTACAACATCAATAAATGTGACATAATAATGAGATCCATCGAGAGAAGATACCTAAGTTGGTTCCCATACATTTGTATGCACAAGCTTCAATTTCTCATCCTTCTTTTGTTTCCAATATTTGAGAAATCTCACTCTCTTTTACTTCCCATAAACATAAATTTCATAGAAATCATTGTTGATATGTTTCATACTAGGCAATAATTACTTAGAATGGAGAAATTTCATACTTTTCTCACTCATATTCCCAAGTCTATGATATCATATTGTTGTTTATGTGATCACAACAACTATTTCTATGATTTTTGCAAAACCCACAACAATTTTTCTTCTTACTATTGGTGAACCCATAAAAACTACTGTAGTTGTTTCACAATAACTTTTCCTGTTGTATTTTTTCTATAGAAAAATAATATAGAAGGAAAAGTATGACCTATACATAAATATAAAATTCCTAATTTCACACCTTTAGTTACTACTAATGTAGCTTTAGTAACCTTCCAATTTTCATCTGTAAAGATAACAATGCAACCTTAATCTCCCCATTGCCCTTTTGAAATTTAATTTTTACTTGAGTTTGGAATGTATCTTACCTCTCATAGTAGCCATTGATTTCCATTCTACAATTTTATTTTAATTCTTCCCTTTCCATTAATCTAACAAGGTTCGTTATCTCCTAAATTATACACTAGTCTAAAATCTCTTGGACATAATCAGGAAAATAATATCTATGGGGCGTAGCATGAAATCAAGCTCCTAAATTTAGTATTCACGAATCATTAGCATTAACTAGGGAAATAATTAAAGCAGCATCATAAAATTGACTTGACATTTTTTTTGTTGGCATCTTGTTGTTTGTCTCCTTCTTTACTCTTCCAAGACCATTAATCTTTCTTCAAGTGACCTATTTTCCATAGTATAAAAAATATTTCCTTCCTTTGGATTGAGACCTTTTATTCCTCGATCTCCCTCATGATTTCCCACAACCTCCAAGGCTTCTTCCTATGTCTTTTAATCAAGTCCCCTATTTTCTAAATTCAAAACATTACCCAATGTTGAAGTCTCCCCTATGGCTATCCTTTTCCTTCAAATCTCCTTGTTCAAAATCACATCAAGAATAAGAGAGCCCATACTTCTTCATTAAAACTAATATAAATGCATAAGTTAATTAATTGGTGGCTATATTAAATTGTACCTCCTTCAACCATTTTTATATTAAATAGTTGATTCATCAAGAATAATTTATTCGGAGTTGAAGGTTTTTTGTATAATTTTTCTAATGTTTGCATCAATTCATCTGTTCTCTTTGCTTTGAATGTGTTAAATGCAAAAAATAGTGCCAAGCAGAACCAAATACTTCCCAATGTATTTTTGTCCAAAATATCCCATTATCATTGCTAACAGTTTATTTTTTCTCCCTTGCAATGTTTGCCACAAATATTTTTGATACAAGTAATCTTCCATCTATATTTTCCATAACTGATAATTTTGGCTATTGAACTTCTTAACCTCCAATTTTCCTTCTTCAAACATCTCTCCCACTCAATCATGAGACTCTCTTGCTAAATGACCAAACAACACTAATTTGATACTAATTGTTGATGTTTTCAAGGAGGATAGAATAATTGAATTAATCAATTAAGCAATGTAGATAACAAAAACTAAAGAATTGAAGTGAATTGAATAGAGACGAAAAAAAATTAACATGTTTCACCTAATGTAGGTTATGTCCATTAACAACAATCCAAAATTTTATTTATTTATAGCAAAAAACTATATTACATTAACTAGTAGTAATATCCACTACTACATGCAACTTAAACACCCTCACATTTTTCTCTAAGCACGATACTATTTTTACTGTGTGTTCATCCATGAACCTATGCTTCAAATTTGCACATTGTTTCATGTGTTTATTCGTATTCATGCTACGCCATTCAAATTTACATTGCCTACAGTTTGCTACGTGTAACCCAGAGCATGATAAAGCTCCACATGCCAATTTAAATGTAAATGATAAAGTAATTAAATAAATAATAAATATGTATTTAATCAGTGGCTAAAATAAGGCGAGATATAAGGTGAATGATAAATTAATTAAATAAATAATAAATATTTAATTAATTAATGGCTTTGATAGTATAAAATCAAGTGTGACCTTAGAAATGGTCAATTTTAGATGTCTACATTAGTATATTTTTTACTACTTTCACATAGACCACATGATGAATTAAGGTGGAAATGAGCCAACAATTTAACATGATTTTCCAATGGATTTTATCAATATGTATTGAATGGAAGAAAACCAAAATTTAAACCATTTATACGCATTATCAAAATCTTGAACAAGAAAAACAACATTAGGAACAAAAGATGTACTTCATGATCTATTTTCAATATAAAACTTTGAGGGCGTAGAAATGGTCAATTTTAGATGTCTACATTAGTATATTTTTCACTACTTTCACATAGACCATATGATGAATTAAGGTGGAAATGAGCCAACAATTTAACATGATTTTCCAATGGATTTTATCAATATGTATTGAATGGAAGCAAAAAAAAAATTAAACCATTTATACGCATTATCAAAATCTTGAACAAGAAAAACAACATTAGGAACAAAATATGTACTTCATGATCTATTTTCAATATAAAACTTTGAGGGCGCTTTGATTTTGTCATTATTTTTCACATCTCAATCAATGATCTCAAGAACAACTGTAGAGTTGCTAAAATTGGTGACCATTTGAATTAAAAAAAGATCATTTGAAGGCAAGAATGCCTTCTTAGGAAAATACAATAAATCTCGAGGAATCCCACTACTAAATGCAATATAAAACAAAGATGAAAAAATAAGAGAATGACACTAACAAGAACATACAAACCAAACCAAATAAAAATTATGATAAAACTCTCATAGACAAAATTCTTCCATAACTATATTACTATCATAAAATATGTTTAAATTTTATTGATATATTTAAATTTCATATTTTCTTTTTAAAATACTTTTAATTAAAATAATTTATGCTGAAGGCGTATCCAATTTGAAAGAGAGCAACCTAACTTAAATTAAAATCTACGGTTGACCTCTCTCTACACACCTGACCTACGATTGAAATGATTGTGGTCATTGATCATCTTCTGCAAGAGGCTGACTCCATGAGAAAGGCAAGTTGACTTGAGGGATTGACAGCATAGGGTTCTGCAGAGGCATGCAAGACTATGCAATGCATCTCAAACTTACACGTACAATGCATTAACTGGAGGAGGTCACCGTATATTCATTTCTGGAGGAGGTCACCGTCAATATCTTCTTTTCTAGCGATGCCTTCTGATGATCTGCTAATTTATTTATGCTGAACTTGAATCATAATAAATCCTTGTCTGCTGACATTAAATCACTAGGTAGCTTTTTGTTATGTGTGCGTGTTGTGTTTTCCTTCCCCCACATTCTAGAGAAGATAATAGCGTTGGTAATGTTAGGGCTTGCTATGGTGGGGAATTTTCAAGTTGTAGATGGTTCAGGGTGGATAATTCCCATGCTACATCAAGAGCCACTAGTGTGCATATTTCAAAGATATTTTTTTAATTTTATAGTGTCTTCTTCTGTTTCTTTTTTATGTAATTATACCATTATGGTTTCTGCCATAAGCATGTCGCCCTATAATTATAACCATACGGGTTTTAGCCATTTATAGAGTAGGATTGGAATACTCTATATTATATCCCCTGTATATCGCTTCTAGTTATCATATTTAGAAATCAACAAATTAATATATGCTTTTTATGGAATAGTGCTTATAATAGCCTATCAGATTTATGCGCAAATATTGGCTAAACCCATGTATATTTTAGGGGTTGTGGTATAAGTTACCTTTAAAATTTCCATTTACAGAAGTTGTAGCTTTCTTATTATTTCATTAAACCATTCATCACTCCTTAAATATTAAATTATTGATACGTACCGTTACATTAAGTTATGGAGACATAGTGTAAATCTAGACTCCGCAACCTTTTCTACCATTCTCCCTGCCTGTACAAAAATAGGTGCTTTGGAATAGGTTATGGACATCCATCAAAGCATAGAGGATAGAGAAATTTGTCAGATGTTGTAGTTACAACAGCCCTGGTAGACATATATGCAAAATGTGGAAGCAAAGACAAGGCATGTGAAGTGTTTGATAAAGTGCCTTGAAGAGATGTGGTTTCATGAACTGTAATGATTATAGGATATGCACAAAATGGAATTGTTGATGTTGGAAAGGCTTTAGAGATTTCCAAGAAAATGCAATTGTCGGGTTTAAAGCCAAATTCTGCAACCTTTGCTAGCATCCTGCTTGCCCATTCCAAAATGGGAGCTTTGGAATAGTATGTACATCCATCGAAGCATAAAGGATAGAAGAAATTTGTTAGATATTATAGTAGCAACTGCCCTAATGGGCATGCATCCAAAAATGGAAGCATTAACAAGGCATGTGAACTATTTGACAGCATACCTGAAAAAGATGTCATCTCATGGAATGCAATGATTGCAGGATATGGACAAAATGGATTTGTTTCAAAGGCTTTATAAAATTTCAAGCAAATGTAATTGGCAATTGTAAACCAAATTCCACAACCTTCGCCAGCATCCTCCCTTCCCATTCCAAAATAGGAGCTTTGGAACAGGGTATGGACATCCATCAAAGCATCATGGAATGAGGATTTATTTTCAGATATTATAGTAATCTTGCCAAGAAAAAGTGAGTAAATGACTTGAATATTTGTAATTTTGGCTATGGATGGGTTGTTTAGAGGTCATAGCAACAACTTAGGTCTTCTATTGTGGCTTGTCCATTCTACTCGCTGCTTGTAGATTGAATGCTTTTTTTTTTGAGCTATTTCTAAAGGATAGTTCATAGATGATCATAATAATGCTAACATATTAAAATAGTAAAACTAGGAGTCCCTTAACACCTAAGAGTATTATTATGTATTCTTTAACTTAGGAAAAGGATAAAAAATTAGCAGTCAAAATTGTAGCTGCTACCAAGAACAAAGAGGAGGTGGAAGGGAAGGGAGCGTTGATACAAAATATCAAGAAAAAAAGCTTCAGTTGTATCTTTCATAGGGAGAATTACTTGTGCAAGGAGAAATATTTAAGCTATTTCATCATATGAACCCTTTGTCAGAGCACTACACACTAAAGCTATTTCTCCATTTGTTATGGTGCTTGATAAATAAATTAACCACATACCTATTGATCTAGTTGATCTTGCAATGTGCATATATGTAAAAGCATTAACCACAGAAACAAGGACTATACTCCAATAGGTTACCAATGTCCTAAGTTGGGTCTAGCTTCATTTCATTGCAATTTTTTTTCTCAATTATAGTGCCATCAAACATAGCTCTCTTGTGCCTTAAATAAGAAAAAACAAGCCCACAACCTTCATAAAACTTTTGCATAAAGTTCAATAAAGAATTTTTTGTGTGTATCACTCTTTAATGATTTCTAATTGTAATTAATAAAATAAGTAACAAATTATCTAAGAAGACGTTGAAATATGGGATCTCCAAATTTAGTATTATTTTAATATTTTTTTAATTTTATCACTAATCTATTAAAAAATAAATACATCAAGGATAATATTTATCAAAATATTTTCATAGTTGTATGTATTTATTATATTAACCTAGAAAATAAGTGAACCAGTAAACTAGGCATATCTAATTTGAATTGCATCGAAATGCCATTTTCATTTTTTATGTAGCTTACCACACAACGAGGATATACATAAGGTACGGTTCGGCTATCCCACTAAATCGTAATACAACTAACATTTGGGTAGATCAAAAGGAGGAGGTGACAATTTATCTAAATTTGTTGGCCCATCCTCTGTAATAAATACCATGTCAAAACCAAGTGCTGAATGGGATTCAAAGTGGCAATGCATCATCCAAGCTCCTGTGACATAGCAACATAGAGAAACTGACTATAATTTTGTTGTTGAGAAGTAAAAGGAATTTTAAAATAAACTGTATATTTACATTACAGTTGATAGAGGAGAAAGATTAGTTTTTACTGACTAAATACAATAAATGTAAGTGAACCATATATATTATAATTCTTGTAATGCCCCGCCACGCAACCCTAGAGGAAGTTGCAATTCACTACTTAAACGTACCAATTTTTTTTTTTTGTTTAAGTATAAATAACATGTAAGGTGAATTCATAATGCCAACAACCTCTAAGGCCACGAGACAAAGATTACTTAACAACCCAACAACAAATAACATTAACATAAACCGAAACATTAATCACTTAAGGAAATGATACAACATACATTCCATTCAAGATAAATTACAACAAGGATAAATAATACCTTATGATTCCAATTAACATTTAACAATAAGGTTACATCACTCATTCCCCGAATGAGGTAAATCCAATACTCATAATTACAATTACAAATTCCACCTCGAAACAAATGAGGGGTAATAAATTGCAATAAGAACTAAAAGAACAAGGCATGAGAAGCTACTGATTCCCACGAGCTCTCCAGCTGGAAATCACGAACACACGAACATGAAGAATAACCAATGGAAAGATGCACGCCACCCGACCACGTGGAATCCAAAAGGTTCCACTCCCTCCGTGCTAGGAGATAGTAACAAGGATTTCCTAGACAAGACCACCAACCACTAGACACAGGCTTACCCCAAAACTGAATTGAAGCAACTACAATCATAATGCCACTTAACATCTATAACCACAATGCCATTAAACCACAAAGTCACAACATCACTTAACATAAAGTTACAATGCTTTCAGAGAACAATGATCAAGTACATCACACAATAACTGATTAACTGTCGACATAGGAAAAGTGTCATGCATAAATTGCCATGAGTTACCCTAGCTCAACCTTCCTAGGCTACCGGACCCCCATCTTGGGTTACCCTGGCTTGCCTCTACCGACGCCGGACCCTCACACAAAACTATGCGTCCCATCTCATCTCGAGCCTTATCATTCACTTGCTTCACAAGAGAGGCATTCATTATCTTACTAGTTTAAAATATCCCCATTAATTCATTTAAATTATCTCTTAATTAAACTCTAGGTGAGTTACCCTGGCGCCCCTTTGTGTGCCGGACCCCCACCAAGAGCCACTCTCCTATCGACAACACACCCACAAGAAGAAACTAGATAACATGACCTCTCCCAACCAAGGAGGAAACAGAACAAGAACTTACTCCAACACTGGAGGAACACAACGTACAAAACTCACTCCAACATTGGAGGAAACCAAACTACATTACCCTCTCCTATACCCAAGGAGGCACAAATCCCCGTTCGTGAAAACCGGGTGATCCACAAGGTATAACTATGCACATCTTCTATGACACACCAAAAGTGACTTTCATAACGACAACCCACAACGGGATGCAAATCTCCTACCAGAAAGACTTCAAACAATGACCCCATGTTCCCAACATCGAGCAAGGAAGAATAAACATAAAAAGTATTTCTAAAAATTAAATAAACTAAAATTCGGGTTTCGTAAACCCAGTCAATCACAATATTCCTTCCTTGCATTTATCTAATCAAACTCTAAATTTCATTCCACAACATTGCAATAAATCAAGTCATTTGTTCATCCTTAGTACCACAACCAAAACATAATCAACCAATTTATTGACTAACATCATTTAATTAAAATAACATTTTCTTTGATTCACCATTTCACAACTACAATTGTAATCGAACATTTAAACAATTAGGTCGTTCAACTAACATCTATTTCACTTTACTTACTCCAAATTTCCTATTATTTTCATATTCAAAACATTTAAATAATCAAGGCATTTATCCTATTCAATAAAACCTATTTCTCAATAAAATTCCTTAAATTAAAAAAAATATATCAAATAACTTATTTTTTTCAATTTAAACATTTCTATAAACCTTATGAATTAACAAATAAATTAAAATATACTTTAACTTACAACAAATTCCATTTAATATAAAATATATTCCACATATTATATTTTATATATTATATAATATTAAATATTATAATATTATATAAAATATAATATGAAATAACATTTATTAAAAAAAAGATTTAAATCGAAATAAAAAAAAGAAATGTTTTATTTTTAAAGCGGATAAGGGCCGAAGCCCTAACCGCGCGGCTCCCCTGCCCCCCCGTGGGCGGCGGAGCTGTGTGCATAGCACACAGTCCACCGCCTCCCACGGCGGCGGGGGCTGTGTGCATAGCACACAGCGCCGCTGCCTTTGGGCGGTGGGTGCTGTGCGCCCTGTGCACAGCGACCGCGACGGTGGCGGTGGTGGGGGGTGGGGTTTGACCTCCCACCTCCCCACAAAATAAATTTCATTAACAACAAAAAGAAAACCTGCATTTTTTTAACCAGTCCGACATAAATAATTTTTTTTTTAAGATTTTTACCAGAAATCTAAAATTTCAAAAAAAAACAAATATAAATAAGAATATATTTTTGTGGGTATTTTCCATATATCCATAAGTATGGTTGTATTCACAATACTCATACCCAAATTTGATTTCATTCACAAATTATGAGAATAATCTATCTAATCCATTTCAATAATATAACTTATTTTCAAACAACTAAATGGGTTTTCAAAACCTATTTCTAATATTGAGTTTTCCTTCAATAACTTGGTTGAAATTTCATGTTTGGATTCAATTTCCCTATCAAACTACCATGTAGCAAATTTAAATGCTCCTCCATGGATTCCATTGAATCCCAAACCATATTTTCAATTCATTTCAAAATGGCCAAGAAGATGGAAGGAGAAAGTATGCACCTTATGTTTTCTCCAAAACTTGCAAGCCTCCACCATGAAGATTTTTCCAAGCACTCCTCCAACTCCACCATTTTTGCCTCCTCCAAACCTCTCCACCCAAAGCATTCCCACCCAAGAAAACCATGGAGAGTTGAAAGAAAACCCTAAAACCAAATATAATATTTTTCCTCCAAACTCCCCAAATTCACATTCAAATTCAAATTCTCACTAAATTCCAATCCAAAATGCAATTTCACTTCCAAATTCAAACTCAATACCAAATTAAATTGAATACAAATTCAAATCCAAATTTAATCCAAATTCCAATTTCAAATTCAACACAAATATCTTTTTTTCAAAAAGTCAACTAATTTCTGAAAATATCTCTTCTACCCCAAAGTCTTTGCATAAGAAATATTTGAATTTTTTTAATAACTTTAAACAATTTTCTCATTCCAAATTGAATCCAAATATTTTTGCACTTTATATTTAACAAAAGAATTAAATCTTTCACACTTTCAATTCAAAAGGGATAATTTAATTAATTCACACAATTAATTCAAATTACCAATAAAATAAGTCTAATTCGAAATTAGATTATTTTATTAATTCAATTAAATTAATTAACTAAACACTAATTTTTCAACATCTCCAAAAGACAAAACATTCATCATTTAAAATTCCCAAAAGCTATTAAATCACTTTTAGCTTGCAACTAAACACATTTAGTCATTAATTAGACTACACAAGTCATTTCATAACTTAAACTTGAAATTGAATAAGCACTCACGGGGAACTGACCAAGTTAAGCAACTGACCCTAACGACAAACCAACAACATGCTATGACTAGGGTGACGACCTGGTTCAGAAACCCTAGCTACTATCTCCCAATTAATTTTTGTTGGTCAATTGACACGCTCAGACCTAGAAACCAGGTGGAGTCGATGTCATGTACCTGCCAACCTGCAACAAAGAGCATGTCGAACGTGCATATATACATAATATGATTAGACACACCGTGAAGAGAAAATCTCAGAATCGTAGGGCACTCGCAAGTGAGTGATACAACCCCGTCCCCTTCACCAATACAATATCACTAACTGACAAAGCTAACATTATTAACATAATCAAAGCATAAAGCATCATTAATTCATATGTTAACACGGTCGAAGCATAGCATAGGAAAACATTGCTTGATTAACGGAGCACAAAAAGGAGGGGTGTTACATCCTCCCCCCCAAGGGTCAGGCTTACTCCTGGAAGCCTGCAAGTTCCCCTATTACAACTCTATAAGAGCACACATATAAATCAATATCATTACAAGTTTAATCCAGACAAGATATGCAACATTATCACTTCAACATTCGTTTAACACTTGCATTTTCAATCAAGGTACAAGAATTTAACATCTACATGATTTCTTAAAACTTAATAATAGAGTTGGGGACTATAGGCCTCACCAATAAGATGTACCTATTATGCAATTATCGTTTTCATACTATGGTTTCACTACTCCTTTATTTCTCTAAAATTTTACACACTACAAAAATGGTTTTCTATTCATATTATACGTTTTCCATGATTATGAATGCAACTTGGGGACTTAAGTCCTTTACCCAAGGTTTGATCTAGGAAACAGACCTTCATGAATACATAAACGTTTTCTCATAAAATACAAACGCCATACTAAGGCACACAAGGAAAGAGGTCTATGACTATCTTGCCATATCAAGCTCTTGGAATACACCCAACAAACACACTACAACCACACTCAAGAATTCACTCAAGGGTCTCAACCCGTTACACAATGAAAGAGCTAGGCAACAAGAAGGAAAACAACCAAAACACACTTCTTGGTAGGCTTGCGAGCCTAACCTCACAAAAGCATTCAACCAAAAACATGCAAGGGTGGAAGCAACAACAACTAATTGTCGTCCACCACACACAACACATGACAATCACACACTACACAATCGTCCCTAATGCATTCTTCCAATAGAAAGGATATTGGTGCATTGCGCACTGCACCGAGGATCCTACCCTTTCCACTAGTTTCCTGCACCATTGGACCAAAACCACTTAACGACAACTTCTGGGAAAACAAGAGAAACCAACCCAAAAGGAAACCCACACGAAAGAGAAAAACAACTAGGTCAATACAATGGCTCATAGTGCCTAGAGTATAAACCTACACAACTTACAACATAATGGGTCCAACATAATCCCAGAGTTCCCAGTGTTTAAACCTAGGCTCTGATACCATGTTTAATGCCCCGCCACGCAACCCTAGAGGAAGTTGCAATTCACTACTTAAACGTACCAATTTTTTTTTTTTGTTTAAGTATAAATAACATGTAAGGTGAATTCATAATGCCAACAACCTCTAAGGCCACGAGACAAAGATTACTTAACAACCCAACAACAAATAACATTAACATAAACCGAAACATTAATCACTTAAGGAAATGATACAACATACATTCCATTCAAGATAAATTACAACAAGGATAAATAATACCTTATGATTCCAATTAACATTTAACAATAAGGTTACATCACTCATTCCCCGAATGAGGTAAATCCAATACTCATAATTACAATTACAAATTCCACCTCGAAACAAATGAGGGGTAATAAAATACAATAAGAACTAAAAGAACAAGGCATGAGAAGCAACTGATTCCCACGAGCTCTCCAGCTGGAAATCACGAACTCACGAACATGAAGAAGAACCAACGGAAAGATGCACGCCACCCGACCACGTGGAACCCAAAGGTCCCACTCCCTCCATGCTAGGAGATAGTAACAAGGATTTCCTAGACAAGACCACCAACCACTAGACACAGGCTTACCCCAAAACTGAATTGAAGCAACTACAATCACAATGCCACTTAACATCTATAACCACAATGCCATTAAACCACAAAGTCACAACATCACTTAACATGAAGTTACAATGCTTTCAGAGAACAATGATCAAGTACATCACACAATAACTAATTAACTGTCGACATAGGAAAAGTGTCATGCATAAATTGCCATGAGTTACCCTAGCTCAACCTTCCTAGGCTACCAGACCCCCATCTTGGGTTACCCTGGCTTGCCTCTACCGACGCCAGACCCTCACGCAAAACTATGCGTCCCATCTCATCTCGAGCCTTATCATTCACTTGCTTCACGAGAGAGGCATTCATTATCTTATTAGTTTAAAAGATCCCCATTAATTCATTTAAATTATCTCTTAATTAAACTCTAGGTGAGTTACCCTGGCGCCCCTTTGTGTGCCGGACCCCCACCAAGAGCCACTCTCCTATCGACAACACACCCACAGGAAGAAACTAGATAACATGACCTCTCCCAACCAAGGAGGAAACATAACAAGAACTTACTCCAACACTGGAGGAACACAACGTACAAAACTCACTCCAACATTGGAGGAAACCAAACTACATTACCCTCTCCTATACCCAAGGAGGCACAAATCCCCGTTCGTGAAAACCGGGTGATCCACAAGGTATAACTATGCACATCTTCTACGACACACCAAAAGTGACTTTCATAACGACAACCCACAACGGGATGCAAATCTCCTACCAGAAAGACTTCAAACAATGACCCCATGTTCCCAACATCGAGCAAGGAAGAATAAACATAAAAAGTATTTCTAAAAATTAAATAAACTAAAATTCGGGTTTCGTAAACCCAGTCAATCACAATATTCCTTCCTTGCATTTATCTAATCAAACTCTAAATTTCATTCCACAACATTGCAATAAATCAAGTCATT
>VDFB02000017.1:145543057-145560639 GCA_007258455.2 Sequoia sempervirens
TAGAAACTATCTAACCTAACTAATACTAAGATGGCCATTAAAGAAACTATATTCTAATACTATTGATGATCATAGCAGCGTTGGGCAAATTCTTCCAGCCCAGTCCGATAATAGAGAGCAATTTGAATTATAGCCTAACGGCTATTCAAATTGCTAGATCGATCTCCTAAAGAGGCACGTCCATTTATTGAGGCCGTTATCTATTTCTATGAAGAGGCATGATTTGCATTAAATAATATTTAATTATGATGGAGGTGCGATTTAATGAAGAAGTCCAAATTCCTTGCTAAGGCCAACATCATATTTATTATTGGCGCGATTTGTTATGAAGAGATGCTTTCTTCTTGGTGGCTGACTTGTTATAAAGGGTCACATCCTCTCTCCAACACATTGTATATATACTCAATGATCTCTCATTGTTGTTTATCTATATTCATCATAGTTTGATTGTTCTCAAGTGCAAATTAAGAAGAGGAAGTGCAGATCGATATTCTGTAGAAGCACAGATTGAAGGCTGAGTTATCATCATCAAGTTACATCTATTTGTATCTGTGTTGCATCATACTGTGGTGCTCATATTTTGGCCTTCATATTGGCCTCTTGTAAAGGAGGCAATTATTGTTGTGATTCAATATATAAGTGATATATTGTTGCTGGGTTTTTCTCCCTCAAGTGGAGGGTTTTCCCAAGGTATCTACTGTGTTTTGTGTCTAATTTTTGAAATAATCTTTTGTGCTCTAATCTGATCATAAAAAACTAACATGGTATCAGAGCAAGTTTGAAGAAGATCTTGATCAGATTTAGTATTGCAGCGTTACTCTTATTACTCTTTCTCATCTTTGATCACATCTATCCCTTCATTAAGATGGTGAACGGACTCAAGATCGAGGACAGACTTGAGGGAGCAACAAGTTTCATATCTTGGAGACTCAAAATTATGCTCACCTTGGAGGAAAATGAATCGGTTGAGTTCATGGAGAGCAAAGTTTCTGAGCCTACTGATGAGGAAGAGAAGATTCAATGGAAGAAGAAAGATACTAAGGCGAAGAAGATGTTAGTTGATTCCGTGAAGGACCATATAGTTCCAATCATCTCTAAGTTGAAGACAGCAAGAGAGATGCTTAAGACTTTGGAGGAGATGTATGAGATCAACAACACAAACCGTGCACTTGCATTAAAGCAACAACTTCATCATGTTAAGATGGCGGAAGGAGAATCTGTCATCACTTACTTCATGAAGATTTCCGAATTGAGAGATCAACTCTCTACCATTGATCATACTGTTGATGTCAAGGATTTGACCATGTTGGCTCTTAATGGTCTTCCTTCATCTTGGGAGTCTTACATTCAAGGAATTAGTGCAAGATCGAAACTTCCCAATTTTGATCATTTGAGGGCAGATTGTATTCAAGAAGAGTCTAGGTTGGCTGCGAGAGGTATTGGTCGAAGCTCTACAAATGAAGACATTCATGTTCTTTCCGCTCAATCCTCAAAGAAGAAAGGAAAAGGAGGGAAGAAAGGATACTTCAAGAGGAATAGAGATAAAGAGTCAGATGGTGCTCCTACATTCAAGAAGAAGAAGGATCTATCTTGCGTTCAATGTTTTCGATGTGACAAGTTTGATCACTATGCAAAGGATTGCCCAACCAGGCCTAATTAGCATGCTTCATTTGCGGATGTGGATGAGATCTCTACTCAAAAGGATTCTAGGGAATTTCTATTCTAAGTCATGGGCCTGTGTTCAAGCCGTGAAGGTTGTGTACTGATCTGAGCACAAGAGTAGCGTATCTTACTGTATCCAATATTTGCACCTATCAGAATATTTAAAGAGATAAGTATTCTTTGTTTTGTTTGAAATCACCTTTCTAGGCTGAATTTCAGTTACTTCATTTATTTGGATCATGTGCGATTAGTAAAGAGAGATCGTGGTTTCTCTTGAATTGTGTTCACTGACTTAAGATCCTTTGAAGATTCCAAATTATTCGTAGCAAGTTACTTTCATGCTAGTTGTGAAGATTTCTGAGTGACTCTGAAATAAAAAGAGAACTGCAATTTCGATGGTGATTAGTTGGTCACATCAATATCATTCTCTAATACATGAACTGTGATAGAGCCTTGACTCTTGGAGAGGGTTGGTTCTACATGCTAACTGCATAATGCATTCAAGAAAACTGTACTTGTGCAAATTGTCTTTTGTTGTGCTGAGTTTAGCACTCTCGAGAAGAGTAAAAGATGAAAGAAAGAGTTATATCAAAATTCAATAAAGATAAGTTCTTTATCCCTTCATTCTGATCCTTTTGATATATTTCTCTTATAGGTTGATTTATTTATTCATGTTTTAATATTGTTCATAAATTCTTATGTATCCATGCTATAACCTGAGATAGTAAACCTTGTATGCTTCTAGCCTTGATATTTCTTTGACAGTTATAAATTGTTAGTAATCTCTCTCTAAAATGCTTCCAGGACAAACCTAGGAGCAAGAAGGTGATGAGAGATTGCTTAGTAATGAAAAGATTGAGGCATCTTGTGAGGAAGTCATGCCGACCAAAGAAATGATCAAGCATGAAGTCACAACTTGCAGCCATGGGACTGAGTTGGTTGCTAGAGGGAGTTCACTTCCAGAAGTCTTCTTTGCAATCTCTGAAACAAGGATCAAGAGGGAGTTTTGTAACTCACTGAGAAGAAGTGAAGATTACTGTATTGCAAGGCTAAGTGCTAAATCCTTAGAGGATCCCTTCAACTGTTGAGATCAGAATTGCTCAAGACAATCATCTCGATTTGTGATTGGTAGCTCCACAAACCTATTCAGAATAGAATGATCTAGGATGAGGTCGAGGAGGACAATCCTGAACTCTCTACAGTATCAGAGGTGTGCACAGGAAAACATTTCTCTAAGGCAAGCATTGCAGGCAATCTTGGACAAAGAGGTCAGAAGGTTGATGCAAGTACTTGAAGATTCAAAGGGAGCCTACTGAACCTGAAGAAGATGGTAATCTAGTTGATCTTAGTTCTTTATGTTGATTAATTTCTTACTCAAGAAGATCACCTCATTATCAAATGCAAGAAGAAGTTAGCTTCTGAATTTGAAATGAAGGATCTTGGTTACATGCATTACTTCCTTGGCTTAGAAGTATGGCAAAAGCCAAATGAGATGATTCTAAGTCAAGAGAACTATACTATTCTGAAGAAATTTGATATGGTGGATTGCAAATCCATGTCTATGCCTATAGAAACCAACTTGCATAAATTGGAAGAGGTTGCAGCTACTTCAAATTCGGTGGATCCCTCGATGTACAAGCAGTTGATTGGATCATTGATGTATCTAGTCAATACTAGACTAGATATTTGCTATGCAATGAGTGCACTTAGTCAATTCATGTGTGAACCAAGGCAGATACATCTAGTTGCAGCGAAGCATATCCTGAGATACTTGTGTGGCACAGTTGGGTATGGATTGAGATATTCTTCTGGTGTGGACATGAAGCCACATGGATATACTGATTCTAATTGGGCAGGATGTGTCACTGATCGAAAGAGCACCTCTTGATGTTGCTTCAGTTTGGGGTCTGCGATGATATCCTAATGTAGCAGGAAGCAGTCTTTAGTGGCACTGAGTACAACTAAGGCTAAGTATATTGCAGCTTGTGTGGCAGCTCGAGAAGCAATGTGGCTTCGGAAGCTCCTTGCAGGATTGTTTGGTCAATCAATAGAGCCAACTATCATTCATTGTGTTAACTAGAGCTGTGTGAAGCTTTTTATCTTTCATGACAGAACTAAGCATATTGAGATCAAATACCACTATATTAGAGATATGGTATTGAAGAAGGCAATCCAATTGAAGTATATCAGCACTGATGAGCAGACGGCAGACATTCTCACCAAGCCTCTCTCCAGGATAAAGTTTTTGTACTTTCAAGACAAGCTTGGTATGGTGGAGAATCAAGCCCTAGCTAAGAAGGAGTCTCAACATCAGTGATCCTCTTTAATGCATTTCTCTTTGAGAGAGATTTGAGGTGCAAGCCCTTGTTAATGCATTTCTCTTTTGAGATTTGAGGTGAAAGCCCTTGTTTCCACCCTCTGGGAGAGCCATAGTGGATGTCATGTGTGTGTCACATAAGGTGACAACATCACGTTAAGTGATGAACACTTGTACATACCATACATGGGTGTAGCCATGATGGTTGATATCACGATGAGGTGATATCTTTCCTTTCCACATATGGATGTAGCCATTGTGGTAGACATCACGATGAGGTGATATGTCTTGTGCAGTTAGAAGTATCCTCCCTAGCTAAGTGGGAGTGTTGATGATCATAGCAGTGTTGGGCGAATTCTTCCAGCCCAGTCCGATAATAGAGAGCAATTTGAATTATAGCCTAATGGCTATTCAAATTGCTAGATCGATCTCCTGAAGAGGCACGTCCATTTATTGAGGCCATTATCTATTTCTATGAAGAGGCACGATTTGCATTAAATAATATTTAATTATGATGGAGGTGTGATTTAATGAAGAAGTCCAAATTCCTTGCTAAGGCCAACATCATATTTATTATGGGCGCAATTTGTTATGAAGAGATGCTTTCTTCTTGGTGGTCGACTTGTTATGAAGGGTCATGTCCTATCTCCAACACATTGTATATATACTCAATGATCTCTCATTGTTGTTTATCTATATTCATCATAGTTTGATTGTTCTCAAGTGCGAATTATGAAGAGGAAGTGCAGATCGATATTCTATAGAAGCACAGATTGAAGGCTGAGTTATCATCATCAAGTTACATCTGTTTGTATCTGTGTTGCATCATATTGTGGTGCTCATATTTTGGCCTTCATATTGGCCTCTTGTAAAGGGGACGATTAATGTTGTGATTCAATACATAAGTGATATATTGTTGTTGGATTTTTCTCCCTCACGTGGAGGGTTTTCCCAAGGTATCTGCTATGTTTTGTGTCTGATTTTTGAAATAATCTTCTGTGCTCTAATCTAATCATAAAAAACTAACAAATGCCCTCCCTTAATGGTCATCGTTCTACTTCTAACTACCCAGAAAAAAAACAGAGAAGGCCGCCCCCTTCTCAGAATGTTCTGCCATATGAGACAAGAGCCTGCCACTGCCACTTGAGATGAGTTTGCTACTAACCCCTCCCAGAATCTACATAACTCCTGGAAATGACCAAAAATGATCACAAAACGTCCAACTTGATGTTGGATAACAGAGTTGTCCCCCCTTGTATCCAAAGACACACTGAGAATAGCTGCCACGATTTTGAGGATAAATCGGCAAACCCTCCTAACTTTTGCAAATGAGCACAACGCCCCAGAATAGACTGCAAAAAAACACGATTTTTGAGGAAAAAATCGCCAAAACCCAAGATTACAAATCATCGCTTTTTCAAAACAAAAGGGTAAAAACCCATAAAGGAATCCCATGCAACTTTGCGAATTACAGAACCCAATAACAATTTTTGATGATAAATTCGGAAAAACCAAATAGGTAGCTGCCACAAAATCTGAGACACGAACCAACATACAAAACTTGTTTGTAAGGAAAAAACAATAAAACCTTTCCAAAAACCAGAGAGCCCTCCAGAATTGCGGAAACCCTAACTAGAGCATACAGGAGCAAACCCTTAATTTTTGAGGAAAACATTATAAACCCTCCCATGATTTTTTCAAGCAAAAAAATCAAAAAACCAAAACCCAAGTATAATTTTTTATAGGGACAAAAAATTGTAAAACCCATCAAAATTTTGTAAGGAAAAAAATTATTAAAACCCAGATATAATTGATCAAAAATATGCCATAGAAGACCTGCCACAATGCACAAAACACACAATTTTTACTAAATCACCCAAAAAATGCAAAACCCACGATTTGCCAAAGAAAAACACAAATTCTTCCGAAAACCCACAAAATAGAAGAAATTGCCCAAAAACTGAAAAAAGATCTTGTCACAAAAATCTTTTGAAAAAACCTGTCGTCTAGAAAAGCTTGCAGTCACGATTTAGAAAACCCTCAAAGATTTGTCGCCAGAGAAAACCCTAGAAATTGTGCACACAGAACAAAGACAAACGTGTCCAGAAACAGAAAAAATATGCACAGAAAGAAATGGCGCACGAACTGAGGTCGCGCAATTAGAGAAAGGAAACAAAAAAACGCGATCTCAGAATCACGACCCTACAATATCTTCCCACAATTTTTCTGCAAACTGAAACCTTTCAAGAAAAAACTCGTGCAATTACAAAAAAACGCGCGTGCATAGCACATAAAAGTTAGATGAAAATTGCCGCCAAAAAAAAAAACGTCCGCCAGAAATCACGAGCAGAGAAAAACCCATTAACAGAAAAAAAAATTCCCAATGAAAATATTCAAGAAATCAATGCCCTTCAAAAGCCCGTGAATTTTCCAAAAAACTAACAAAAATTTGTCACGAAAATTCCGCAATTCCTTTGAAACCCTCTAAAATTCAACTCAATAAATTTCTACAACAAACCCTTCGAAAACTTCTGGAAATAAATTCCAAGTAGGAAGAGGCTACGAATTTTTGTTAAAAAATTCACCAAATTTTATGAAATCCCTTCAACCCGCTCTGATACCATATAACAAAGAAGATTGGTAAATATTCGATGTATTAAACAAAGGAGATGAAGGTTCCTTAAATAGATTTACAAAGACGATGTTTCTAAATGAAACAATCGTTAACTGAAGACAAAATTAGAAACTATCTAACCTAACTAAGACTAAGATGACCATTAAAGAAACTACATTATTCTAATAAAAAAAGTTGTAGTATTTTTAATGATGGGTGCATGAATATAAAGAATCACATAGTGGCTTGAAGTCGCAAGGTAGCATTCTTGAGGTCCACCAATACCTATTATGAAGTGAAGAGTACAGTCTTTGTGCAATATGTTGGAGGAGGTAATCATAGATGTGTGTGTTGAAAATGTCGTCCAAGTTGTGACTAACAATGTAACAAAATGTGTAGTAGCAAGGAGACTTCTTGACAACAAGCACCCAACTCTACTTATAACTTTTTAATTCTTAGATTTATCACTATTTTTTATTTGTTATTGCTCAAATTTTTATTTATTTTATTTTAAAAATTCTTAATGTTTTGTTTTAGGTGATGGAAACCTCTGAGCAGGATTCTGCACATGGCGATTGGTGGATATACCCAACGGGTTATCTACATGAGGCCATGGACAAGACCAAAGATGCCATCTAACATTATTACAAAAAAAAAAAATTCAAACTAAGAATCCCATACTTGTATAGAGGTGGTACAAGCAACTCCATCAAATCATACATGCAACAACAACTACTTGAACCCCAAATTTTTCTTCTTTAATTCCTTGAAGGTTGATGGAGAGATTATGGATGGCTTCAACACATGTATAGAAAGTATAACACCCAACAAAACCCTTGGAGGCCAATTCTTGAAGAATTGTAGATTTATAGCATTGCAAAGGTGGGGCTCTTTTCTTCGGTCCTATGCATTCAAAGAAGAATGGCCCATCAACCATGTATTAAAAAAAAATTGAAGCCTTCAATCATAATCTTGTACATGCTAGACTTCTTTAATAAAAGCAATTCTAGTTTATTTCCAAAGTTTTGAATATCCTTTTTGTAGATTCGAGGTGGGAAGATTATAATGCAATAACACCAAACCTTTAGAGGCTAGAAATCCTTATTTTTTTAAAGACATTAGATTTCCACAATCTATAATAATAAGAGAGACTTCTCTGGATTCAACTGTGTGTTGTTTTTTTGCATCAACGTTTCGAATCACACTCTGTGATTCATCATCAAGATGAAAGAGAGTTGTAAGGGAAGAATGAGAGATAGCAGACCAAGAAAGGATAAATAGAGGGTGGCAAAGAGAAATATGCACACAAATCACGAAGGGAGAAGAAAAGAGAAATAAAATGAAAATAAAAACCACAAGAATAACAAAAAAGGGTCAAGTCCAAACCTAATAAAATACATAATTTATAATATAAAAAGAAACCTATGAACATAAGAAGAGGAAAGAAATATTTAAATGAATACATTAGAATATTATATTCTTCTATTATATAATGGTCAATTATATCTATTAGTTGTTGGTAGGTAGCTGGTAGGTAGACATTTAATGTCTATAGTATTTTACCTCACCTATATATTGTAATCTTTTCTTCAAGTAATATCAAGCAATTTCTAGCCAAAATTGTTTCATGCCAAAATTGTTTCATGGTATCAGAGCCATACTGAGCTCGTCTCCCTCACAGGAGGGCTCAGGATCCTGGGAGGGCTCTTGCAAAGACAGGTTTTTGTGTTCAAACCCATGAAGGGTTTTGACCTGTTTTCTGGGCGATTTTTAAAATTTGTAATTCGTGATAATTCCTCACGTGGGATTTTCATTTTCTGGTTGTGGCCTGTGAAGAGGATTCTTATGAAAAATCGCAGGTGTATTGCATAAGATTTTCGTTTTTCTGGGCGCGCGACTATCAAAAGTCGTGTTTTTCTATGGCCATCGCATGAAGTTTCTTGATGCAGATTTTCGCGTCATTTTTCTCATGCAAAAAACGCGGGCTATTTTTCATGAATTTTGTGGGTCTCAGTTCGTGGTTTGAAAGCCTCTTCTGGCTGCGCGAAACTTCTTTTGGCCGCGATATTTCTCTCTGTCTGGCGCTCAAAACTCCTACACACATTTTCTCCTGCTCCTGGGCATGATCTGGGCGTATTTTCAGACACGTTTTTCAGACTTCTTCTAGCCCACGTTTTCGTCAGTTTTCTGGCTGCGTTTTTTTTCAGATTTTTGTGACAGTTCTGGTCGCCTCCTGGTCGCCTAGGGTATGGTGTCTTTTTTGTCAATTTTTCTTATAGATTCAAGCTGATTCCTGCAAGTTTCGGGTTCATTAATGGCGGCTAGGGCTTCTGCGATTTTCGGCTAGGGTTTTAAACCCTCGGATCAAGTCGAAAAATTATTTTGCTTGCAAATTCCTTCTAGGTTTTCTGAGATCTCAACTGGGTCGGTCTTCAAATTTTCTGGGTACCTCATTTTTTGTGCCTCGAAATTTGTGCCTCAGTTAGGTCAAAAAAAATTCAATTTCAAATTCCTTATGGGTTTTTCGAGATCTCAAATGGGTTGTCGTCCGATTTTTCTAGGTGCTTCGTTTTTCGTGCCTCAATTTCTGTGCAGATCTGTTCTAGCAACTAGGGTTCCAAACTCTTTGTTTTTTAGCCGACAATCGATGGCTACCTATTTCTAGGCTTCTGTAATTCGCAGTGTTGCATGGGATTCCTTTTTTGGGTTTTTTAAATATTTTTTCCCTTATTATAAAAATAAAAATTAAAAAAAAATCTGGGTTAAGGGTTTATAATTTTCTTCTCAAAAATTAAGGGTCAGTTCCTATTTACCCTAGTTGGGGTTTCTGTTGTACGGGAGGGCTCTCTGGTTTCTGAAGGGTTTTACAGTTTTTCCTTAAAAACGATGATTTGTAATCTTGGGTTTGGCGATTTTTTCCTCAAAAATCATGGTTTGTTGCAGTTTGTTTTGGTCACACCTCAAGTTGCTGGGGCGAACATCTGCACAACTAGCTTCTTGCAGTCTATTCTTGGGCGTCATGCTCCTCTACAAAAGTTTCGATGGTTTGCCAATTTTTCTTCAAAATCGTGGCAATTGTTCTCCACGTGTCTCTGGTTTCAGGAGGGACAGCTCTGTTATTCAACATCAAGATGGACGTTTTTTGGTCTGAAGTTTTGCAAATTCTAGGAGGGTTGGTGGCAGACTCATCTCACGTGGCAGAGTTAGTGGCAGGCTCTTGTCTCTTGTTGCAGAGCATTCTAAAGAAGGGGCAACCTTCTCTGTTTTTGGTACTCTTAGTCATCAGCATTCTGCAGATCCAGGGAGGGTCTCTGTAGCAGCAGAGTGTTCTGAAGAATTTGTGACCAAACAACCTGCAGATTGGTTTCTGTAGGTTAGTTAGATGATTGACCATTAAGGGAGGGTGTTAGAATATTATATTCTTCTATTGTATAATGGTCAATTATATCTATTAGTTGTTGGTAGGTAGCTGGTAGGTAGACATTTAATGTCTACAGTATTTTACCTCACCTATATATTGTAATCTTTTCTTCAAGTAATATCAAGCAATTTCTAGCCAAAATTGTTTCATGCCAAAATTGTTTCAGAATACGACATAAAAATCAATATCAATAATTAAATTAGGTGAAAAAAGAGAAAAAAAAAAGGAATAAAGGAAATAAAAGTACGATAGGAAAAAATGAAAATACTATATATATACATATTTATATTATTTTCATATATATATATGAAAATATATGTATATATTTATATTATTATTTTATTTTTATTTTAGGTTTGGACTTTACCCTTTTTTGTTATTCTTGTGGTTTTTATTTTCATTTTATTTCTCTTTTCCTCTCCCTTCTTGATTTGTGTGCATATTTCTCTTTCCCACCCTCTATTTATCCTTTCTTGGTCTGCAATCTCTCGTTCTTCCCTTACATCTCTCTTTCATCCTAATGATGAATCACGGAGTGTGATTCGAAACATTGATGCAAAAAACAAACACAGTTGAATCCAGAAAAGTCTCTCTTATCCTTATTTTGTGTCAGCCCTTAAGCACTTCTAGGTGTGAGCACAATTGGAGCATGCTTGCGGTCAAACACAAAGAAGCACAACAAGTTGACACAAAAGTGCCTCAATAACCTCACTTTTTAGAAATACAATCTTGTCTTTCTATCAAAAGGTGGAAGGGAAGGAGACACCTGATGCAATGACTTAAATAACCTCAATCCCTATTTTGACTGAATTGTCAAGGATGTAAAGCCAACATTTACCAAGGAGGAGATTGCAGATTTTGAAACAGAAGCAACAAAAGAGTTAGCAAGAGAAAAAGCATAAGGAGAAGCAACGGCATAAGGTTGGAAAGGATGATGACATGCTTGAGGTGGAGCCTTTGTCTTCCAATTGTGCCTTATGAGGAACCTTAGAGAGAAGAGTAAATTGTGTAGTATTTTATGGATTTGTAATTTTCTATAATAATGATCAATCATCATATGATATTATAATGTGCATTGTATCATTTTTCAGTTTTCATTATAAAACTAACAGAAAATATACCTATTTGCTCTTTAAATTCAATTTTATGCTTTCTAACAGCATTTTGCATGTTATTTAACTTTATTTTATGAATTTATTTATTTTTCAATATTTCAGATTTTTGCCTATAATGTCCCCATTTTTCTAAGTAATGGCAAATATTGATATTTAGCTTATTTTATTCCCATAAGCTAAAAAATGGAGTTATAAAGAAATAATAATTGAATTAATTATTTCAAAGTTGTCTATTTTAAATAAATATCAAAAGGATAACTTTATTTTAATTAATTTAATTAAAGTGACAAATAAAAAATAATAAATATTATAAAATCACTTTCTTAAATATTATAAAGTTACTTTATTGAATATTATAAAATCACTTTATTAAATAAAGTGTGCTTCTAGAAGATTTGAGGAGGTTATTTTGAATTCTTCTAGAAGACTCAATTGAGCCTTCAAAAAGAGATGAGAGCAAGTTATTTAGACATCTTAGTTTTGGTATTTTCTATCAGAGAATTTTGGGGAGCTTGTGTATTACAAGTTCAGCTTTTCTGAGGACGAAAACCCTTAGAAATTTGTGGATTGGACGAAAACCCAACTCGACATTGAGAGGTGGATCCATCCAAGATTCATCATTGACCTTATTTGTAGGTTTGGCTTTATTGGGAGCCTCAACCAGCTAGGATTTGAAGGAAAATATCATTCCAGCTGGGGTTTGAAGGAAATTATCATTCTAGCCAGGGTTTGAAGTTTTATTTGCAGATTGAGGACAAAAGAATTCAGATCTGAAGGTTATATTGGCATATTTTCATCTACAAATGCATTGCTAGGGTTTGGGAGTGAAGTGCTTGTTTTGGAAGGAATTTTTGGTCATTGGCAACATTTATTCATATGCAGATTTGTTTTCAAATTTCTACAGTTTCATCTCAGATTGCAGATCCAAGGGTTTAGTGGTCAAATTTGGCATTGTATTGACATCACATCAATCTAGGGTTTCATTGCTATTTGCTCCAATCCTAGACCTAGCTTCCTTCATTTGGAGGAGTTTAGGGATTGTTTTGGCAGAAATTTACATCATTATTATCGGCAAATACATCAGACATTAACAGCAGGGTTTGAGAGCATCTACATCAGCAATTTCTTGCCATATATGTGATTGTATTGAGCCTAAATGAAGTAACAAGCAAATGGATATGTGGAGAATCCAATCCTATGGTTTGTTTGTATATTGTAGACACATTTTATAAATATTTTCAGTCTGATACCATCTGTATCAGACCTGATAATCAATGTATTCAGATCTGATATATTGTCAATAAAATGGAGATTGCATGTAAAATTCTTGCTATTGATTTATGCAAACATTGTCTATCATTTCTATGTTTTATGTGATCATTTTGGGATTGAAATCCATCAAGAATCAAACAAACAAAACCCCAAAACTCAGAAAAATCAGAATTCGATCATATGCATGCCAAGTGTTTGACAAAATGTCAAACAACCTAAACTGAAAAATCAGGGCAGAATATTTGGGGATATTACATTGCAAGTCTGGAATCCATGTTGAAATTTTGAGCTACCGAGTTTAAATTTAAAAAAACTAAAACTATGCTTGAGATGGACGTTTTTTCTCTTATTATTATGTGCATTTCAATTATTAAAAAATGTTCTCATACTTGAGATATTCTTTAATGTTTAGTATTTGTGTCATATATCAATTGTTTATTGTAGTCTAGATAATCTATTCATTTTAATTCTTGACTCCCCTCTTCCATGGCAGGTGTGCAATAATAATTTGTGTAAACTTTGAAAAGGTTTGACCCCTTCTTCCTCCACTCCCTGCATATGCTCACTAATCCCACACCAATGCCAACTCCAAGCTATCCATGCACACCCACCATAGAAAATGCCAATATATGATTATAACACAGCCCCACAGCTCCTCACCTGTTATCATGTCTTTAGATGCAACTAACAATGCCAACTATGTTATATCAGGTGCCTTGACATACTTGTACACACGTTAGGAGCTCTCAAGAGCCAAGCTTACAAATCTATGAATACTATCAAGGCAAACTTTCCTACACTGTTTTAGGATATAATTATGAGTCTCAATTCAAATTTTGTCCAAGTCAAATTCAGCTTAGAGGGGGGGCGGATTGTACACCTGTTGAACAATGGGCTTTCGTACACCAAATTGACGTCTCTCTTAGTGGTAATCAAAAATACGACTTTTACATGTATCATTCAAAATGAACATCAATAAAACCTATAATGTCCCCTTTTTCTGCCCTAAATCCACCCTATTTTAATAGTGTTTTTAAACACTAGTATATATATTCTTAATCATATAATATTAAAATATAAATAATATAATTAAATAAATTAATAAATAAAATAAAATAAGAATACTCTATTGGGATCGGGCAAGATTGGAGGGAAATAAAAATTAAAAAAACAAAAATATAAAATATAAAAAATAAAATAAAGGAGGTCGGCCTTGTTAAGGTTATTTTGGGAGGGCTATAAAAGAAAGTAAAGTGCAAGTCATTTGGCATCCATTCATATCATTTTTTCATTTGGAGATTCTTCTCTTGGCTGCAACTTTGGTTGGGCTTAATTTTAAGGACGAAAACCCTTGTGAATACGATGAGTCGGACGAAAACCTAGCTCATCTTGTGGAGGACTCATAACGGAGTTCTATTTGCACTTCATTGGAGACAATTAGAAGTTTGGAGCATCATTGCATAATCAGATTTGGAGCAGCATTGTTGTGGCAATTTGTGAGCAGATTGCATTAGGGTTTTGCCCTAATTTAGAGGGCCACTTGGAGTAGACATAAAAATCAGAACTTTAAGGCAGATCCCAATTGGGGATATTTCAATAGTATCAGAGACATGTATCTTGCCAGCCTATTGGATATGTGATTCAAAAAAAATTGGAGTTATGGCAACACATGTGATTGATGATGTAATGGTTGCCTATGATGAGTACAATACACTTCCAACAAAGGTTAGGAATGCAATCACCTTGAAACAATTTATGAATCAGCAGAAGGATAAGAAGAAAAACAGGCAAGAGAGGAAACCAAAGAAGCATGAGCCACCGAGTGTTGAGAACATCTTGAATCAAATGATGCAAAGTTTTATGCAGTCACAACAACAGTTGCTTACGTCCATTGGTCAAATGTCACAAAATGGGAATAACATGAGAATACATGAAGATATCAAAAAATTGAGGAAAGAGACAGAAAAATCAGAAGTTATCATTAAAGAAAGGTTAGAGAAGGAAGAAGTGCTTGTTTATTACTTGCAGCCTACAAGTAATTATGAGGAGGACAAAAATCAATCAGTATGCAGCCCAAAAGAAGACATTTTCAAAAGTTCACTTCAGCCCTATGAGGACAAGGACAAAGGAGATTCACCTATTGAAGCTACAAATGAAGAGCACATGAAGATTGAAGAAGATACTGCCATGGAGATTGTCAAACCAGCCATGTTAGATCAGCTACATGAAGGTATGGGTTCTTGTGATGTTTCATTAATTGAGCCTAGCATTGCTTCATCACCTTTACATCATTTTGGCAAGGAATCAAATTGTGGTTTGGGTGTCCTTAAGTTGGATGTTGCCCATACATATGTGAGCAATTCAGAAATTTCAGTATGTAGTGAACAAAGTGAATTGGATAAGATTGATTTAACATTGCAAGATTTGAAGGATCCCTTGGTAGTTAAGGAGGTTATAGTTGTGCATACTCTTTCTAGATCAGCCATTGAGAAAGATCATGATGTAGAAGACTCTACTTATTATTTTGATGGAGATCCTTTGATGGAGCATGATGATGACCTAGTTTTTACACATGGATGTATTGAAGAAGAGGCCATGAAAGAAGCCGATTTGAAGGAGCATGATCATGAAGACCAAACAGAAATTTTGCAAGGAAGTGTTGGGTCTCATAAGTTGCATCACTTAAAAGGACAATTGAAGGTAAACGAAGGTAAGATTGTGGCAGCCCTAACTTATTTTGATCATGTTCATAAGATGATGGCAGGTTTGTGTTGGAAGGCTCTACAGAAGCATGAAGGTTTTGAAGGAGGTCTATCTCTTGATGACTTGTGTTATCCTGAATTTTTGACTTGTTTTAAAATTTGGATAACCAATCAAATTTTTGATAAAATTTGAAGATTTTCTTCTCTAAGGCACGCATTATGAGGTGCAAAGAGTGGCAAATCTCAGTTTTAGGTTTATAAACCTTTGGGCTACTCTTTTTCTCTCTTTCTTTTCCGTTTTTGTCAATTTCTGAGTCTTTTTCCTTGTCTTTTTGGTCAAAATCGGGTTTTTGGGGCAACTCAGCAAGTAGGGAAATTTTGGCTTAAGAGCAAAATTGCTAAAGCTTAAAAAGTTCCGAAATTGCTTAAGTGAGTTAAAAAGTCCGAATTTGTTAAAAATGCTCATTTTTAAAAATAAAATTGTTATATCAGCCAAAAAGCCCGATTTACTTTAAGTGAAATTGTTAAATGATCCAAAAGGCCCAATTTTGCAAAAAAGAACTTGTGTTAGTTTCCAAAAACCCTGATTTCAGTTTTTAGTGACATTTTAACTTGCAATGAACTCCAAAAAGTCCGATGCTATTCCTGATTCGAGCTATTTGAGTCCTATTTCATTTGTTTTCCTTATTTCAAGGAGATTTTATCGATCCCACAAGCTTGAAGATCGGACTTTCATTTGTAAATAGCCAAGTCTCTTTCATTTTCTGGATCGGCCTAGGGTTACTCCATCGTTATTGTCATTTTTGTCTGCAATCTTTGTTACAGTATGTTCTTCTTTATTCGTTGTGATTTCTTTTTATTTCAATACTTTTGTTTCATAAATCTTTTGTTTTCTACTGCCGTTTGATCCTTATTTATTTTATAATGACATGTGTTTTTATAAAACGTTTTTCTTTACTTAAAGGAAACGCGTTTTTATTGTCTTCTCTCAAGTCTATACACCTTCACTTCATATGCCTTCCATTCTAAATACGTCCCATTCAAAACCTTTCATTTTCATTAAAACGCGTTTTTCTCTTATTTGAAACGTTTTTCTTCATTTCATAATACCTCCATTATTCGCCTTCATTAAAAATGCATTTTCCATTTTCCAAATACCTTATTTACAAAATGTGTTTTTCTCACGTCATTCATATTTTTCACTTCATCCTATTTCCATTCATCCACCAATCAGCTTTCGCCATTTTCACATCAAATCCTTCTTTTTGCCATTTTTTTCGCAAAATTTCACCTTGGCTCATATTTCGGGTTTTTAGTATCAAATATGAAAGTCAGGATTTATGATCATAATTGCAATTTTAAAAATTGCAAAATTATAAAATTGTCAAATATCCAAAAAATCCCGACTGTCTTTTGTAAAAATTGCTAAAGTCATTGAAAAACCCGAAATGCCTTAATAAAGCTCAAAAGTTGAACCTTTTTGGACATGACTCCAAATCCAAGCTAAAAATCTTTTTTGTCTTTTTGTTTCAAAAAGACAAAGCGTTGCTTTTGGCTGCAATCACTCCATCAAGACCTGAATTCGTCTTCACCGTTCACTCTCCATTTTTCTAAAGACGGTTTCATTACCCTAGGGTTTGAGTTTCACCATGTCTACCCATGTTGATGTTGATGATGTTCTGACCTTATGGGGTTTTCACTGCAGCCTTGCAGATTCCTGTTCAATGACAGACGAACCAGCCTCTCCAATAAACAAAAAGATGAAATACAAATTTGATAAGTATTAGAATGAGATTTCCCCATCTCATGTGATTTCAAATATTGACGAAATCAAGGACACAGAAATTGGGCATGTTGATATGTCTGAGTTTCTTGAGAGGGCTGAGAAATCAACTTCTCACGACATGTAGTTGTTACTGAGAAGTCATATTCATCTGGTATCTTCTTTTCCTGTTGCTGCCCTTGAGCCTTAATTTGTTCTTGCATGTGCATCCCGTTTTGACAGTGAATCTAGAACCATCAAGGATGATGACGGCAACGTGGTTATCAGACTTGATCTTGAGACAATCAACAAAATTTTTAGAGTTCCTGATGCTACTACATATTCAGAAATCACATTGAAAAGTACTCACAAACATTATGAGTAGAAAAAGAATGATTGTATCAAACATATCAATCATAAGTGGCTTCTCAAATCACGACCTTGTGTGACCCGGATACCCAAATTGTATCGGTCTGATTTTGAGGAAGAGATTAATGATATGATCACTCTCCTGAGCAGAATAGCAGGGTTGAAGGTTTCCAATATGTTTGAAAGCTGGATGTATAAGTTCATTGTGGTCATCACAAAAGCACAGCACCCAATATTTTGGGGTGAAATAATCAATGACAGTTTGTGTGAACAGCTTGCACAGGTTCCTACCACTCTTACCTTCTACATGAACTCATATTTGGTTTATATAGCAGCTTCATTGAGGCA